>CM035099.1:39426492-40626492 GCA_020205505.1 Panax japonicus | reverse complement strand
AATTCTTCACTCACCACATGGATATCTCTAATTCCTTCTTCGTCTGACATCACATTATCATGGTTAGTGATTAGAGGTATCTGTAGGGTTTCGGCATAAAAAACGCAGCGGAAATTGAACAATTCAAAGCAATTTCCGAAACCCCAAAACAGGATCCATGCGAAGATCAATTAATTCAGAGGGTAGAAATTTTACCGATTATCAAAGCTAGAATCGATCCAGTCGAATCTCCAACGCAATTCAAGCGGACTGCGTCTCTACAGTATCCACACGAACGCTCTGCACGAATCGTCCTACGATCTGCAGAAGAAGGAAGTGTGGTACTAGCCACTAAGGATGGATTTCAGAACTTTTCTCTCTAGTTTCTCTCTCAAGAGCGGCTAGGGTTTGGTTATGAATGAGTTGTTTTTCTTAATGGAGGCTACATATCATATATATAGCGAACCAAAAAGACTATTCAAAACCCTAGTTTTATAAAATCCGAATTTATATATATATATATATATCTTAATTAAGTCTTACTTAATTAATATACCTATATATATAAATTATCCTATTAATTTAAACTCATAATTTAAATACTATTAATCATATTGATATATTTAAATCCTTTAGATTAATTCCCTTTTAATAACGTTCTATGTGTGTGACCCTATAGGTTATTATTACGTTGGCAATAATTTTAAAATCATATTATAAAATTATAAACAGTGAGCGGCATCTAGTAATGCATCACTGCTACCCAAGTAATAATAAGATCGATGATTCGATGCAACCTTTTCGTGACCAATGTTTCAATGTAATCTAATCCTTTTAACCTTAATATCCAAGATTAAACTCGAGTCATGGAATCTGTCACACTCTTCATAATTTAATCTGAGTTTTCTTGATCAATTAGTAGACTATATGAAACAAATCACTATTTGAGCATGGCCATGCATTTCATAGTCCTACTCAATCAAGAGTCCTATGGATATCATCCCTAATATATAGGAGGGTTAAATTCCATCTAGATCACTCATATTCCTCACACGATTCATGATGTCAAAGTACATAAATTCCCGTGTAGTGATATAGTGATTTCAGGTCGGAGGACCATTACATCATTGTCACTATGAGAATTACCAATGACATTTTACACAATATTCCACATAAAATAATCATGGTGGGTCTGTCCAGTACATCGTTCTCTAACATGTACCTATGCATTGACTTAATATCTCATATATTTATGACCATTGAGATTTGGCCATCAGTCAATCCACATACTAGTCTCAATGCATTATTGTTGTCCCATCAACAATGATACTCGACTAGGGACATTTAAGAACAATGATACTAATAGTAATTATATAATCTCATGTTCAAGTCACATACTTGAAACTATATAATTTGTATCACTATTCTAAGGATTTTTATTATGTTGACATTTATATAATGCAGTAAATGTATCATAATAAAAGCATTCATTTATGCAATCAAATATAATATCAAAACGTTAATCAATTATATCAAATAATTGGCCTCTAGGGCATAATCTCTAACAGTCTCCCACTTGCACTAGAGCCAATCACTCATGTATCTAATACCCATGGAACTAGTGTGACCGTCGTGCTTCTGCTGCGACAAAGCCTTGGTCAGTGGATCTGCAATGTTATCATCCGTTGGTACTCTTCCTATATATACATCTCCTTTATCAATGATTTCACGGATGAGATGGTACCGCCTAAGTATATGCTTGGATCGTTGGTGAGATCTGGGTTCCTTAGCCTGTGCAATGGCTCCATTGTTATCACAGTATAGCTTAACTGGATCAACAATAGTTGGAACAACACCTAGTTCAGTGATGAACTTTTTAATCCATACAGCCTCCTTGGCCGCACAAGAAGCGGCAATATACTCAGCCTCTGTTGTAGAATCGGCTACTGTCTCCTGCTTAAAACTTTTCCAGCTAACAACACCACCATTAAGGCAAAATACAAAACCTGACTGAGACTTATAATCATCATTATTAGTCTGGAAACTAGCATCTGTGTAACCCTTTACTGCTAGTTCGTCTTCACCTCCATATACCAAGAATGAATCCTTAGTCCTTTTAAGGTACTTGAGGATATTCTTGACTGTTGTCCAGTGACCTTCACCTGGATTCGACTGGTATCTGCTCGTCATGCTTAAAGTATATGAGACATCCGGACGAGTACATATCATTGCATACATGATAGATCCAATTACCGAAGCATAAGGGATTTTTCTCATACGCTCCTCATCAACTTGTGATTGAGGACATAGGACCTTAGAGATCTTTACACCATGAGTCATGGGTAAGTGTCCTCTTTTTACCTCTTGCATGCTGAACCGTTTCATCACTTTATCAATATATGTACTCTGACTTAGGCCGATCATTTTTCTCGATCTATCTCGATAGATCTTGATACCTAAAATATAAGCTGCATTGCCTAAATCTTTCATGGAGAAACATTTTCCTAACCATGTTTTTACAGCATGTAATGAAGGAATGTCATTCCCAATAATTAATATGTCGTCAACATATAATATTAGGAATACAATGTGACTCCCACTAACCTTTTTATATACACAAGGTTCATCTTCATTTTTAATGAAACCAAACTCTTTTATTGCTTCATCAAATCGAAGATTCCAACTCCGAGAGGCTTGCTTCAATCCATAAATGGATCGTTGTAGCTTACATACCTTTCCAACATCCTTTGGAATGACAAAACCCTCAGGTTATGTCATGTACACATCCTCAAGGAGATTTCCGTTAAGGAAAGCATTTTTGACATCCATCTGCCAGATTTCGTAATCATAAAAAGCTGCAATAGCAAGTAAGATCCTAATGGATTTAACCATTGCCACTGGAGAGAAGGTTTCATCATAGTCAACACCTTGAATTTGTTTGAAACCTTTTGCTACCAGTCGGCCTTTATAGGTTTGTACATTACCATCCATGTCGGTTTTCTTCTTGAAAACCCATTTGCACCCGATTGGTTTTACCCCTTCGGGTGGATCAACCAAAGTCCATACTTGGTTAGTATACATGGATTCCATTTTAGATCTCATGGCTTCAAGCCATCTCTCAGAATCTGGTCCAATCATAGCTTCTTGGTAGGAAGCAGGCTCATCCTGATCTATGAGCATCACATCGCCATTTTGAGTCACAAGATATCCATAATATCTCTCAAGTTCATAGCGTGTCCTACCAGATCTACGAATTTCTTGTGTAATTTGAGCAGGTTCACTTTCCACAACATCTTGTGGTTCCTGTTCATGTTCCAACTCAGGTTCAATGATATTCTGTTGTTCTTGAATTTCTTCGAGTTCTACTTTCCTCCCACTGTTTCCTTTAGAGACAAATTCTCTTTCTAGAAAAATACCAGTTCGAGCAACAAACACTTTGTTCTCAGAAGGTTTGTAGAAATAATACCCTTTTGTTTCCTTTGGGTATCCCACAAAATTACATTTGTCAGATTTGGGTCCGAGCTTGTCAGAATCCAGACGTTTTACAAACGTTTCGCAACCCCAAATCTTCATGAACGACATACTAGGACGTTTCCCAGTCCACATCTCATATGGGGTCTTCTGAACCATTTTTGTAGGAACACGGTTTAGTGTGAATACAGCTGTCTCTAGGGCATGACCCCAGAAGCTTATTGGAAGATCTGCATGACTCGTCATTGATCGTACCATGTCCAACAAGGTTCGATTCCTCCTCTCAGACACACCATTCCATTGTGGTGTTCCAGGTGGAGTGAGCTGTGATATAATACCACACTCCTTTAGAAGGTCATCAAAGTCTTGGCTTAAGTATTCACCTCCTTGATCAGATCGAAGGGCTTTTATGCTTTTGCCAAATTGGTTTGGACTTCATTCTTGAATTCCTTAAACTTTTCAAAGGATTCGGATTTGTGTCTCATAAGATATACATATCCATATCTACTGAAGTCGTCAGTAAATGTAATGAAGTAATAAAACCTACCTCTTGCTAACGAACTCATGGGTCCACATACATCACTATGTATAAGTCCCAATATATCGCTAGCCCGTTCACTGTGTCCAGTGAAAGGGGCTTTAGTCATCTTGCCTAATAAACAAGATTCACATTTTTCATATGATTCAAAATCAAATGAATCCAAAAATCCATCTTTATGGAGTTTTGATATGCGTTTCTCATTTAAATCGTTTTGTATTTATGTTATAGATAGGCATTTCCAAATCAAGAATATAAAGACCGTTAAACAATTGTGCAACACCATAGCAAATATCATTTAAGAAAAACGAACAACGATTGTTCTTAATTATAAATGAAAAACCTTTCTTGTCCAAACAAGAAACAGAAATAATGTTTTTGCTTATAGCAGGCACAAAATAACAATCCTCTAATTCTAATACTAGCCCAGTGGGCAAAGATAAATGATAAGTTCCTACGGCCAGTGCAGCAACTTTTGCTCCATTCCCAACACGTAGATCAACCTCGCCTTTTCCCAAAGTCCTACTTCTTTGAAGTTCCTGCACATTTACACATATGTGAGAACCACATCCAGTATCCAATACCCATGATGTAGAAGTAGACAAGTTAATTTCTATAACATATATACCTGGATCAGAAGTCACACTTCCTTTAGATTTCTTCACTTCTTCCAAATAAGCATGACAATTCCTCTTCCAGTGTCCAGGTTTTCCACAAAAGTGACAATCACCTTCTTTAGCCACCCCACCTTTAGGCTTTAAAGCCTGTTTGGTTCTGGGATTAGGTTTAGCACCAGATTTAGATCCTATCTTCTTCTTGGCTTTCCAATTTCCCATAGCATTACCCTTTTGCACCATCATTATGGTAGCGGGTCCTACCTTTTTCATGTTGTTCTCAGTAGTTCTTAACATGCTCAACAACTCAGTAAGGGGTTTCTCAATTTCATTCATTAGATAATTCATTACAAATTGAGAGTAGCTGCTGTTCAATGATTGTAAGACAAGATCAGTTTGGGCTTCTGCAGTGATTGGAAAACCCAACCTATCAAGGTACTCAATATACCCAATCATTTTTAGCACATGTGGACCAACTGGGTCACGTTCACCCATCTTGCAGTGATACAACGCTTTGTTTGTATCATACCTTTCCTGTTGAGCATGCCCTTGAAACAATTTCTTGAGATGCTCGATCATCTCATAAGCATCCATCAACTCATATTGCTTCTGAAGCTCAGGGGTCATGGTTGCTAGCATGAGACAACTCATGTCCAGAGCATCATCTTGATGCTTCTTGTAAGCATTATGCTCTGCACGTGGTGCAGTGACAGCTGGTGCTTCAGGAATGGGCCCATCAAGGACATATAGCTTACGTTCCTGTTTGAGGACAATCCTCAAATTCCTGTGCCAGTCTAGGAAATTAATTCCACTTAGCTTGTCCTTCTCAAGGAATGATCGTAGTGAAAGACTACTTGTATTGTTGATGTTTTCCATTGATATCTATAATTTATAAGTGCCAAAATGATAAGTCGAATTACAGAGTTGATATTATATAATTGATAATAGTATATTCAAAATATACTCCCACTATTTTATTCAAATTAATAGCCCTCACCAGTAACTCGGAAAGCTTTTTCTATTAAATCTTTCTAGTGAGCCAAGATCCATATTTCATTATGACTTAAGTTAGCTTTGGCTAATCTCTTAAAACACAATTATTTAGGTAGACAACGCTTTTGTCAATTATATCATATATAACTCTTGGATAGTTTGGTAAACAACATTTGTTTCTAGTCCATCTAATAGTACCCACCAAACTCTATGCCTCTAAGTCCTCAATCCTATTAAGATAACTTAGTTAAGTCAGGCCCAATGATTTTAACAGTTTGGATATCACAATTATCCTATCGCATCCTACCAAGATAAATAGGGTACTTTGCTTTGGCAAACCTACATCTATTGATCAAGGTCTTGATGAGTGTTTTTCATTGGAAGACATCTGATTTAGACTTAATAATTTAATGAGGGATTTTATAAATTAATTCAGATCTCACCAATTTTAATCTCATTAAACATTCACATTATTTATCATATCATATCACATACAAGCATAAATAAAGTGTAAAATTAAATGTGTCACAGTTATGGCCCAATCCACTGTCAATCTTTTCAAGCTAATGAAAGATTGAAGGTCAATCTAAGCTGGTAAAAGACGTTAAAATAAATAGCTTCCTCACATGTGCCTCCTCTCCATCAACATCTTTTCATCGTGTTCTCCATCTTAACATCTTCATCGATTATAGATTATTACATGACATAAAGAAACCTCGAGTTACATTCGAGGGGATTTAGATGAGAAGAGAATTTTACATTAGAGTTTATAGAAAGGCACGACATGCAAGCCGTATTTTAAAACCAAAAACCACTAACCTATGGGTCAAAAGGCCATAACTGTGCACCATGCATATCACAATAAGCACATAACAATTTATATATAATAAAAAAAATTATATATAACATATAGGGGGTGTAACGCCCCCAAATCCAGGTTCTCCAACCTCAGATTCAGTGCTCACGATCCAAGGTAAAAATCCAATTTTTCAAACTTTTTCTTATGAGATTACCAGAAATTGAAAAATTTAAAATAAATCAAAACCATATATCGTTATTATTGGGGACACGACCATCGTGTGCTACGACGGGGAGGTCCAGGGGGGGTCTCCCCCCTGGCGGTGGTCCGGCTGACCGATCAGCCGGCTAGGAATTTTTTTTTTTTGAATTACAATCTGTATTGCAGAATTTTTTCATATATTTAATCCACCAAAACCTTCACAATAACAATATACTCGGTACATATCATATATGTCCAGATTCAATGAATCATATTAAACCGAATCTGCAAAACAGAATATCATATACTCAATTTTAGATCGGTAAAATGTTATCATCATATATCATATATATATATATCAAAATCCAATTTCAGATCGATAAAATTAGATCATCATATATCATATATATTGATTCCAATTTCAGATCGGTAAAATCAGATCATCATATATCATATATATTTATTCTAATTTCAGATCGGTAAAATCAGATCGGAAAAATTTCAGATCGGAAAAATTTCAGATCGGAAAAAATTTAGATCGAAAACAACATATATCAAATATATCGAAATCAATAAAACACGCAATCTGAATCAATCGTTTCGCAAGTAGCTCTGATACCACTGTAGGGTTTCGGCATAGAAAACGCAGCAGAAATTAAACAATTCAAAGCAATTTCCGAAACCCAAAAACAGGATCCATGCAAAGATCAATTAATTTAGAGGGTAGAAATTTTACCGATTATCAAAGCTAGAATCGATCCGGTCGAATCTCCAACGCAATTCAAGCGGACTGCGTCTCTACAGTATCCACACGAACGCTCTGCACGAATCGTCCTACGATCTGCAGAAGAAGGAAGTGTGGTACTAGCCACCAAGGATGGATTTCAGAACTTTTCTCTCTAGTTTCTCTCTCAAGAGCGGCTAGGGTTTGGTTATGAATGAGTTGTATTGCTTAATGGAGGCTACATATCATATATATAGAGAACCAAAAAGACTATTCAAAATCCTAGTTTTATAAAATCCGAATTTATATATATATATATATATATATATATATATATATATATATATATATATATATCTTAATTAAGTCTTACTTAATTAATATACCTATATATATAAATTATCCTATTAATTTAAATTCATAATTTAAATACTATCAATCATATTGATATATTTAAATCCTTTAGATTAATTCCCTTTTTAATAATGTTCTATGTGTGTGACCCTATAGGTTATTATTACGTTGGCAATAATTTTAAAATCATATTATAAAATTATAAACAGTGAGCGGCATCTAGTAATGCATCACTGCTACCCAAGTAATAATAAGATCGATGATTCGATGCAACCTTTTCGTGACCAATGTTTCAATGTAATCTAATCCTTTTAACCTTAATATCCAAGATTAAACTCGAGTCATGGAATCTGTCACACTCTTCATAATTTAATCTGAGTTTTCTTGATCAACGAGTAGACTATATGAAACAAATCACTATTTGAGCATGGCCATGCATTTCATAGTCCTACTCAATCAAGAGGCCTATGGATATCATCCCTAATATATAGGAGGGTTAAATTCCATCTAGATCACTCATATTCCTCACACGATTCATGATGTACCCAATAATCACCTTTATAGTCCACCCTATTAAAGGTGACATTTGATGATATCAAAGTACATAAATTCCCATGTAGTGATATAGTGATTTCAGGTCGGAGGACCATTACATCATTGTCACTATGAGAATTGCCAATGACATTTTACAAAATGTTCCACATAAAATTCTCATGGTGGGTCTGTCCAGTACATCGTTCTCTAACATGTACCTATGCATTGACTTAATATCTCATATATTTATGACCATTGAGATTTGGCCATCAGTCAATCCACATACTAGTCTCAATGCATTATTGTTGTCCCATCAACAATGATACTCGACTAGGGACATTTAAGAACAATGATACTAATAGTAATTATATAATCTCATGTTCAAGTCACATACTTGAAACTATATAATTTGTATCACTATTCTAAGGATTTTTATTATGTTGACATTTATATAACGCAGTAAATGTATCATAATAAAAGCATTCATTTATGCAATCAAATATAATATCAAAACGTTAATCAATTATATCAAATAATTGGCCTCTAGGGCATAATCTCTAACAGTATCCCAACAGTCTCATTCACTCCATTGTTAGCATTCTCAGCTGTCATTCTCAAATACTGCCATAAAACAAGGGTTAATTAAGCAAATTAACATATCACATAATATCTGTATATTATGACCAACCAACAATTAAGCTTAGGTAGGACACACTAGCGAAGGATTTACTCATCTCTCCCCTCCTAGTCCTATTCCCCGATCTTCGCCAGAGACCATATCCCTAAGCTCTGATACCAACTGTGATGACCCCAAAATAGGTCCATTCAATCCAACCCATTCTGAGTCTCCAAATACATGGTACAGAAAACAACTACAACTTTATTACAACAATTATCGTGCAAAATACAACAACACATATACTGTGAGTTTGGATACAAATATATACCAAATGTGACACATGTCCCAACCGTGGACAACACCTCACAGTGACACCTTACATAAAGGTATAGTCAAAAACTGTTTTAGAAACAAAAATTTTTGGGAAGTGCTCAAGGAAACCTTCGTACATGGGAGGCCATGCTTTTAGGTTATGATAGATATCATATGGCCACAGAATTATCCTTGGTTGACCCAATATATCCCAAAGAAAAATGAGAAGATTACTATCATATTCTTCCCAATGGTGAGTCTTCTCTTGATTTATCATTATCTCCACCATCTCAAATTGAGAATTATACTTCAAACAAACACCAAGATTATATAGGTAGTGCTCGTAAATATACTCAGCAAGTGGATGAGCACAACCCTGTCTTATGATGACACGAGGTTGTATGTCATTAGACATCTTGTATAAAATTGGCAAAACACCCTTCCAACGTTGGGTTCGCCTCTCCCTATATGATTCACCAAATATAACTACTAAAAGATGTATACAACACACTTGTCTATACTGTTTAGGGAGAACTCCACAGCTAGAGACCACCGTTCTATTCCCTTGTTACCCCCGCGCGACCCAGCTACAATCTTATTACCTGAAAGGAATTGTAAAGCAAAAGGGTGAGCACAACTAGCTCAGTAAAGAATATCATGACTAAAGATAATTAAATTATCAATAGCCTTCATCAATAATAAATCAGAGATTTAGAACATATTGTAGATGATAAAAATTTCAACCATAGTTGTAGTGGAACGAGCAATCCATTAGAAGAGTCAAATAGACTATAAAGTCTATTATCTTCTCCATGTTAAAAATCCACCAACAATGTTTTATCCCTGTAACATCAATCAACAATTCTGGTCACAATCATATGAATAACTCATAATCATAAGTGTAGTTCTAAATTCCTCTTCTCATCCAAGACGAAGATAATTTTCATCACCTATCTTTACCTGAAACATCAAAGATCATGGATACACCAAATCACATTTCATGTTCATAATCATATTATTAACTTCATCTTTGCACTACGACCAAAGATATTCATTTGTATCACCAGTTGGTCATGTTCATCTCAACACATGTTCATCTTTGCACTACTGGCCAAAGATATTCAACAACATGTCATCTTTGCACTACGGGCCAAAGATATTCATCAACAATTCATCTTTGCACTACAGGCCAAAGATATTCCTCAACAGTTCATATTTGCACTACAGGCCAAATATATTCATCAACAGTTCATATTTGCACTACAGGCCAAATATATTATTATCTCAAAGAAATATATAATCATTTCAGAATTTATATAAACAACAATTATAACCATGTTGATCAATTCACCTTTGCACTTAAGCTAAAGATATTCAATTATAAATTCAATGGCCATAATCATACCAGTCAACAATTCAACTTTGCACTATTGGCCAAAGAGAACCCATATTCATGATCATACCAAAAATCTAACCATCTTTACACTCAAGTCAAAGAGAAATATCATCATTAGGGTTATAGAAATGTTATATATGATAATAAAAATAATATGATCAACATATAGTTTTAATCTCAAGAGTAATATTCATAAATTAACTATAATTTGGTTAGAAAAAGAAACCAATTTTGTCGTGAATAATACCTGTGAATAGTAACTCATGAATAGTAACTCGTGAATAGTAACTCATGAATAGTAAACCCAACACAAAAAGGTAGAAATTCCACAATAAAATTCATACCAATATTTCGGTATAATGATATTGAAAGAATAATATTTCTTAAGCTTATAAACAATTTATTTTAATTGTTTACACTTTACTAAATAATGCATTTAATCATTAAAATGCCAAACTCATAAGATTTCATCACCAATAATCAAAACCCTCATCAAAAATCTGCATATACCTCATATAGGCTTCTCAAGCCATAAAATCCTATTTTACAATTTTCTTCCTTCACATAACATATTTAACTCATTTATTCATAACTAGTCCATTTTCAAGAAAAATAGCAAATCAGTTCCAAAAATATTTCTTTTCTGGGATTGAGCATAATATAGTCCCATATTGAACATATATTTTTCTTAGAGTTTTTAAAATTCATTTACTATTTTTCATATGGCCAAAATCGCCGAATATTTAGACATTTATCATAAATTGTACTTTTATCCAAAAATTCTGATTTTCACAGAGTACACTAATACTATATATATGTACTCCCAATAAAAATGTCATCAATTTTGAAGTTAACCACAAGGAGTTATAAACGGTTACTTTTAAAAAAGTTTTTTCCCGTAAAATTCATAACTCTTAATCTATACATCCAAAAATCACCATTTTTGGACACAATCAATAAAACTCATCAAAATATCATTTCAAATTTTTTTCAAAATTTTCTGAAGGACGGAAGAAGTACGAACTGAAAAATATAATAACCCTTAAAATCCCTTACCTCAAAAGAGCAGTATTTCTGACTGAATTTCGGGTATAGTGCTGACAGAAACTCGCACCGTATAGCAACACTCAAAGTATACTCACAAGAATGCACTCGATAATATAGAGAGAGAAAGAGAAAAAACTTTGTTTCTGGTGTGATTTTCAATTCTAACTTAGCCCTCTATTTATAGGAAAATGCTAGAACGCCAAAGGAGACTAAATTAATAAAATATTAATTTATTTTTCTTAATTCCTTAGCAGCCTTCTTTGGTCAAAAACATCAGCCACCCATGTGCCAACAACCACAAAAACGTTTTTCTTAAATAAAATAATTAAAACTTTCAAAAATCAATTATTTCTGAACTCCGGAACTTCAATAATTCACAATAAATAGCCCATTTGTCAGAAAATTTGAATCTTGCGATTTATTATAGGAATTTCAATTCTCTACAACTTTGCAGAAGAAAATTTTTCCAAATTCCAAATAGAAATTATCTGAAATCCACAAACAGATGATTTTTAATTCTTCCAGTCCGACAAAATACTGATAAAACACCTCAGCATTAATTCCTTCAATTATATCCACATATATTCATCAATTATATGCACATCAAATAAATATTTCCTTATCATATGAATCAATAATTAATTATTCTTAAATAATATTACAGAATCACAATTATGACAACCAGACCGTTCCCAGGAAAGAGGGGGCTTTCCAATAAGAATTTTTCCTTATTGGCTCGTAATTAGGTGACCAAACCTCTCCTTGACAGAACTTTCTAGACATTGTCAATAATGCTATCTAATAATATTATTCAAATAATACGAATTATTGATCTGATAATGAGAAATATTGTGCAGTGATAATTATTGAAATAACAATAATATAAAATATCAACGCAATAATTATTGAATCAATAAAATATTAAAAAGTAATTACTGTAACAATTATTGAGTAGTGCCTTCTTACGTAAGAATCAATAATTCAAAAATATTGTGCAATACCGTGTGCTACTGTGCAACAACGCGTATTACTTTATTTTACCCACCGTGTATTCCAATAGTGTTAATGGTAACAATTACGTCGTTATTTATAAAACTTTAATTTGTCGTTTTCTTCATCCGACAGTTATTCTGTTATGGGTCCCACAAAAGGCTGCACCGTCGTATGAATATTCCCCGGCAGGAAGAATATTTCACGACCAAACGAATATTCCCCGATAAAAATGAGTATTTTATAACCACTTGCTTATTTTGAAAAAAAAATCATATATCACCCTTAACTTTAACCTTTTATCAATTTAACCATTTACTGAATTGTAATTATAGGAAAAATTGAATACTTTTATTTCATAAAATTCGGGGTCTTACACTATGGCATGACATTGTCATGAAGAAGCAAGGATAAGCAACTCGGACATCTTCTGGACTAAAATACGCAAGCAAATGCAAGAAGGGAATATTGAAGGACTTTTAACACCAAGTTGGATGCATGTTCTTAACTTGGAACTTGGATTTTATTGAAGCTCTACTTCTTACCTTTCCAAAACATCTTGAATCATCCCAATCGGAGTTTGGATGTGAGAGTTATGGCCTTTTATCAACGAAGATCAAAGCTAAGAGTTGTCATGTTTTCCATTTACATAGCATCTACTTCAAGCCCGAGATCCGCCTTGATCCAGATGGAATCTGTCAATCCTCAAAAAATGAAAGTTATAGATATCGTCGTTATCTTCGATTTGATAGGTCGCAGGCCTCGTAACTCCAAGCGGATCAAACGTTATGTCTGTTTTACCAAAAGACATCGCAGCAGAAAATAGTGTAGCGCGGACCACGCTATAAATGAACTACGCATAGCGCGGAGCACGCTAGGCCACCAGATTGTCTGACCTTATAGCGTGGGGCACGCCCAGAATGGCTTAGGGACAGCGTGGGGCGCGCTAGACGGCTGGGGGAAGAGCTAAAATGGGTTATTTGATGTCCAAATTAATCTAGAATAGGATTCTTAGTTGCCTAACTTGCTAGGATATCCATTAGAACTATAAATACTTGAGTTTAACTTGGATTGGGAGGCTAGTTCTAAGATTCCATTAAATCCCTCTTGAGATAGATTTCTATTAATTTATTCTTTACTTTCTTTCTTAGATTAAGAACCCTAGATTAGATTAGAATAGGAGATTGAAGCAACTTGAAGACCATTGAAGATTAAGAGCATGAGCTTGAGGAAGATGAAGATTTGCTGACAATAGATTCAATTTTTTTCCTTAATCTTATTTTTATCTTTTAATGTGTATTCAAGTGTGGATTCTTAGTTTTAATTCAATTAACTAATTCTTTGTTTGAGATTACAATGGATCTTATTGTGTAGTTTATTTTAATATGCTTTGTTATCAATTATTATGTTCTATTGTGAGAATTGTCTATTGTGATTTGGACTTAATTGTCTAATTGATTGGCCATTAATTACCGTGATAATCTATATGAACTCGAGAGATGAAGTATAGGTTTAGATCTGATCATGATAGCATGTGTTTCTGATTTCTGCATAAATGAAATTCATAATTCGTGTTTAGGATAGAGATATGTCTTTACGCCATGTGTAATCTTATAGAGAACTTGTGCTTTAAATCCTTTTTAATTGTAATTCAAATAGAGATATAGTGGATTAGTTAATTAGGGTGTCTTGTTTAATTCTATCATCTGTGGATTTAAGTGAGTATGGGTATTATGCATCGAGAGGTGGTTTTATCTGCTTTAGTGTTCTTAATTAACAATTCAGGATAAAGAATAATTGATGAGAAGTGTGTTAACTTAAATGAAGCAATAAGTGAAGTTGTGATCTTAAATCTCCGTAATCTTAATTTAACTAATGGTAATTAGAATTAGTTTAATTATAAATTGAAATTCATTCGTTTAAATAAGATTAAGTTGATTACGAGTTAGTAATTGGTGATTTTTATTAAATAATTCTATGTGGGAACGATACTCTACTTACACTTTATTACTTGTTGACCACGTATACTTGCGTATTGTGCGTAATTAGATTTTACCCAACAGAAGACCTGTAACGAAATCCATGGTAATGTGTTCCCACTTCCATTTTGAAATCTCAAGTGGCTGCAATGGACCCTTAGGCACTTGATGCTCTGCCTTTACACATTGACAAGTTAAACACCTCGAGATAAACTTCACGATCTCTCTCTTCATGTTGTTCCACCAAAATGTATGTCAAAGATCACGATATATTTTGGTACTTCCAGGATGGATTGCAAATGGTGTATTATGTGCCTCCATCATGATCTTGTTCTTCAAATCAGAATCGTTAGGAACACAAAGTCCAGAGTGGACTCGAAGTATTCCTTCTTCATTGATTCTCGCTTCTGGAATAGCACCTTCTTATACTTTCTTCTTCATACTCATCAGCTCCGGGTCGGTGGCTTGAGCAACTTTAACTTTATCGATTAAAGTTGGTTCTATGCGTATACTTGACATCATCGCACTCGTTCCTACATATGATCTTCTACTCAACGCGTCAGCTACCACGTTTGCTTTTCTGGGATGGTATTGAATAGTGTGGTCATAATCTTTTAACAGCTCGAGCCAACGTCGTTGTCGCATGTTGAGTTCCTTTTGGGTGAAGAAATATTTGAGGCTTTTATAATCTGAATATATCTCCACTTTTTCTCCATATAGATAGTGCCTCCAGATCTTTAGCGCGAAAATGACTGCTGCCAACTCTAGTCATGAGTAGGATAATTCCTTTTATATTCTTTAAGTTGTCGCGAGGCATAGGCTATGACTTTCCCACGTTGCATGAGAACACATCCTAACCCTTTGCGCCTGAAGCATCGCTGTAGATAACAAATCCATCTGAACCAGAAGGTATTGTCAGAACAGGTGCCGAAATGAGTCTCCTCTTAAGCTCTTGGAAACTCTTCTCGCATTCCTCGCTCCATACGAATTTTATATCTTTCTGAGTCAGCTGAGTTAATGGAGTAGAGATTCGAGAAAATCCTTCCACGAATCAATAATTGGTGCAATACCGTGTGCTACTGTGTTTTAACCACCGGGTATTCCAACAGTATTAACGGTAACAACTACGCCGTTATTTATAAACAACTTATACTTGTCGTTTTTTCATCCAATCGCTTTTCGTTATGGGGTCCACACAAGGTTGCGCCGTCGTACGAATATTCCCCGACAGTAAGAATATTCTACGACCAAACAAATATTCCCCGATAATAATGAATATTTTATAACCACTTGCTTATTTAAAATACTTACGCATTTAACCCATAACTAACCACATTAATCAAATCAACCCTTACTATTTCAAAATAATAAATAGAGGAAATTTAATTTCATTTATAATAAACTGGGGTTTACAGTACGAATATTCCCCGACAAAATGAATATTTTATAACCACTTGCTTATTTTATAAAATTTGCACATTTCATCCATAACCAAAACATTATATCAAATTAAATCCTTATTATTTCAAGACAATGAATAAAGGAAATTCAATTTTATTTATAATAAGTTGGGGTCTTACATCCTCCCCTCCTTATAAAATTTCGTCCTCGAAATTGACGTACGTACCTAATGTTTCGAAAAGGTGAGGGTACCTCGCTTTCATTTCTGATTCCAACTCCCAGGTTATTTCTTCAATAGCATGGTTCCTCCACAAAACCTTGACTTGTGGTATAACCTTTGTTCGTAGGACATGCTCTTTCTTATCCAAGATCTTGACAGGTACCTCCTTGTACGTTAAATCTTCGGCTATCTCATCTGGTTCTAACGCAATAATGTGGTTTGGGTCTTTCACATATTTACGAAGCATAGATATACAAAAAACATTATGAACACGAGACATGCTTGGAGGTAATACGAGTCTATAGGCCATATTTCCTATTCGGTCAAGAATCTCAAATGGACCAACAAATCGTGGATTGAACTTTCCTCTCTTTTCGAATCTTGTAACAACCTTCCATGGAGCAATACGTAACAGTACATGATCTCCAATATTAAATTCCATGTCCTTTCGATGAATACGTTTGTATACGTAACAGTACATGATCTGTGCCGTTTGTATACGTTGTCGAATCGTTTGGATCTTTTCCGTAGCCATGCATACTAATTCTGTTCCCAACAACGTTGCTTCACCCACCTCGTCCCAGCATACTGGAGAACGACACTTTTGTCTATATAACGCCTCATATGGAGCCATGCCTATACATGCTTGATAACTGTTGTTGTAGGAGAATTCCACCAATGGTAAGTACATATCCTAACTCCCTTTGAAATCTAGGACACAGAGTCTTAATAGATCTTCAAGAGTTTGAATAGTCCTTTCTGATTGCCCGTTCGTTTGAGGATGGTATGCCGAACTGAATCGTAAATCCGTGCCCATAGCTTTCTGCAAACTAACCCAAAATCGTGAAGTGAATCTTGGGTCACGATCCGAAACTATGAATACTGGCATGTCATGCAATCTCACAATCTTATTTATGTACATACGAGCAAGACGTTCAAGGGAATAAGTCTCATGTATAGGCAAGAAATGAGAAGACTTGGTTAATCTATCTACAATAACCCAAATCGCATCTATACCTTGAGAAACCTTGGGAAGACCCGTAACGAAATCCATAATAATGTGTTCCCACTTCAATTTTGGAATCTCAAGTGGTTGCAATGGACCCATTTGCACTTGATGCTCCGCTTTTACACGTTGATAAGTTAAACACCTCGAGATAAACTCCGCGATATCTCTCTTCATATTGCTCCACCAAAATGTATGTTGAAGAGCATGATACATTTTGGTACTCCAAGGATGGATTGCAAACGGTGTCTTGTGTGCCTCCATCATGATTCTATGCTTCAAGTCAGAATCGTTAGGAACACAAAGTCTGGAGTTGACTCGAAGTATTCCTTCTTCATCGATTCTTGCTTCTGGAATAACACCTTCTTGTACTTTCTTCTTCATACGTATCATCTCTAGGTATGTGGCTTGAGCAACTTTATCGATTAAAGTCGGTTCTACTCGTATGTTTGATATCATCACGTGGGTATTTGGAGCCTTTAACTCTATCTCCATCCTTTGTAAGTCGTACAAAATGGGTCTTTGTGTTAACAACATTGCACTCGTACCCACATACGATCTTCTACTTAATGTGTCAGCTATAACATTTTCTTTTCTAGGATGATATTGAAAGCTATGGTCGTAATCTTTCAACAGCTCGAGCCAACATCGTTGCCTCATGTTGAGTTCCTTTTGGGTGAAGAAATATTTGAGGCTTTTATGATCCGTATAAATCTCCACTTTCTCCCCATGCAGGTAATGTCTCCAGATTTTCAACGCAAAAACGACTGCTGCCATCTTCAGATCATGAGTAGGATAATTCCTCTCATATTCTTTGAGTTGTCACGAGCCATAGGCTATAACTTTCCCATGTTGCAAAAGAACACATCCTAACCCTTTGCCTGAAGCATTGCTGTAGATAAGAAATCCATCCGAACCAGATGGTATTGTTAGAACAGGTGCCGAAATGAGTCTCCTCTTGAGTTATTGGAAACTCTTCTCGCATTCCTCGCTCCATACGAATTTTGTATCCTTCCGAGTTAGATGAGTTAACGGAGTAGCAATTCGAGAAAATCCTTCCACGAATCTCCGATAATAACCAGCTAAGCCCAGTAAGCTACTCACTTTGGTTGCTCCCAACTTTGGATTGCTTCAATCTTTGTTGGATCAACAGATACTCCATGTTTTGACACCAAGTGCCCAAGTAATGCTACTTCCTTAAGCCAGAACTTGCATTTCTTCAGCTTGGTATATAGCTTGTTGTCACGAAGCCTTTGAAGTACCAGCTTCAAATGGTGCTCATGATCTTCACGACTTTTTGAATAGATGAGGATGTCATCAATAACGATAACAACGAACTGATCCAAATATTCCTTGAACACACGGTTCATCATATCCATGAAAGCCGCAGAAGCATTAGTCAATCCAAAAGACATGAATAAGAATTCGTAATGCCCGTACCTAGTTCTGAAAGCAGTCTTCAGAATATCCTCAATTTTAATATTCAGCTGATGATATCTAAAACGAAGATCGATCTTTGAAAAGAATTGTGCTCCTTGTAACTGGTCGAACAGGTCATCAATGCGAGATAGCGAATACCTATTCTTAATGGTGACATGGTTTAATTCCCAGTAGTCAATACAAAGTCGCATACTCCCGTCTTTCTTCTTTACAAATAAAATAGGAGCACCCCAAGGAGATGTACTATGACGAATGAAACCGATGTCTAACAATTCCTATAGTTGGACTTTTAACTCTTGAAGTTCAATAGGAGCCATTCGATATGGGGTTTTAGAAATGGGCTTTGTACCCAGTTCAAGGTAAATAAAAAATTCAACTTCACGTTCTAGGGGTAGACCGGGAAGTTCTTCAGAAAAGACGTCAGGAAATTCACTAACAACAGAAATATTATTCAAATCTGATGTGTTTTTGTTCAAGTCCATAACATGGACTAAGAAAACTTGACATCCGTTTTTTAATAAACGAATGGCTTTATGGCTTGATATGACAATGATTGACTTTAGTGGTTTGGTTGCTTGAATTCGCATAACAGGTTGGTTAGGAATATGAAAACTAATAACCTTACGAAAACAATCAATTTTAGCATGATGAGTGGTTAACCAATCAATCACTAAAATCACATCAAAAGCAAGTATCTTTAAAGAGATAAGATCAACAGGTAATGTGATGGTGCCAACTTGGATCAAGAAAGATTTATAAACAGTGGATGTAATGAAAGTTTCTCCTAACGGAGTCTCCACAGATAAGTCAAAGTCTAATTCCTCTAGAGTCAAGTTTAAACGTTGAGCACAAGCAGGAGAGATAAAAGAATGGGTAGAACCGGAATCTAGTAAGGTATAAACTTCGCAAGAGTTTAAGATTAGCTTACCCATGATCACCTCTTTTGGGTTTCTTGTGTTTTGGCCAGTCACGACAAACGCCCTCCCTTGAACCACCGACTTTGTTTTGTCCATAGTCGCCTTTGGTGTCGCCATCCCAACTGGACTTAACTTCGCTATCGGACAAAACCGGGCTATGTGACCGTCTTTTCCACAACTGAAACACACCTTGGAAGGCTGTGAACAGTTTTCACTTATGTGTCCCTCCTCTCCGCATCTATAGCATTTAACTGGCGGTCGTTCTCCTCCCCTAGAATTTGTTGTTGGTCTCGGTGCTGCTGCTGATGTCTTCCCTTCATTGTTGAATCTCCTCTTTTTGAAATTTCCATTTGACTCACCTCTCCTATTATCATGGCCATGATTACCACCCGAGTGGTTACCGCTTTTGTCCGTATTTTTCCCTCATCGCTGGTTATCATCGCTCCGATGACTACTATCACCGGTATGACCCTGGTTGTGGTCTCTTGGTTGAACATACTCATTATCTGGCTCTAATAATTGAGCCCTGTTGACAACATCTGAATACGGAAAAAATTTGTGAGAGATAAGGTATTGACGAATCTCAGGTTTTAGACCTCTCAGAAACATCTGCATCATACGTTCCTCATTCTCTACCAAAGGAGGTGCAAACATGGATAACTTTGCGAACTTCGCCTCGTACTGGGACACTGTCATGTTGTTCTGTTCTAGTCTAATAAACTCTACCTCCTTCATATGACAAATACTTTCAGGAAAGTACTTGTCATTGAACAGTTTCTGAAATCTTTCCCAAGACATGTTGAGTGCGGCTGGTTGGGTACGCTTCACATATTCCCACCAGTAATCTGCCTCACCACGGAACATAAAGGTGGAGAATAGAACCTTCTGTTCTTCCTTGCATCCCAAGACATCGAATATCGTGGTAATTTGCTTGACCCACGTTTCTGCCTTAAACAGATCCGGCTTTCCCTAGAAATCTGGTGGTCCCAACTCCTTGAACTGCTTGGCTGTGACAAACCGCGCATTGCTATCATTTCCACCCATATTTTGTACACGAGTCTCCCTCGTCTGATTTTGTATGAACTGCAAAAAGCTTCTAAACATCCCATCAGTCATCGTTTGCTCGGTAGTGTTGTTTATAGGAGGAATATTGCCTTTTTGTTGCACGTTCTCCTAGTTGGTGATTGAAGGTTGTTCCACCGGTCTCGTACACTCCATTGTTAACGTTCTCAACTGCCATTCTTAAAAACTGCCATAAAACAAGGGTTAATTAAACAAATTAACATATCACATAATATCCCTATATTATGACTGACCAACAAATAAGCTTAGGTAGGACACACTAGCGAAGGATTTACTTGTCCCTCCCCTCCTAGTTCTATTCCTCGATCTTCGCCAGAGCCCATATCACTAAGCTCTGATACCAACTGTGACGTCCCCAAAATAGGTATACATCACCCATTCTGAGTCGCCAAATATATAGTACAGAAACAAATACAATTTCATTAATACAATTGTCGTGCAAAATATGACAACACATATACTGTGAGTTTAAATACAAATATTGTCTAATAGACAGTATTCAAACTCAAAAGGAGCCCTCATTACAATTATTGATACACTATTTTACAAAAATAGTGAGGACTGCTAAAACAACTTTCTAGAACCATCACTCCATACCTCGGCTAGATCCTGCTATATTCTCACCTCCTGGGAAGAAAAATGGAACAAAAAGGAAAAGGGTGAGCTCAAAGCCTAGTAAAAAATATTATGACTAAGATAAAAAACAACAATTTATCGTTAGCTTTCAACAAATCATATGAAATATAATGGACAACCAGTTTTAGATCAATATTCGCAGCGGAAATAACAATTCATTAGAAGAGTTAAGTAGAGAATGAAATCTATTATCATCTATGAATTTAAAAGTTCATCATCAATATTTTATCCCTGTAACATCAATCAATATACATCTTGCATCAAATATTCATATTTGCACTACCGGCCAAAGATATTCATTTGTATCACCAGTTGGTCATGTTCATCTCAACATCTGTTCATCTTTGCACTACGGGCCAAAGATATTCATCAGGTAATCATTCATCTTTGCACTACAGGCCAAAGATATTCATCAAGTATCACCATTAAGGACTGAGGATGATGAAAAATATTTTAAAGAATTAATCCAGTAAGATAAAAGGACAAAGATTAGATATTCGTAATTTAGATAATCCAAGTTTAAAAATACTCCATAATAAACCATAGTGGAGTAAAATTCAAGAATAAAGATCAAAACTTGTATACAATCAAAGATAGTAACCATAATAGACATCTGGGACAAAGAAGAGAAAATTTTATTTTTTCGGTGAATAGTGTCGTATTTGTGAATAGTGCCATATACGTGAATAGTGACGAATACGTGAATAGTGACCCCGACACAAAAAGGTAGAAATTCCACAATAAAATTTATACCAATATTTCAGCATAATGATATTGAAAGAAATAATATCATTTACGAAGAAAATAACATCCCTTACCTCAAAAGAACAGTATCTCTAAATGGAATATCAGATATGATGCTGAAGAAAACTTGCACTGAATAGCAACTCTCAAATTATCTAAATACTCACAAAATACGCTCGATAATATAAAGAGAAAAAACTTGTTTCTGGTGTGATTTTCCAATTCTAACTAAGCACCCCATTTATAAGAAAATGCTAGAACGCCAAAGGAGACTAAATTAATAAAATAATAATTTATTAAAAATTTTCTACGCCCACCATCTTTGCCCAAAACTCAGCACACCTCTAGTGGGGCACACCAAGATCAGATTTTCTACACCAACCAAAAGTGGGGCCCACCATATTTTTAAATAAAAATATTTATTTCTGAAACTTCAATAATTCATAATAAATAGCCCTTTTATCAGAAAAATACGAATTTTATGTCCATTCCCTAGGAAATCGAATTCTCTACAACTTTGTAGATTTAAGTTTTTTCAAATTCCAAATGAAAAATGCCCGAAATCCACATACGGACGATTTTTAATACCTCATTCCGACAAAATACTGATAAAATACCTCAGCATTAATTCCTTCATTTATATCCACACAAAATAAATATTTCCCTATCCATCCACATAAAATAAATATTTCCTTATTATATAAATTAATAATTAATTATTCACAAATAATATTACAGAATCACAATTATGACAACCAGATCGTTCCCAGGAAAGAGGGGGCATTTCGATAAGGATTTCACCTTACTGGCGCGCAATTAGGTGACAAAACCCATTTCCTAGACAGAACTTCCTTAAACATTGCCAATAATGCTATCTAATTATATTATTCAAATAATATAAATTATTGATCTGATAATGGAAAATACTATGCAGTGACAATTATTGAACCAATAATAATATAAAATATCAACGCAATAATTTTTGAATCAATAAAATAAAATATTGAACAGTAATTACTGTAACAATTATTGAGTAGTGCCTTCTTACGTAAGAATCAATAATTCAAAAATACTGTGCAATATCGTGTGTTACTGTGCAACCAAGCGTATTACTGTATTTTAACCACCAGGTAATCTAACAATGTTAACAGTAACAATTACGCCATTATTTATAAAAAAAATTAAACTTATCGTTTTCTTCATTCGACCGTTTTTCGTTATGGGGCCCACAAATGGTTGCGCCGTTTTACGAATATTCCCCGACAGCAAGAATATTCCACGACCAAATTAATATTCTCCGACAAAATGAATATTTTATAACCACTCGCTTATTTTTCAAAATTTGCACATTTCACCTATAACAAAAGCATTATATCAAATTAACTCCTTATTATTTCAAGATAATGAATAAAGGAGAACGACTACCGATCGTATGCTACAAATACGGAGGGCAGGGACGCATCAGTCCAAACTGTACGCAACAGTCCAAAACGTGTTATAATTACGGAAGAGAAGGTCACCTAGCTCGATTTTGTCGTGTAGTGAAGCCAAGTCCAGTTGGGATGGTGACACCAAATGTCGTCCCAAACAAGTGAAAGTTGGTAGTTCAAGGGAGAGTGTTTGTCGTGACCTCCTAAAAAGTGAGAAACCCGAATGAAGTTATCACGGGTAAGCTAATCATAAACTCTTGCGAAGTCTATACCTTATTTGATACCGGTTCTACCCATTCTTTTATTTCTCCAACTTGCGCTCAACGTTTAAATTTAACCCTAGAGAAATTTGACTTTGACTTATCTATTGAAACTCCGTTGGGAGAAACCTTCATTACATCCACTATTTATAAGTCTTTTTTGATTTAAATCGGCAACCGTACGTTACCTGTCGATCTTATCTCTTTGAAAATACTTGCATTCGATATGATTTTAAGAATTGATTGGTTAATTACTTATCATGCTAAAATTGATTATTTTCGTAATGTTGTTAGCTTTCATATTCCTAACAAACCTATTATGTGAATTCAAACAACCAAACCACTAAAGCCAATCACTGTCATATCAAGCTATAAAGCTATTCGTTTATTAAAAAATGGATGTCAAACTTTCTTAGCCTATGTCACAGATTTAAATAAAAATACATCATATTTGAATGATATTTCTATTGTTAATAAATTTCCTGACGTATTCCCTAAAGAACTTCCTGGCCTACCCCCGGAGCGTGAAATCGAGTTTGGTATTGACCTTGAACCCGGTACAAAACCCATTTCCAAAGCCCCAAATCGAATGGCTCCTATTGAACTTCAGGAGTTAAGACCCAACTGCAAGAATTGTTAGACATCGGTTTCATTCATCCTAATACGTCTCCTTGGGGTGCTCATGTTCTGTTCGTAAAGAAGAAAGATGGAAGTATGCGACTTTGTATTGATTATCGGAAGTTAAATCATGTCACCATCAAACATAGGTACCCGTTTCCTCGCATTGATGACTTGATTGACCAGTTGCAAGGCGTTAAATTCTTTTCAGAGATCGATCGTCGTTCCGGATATTATCAATTAAAGATTAAAACTGATGACATTCTAAAGACTGCTTTCAGAACTCGGTACGGGCATTATGAATTCTTAGTCATGTCTTTTGGATTGATTAATGCTCCTGCTCCCTTCATGGATATGATGAACCGAGTATTCAAGGAATATTTGGATTATGGTCTTTATTGATGACATCCTCATATACTCCAAAAGCCATGAAGATGATGAGCAACACTTGAGGCTGACACTCCAAAAGCTTCGTGAAAACAAGTTATATGCCAATTTGAAGAAATGCGAGTTCTGGCTTGAGGAAGTAGCATTCCTTAGGCACGTGATATCAAATCATGGGATATCGGTTGACCCAGCGAAGATTGAAGCAATACAAAGCTGGGAGCAACCTAAGTCAGTGACCGAAGTACGTAGCTTTCTGGGCTTAGCTGGTTATTATCGGATATTCGTGGAAGGATTTTCTTGAATCGCCACTCCGTTAACTCAGCTGACTCGAAAAGATAGAAAATTCAGTTGGAATGAGGAATGCGGGAAGAGTTTTCAAGAACTCAGGAGGAGACTCATCTTAGCACCTATTCTGACAATACCATCTGGTTCAGAGGAATTTGTTATCTACAACAATGCTTCAGGCAGAGGGTTAGGATTTGTTCTCATGCAACATGGGAAAGTCATAGCCTATGCCTCACGATAACTCAAAGAATATGAGAGAAATTATCCTACTCATGATCTAGAGTTGACAGCAGTCGTTTTTGCGCTTAAAATCTGGAGGCATTACCTGTATGGGGAGAAAGTGGATATATATATATATATATATGGATCATAAAAGCCTCAAATATTTCTTCACCCAAAAGGAACTCAATATGCGGCAACGACATTGGTAAAGTGAACGTGGTAGCTGACGCGTTGAGTAGAAGATCGTATGCGGGTACAAGTGCGATATTGTCAACGCAAAGGCCCATTTTGTATGACTTGCAAAGGATGGAGATAGAGTTAAAGACTCCAGGGGGACCCAAGTGATGATGTCAAATATACAAGTAGAACCGACTTTAATCGATAAAGTTAAAACTGCTCAAACCACAAAGTGCAAGAAGGTGATATTCCAGAAGCAAGAATCGATGAAGAAGGAATACTTCGAGTCAACTCTAGACTTTGTGTTCCTTACGACCCTGATTTGAAGTATAAAATCATGATGGAGGCACATAACACACCGTTTACAATCCATCCTGGGATTACTAAAATGTATCATGATCTTTGACATACATTTTAGTGGAGCAATATGAAGAGAGAGAGATAGCGGAGTTTATCTCAAGGTGTTTAACTTGTCAACGTGTCAAGGCGAAGCATCAAGTGCCAAAAGGTCCATTGAAACCACTTGAAATTCCAGAATGGAAGTGGGAGAACATTACCATGGATTTCGTTATTGGTCTTCCCAAGGTTTCTCAAGGCATAGATGCAATTTGGGTCATTGTTGATAGATTAACCAAGTCTGCTCATTTCTTACCTATACGAGAAACTTATTCACTTAAACATCTTGCTCGTATATACATAAATGAGATTGTAAGACTGTATGGTATGCCAGTATCCATAGTTTTCGATCGAGACCCAAGATTCACTTCACGATTTTGGGTTAGTTTACAAAAGTTATGGGCACGGATTTACGATTTAGTTCGGAATATCATCCTCAAATGGACGGGCAGTCAGAGAGGACTATTCAAACTCTTGAAGATCTATTAAGACTATGTGTCCTTAACTTCAAAAGAAGTTAGGACAAGCTCATGCCATAGGTGGAATTCTCCTACAACAACAGTTATTAAGCAAGTATAGGCATAGTTATTACTCACTTTCTACACGATTCTATCATTAAAAACATCATTTTTCTCCTCAGAAGACAAACATGCTAATCTAAACCAACAAGCAAATAGGAACACTGTCGTGCTACCTGGTAACATCTTCACTCCAATACCAGAATTCCTATGAATGCCCGTATATCTACTATCACTTCATTACGTGCTTGGTCCTTACCCTCTAGTAACCATCATGAGGTTATTCAATTTCGAAGTTGGTTTGCTTCTCTACCTGATCCCTCGGCTTCGGAGGATAGAATTTTATGGGGTACCACTGATATTAAAAGAGTCAAAGCCTCCGCTATATGGGAATTTATTCAGCTCAGACAGTTCCTTGGGCTATGGCATTCTCTTCACATTCCTCGGTACTCCTTTACCCTGTGGCTGGCCTTACGTGGCAGACTGCCTACCAATGACATATTCTCTTCCTACTCGAGTTTCCATCCTTTAAAATGTCCATTTTACGAAACTCATGTTGAGACCTTTTCCCACTTGTTCTTTGAATGTAGCTATTCCTCTTCTGTTCTCTCCTCTGTTCTTGTTGTTGGAGGCAGGACTAACGTCCCAATAAGGTGGGATAACCTCGTAGACTTCATTATCCAGTTTAGGGGGAATAACCTTAGGTCTGATATCCTCAAACTTTCTTTGGCTTCAACTACTTACAAAATTTGGGCGGCTAGGAACTCCTATGTTCATAATCAGATTAAGATGCCCTTGGGGGTCTTGGTTAGGGAGATTTTGAACGTCATCAAATCTAGGTTGTCTTCTTCTTCCAAATTCCTTTTGGCTGCTTTGTTCTGTCCTAGTCTCAGTGTTTGGTTAGTCCAATAGTTGGGTTTGGGAGTTAGATGTGATGCAGATTGGGGTGGTTAAATTTGTAGCTGCGTTGTATGGTAGAGCGGTTTTGGCCTATGGAGTATAGTGGTCTGGTTTGGGCTGCATGTCATGGCTTTGTCCTTCATCCAGCTTTAGTATTGGTAGAAGGGATGGCTTGTGCTTGTTTTAGGCTTGGCTTTGTCGCAGCTGCAGTCTGGTAGTGATATGGGTCGGATGTGCTGTGATGTGGGTCTGTTGGTTATGCTTGCTTTTAGCTGGATTTTGGTCGAGCAGCTGGTAACTTCTGTTGGGTCATTCCCCTGCAGAATGTTTGCTCTTGTCATACAGGGGGTTCTGATTCATGTTGCTACTGGACTGCTTGTTTATGTTAGGAATCTGCTGTTGTCGATTGATTAATATAGCTGTTGAACTGGTTTCAGCTAGGCAGTTCTATGCAATAGGTTGGGCTACAGCTGGTTTAGTTCAGGCTATATGGATTCCATCTGCTTCTGTTGTCTGAGCAATTATAGCTGCTGTTTAAGTAGTTTTGTTGTGTCTGGTTTATTAGCGTTGCTGTAACTGGTTAAGCTGAAGTTGTGGTCCTGTTGCTGCTAGAGAGCATTATTTCCGTTGCAGTGCTCTGCTGATTTGAGGTTCTGCTAGTTCATCTGCGTTTGCAATGGAAGAGCTGCTGTTGGATTTTGAAGAGGGTTACTGAATGTTTGGCTGTTTTACCTGATCTACTACTGCTCCTTAGTTGGGATGGTCAAATGATGATTTTTGTCACCTTGGGCATGTTACTGCTTCTTGTTGATTTCTGTCCCTTTGGCTTATACCTCGGGTCTCTGGACAATCTGCTTTCTTATGTAACAATGATAGTTGCTTATTTATTGTAATAGTCTGTTGGGCGTCGTGCCCGTAATCTTTTATAGTCATGACATCATAGGGCATGTCCTATGATGTCTATGCTATATTCTGATTGGGGTTACTCATGAAGTGTGTAATTTCCTTTCTTTTTTTTAATACAATTTAAAATTTAGCAAAAAAAAATTAGATTGCATTATGTATGAAATTATAACTAAGCTTAAGTTATCAACAGAGTTCAAAAATCTATCACATTTCTATATCATCAATGGCCATATTGGAATTCAACAGACTAAAAACATGGGAATATGCTATGTAATGCAGCTAAACACATACTAAGTAAACAAGACAAAAGAAAACTATAAAAAAAATTCATGTAGAATTTAACTACAAAGATACTAAAACACCCCTACTATGCAACTTAAACATGCAAAAAAAATATATGCAATTAACTATATGCAACAACTACTCATTACAACCCAATACCCCCAAACTTAAAATTAATAATGCCCTCATTGTAATTAAAAGTGAAAGAATACTCCCATAAGTGGCAATGTCATCTTCGTTCATCTCTTCATGATTCGATGGTATATCAGGCGATGGATAAGTTTGAGATATTCTAAAATTGGAAACTGAGTATGGGCTTCTAACTATTCGAATGCTTGAGTCAGAAATTCTAAAAATTGAGCAGTGGTTATTTTTTATGACTGAGATATGGCACAGTCGTGGTGTGTTTGGCTTGTAGTTGGGCGCGGCCGCGCTACCCTGTACCTTGGCAGCTTCATTTTTTTTACTTCTGTTTGATCTTGAATGCTTATAGCAATTGGATTGAACCTGAGAGGAGAAACAATCAAACTATTATTAAGACTTACAACTATCAAACATCTACAAAATATGGAAAGTATGAAGAATTAAACATAGCAGAAGAAGTAAATAGAAATGTAAATAAGAATTAAACAAGGAGGGAGAAAGATTGGATGGGGTACCTCCCATCTAGCGCTCGGTTTATAGTCCGTTAGCTGGACTCTTTTCTTGACACCGCTATGTGATTCCTCTATGATAGGCGAGGAACCCTCCATCCATTAGAACCGTAGTGTGCGTTAGGAGGTTCCCCTTCGTGAGAGTCTTCGAATTGAAGCCACCTAGTATATTTCTTGTACATGATGTCCCCATTTCCATTGCATAGCTAAGTGCCTCTTCCGTTGTATTTGTGAATAAATTTTTGCATCGAGGCATGAAAAATACAACGGGTTTTTCCTCTTTTATTTTCTCTTCCTTTTATCCCACCATGGTTTTTAAATTGCCTCATTATCATAAAGATCTTTGCCTTGGATGTGACTACCAAGGGGACATGGGTGTGCAAAATTCACTGAATTTTTCAACTATGGCTGAGAAGGAACTTGGGGTATTATAAAATTCAGCTCATATTTTTCATTTTCCATATCCCTAGTTGTCTCCTCAATGCCCACTTCTTTTAGTTCATCCAGTGGCATGTACATTTCTGGCTCTCCATCAGTTTCATCATCCATGTCATAGCACCAATTATTTTGAGGGCAATTGTTCAAGGCTTCGAGCATTCGATCCATCTAGTTCTGAAGATTTCGAATTGACATCTCTTGCTCAATCATCTTCTCCTCAGTTGACGCTATAAACTTATACCACAAATCCTCTAGTCTTGAATTATCTTTTTCAGTTTCAGAATCTATGTATTAAAGACCATTCATTGAGGAATTAATGAGTTGTTCCATCTGTTTATTAAGATTTTGGCTTGATAACTCCTGACTTATCATCATCTCTTCATGGTCTGCTATAATTTTTGACATGAATTCCTTCAACCTTGAATTTTCTTCTTGTTGTATTGGAGGTGGATATGAGAAATCCGATGGATATGTTAGACTTGGAACACAGTATTGGTCTTGATAGTTATAACTCCATGTAGAATCTAGGTGATACCCCCAACATTGATGATAATTGGGATAAACATAGTTGTTAAGGTAATCACCCCCATACTGTGTTGGTCCAAATCTAACGGTGCATTGATGACTCTGATGTTTGCCCGCATAATAATTACAGACTACTGCGATCTTTCAACTACGTTGGGCTGTAAGAACATCCAACCTCTTCGAAAGTGTTTCAATTTGTGCTGACAATGCAGAAAATATATTGAGTCCATCAATTCTTGTGTCCCTTGGTTGAGTCATATTCACATAGGGCCATTGATAAGCAAAGTCACCCATGGTACCTGAAAAGAGAGAAATATAAGAAGAAAATTAAATTAAAATAAAATGTTTAAATTAAGACCAATTTGATTGAAATTAATATTGGCAAAAATTATTAAACTAATTTTGTGGCAGCGGTGCCAAAAACTTATTGGTCGTTTTTCTGATCAATATCTGTGTGCAAGTATACACGGTCAAGAAGTAATAAAGAGTAAGTAAAATATCGTTCCCACAAAGAATTAACTAATAAAGTTCACCGAGCACTAGCCTATAACCATTTCATTCTTATTTAAATGATTGATTTGATACCTATATATTTAAACTATGAAATTAAATATGCCTAACTATCCTTAGGATGAGACTAGATAATGAAGACTTGAGATTACAATTTCACCTATTGAATTATTTAAATCAACACACTTCCTGTTAAGCCAAATTAATTGCACCGGATTGTTAGTCGAGAACACGAAAGTAAAATATAATCATCTCTCGATGTACCATATCCATATCATATATAATCCACAATTGATAGAATACGCATGAACACCCACATTACCTAAAACACTATATGTCTATGTGATTTACAAATAAATAGGGTTTAAGCCCAAATTCTCAATTGACTACAAGTGGTGCTTCGATATATGTCTATCCTAAGCATGAATCATACATTCCATCACCATATAGAACATATAATCACAAGCTATTAAGATCATATCTAAACCCATACTATGTCTTTCAAGTTCATATGGATTATCACAATAATCGATAGTCAATCAACTAAGCAAATAAGCATAAATCTTAATAGACAATCTCATAACAATCAATAAGACTAACAATGAAGTATATCAAAATAAACTAGGCAATAAATTCCATTGTAATCTCAAAATATAGTTTAGTTCATCATAGAATCAAAATACATAATCCACAATTGATTATACATTGAGAAATAAAGATAGAAGTAAAGAGAAGTTAGGGAATTGGGAATGCAAATTTGATCTCTCTTGCTCCAATTCTGAATTTCCTATGCTCTCCAATTGCTTCAATCTTTAACTCTAATCTCATCTAGGGTTCTAATCTAATCTAACCAAGAAAGAGAAGAAAAGAGCATATGTAATCTAGATTGATCCCCCGAGGGTGGAATCCCCTTTTACATAGTGATATATCTTCTCTTTATAAGCCCTTATTGAACCCTCCTCCAAGTTACGCTCCAATTCCACTATTTAGTGAAAAAGTCAGCACTAGTCAAATTCCAAAGTGGCACGGCCATGCTGGGAATGGCCTGGAGTTGGGCGCGCCCGTGGTCAAGTAGCAGATGCCATTTTTTTGTTCAGGGACTGGTGCGGCCGTGCCCAAAATGCACTGGAAATCCGCGCGCCCGCGCCGTAGGATTTTCTACTACAATGTCCTCTAGTAAAACGGCCATAACTTTTGATCCGGGAGGAGTTACAGGGCCTGCCACCTATCAAATCAAAGCTCTCAACGAGCTCTACAACTTGCACTTTTTGAGAATTGAGAAATAATGGACGGATGAAGGTCCAAATTGGGTTGGAAGTGACTTCTATGCAAATCGCCACCCAAAACATTGAAGTTCAACGTCCGTTGGTACAATAGTCATAACTCTTGCATTCGAACTCCAATTGGAATGATTCAAGAAGTTCCAGAAAGCTAAGAAAAAGCTCTACAACATAATCCAGGTTCCAAACCAAGAACATGAAAGCCCAAATGATGTATGGATTGATGTTCCTTGCATTTTCATACCAATAGTCGCTCACACAGCTCCCAAGCATATAATCTACAAAATGAACACAAAAATGCATTAAAAGTAACTAAGAAACATGAGTTTAAGCAACTAATTCAAGTAACAAATACCGGATAAATGGGTATAAACCTACTGGTGTTAGGTGAGAATGTAGACTGATGTGACAGGCAAAAGGAACAGTCTCCTAGGTTTAAAATGTCAACATCAAGGATCCTAGGATATCTGAGCATTAAATGCACAAACGAACATCTTGTAAGAGGAAGATTTTCCAGTAGATTACAAAAGGCATCAAAGATTCAAACTGAAAAGAGACGAACATGGGTCAAAATGTCAAAGCTCAACTAAAGTCAAAGAACAAACTCATCGATCCTAAATATATAGTTCAAGCTGCAAAGTACTTGAAAAGAAAAGTTTAACGCCAACTTAGAAGCACCTCTCAACAAACATCAATCACCAAATCGTCAGAAGGCAGAGTGTCTTTGTGACTAAATATCCAAGTCTGCGAGGCTTAAAGAGGGCAGAGTATCAGTGTCTATGTGACTAAACCTTTAATGGATTTCCTACTTGAGGAGTAGAAGAGTGGATTAGGAGTTATTCAGTAACTGATAAGTGGATTTTATATACACAAATCAATGTCCATTTCATGCGTAATTGTTGCTAAATTCTTGAGATCATGTTCGTTTTTACTTGTTTTATGTTATTTCATGTGTAGGATGTTTGTTGTGGCATTTAACGGATATGTGGAGTCAATTGGGATGATTTGAAGTCAATTGGAGCAAAATTAGAAGAAGCCGTGAAGTTCAGCAAGTCAATTAGCAGATTACACCCCCGCCGGGGCGGGCATGTTTATATTGTATACTCCTGCCGGGGCGGGGGGGGGGTCTTCTTAATCAGTTGGCAGAAAGGTAGCCCGCTGGGGTGGGCGTATTTGGCCTATAAACCCCCGCCGGGGCGGGGGGTCTTCATACGTTTCTGACAGAAAGGGTGCCCATCGGGGCAGGGGGTGTCGACTGTGCTGTGTTATGTTTTGATTGAAACTCTTGCTGAAATTGGTTTCTAACCTATTGAATTACACATGGACTCTACTTGATGGAGATTTTCGGCTGGGACTTGTGTGTTGGATATCTATTTACTCAATGAACAACAAATTAAACAACACACAAGGCATATTAAAAAGATTAAGCTCACTTTTTCTAAGCAAGCCTGGAGGAGTATTTCGAAGAGATTTTCGAGACAATTGCAATTCTAGGCTACGAAAAGGGTGTTTTTCAATATTCTTTATCTTAGGCTATTATTTGTAATTGAAAGAATATTTTCTATGATTCATTCAGTAGTTATTTCATTTATGATGAACTAATTCACTTTTTAGGCTTATGATGGATCTTTAAGTGAAACGATGATTTTGTAAACTTTGATTTCCAGTTCAATAATCTATTTCCAAATTATCTATATTGATTTGAGCGTGGATTAATGAATTGCCTGATCAATAATTCTTTGTGAATTTGTATGGAATCGAGAGATGATATTCAAATCTAGACCTAGTTAATATAGCATGTGTTCATGAATTTTGTGAGTAGCGGAATCTTGATGAATGTTAAGGTAGAGATATGCTTGACATCGCATGTAGTTGGATAGAGAACTTATTCTTAAACCTTCTTTAATTACAATTCATATAGAGATATAGTGAGTTAGTTAATTAAGGTGTTTAACTTGTTTCTATCTTAATTGTGAATTTAAGTTAATACGGTATTAGTGCATCGAGAGGTGGTTAATACTACGTTCGTGTTCTTGATTAATAAACTGGAATAGTGATTTAATTGGAATAAAGGCATTTAAATCAGAGGGAGGCTTAAAGTGAAATCATAAGTCTAATTCTTCATTTATTGTTTAAAATTCTAGATTTTGATATTTGTGATTAGTTTGTGGTAATTTATTTATTTCTTAGTTTAGATTTATTAATTCTAATCATTAAATGATTGGTTTAATAAAATTAGGATTAATAGGAAATTGATACTTGTGATTTTAAGATTATTGCTAGTTAGTCTCTGTAGGAACGATACTCTACTTATCACTTTATTACTTGTTGACCATGTATACTTGCGTGTTGTGTGTATATAGATTTTACCCAACAGTAACCGAACTATTTAAAATTGTTTGTCATTACTTACTGTTTTTATCATTTATCTTCTTGCTTATTATATTTATCGTGCATATTTTTGGAAATGATATTTGATATTAAATTTTTAAGGGGTTTTCCAAAAGACATATTCTGCTGTGCTTAATCAATCCGATTAATAAAAATTTGGTAATATTTTTTTAATTAAAATTTTAAAAGATCTATTCAACCCCCATTCTATATCTATAAGTGTCTTTGGGAAATAATATAATCATATTAGTTGACATGTGCCTATGATATGGTCAAATTGAATATTCAACAATTATTTGAAAGTTCAATGGTTTTGGTGAAAAAATTTTGTATAATTTTTAATAACTTAACAGGAATGTAAGCCTTTTTCCGATTCGTTAAGTAAACAATTAAAGCATTGCATATGCCACCCTCTAGCATGGGCGGATTTAGTAATTTTTCCCAGTAGGGAAGAATTTTAACTAATTTTTTTTATTGAAGTTAAATAAAGAAAACTTGAAATAATCATAATAATGTTTATAAATTGCAATAAATATTCATAATCCAAACTAAAAAAGGAATTTCAAATAAAAAATGTTTAGGTACAATTTATAAACTTATTTCGGTTACTTGCCATAGTTTAATTTGAATGATTTTTAAAATGCTCAAAGTCTCAAACTAAATTTGATTTCTATATTCAAACAAAACCATTAATTTATTTACATATCTGCCATACTCCTATACCTAAAAAAAAAATTCCAACAGAGACAACTGCATATATTGCCCCCGTATATAGATTCACTCTTGCCCTCTAGTTTATAACTAGTATAAACAAATTCAAAAATTAACCTTAAATTCTCGATTTAAACCAATAATTTTTGAAAACTCCAATATAAAGATAACTAAAACTCCTTTTATTTTTCTAAGAACAAAAAATCGACCCACTACTAAAGAGCCCTAATCATAATGAATTTTAATTATCAAACCTAAAATGTATTACTAACTCTTGTTAGAGGGGTTAGTTACTTCAATTCAAAGTTAATGGGCCCAATAGAAAAGAGTCAAAGTAAAAAATGACAAATTTGTTAATTTATTTAATTTAGTGACAAAATGCAGATTCCTAAAACAAGCTTTTACAGATATTAGTAATAATGAAAGTGGTTAGTATGAAGTTCATTTTTAGGTAAGTTGGTTAATTGACCAATACAGTAGTGACACGTAGGCGAGACTCTATGTGTGTCAGTATTCTATTGACTAATTAACTAACTTATTAAAAAAATAAACTTGATGTTAACCGGATCCAGTAATAATATATCATTATTACAACATTGAAAAAAAAAATGAAGAGAAGAAAGTAAAAAGTGGAATTGTTGTAATAAAGAATTAAACTACTAGTATTTGTCAGGTATTTGGTCTGAATGAAACACAAAAAATGGCAAACATGTCACCCTCACCACTCCTTCCATCCTTCCAACTGTTCGGGCTGTTAGTGGATTTAGGAGCAAAACCCGGAAACCAAGAACAATGTGTTGTTGAACCAGAGGTTCATACCCAATCAATCTTAAAAAAAAGAGAAAAGAGAAAAACCCAGACATTGTTCCATTCCAGCCTTTTGCTTTCTCCATCAATCCAACAGAAACTCCTATTTTTCAAAAATCTCAAACACCCATTTCAGGAAAACACCAGAAACAGGCACCCATTTCAGCAAATCTGAAAATAACACTGAAATAAGATACATTTTACTTTTTCCCATTTGGGTTTTTTAGATACATTTTGCTGTTTTCCATTTGGGTTTTTAGATACATTTTGCAGTTTTCCATTTGGGTTTTTTTGTTTCTTTGTGGAATTTATTAGTGGGTTGTTTGTGTTTGATGTTGCAATGGTATTTGTTAAGTTATTGGGGGTTATTTTGATCATACAGAGAAAGATTGATTTGGGTTGAGACGGAGAAAGTGGGACAGGAAGGGTTAGATAGGGAGAGAGAGAATGAACAAAGAAATAGGTGGCATTGTGAAGGCCTTTGAAGCAACAGTGCGCAAATCACAAGCAGCAGCAAGGAAAAGGGCAAAGAGCATTTTCACAACAATGTCAGTTGCCCATGTTGATGATGACAGTGAAGCCCCTGGAAAAGCCATTGATACAGAAAAGTTGTTCTCTAGTGGTGATGTTTATACCGGCCAGTGGGCAAATAAATACCCACATGGTCAGGGGAAGTATTTATGGGCAGATGGATGTATGTATGTTGGGGAGTGGTTTAAAGGACAAATAATGGGGAAAGGTAAGTTTAGTTGGCCTTGTGGTGCCACTTATGAGGGCCAATTCAAGGGTGGGAATATGGATGGTGAAGGGACTTATACAGGTTCTTCAAATGATTCATATAGAGGGAAATGGGTTATGAATATGAAGCATGGAAAAGGAACTAGACATTATGCCAATGGAGATCTTTATGAAGGGAAGTGGCGCCGTGGAGCGCAAGATGGGCAAGGGAGGTATAATTGGAATAATGGTAACCAGTATATTGGACACTGGAAGAATGGGAAGATGAGCGGCAATGGGACAATCATTTGGGCTAATGGAAATCGATACGATGGGTGTTGGGATGGTGGAGTTCCTAAAGGAAATGGGACTTTTAGATGGGCAGATGGGAGTTTTTATGTGGGTGTTTGGAGTAGAGACCCAAAAGAACAAAGTGGTACTTTTTACCCTTCAAATGCAGATATGGGAGATTTTGATTGGGATCCTCAACAAATGTTTGCTGATTTGAGTGAATGTCAAGTTTTTCCAGGAGAGAAGATTTTGGTACTCCCTTCAAAGAAAATGTTCAGTTGGCCTAGTGGTGATGGAGAGGGTGGGCATAAGCAGTCTATTTGGAAGAATGGAAAAGTAAGTGATTCAAAACCAAGACTGAAGAGAATGTCAATTGACTGGAGGGTTCACGGTGGTAATGCTCATAGTTGGGGTTCTGAAGCTGACGCTGCCTCTGAAATTGATAGCAGAACTTCAGGGTCAGGAAGAGAAGTAGATGAAGGTGTAGAGAATCTCCAGATTGATGATTCAGATATGTTGAGAGGGACTCCAAAGAACATCAAAATACAACCCACAAGGAGACAGGGGGAAACAATATGTAAAGGCCATAAGAATTATGAGCTCATGCTCAATCTGCAGCTTGGAATAAGGTATTAACTGAACTAATGATGGTTAGCTATTATATTATCTTGATGTTCTGCTGTGGTTCTACAAGATGGCACATTATTTACTTTTATCCTTATTTTGTCATGAATAAATGATTACCAAAAATATATTTGGTTAATGGAACAGGTTATCATTCTTTAATTGATAATGTTTGTGTACTCTTTTATCTTTTCTGTAACTAAAGAATTTTCTTCTAATGATTGGTTTTGAAAGTCTTGGAACTTCAATTCTGTTTTCTTCTATTGTTTCAGCAATATGCTTTTACTTCCTTATAACAACTATTACTTCTGTGAAATTTTTATTTTTGGATATTATATTTTTAAAATTTTTCTCCCATGGCTTCATATATATCAATTTCTCTTCTTCTTGTTTTAGGTAATAACATCAATCAAAGGATAGTTCGAAAATGCAATATTAGATCTCTGATTCCATATTCTTTCTATTTGCAATTATCAGAAAATAAGTTAGTTAATTGTGGTAACTTATTTTCTAGACATTAGAGAATATTGCTAATTGCTAACGATGCTGTTTCCATTTGGGGGAGATGGGGTATTCTCTTTGGTCATATGGTATGTGAGTGCTAGAAAGTAGATGCTGGTTTGTCCATAAAACCTACCTAAAGTGGCTTGTGTTGTACTGAGAGTGAAGTGTGCCTTAATTGAAACAATTTCATGTCAATGCTTAAAGTCCTCTTCCTCTTCTTTTTCCATATATAAATGTTTTGGGCCAATATTTACATTCTTCATGGTTTTATTAGATCTCTATCCATATTTGTACATCTTTCTGCTAGTGACTAACATGAGGTTCCACCACAAAGGCATTCGGTAGGAAGGCCTGCTCCTGCTACGTCTCTTGATTTAAAGCCTACAGCTTTTGATACCAATGAAAAGGTATGGACCAAGTTTCCTCCTGGAGGATCCAAGTATACACCACCTCACCAATCATGTGATTTTAAGTGGAAGGATTACTGCCCATTGGTTTTCAGGTCAGAATTTTGACATTTCATTCAGTAGTAAAGTATATTCTCATTTGTGCATGCTTTTTTTTTCCACGTGTTTGTACTTGTGTGGTTTGGTATCTACGCGTAACCAACAGTAAGAAATAAGAATTGAAGCTCTAACTCCCACCTCTTTATTTCTTATGACATGCCTGGGTCTGTATATGTAAGGACCTAGGATTACTGAATTCATTTGAAATAGAGGATTCTAATTTTGGACTTTCTTAGTACGAATAAGCGGAAAAAAATAATTTGTTGGGAGATTTTTAGAAATTTGATACAAACCCGTATTTGTAATCTTTTCAAGCTAAATAAAATTATTATTATTATTTCATTTTTTCATGATATGCACTATTTCTAGTGTTCATGGCTTAATGATTTAAAACCAATATGCTTTCAGGACTCTTAGGAAGTTATTTAAGGTGGATCCAGCTGATTACATGCTTTCCATATGTGGGGACGATGCTCTTCATGAGCTCTCATCCCCTGGGAAAAGTGGAAGCTTCTTTTACTTGACCAATGATGACAAGTACATGATTAAGACCATGAAGAAGTCAGAAGTTAAGGTGTGTGTACTCTGCCTTTTAACATTTTCATAGTCTAATTCACTTTCTCCAATTATCCTTTCCCACTTACTGGATTAGGATTTTCAAGAACAGTGAAACTTTCAGAATTACCATGATGTTAATACTCCCTTTGTTCCAAAATTAGAAATAATATTAATTTCCAAGCATATCCTAACATTCGCTAGAAATGTTGTAGTGATGGCGTGATAGTAGTCAATTTATATAGAATATAATTAATGGCATGTTACGATGTCACTGTATACTTTTAAACTAGAAATTTATCTCTAATTTTGAATGGACTAAAAAGAAAAATTTATCTCTAATTTTGGAACAAAGGGAGTTTTACATAATCTTGTTCTGCCAGCGGTGAAGTCTAGATATCCTCGTCAAAATGCAAAGAACAAAATGTTTCATAATAAATTTCTGAACAAAAATGAGAATTTAAGATTCTTTTAGCATACGTGTTCTCATTCTCAAAACTCATTTTTTTCTCAAAAAAATTGATGAAGTTACCACTGAATTCTAATTTTAAAGTAACTCTAGAACTTTTCATGAGGTTTTCAGAAATAATTACTGAGTTCTGATTGATTGAAAACTATTTTACTTGATTGAGATCAGGTTTTAAAGAGGATGCTTCCAGCCTATTACAGTCATGTTCGAGCTTTTGAGAACACTCTCGTGACCAATTTTTTTGGTCTTCACTGTGTGAAGTTGACTGGGGCTGCTCAAAAGAAGGTATTCCTTGTAAATAGATCCCACTATGAATTTCAAGATTTTGTCAGAATAAACTCCCAAATAAATATTGAGCTAATATTTTGGCACTAATGTGCCAGGTGCGATTTGTAATAATGGGAAATTTGTTCTGTACTGAGGTACCGATTCACAGGCGCTTTGACTTGAAAGGCTCTTCTCATGGCCGAACAACTGATAAACCTGAAGCTGACATTGATGCAACCACAACCCTCAAAGACCTTGATCTCAATTTTATCTTCCGATTACGGAGCATATGGTTCCAAGAATTCTGCAGGTGAACTTCTCTCTTGTTTATTGATGCCCTCCTCTTAAGGACAATATAGTATCATAGTAGCTTCCCTGGGAGTAAGATATTACAAGAAGATTGAATATGCATCACTGCAAGCTTCCTTTTAAAATAGCATGAAGGTGGGACAACACAAGAAGATTGTGAACCAAAACGAGTTTCAGCTTATTTAAGACAAATTTTCAAAGTCATTTTAATACATATCTTTATAACAAGTAATCAATTTGCATCATCGATAGATTCCAAAGAAGTTAGTTCCTGAGTTTATTAATTGCTTGGAAAAAGGGAACAAGAAGCATCTTGGTTGCAAAAGATTGTTATTTTATTCCGCACACTAAAGATGTAGACTTAAGTAATGCCGAGAGAAAAGAAAATTTAATGTTGCCAAAAACCTAAATGAAACATGTACTTTCTTTGCTCGAGAAAAATAGTAGCAGTGTACCCTTGCAAAGAAAATGGTAGTTTATTTAGGACAGAGGAAGTACTATTTTAATGACTCATTGCAAAGGGGAAACATCAATCATGTTATGTCAGAGATAAGTGCTCGTATTTTTGATGTATTAATATGTCAGGAAGAGGCTTAGCAAAGGTATAGCATGTTAAACCCGGTTTGTAAGATGATATAGAATAATAATATTATCGCCTGAATCAAATGGTGAGCACTCTTTTCTTTAAGACTATTTTCGCCCTACTTTGCTACGGGTTACTGCGAATTATTCTCCTAAGATAAGACAGACGCAGATTTTACTCTGTACTAGAATTTATTGTGTAGAAACAAAAATAGCGCAAACTATAAATGAGAGAAAAAATTATAACAACAAAAATATTTAGAATAATAATTCCTTTGTGGCATCCCAACTATGTTTGCCGTATTCTGTAATTTTGGCCGCATTCAAATTATTTACCCAATACTTTAACCCAAGTCCTTAACATTACAACACCTTTCTCTTATCCAACCGAACCAATTCATTTGTTGGCTACATGGATAACATATAACATATTTAATATATATTTTTTAGATAATGAAAATATCCTACAATCCTCCCCTATTTTCATAATCTTACAATCATTTTCCTTTGACCTTCTTCTTTCTCTTATTAGTATCTTTCGAATTGAACCTTTACGTAGTCTATATCACAAAGTATCTGAATTCTTAGCTGCGTTAGCTTTGAATTAAGAAATCTTAAAGTGACACATTGCTTAATAGACATATACTATATCCCTTATAATTTAAGGAAACCCAACATATTTATTGTAACACCCTCTAACACAACAAAACTGATGAATTTAATAGCAAAGCTCAAAGCCACAAAAGAATAATCTTAATATCTGATTCATACCACAAGTCAACCATAATAAATAACAAAATGACTCAAACCGCAATCTAAAATCATTATTACAACTCCAAACATACTATTGGATCACAACTTAAACAAAATATCTAAACCATTTGGATAAAAGGAAGCTCTCGTCACACTTGCCCTTGATCCCCCTGATTACATGCCGGAAGAAAAACACAGCATGAGCCAAATGCCCAGTACGGATATAGAATACAAATAATGAACCGAAATAACTAACTCAATTAAATGAAATGAGATGAAATGAAACGAACTGAAACGAAATAAATAAAACTAACACAACGAGATAATATGCTGAATCAAATGGCTAGGTGTTATTTCATACCGAGCTCAGAACAAAACAAAATATGCCTTGCCACACAGGCAAGTTAAATAATGCCATACAGGCAAATCAAATAATGCCACACAGGCAAATCACACACGTTAGACCTCGAATCCAATGCATGTAAAATCGGAAGGCGTGTTTGGCACAAACATCACCAATCCGCGGAACAGAACAGAAAACTAGGATCGACCCATACGCCTCCCACAACAAAACACCAAATGACCAACTCCTAACGGAGCACAAAACGGAGACGTCGTGGACTGATCACACCGCCACGGAAGGTGTCATGCCTCGGTGCTAAGAGGACATGCCTGTGGTACTCCCACAGGTGGTTATAACTCAGATATACCCTACGGTACATTCTAACAACAATACCGTGTCACAACACATGCGACATAATATTAACACAAAGGGTTCCAACATGTACATGTTAAACTGAAACGAATCATCAACACAAAGTCTCCAAAATACATATTAACATGTACATCACTACAAATATCAAAATAAAATTTAGACATGATACACTAGTCTAAAGAGTACAAATATGAGTTATAATACAACGCCCAAACAAATATATCACAATAAATTGACAAGGAATAATTATGAGAGGCAACACTAAATTTCAAAACGAATAACGAAACGAACAACTTAAAAATAAAAGAGTCTCGCTGAAAGAGTATGGAATTCGTACCTGGATTAAGCAATGTAATACCCAAAGTATATTCCAAAAACTCGTTTAGACTCTCTTCGTTCTATCTAAATAATTTAATAAGATTTTATTACAATCCAATCATTAATAACATAATACAATTAAATTTTATTATTAAAAAAAATTATAACTATGTCGAGAAAATTAATTAATTCAAATTAATATATATAACTTCAATTGATTTATTAATTCTGTTACAAATTTCATGACCAAAAGTTTATTAACATATAATATATATATATATATATATATATATATATATATATATAAATAATATGCAACCTACATGATATATATAATCCTCATATATTCCAGTAGCTTTTCTTTGTACAATGATTAGCAATTTGATGTAAAAAATCCTTATATACCATCTGTCTATATATATTAGATAAATAACATATCCTCCGTTCCATACCAAGATATTCATACTGCATAATATAATCAAATAATTCAGTTCACTCTTTTACTTTCTATAATGACCGCCCATCACATATGTATTGCCCATCACATGTATAGTAATTATAAGAACTTACTTGATCTTGAAAAAAAAAATGAGACTCTGCTCCTATGTTTTCCACAGCACAGGCGCCTCCTCCGTTTGTTTATCAGACGAATAACCAACGAAAAATTATATAGGGTTTGTGTCAAATATGATATGTATTGTTAGGTTTTACATATTTATTAATTAATATATTTTACTAACTCTCCTAAATTAATACGTTTTAAAAATTTTACACAATTATAAATTAGACCCAATTAATTTAAGCCCAAATTAATGTCTCTTACATGTGACATCTCCAAAATAGGTATATATCACCTATCTTGAGTCGCCAAATACATGGTACAAAATTCAAATGCAACTTAATTATACAACAGTCGTGTAAAATACGACAAAACATATGCTGTGAGTTTTAATACAAATATTGTCATCTAGACAATATCCACATTCAATTGAGTCCTCATTACATTTATTATCACACTATTTAACAGAATAGTGAGGTCTACTAATGCTATTATATGGACCGTCACTCCGTTCCCCGACTAGTCCCTGCTACGTTCTCATTTCTTGAAGAGAACAATGAAAGTAAAAGGGTGAGCTCAACTAGCATAGTAAGAAATATTATGACTAAGATAATGTAGAATAAATTATTATTAGTCTTCAATAATGTTAAACTGATAAAATATAACAAACATCAAGTTTAACTGCAGCGGAACAAGCAATCCATTAAAAGAGTCAAGTAGAGAATAAAATCTACTATCTTGTATGATTTAAAAGGTTTTTCATCACTTTTATCGCTGAGATTCAGCTTAATAAATAATCCACATCATCCCTACACTACGGCCAAGGATATTCATTAGTATCACAACCACAAATTATCCATGCACTACGGGCCAAGGATATTCGTGTATTCATCAATAGTCATGATCATGCCAACAACTGTCCATCAATGCACTACGGGCCAATGAGAACTTTTATCACATTATTTGTAACATTACGGTCATGATTATACCGAATAATCCCTGGTCATAATCATACTAAGTTCATCTATGCACTACAGGCCACAGATGACTTTCAACATAATATAAACATGAGAATGATATAAGAATTCAATAAAACAAGTTCAAGAATTAATTTATCCAGGAACCAATAACGTCCAAATTGTCAACATGATACTGCTTTGTAGAGTAAAATTCAAGAATGCTCAGAAGAATATTTCCATGAAAAGATATTGGATGAAGCGCAAATATCAAGGATATTCCACTAATTTCATGGAGTATAGAAGTCAAAACTTTAACCAACTGAGTATAATAAAGAATGGAATAACAAAAGAAATCACCAGGCATACGATAGATCCCACAGACAGGTTATTCTAACAGAATAATATAAAACGAAACCAGGTCAGACGAAATTCGCACCGACATGATATTCCAACAGAATAATAAAGAATGGGATAACAACAGAAATCACCATGCATGCGATAGACCGCACAGACAGGTTATTCCAACAGAATAATAATTAATGGAACTATGTCAGGCGTAATACGCACTGACAGGATATTCCAACAGAATAATAAATAACGGAACCAGGTCATGCGTAAACGCACAGACATGCCAACAGAATAATAAAGAATAGAATAACAGAAGAATTTCACCATGTATGCGGTACTTCGCATAGACATGTTATTCCAACATAATGATAAAGAATGGAATAACAGAAGAATTTCACCAAGTATAGGGTAGCCCGCGTATACAGGTTATTCCAACAGAATAATAAAGAATGTAATAACAGAAGTTCTCTTCATGAATACGAAAGAAATAATACCCCTTACCTTAGAAGAAACTGGATATAGGAGTAGTGAAGTAGCAGAATACTTTTCTTCTTTCTCTCTATAGTTTCTCTCTCTAGAGTTTCAGTGAATTCGTAAGAAATAATGAAGGAATGAGCTTCTATTTATAGGAAAATGGACTGAATAGTAACTAATTCATGAACGGTCCAGATTGATTTACTTTTGAACGGACGGTCCATATTGATTTACTATGCAGTATTAATAAAATATTCTAATAAAACAAAATCTTTTAAATAAAATATAATATATTCTATTTATAATATAATAAAACGAATAACTTTATAAAAGTATTCTATTTTATATAAAAAGATTTTACTATGCTAAACACTATGCAGGCACTATGCAAACACTATGCATAATAAAATATAATATATTCTAATTATTGTCTAATAAAACAAATAACTTTATAAAAGTATTATGTTTTATATAAAAAGATTTTACTATGCAAAATACTATGCATAATAAAATATAATATATTCTAATTATAGTCTAATAAAACAAATAACTTTATAAAAGTATTCTGTTTTATATAAAAAGCTTTTCTATTTTATTACATTAATAATACTAATAAAACAAAATTTATATATAATAAATATATATATATAAACTTTCGTGACTTCATAAAAAGACACCTCAATATATTTAACAACATTTATCATCATTATTATAATTCACAATATTAATCGACAAGGTCGTTCCTAGGAAAGAGGGGGCTTTCCAATAAGGATTTCTCCCTATTGGCGCGCAATTAGGTGGCCAAATCTCTCATTGGTAGATCTTCTAGACATCGTTAATATTGCAAATAATAATATTAATAACTCTGTCATCTCAATTATTGATTTAATAATATATAAAATATCAACAATAATTGAATCAAATAACGTGAGATACTATGCAACAATTACTGAAGCAATAATTGAACAAAATTGAGTGACTTTTCACGTAAGCATTAATACGGGTGTTTCAACAGTTAACAGTAAACTTCCGCCGTTATTTTCATAAAATATTTCTGTCGTTTTCTCAATCCGACAATAATTTCATTGTGGGGTCCACCAATGATTGTGCCGTCGTACGAATATTCCCTGTTAAAACGAATATTCCCCGACCAATCGAATATTATATAACAACTTGCGTACTTTGCAAAATTTATAAATATTACCCACAACTATAACATTATATCAAGTTCACTCCAAAATATTTCGAGAAATTTAAATCTTTATTCATAAAATTTGGGGTCTCACATTACATATTTTAGTCCACATAACTTAAATACAATTTGACCCAACTAAAAATAAAGTCCAATTAATATGTTTTAAAATAAAATAATTTTTATTATTTAATATTTATTTTTTATTTTTATTTTTATTTTTTTACTGGGTATTACATTTATGGCCTTGTGTTTACATCTTGGGTTTCGTAAGTGACTTAGAGACAAGCCTTAAGTCTCACAGAAGCGGCCCTACTTCCTTCACTTACATATGTGAATCTAATTAGATGCACTTGTATGACCTGCATCCACCAAACCGGACATAGATTCATTAAAGGTTTATCCTACTCTCTTTGTTTTCCATTCAAGCATACGCTAACTTTGAGATGATTTCGAAGAATTTCTTCTTCATACTTGTCTTGTGTTTAACTAGTTATTACTATAAGTATTTTTTTCATTGAATTTATATAGTAGATGTTACTCTAATATTTAGTTGGGCTCCACTTATAGGTTACCTCTCATTTAAAGGCTTTAAACTCATCTCCCTAGAAGTCTTATATATTACATCCTTGCCTAGGCCTTTTGTAAAAGGATCCGCCAAATTTCCCTTTGATTTGACATAATTAAAGGTAACAACCCCTTTATTGATTTGCTCCCTTACATAATTATGTCTTAAACTTATATGTTTTGACTTCCCGTTATAAACCTTGTTATAAGACCGTGATAATGTTGCCTCATTATCACAATATATTGAGATAGTTATCATTGGCTTGGACCAAATTGGTATCTCAAATAATAAATCCTTAAGCCATTCGGCTTCTTTTACAGCAGTTGATAATGTAACAAACTCAGATTCCATAGTTGAATGTGTTATCAATGTTTGTTTCTTGGAACCCCAAGAAATTGTCCCTCCTCCTAAAGTGAATATACATTCACTTGTAGACTTTATTTCATTCGAATCTGTTATCCAGTTTGTATCTGTGTACCCTTCTACCACAGCTAAGTATCCTGTATAGCATAATACATAGTTCATCGCGCCTTTAAGATATTTAAGTATCCTTGATACTGCATTCCAATGAACTTGAACTGGATTATGAGGAAACCTACTCAATACTTCAACCACAAATACTATATCAGGTTTAGTACACTACATTGCATACATTAGACTACCAATTACACTTGCATACTCCAACTGAGATATGTTATTCCCTTTATTTGGAAATAACTTAACAGAATGATCACATGGGGTAGAGGCTATCTTGCAATTCTCATGATTAAACTTCTTTAACAACTTCTCAGTATAATGAGACTGAGTTAAAGAAATGGTATCTTGAGACCGCACAATTTTAATACCTAAAATTTCATTAGTCTCCCCCATATCTTTCATATCAAAGGTAGCTGACAAGAATGCTTTAGTTTCTAATACTACTTTTTCACTAGTACAAAAAATAAGCATAGCATATCATCAACATATAAACAAATTATAACACCAAAATCTTTACTAAATATAGAATAAACACATTTATCTGATTCGTTTATTTTAAACCCATTGGAAACAATCATTTGGTCAAATTTTTCATGTCACTGCTTAGGTGCTTGTTTTAGACCATATAAAGATTTAACAAGTTTACAAACTTTTCTTTGTTGACATTTCAAAACAAACCCTTCTGGTTGTTCCATATAAACTTCCTCTTCTAAATCACCATTTAGAAAAGCAGTTTTAACATCCATTTGGTGTGTAACAAGTTTATGAATCGATACTAATGCAATTAATAATCTAATGGTACTAATTCTTGTTACTGGAGAATATGTATCAAAGTAATCAATTCCTTCCTTTTGCTTAAAACCTTTGGCTAACAATCTAGCTTTATATTATCAATGGATCCATCTGATTTTCTTTTCCTTTTAAAGATCCATTTACAGCCAATAGGTTTACAACCAGGAGGTAAATCCGCTAAGACCCAAGTCTTGTTACCCATGATAGAATCCATTTCTTCATTAATAGCTTCTTGCCAAAAACTTGAATCTTGAGAAGACATTGCTTCCCTAAAAGTTGATGGATCTCTATCATTAGAATCATGCTCAGTCACAAAAATACTAGAAGAAACAATATCATTCATGTTTCTTTCTACTAGGTACATGTAGAAATCAGGGCCATAAGATTTTACTATCCTTGCTCTCTTCTTGTTTCTATTTCTTCAGTAGATATAGTAAGTTCCATTTCATCACTTGGTTTATGATGAATTGTTTCTTGATCCTATTTATCAGTGTCTTCTCTTGACCTTTTCCTAAAGAATGAGTTCTCAAATAACTTAACATTTCTAGACTCCAAAATTATATTTTGGCTAACAAAATATGTGGATTCCATGGTCAAGAATTTATAGTCTTTGCTATTTTGTGCATGGCTTATAAAAGTACACTCAATTGCTTTAGCTCCAAGTTTAAGCCTTTTAGGATCAATTAACCTTAATAATGTCCTACATCCCTATACCCTTAAATGGTCAAGAGAAGGTTTTCTCTTTTTTCACAATTCATAAGGTGTAATATGAGTTTTCTTATAGGGTATGCGGTTAAGTATATAACAAGCAGTCATTAATTCTTCCCCCCATAAATTTTTAGGCAAACCAGAAGTAAGAAGTAATGTATTAATCATTTCTTCAAATGTGCTATTTTTTCGATCTGCCACTCCATTTTGTTGAGGACTATAAGTGACTGTAGTTTGATGAATTATACCATGATTCTCACAAAAATCATATAAGTATTCCCCTCTTTCTATCCGATCTAAGAATTTTAATTCTTCGATCTAATTTATTTTCAACTTCAGCCTTGTAGATTTTAAATTTTTCTAAAGCCTCGTCTTTAGTCCTTAATAAATAAATTTGAGTGTATCTAGAGCAATCATCTATAAATGTTATAAAATATCCTCAAATTCACAAATATCGAAATGAATCTATTCTAATAATTGTAAATTTTTTCTACTTTTTTATAAGACTTCTTGACAATTTTAGACTTAAACACATAACACATTTTTCTAAATCATAAAAATTAATCTTAGGAGTTAAATTAAGATTACTCATGCTACGCATACTTTTATAATTTACATGTCCTAATCTAGCATGCCAAACATTAAAAGTAGAAACTATACAAGCAAAAGATGAATTTTCATCAATAACATTTAGTTTGTACATGCCATTAGATTCATATCATTTTTCGACATACATGCCACCCTTGGACAATAGATTAAAATTAGCGTCAAACAAAACTTTTATGCCATGTTTGTTTAAAATACTAACAGATATAAGGTTTTTCCTAATTTTAGGAACATGAAGAACATCATTAAGAGTGATTTTTTTCTCGGATGATAACTTGAGAACCACCTTGCCTTTGCCCATCACTTTTGCAGTTGATAAATTTCCTATGAATAGTTTTTGACTATCATTCATAGGTTGATAGGCTTTAAATATTGCTTTATTCTTGGCCATATGCTTGGTTGCTTCAAAATTGATCCACCATTCCATGTCATTTCCAACCATGTTAGTCTCTATGATCATAACAACAATATCTTCATTGCATATTACATTTGCTTGATCATTCTTTCGTTACCTTTGCTTCAAGTACAAAATACATTGTTTCTTGAAGTGTCCTGGCTTACCACACTTCCAACAAGTACTTTTGGGTTTTTATTTCCGGAAGTGTTATCTTGACCACCACACTTTCTTTTGTTTTCACCCATTGGTTTAGATGCATTTTCTATTACAAGAGTTTTAGCACTTTTGTTTTCGATTTCCAATTTATCCAAGTTTCGAAAATTTTCTTCAACCTGGCGAAATTTAATAAGTTCTTGCATAGTCATTGCATCTTTCTTTTGTTTCAATTCTTTTCGACAATCTTTTCATGAAAATGGTAATTTTGAAATGATTGTCAACACTTGAAACCTTTCGTCAAGGCTATGGCCTTCCGACACAATTTGATTCATAATAATTTAAATTTATGTACTTGCAGCATAACAGATTTGTTTTCTATCATTTAATAATCAAATAATGAACTTACTAGAAATTTTTTATTTCTGGTGTCCTCGATTTTGTATTTGTTGTCGAGATCCTTCCATTTCTCTTGTCGTCTTTTCCATGAACTTGGCTTCATATACATTATACAATGAATTGGATAGCGCATTTAGAATGTACCCTTTATACATGAAGTCATTTTTTCCCAATTTATTCGACTCTTCATTTCTGTCGGTATCTCATTTTCCTTTTCTTCAATTTTCTCTTCATTTAGCACATGAGAGATTTTTAATGCTGTTAAGCAAAAATATATTTTGCTCTTCCAACGTCTGAAGAATAATCCATCAAATTTCTTGAGTTTGTTAATTTGATTCAAGTTATTTTTTGCATTGTTGTTCTCCATGGTTAATATAGTCTTAAGATTGTTGAAACGGGTGCTTTGTAAGATGATATAGAACAACAATATTACTGTCTGAATCGAATGGTGACCACTCTTTCCTTAAGACTATATTCACCCCTTACTTTGCTACATAGGGTTACTACGAATTAGTCTCCCAAGATAAGACACCCTTTGAAGAGGTATGTTAATATCCAAATATCCACAGGCCACATCCCAATTGAGTTGTCATTGACATCTTACTGTTGGCCCTTTTTTTTTAATAATTATAAGAATGTTGTTGCTATGACTTGAACCCAAGTCCTTAACATTACAACACATTTCTCTTATCTAACTGAACCCAATTCATTTGTTGACTACATGGATAATATATAATATATTTATTATATACTTTTTAGATAATGAAAATATCCAACGTAGCATACTTTTTTAGTTTTTTTTATATACACAATTCAGTATACTTTCATTTTGACACTTATTTAAACACAAAAAATGAAATATTGAAGTTTAAATTGTTATTAAGCTATGGTATAGCTTTGTATCTGCTAATTTGTTTCCCTCATAAGCTAAAAGTGTTCCCTTAATGCAGGCAAGTGGAAAGGGACTGCGACTTTCTTGAACAAGAGAGAATAATGGACTACAGTCTTTTAATTGGTCTTCACTTCCGTGGAACTTCCAATAAAGAAGCATTGACAACTGAGGATCATGCTTCTGGAGCTGATACTCAAAAAGCAGCTCATCAACTTTCTACGTCAGACATGGAACTTTTCCATCCAGGCCGGTAAATATACTTGTCAGTCATAAACTGAAGTCCCTAGAGTCCTGAAGACCCTGAAAATGAAAACCTTCTTTGCATTATCAATTTAATTTGATATTCATTTTGAAGGATTTTGTTATAAATCAAAATCTATAATACTTCCTCCGCTCTAAATTATAAGATTATTATTGATTTTTGAAACTTCAAAGTCGATTTGAGATATTTTCACACTTAAAATTGAGATGATTCATTAGAAATTATGAAACAATAAATTTTACAATAAATAACACTTTTTAGATAATTTGTAATATTCATTATTGTATTGACTAAAAATAAAGAAATCCATGTTAATTTTGAATTATGAAAATATCTTAAATTGACTTCAAAAATGGAGTGAGTATATAAATTTTCAACACTTTTTACTAGTACTGTTTATTTTGCACTTAATAATGACTTTTAATAGTCACAAGAGAAACGAAGAAAGCTACTTATACAAGGAATTAAGCTCATCAAATGTACCTTCAATGCTTCTTTTTGGTTGTGAAAGTACCCAACCCTTGATACCCTAGATTGCTTTCTAGATTGATTTCGGTAATTTTGTAAAAATTGTTAATATTGCTTGATTTTTCACTAAAGCCTGATATGCTTTCTACAAAATTTTTTGAATACCTTATCAAATATAATAATAATAATAATAATAATAATAATAATAATAATAATAATCTCAAGTAGTTAATTATGGGATTAAGCAAATAGTTTCCAATTACCAAAGCTGTCATTGTGCTTACAGAAGCAATAATACCCTCAACTATTTTATATTGGCACCTTATGCAAGAACAAGAGATGTTTTATAACTCATTAATCAACTTGATGATTTCCAGTTTTTCCTTATTTATTGGCTGTGTTTTGTAGGGGGACATCCATTAGATTAGGCATAAACATGCCCGCTCGAATTGAACAAACAGTTAGAAGTTTTGAGACTCAGCTCGTCGGAGAACCAACAGGAGAATACTATGATGTCATCCTCTTCTTTGGTATAATAGACATACTACAAGATTATGACATTAGCAAGAAGCTTGAGCACGCCTACAAATCGCTCCAACATGATCCAACCTCAATCTCGGCTGTTGATCCTAAGCAATACGCAAAAAGGTTCCGTGATTTCATATTCAAAGTTTTTGTAGACGACGACTAGAAGTGATACAACTGGTTACAAGTTGGCAGTTGCAACTAATTGCCTGGGAAGCTTTCATGTACAGTCGGTCTTAATCTATGTTACATAGACTCGGATGGAGTGTCCGGTTGGACACGATATTTTGAAGAGTGACAAGGGTACTTCTCAAATTTGCCAATTTCTTACACTAAATGAAGTTTCCAATACCCATATCACTGTCTGGGTGTCGAGTGTCAGACACAGGTACTTTTTGGCAAAGTGAAGAGTCCGTGTAACATAGGTTTTAAGTGAAATGACCATGCTCAGCAGCAAAAAAAACAAGTGAGAAGCTTGGCCATATGAATGGGCATTGGAAGGTGGAATGTGACTGCTTTGGCATTGTGATTTCATCTTGTTTTATTTATAGTTACAAAAATGTATTAGTTCAGTTGAGTTGTTGGTTAGTAATTTTATAGAGATACTCTAGCTTGTTTTTAAGTATAAAGTAAATGTCAGTATATGTCACAAAGGATGAATTTGAGCTGCTGTGTATACATTTCATACCCAGAAGGTGAGGAGACTTTTGGGATAGTTGTACTAAGTATGATGTACAGAAGGGAAGTGAACTGGGTGAGGATTTTTGAATGATTTAGACAAAGAACTAGTTGATATTTTGAGTTAGTTTGATGCCTTGGTTTTTTGCCAGATCATGAGAACTTGAATGATGCATAGCTACAATTGTAAGGATGAATATAGTTCTTTCAACGCATCTTTTAACATTCAAATTGTGATTGTATGGCCAAAAATTCATAACGTCTCGTATTTTAGTTTGGGTGACGTCCATAAACTAAATTGCGTGACGTAATTTGTAACGCCCCTTCCCGAAAATGAAAGGGAGATCACGCACATAGCACAACGAACTTCAAAATAAATAAACAAAGCACTAACAACCTCAAAATATTAATAGTGGTGATCCATTAATAGCGTACTAAATACAATTCTCCAAATAGAGTCAAAATAATCAAAACTTAAAATTCGAAACAACCTAGATGGTCAAAGGCAACTCTCTCATCACACTAGCCCTGAATCACCCTTGCAAACCTGCCGGAAGAAAAACACAGCATGAGCCAATTGCCCAGTACGGATACAAATATACAAAAAATATATAACTGATATACGAAAATAACTGAGACAAAATACTGAACAAAGCCTCAAGTGTAAATACTGACAAAAATATAATCTCCAAAGATTTAAATGGAATATATCTGAATCAACAGAATTAACGAAACCAATAGAAGAATAAAGAAATAACGAACTAAAGTAACTAACTTAATGAATTGAACTGAACAAAAGCCAACAAAACTAATACAATAAAATAATAGGCTGAAACAAATGGTTGGAGTTATTTCATACCGAATGAACTCAGAAATACACATTGCCACACAGGCAAGTCAAACTAATGCCACACAGGCAAATCAAATGATGTCACATAGGTAACCAAAATAATGACACACAGACAAATCACACATTGGACCGCGAATCCAAATGTATGCAAATCGGATAGTGTGTTTGGCACAACATCACCAATTCGGAGAACAAAAAATTAGGGTTAACCCATACGCCTCCCACAACAAAACACCAAATGGCCCACTTCCTCCAGAGCCAAAAACGGAGACGCCGTGGACTAATCACACCGCCACGGAGAGTGTCATGCCTCTTGTGCCAAGACGACATGCCTGTGGTACCCCCACAGGTGGTTATAGCCTAGGTATCCTCTACGGTACATTCTGACAAAAATATCATATCACAACACATGCGACATAATACCAACAAAAGGGTTCTATATGTACATGTTGAACCAAATCAAATTCTAGTCACAAGGTTTCAAAAAGAAGGTAGCAACATGTACCGCTCTACAATTATCAAAATAAATACTATACATGATAACCTAATTCAAAGAGTACAAGAACGAGTCCAATGTGTCACTCCAAAATGAAATAAATACATCAATTTCACAAGAAATAATTGTGTGAAATAATAACAGAAATTCGAAATGAGGAACAAAACGAATAATTCAAGTTTAACAAAAGGATCGTTGAAAGAGTACGGAATCCGCACATGATACTTCCAAACCATTTATAGCACACTCCATAAAATCTTATCCTCAAATGCCAACGATATCAAATACGAAACGTTATTCGCAACCTAAACATATTCACCTCAAATTAAAAACAATCCAAACTAATAATTCCAAAATAATTCATAATCTATTTAATATGCCTTTAATCACCGCCTTTTATCAATTATTAATACTCCAAAAATTATTTTCCAAAAAAAAAACTCTTTAAATTCCTTCCGTTCAATTTAAACAATTTAATAAGATTTTATTACATTCCAATCATTAATAACATAATACTATTAAATTTATTATTAAAACTTTTTATAACTATGTCGACAAAATTAATTAATTCAAATTCATATACATAACCTCAATTTGATTTACCAATTCCGATTTATAAGTTTCATGGCCAAATACGTATTAAAATATAATATGCCAAAAGATTATTAAAATATAATATATATATATATATATATAATATTTATATAATCTATTGCCTTGTTCCTCCATAATAATTCGGTAAGCATATATATATACACATCCAGCAGTTTTTTTTTTTTACAAATCAAATCATTATTATTATTATTATTATTAGCAACCTTAGATAAAACAATTTCATGAAAAAAGCATATAATTTAAGTTGCAGACTAACCTTGGTTATGTTTCTTTACTCCCAAAAATTGCTTTCACCTTTGCCCAGTTCGTATAAATGAAGGAGAGCAGCCGCAACCAATTTTTTTTTTCTCTTTTTAGTAGTTCGTATCAGATAAAAGAAGTAGTTAGGGTTTACCTATTTATTAATTATACATTATATTAATCCTCTTAATTAATTGGATTTAAAAAAATTTTTGCACAAATATAAATTAGCCCAATTAATATAAAGGCCCAAATTAATATAATCCATTTACTTATTATAGTCCACAAATTTTACTGATTAATTTGACCCAAACAAAATAATAGCCCAAATAAGAAAAATTGATATAGTTTAAATTTAAATAATTTTTATTATTTAATATTTTTTTCGGGTATTACATAATTGTTTATCTTTGACAGTGATGAAAAAAAAAGAAAAAAAGAAGAGAACTACACTGATAGGAATAAAAACACAAATAAATAGCCTACTTAAATAAATATCCTCAACACAGGAAACTAATTGCCATACAATGATACAACATCTGATTTTCTCCAAATTATGGATGCATCACCATATATGGATTGAAATTAACAGCAAGAGACAAGAACAGTAGCAGACTAGCGGTCCATAATTTTAACGAAAGATACACTATATATTTGTCTATTTTATAACCAAAATTATTAGTATATTAAACATCCATATGAATCAAAATGAAAAATAAAGTCTCCCATTTTCTCCCGAATTACTCAAACTATTCCAAGTCGTGATTTGTTGTTCGTCATTTAGTTGAGGGCGTTCTTGTAAAAAGCTTTCATCTCGCTCTTTGGCTTCTCCATCAAAGTCGATAAATCTTTTTTCGCCTTGGCTTTAATCACTAGTAATTTGTAACTTTTTTTCTAACCTTTATATTTGCTTTTTCAGGGCAACAATTTCAGGGTTCTTCATATCTTTGAGAAATGAATATATGTGCACTTGTGATGCACCCAAATCTGTATCCTTATTACAGCGAATTTGGTGCTCACGGTATACTCGTTCTATACGTCTATCTAGTCTTTCATTAGGATATAAAGATGTTGGAATTTGAGCCTAATTTAATATGGGTATCATTAATTAATTTTAATGATTCTATATACTAATGTGTTCTACTCCCTGACTAGATTAAATTAAGTATTTAAAAGCTCAAATATATGGAGTAATAAATGAGATATTAACTCTCAAAAATCACACTTGAAAATGATAAAAGGTAATAAATACATGTGGGAAAAATTAAGTCCCACATAGATTAAGAATTAAATGTTTTATATGTTTATATATAAGGAAAGTGCTCTTGGGTTTGGGCCCCAAGGTGCACCCCACTTTTGTGGAAGGGAGAGGACCTAACCAAGGTTAGATTCGAACCCACACGCGTGCCACCACGCGGCTCGGACACGTGGGTTGTGTATATACTTTTTTAGACAAAATTTATTTAAAATTTTTATTAAAATTTATTTATTTAATTCTATTATCAAAACTGTGTCGTTTTGAGAGTTGTATTTATTACATTATCAAAAATGTGTTGTTTTGAGAAGCGGTATAATCAAAATTGTGTCGTTTTGAGGAAGCAGTATATGTAAGTTTGAACGGACGACCCAAAACTACGTCGTTTTGGTCGCGCCTTTTCTACTAAACTAAAACTACGTAATTTTAGTTCTGTTAATACTGAAACTATGTCATTTTATATGTCCAAATGGACGTGCCTATACTGCATGTGATCAAAACTACGTCGTTTTGACCAATGAATGCCATATATTGCTTTTCAGTGGCATCTCATGCCCTTTCAAAGGGCTAGACACCCATCCGAAGGGTCACTAACCTTCTTATAAATAGATAGGAGGGGCCAACCATTTTAATTCATTCAATTCTCAAGCATTCTAGCATATTAGAGTTTTAAGTCTTTATTTCTTCATCAGTTTCTTAGTTATTTTGTGAGAGAGTCTGAGCATTACTTTGGTTCGTAGAGTATATTTTTTGTAGTGCTGCAAAAATATACAGTGTCATTATATCATGGGATACAAGTGCTATCAACTCTAAGCAGCATACGGAGGGCATAATTGTCTTAAGGATATAGTACCAAGTACTAGCCTTGACAAATCAGTTACTGCAAGATAAGTTCATTTATATATATATATATATATATATATATATATATATAATTTCCTTTAAGGTAATTAACAATCTTAAGACAATTAATATTTATATATATATTTGCAAGAAATATGGATACCAATTCTGTTACTATAATTGGTTCTTCTTCTACACCTTCTATACCAAATGTTCCTGTGAAGCATGGTGAAAAACTAGAAAAGTTTAATGGAAAGAAATTTAAAAGATGGCAACAAAAGATGTTGTTTTATCTCACAATTTTGAACTTGGCGAGGTTTCTTCACGAAGATCCCCTTGTTCTCAAAGAAGATGAAACAGACAGGCAAGTTGTTGCTGCAATAGATGCATGGAAACTTGCAGATTTTTTATGTCGAAATTATATCCTTAATGGATTGGACAACACATTATACAAGGTGTATAGTTCTCTCAAAACAGCTAGAGAATTATGGGATTCCTTGGATAAAAAATATAAAATAGAAGATGCTGGCACAAAGAAATTCGTAGTTGGCAGGTTTTTATACTACAAGATGGTGGATTCCAAGGCAGTCATCAACCAAGTCCAAGAATTACAAGTAATCCTGCATGAAATACATGAAGAAGGTATGTCTCTAAGTGAATCTTTCCAAGTTACTGCTATTATAGAAAAACTACCACCTATGTGGAAAGATTTTAAAAATTATCTCAAATATAAACGCAAAGAGATGAAACTTGAAGACTTAATCGCAAGATTAAAGATAGAAGAGGACAACCGTGCCTCTGAAAAGAAAACAGGAAGGACCTTTGTGGAGTATAAAGCCAATGCGGTGGAACAAGGTCCGAAGTCCAAAAAGAGAAAATTCTCTGGTAATGGGCCTCAACAAGGAACAAATAAAAAGTTCCAAGGCAAATGCTACATCTATGATAAGCCCAGACATAGGGCAAATGATTGTCGAAAACGCAAAGACCAGAACAAGAAGTTTACACAAGCCAATGTAACGGAAGTGGATAGTCTTCTTCAAGATGTTTCTGAAATGAACCTTTCAGCGGTTGTTTCAGAAATAAATATGGTTGAGAATCCAAGAGAATGGTGAGTGGATACTGGAGCAACCCGCCACGTGTGTTCCGACATGAAGATGTTCTCCACATATCAAGAAATTGAGAATGGAGAGCATCTATACATGAGAAATTCTTCTTCATCAAAGATAGCTGGACAAGGAAAGGTGATTCCGAAGATGACGTCTGGCAAGGAACTCACCCTCAACAACGTGCTCCATATTCCTGATATTAAGAAAAATTTAGTGTCAGGATCCCTTCTTAGTCAAAAGGAATTTAAACTAGTCTTTGTATTAGATAAATTTGTATTAACTAAAAATGGGATGTATGTGGGGAAGGGTTATATGAGCAATGAGCTCTTCAAAATGAATGCAATGACTGTTGTACCTTCCAATATTAATAAAATTACATCTTCTGCTTATATGATTGAGTCATCTAATTTATGGCATGGTAGATTAGGACATGTTAATTATAATACTATACATAGATTAATTAATATGGAATGTTTGCCAAAATGTGAAATTAACTCTAATCATAAATGTGAAATTTACGTTGAGGCAAAAGTTAGAAAATCTTCTTTTAAATCAATTGAAAGAAGTACAGAACCTCTTGAATTAATACATATTGATATTTGTGATTTAAAGTATATACAGACAAGAGGAGGTAAGAAATACTTTATCAATTTTATAGATGATTGTACAAGATATTGTTATGTTTACTTATTGAGAAGTAAAGATGAGGCTTTAGAAATGTTTAAACATTATAAAAATGAGGTTGAGAATCAACTTGATAAAAAGATCAAGACAGTTAGAAGTGATAGAGGTGGAGAATATGAATTTTCATTTGTTGAAATTTGTTCACAACATGGTATAATACACCAAACAACTGCACCTTATTCACCACAACAAAATGGTGTTGCAGAAAGAAAGAATAGAACTTTAAAAGAAATGATGAATGCATTGTTATTAAGTTCTGGGCTACCTCAGAATTTGTGGGGGGAAGCAATTCTTTCAGCAAATTATATTCTCAACCGAATACCTCAAAAGAAGTCTAATGTTACACCCTATGAATTATGGAAAGGACGTAAGCCGTCTTATAAGCACTTAAAAGTGTGGGAGTGTTTAGCAAAAGTAATGGTTCCTCCACCCAAAAAGGTGAAAATAGGACCAAAAGCAATAGATTGTATATTCATAGGTTGTGCTAATAATAGCAATGCTTATAGATTTTTGGTTAATAAATCAAAAATAGAGGAAATACATGAAAATATGATTATTGAGTCAAAAGATGCTGAATTCTTTGAAACAGTATTTCCTAATAAAAAGGAACAAGAGCCAAGTTCTAATGAACAAGAAACAAGTTCAAATAAAAGAACTTATGATGCTGTTAATGACAGTAATCATGATTTAGGAGATATTGATGAACCTAGACGTAGTAAACGTGCTAGAACATCAAAATCTTATGGTCCGGATTTTCTATCCTATTTGTTAGAAAATGAGCCTCAAACCTATAAAGAAGCAATATCGAGTCTTAAAGCTCCATATTAGAAAGAGGCTATAAATAGTGAAGTAGAATCCATTTTACATAATCATACATGGGAATTAGTAGATCTCCCACCAGGCTCTAAAACTCTTGGATATAAGTGGCTATTCAAGAAGAAAATAAAAGCAGATGGATCTATAGACAAATATAAAGCATGACTTGAAATCAAAGGATACATGCAAAAGGAGGGTTTAGATTATTTTGATACTTATTCTCCTGTGACAAGAATATCCTCAATTAGGATGTTAATAGCCATTGCAACTATATATGATTTAGAAATACATCAAATGGATGTAAAAATAGCTTTCTTGAATGGAGATTTAGAAGAAGAAATCTACATGGAACAACTAGAAGGATTTATTGTTCCAGGACAAGAAAAGAAAGTTTGTCGGCTTGTAAAGTCACTTTATGGATTAAAACAAGCACATAAACAATAGCATGAAAAATTTGATAATGTAATGTTATCAAATGGTTTCAAAATAAATGAGTGTGACAAATGTGTGTATGTCAAGGACACTAAGAATGAGTATGTTATTATTTGTCTTTATGTAGATGATATGCTCATTATGGGTAGTAATAATGAAATCATTAAAACTACTAAAAGAATGTTAAATAATATGTTTGACATGAAAGACATGGGTGTTGTCGATGTAATTTTATGAATTAAAAATTTTAAAACATCGAATGGGTTAGTGGTATCTAATCACATTATATTGAGAAAATACTAAGGAAATTCAATCAATATGATTGCAATCCTGTGGGAACACCGGTAGATATAAATCTATACTTATCTAAAAATAAAGGAGATATCATATCACAACCTGAGTATGCACAAATAATTGGAAGCATTATGTACTTAATGAATTGTACACGTCCTGACATAGCACAAGCTGTCAATAAATTGAGTAGATTTACAAGCAATCCAGGACAAAATCACTGAAAAGCAATTATAAGAGTTTTAAGGTATTTAAAATACACTCAAAATTTTGGATTGCATTACTCAAGAAATCCAGTAGTACTTGAATGATACTGTGATGCGAATTGGATATCGGATACAAAAGACTCTAAATCCACAAGTGGTTTTGTGTTTACACTAGGTGGAGGAGCAGTATCATGGAAATCTTCTAAACAGACATGCATTGCTCGATCAACGATGGAATCTGAGTTTATTGCATTGGATAAGGCTGGAAAAGAAGCTGAATGACTTCGTAACTTTTTAGAAGATATTCCTATGTGTCCTAAACCTGTGCCGCCTATTTATATCCATTGTGATAGTCAATCAGCAATTGGAAGGGCACAGAGTCACATGTATAATGGAAAGTCTAGACATATTCGTCGTAGACACAATACTATAAAACAATTGCTCTCTAATGGCATTATGTCTATTGAGTACATAAAGTCAAAAGAAAATATAGCGGATCCGTTGACTAAAGGTTTGACTAGAGAGCAAGTAAAAATAACTTCGAGGGGAATGGGTTTGAAGCCTATAAACAAGGATCGTCATAATGGAAACCCAACCTAGTTGACTGGAGATCCCAATATCTAGGTTCAAAGGGACAACTAAATTGTGAATGATTCAACCAAATCACTATAAAGAAATTAATTTCTTCTGCTCATTCATATGATACAAGATAGTGATATCTGCAACGGTTACAAGATAAGCTATGCTTTTAATGATTCTTAAATCTTGATAAACATGTGGAGTATGGAAGAATAATCTTATTAAGAATCACTTATGTGAGTGTGAACTGGGTCAATTCTATGAGAAAGATAAGGCTATATTCTCTAAAGCACTCATAAATCCGGGATTGTTCGGGGCCAAAATGAAAAAAATCATGAGAACCAAACAATGTCTAGAAAGATTCTGTGTGAATTACTATTATCTCAATTTACACAAACGATTGGACAGTTCAAGACATCACGTTCACTGGACAACCAGTAAACCCGATAGTCTTTCACAAGGGAAGGTTCAAAGCCAAAAGCTACCTCTCTCGATATAGATGATTTCTAATTATGTCTCTCTCTCATAGTCTGCATAACATGTGCATAAGGCTGGCAGTCAATATCATTCATGTGGGGGATTGTTGGAATTTGAGCCTAATTTAATATGGGTATTATTAATTAATTTTAATGATTCTATATACTAATGTGTTCTACTCCATGAGTAGATTAAATTAAGTATTTGGAAGCTCAAATCCATGGAGTAATGAATGAGATATTAACTCCCAAAGATCACACTTGGAATTGATAAAAGGTAATAAATACATATGGGAAAAATCAAGTCCCACATAGATTAAGAATTAAATGTTTTATATGTTTATATACAAGGAAAGTGCTCTTGGGTTTGGGCCCCAAGGGGCACCCCACTTTTGTGGAAGGGCTACATAGCCAAGGCTAGGTTCAAACCCACACGCGCATCGCCGTCCGTCCGGTCGGCCTGGCTCAGGCCCGAGGCATGAGGGTCGTGGTCCTGTATATACTTTTTTAGACAAATTTTATTTAATTCTATTATTCTTTTTTTGAGAGTTGTATTTATTACATTATCAAAACTGTATCGTTTTAAGAAGCAGTATAATCAAAATTGTGTCGTTTTGAGGAAGCTGTATATGTAAGTTTGAACGGGCAGCCCAAAACTACGTCGTTTTAGTCGTGCCTTTTCTACTAAACTACAACTACGTAGTTTTAGTTTTGTTAATACTGAAACTACGTCATTTTATATGTCCAAATGGACGCGCCTATACTGCATATGATCAAAACTACGTCGTTTTGACCAATAGATGCCATATATGCCTTTTTAGTAGCATCTCATGCCCTTTCAAAGGGCTAGACATCCATTCGAAGGGTCACTAACCCTCCTATAAATAGATAGGAGGGGCCAACCATTTTAATTCATTCAATTCTCAAGCATTATAGCATATTAGAGTTTTAAGTCTTTATTTCTTCATCAGTTTCTTAGTTATTTTGTGAGAGAGAGTCTGAGCATTACTTTGGTTCGTAGAGTATATTTTTTGTAGTGCTGCAAAAATATACAGTGTCATTGTATCCTGGGAGACAAGTGCTGTCAACTCTAAGCACCATACGGAGGGCATACTTGTCTTAAGGACATAGTACCAAGTACTAGCCTTGACAAATCAATTACTGCAAGATAAGTTCATTTAAATATATATATAATTTCCTTTAAGGTAATTAACATAAGATAATCTCAACATCCTTACAAAAATTTTTAGTCTACTCTCAGGTTCCTTTACATAACAAAAACATTATATCATCTACAATATTTCATCAGTATTAATATTACAATTAATAAATAAAATCTTCTATTCATTAACTTTTTCTTTCCTCTTGACTTTACCAGATCATTTGATCCGCTCTGACTTAGTTGATAATATTTATTTTAAGCAAGAGTGAGCAACTAATTGCTCAGCAAGTAATAAAATAGTTGAATAATAATATTCTTGTAACACCCCAAATCCGGGTCCCTTGAATCTTGGACCTGGTGCGTCACGATACATCATCTTCTTATACATTTTTATAACTAACACGAAAATATGTTTATACATTGTTTATTTCAAATGATTCTACAACATTTTTCAAGGTCTACAACCTTAATTCAATTCATACCTTAATAACTCAAAAGTTTTACATAATCATTTCCATAAGATAACATAATAGATAGCGCATCTTAAGTTACTTTTGAACTTTTCCTCTTGTCTTTGTTCCTCTTGAAGCACTCTGACTTAACTGAAATGTTATCATGATATAGCAAGGGTGAGCAACTACTTTTCTCAGCAAGTTTAAATACAATAAAGATATATCACGATTGAAAAAAAGAATATGGCTTTCTAAATTTTCAAAAAAATATATAACAATTATGAAAGATTGAGAATCAAATTTCAATAATTGAATAACTGAATCAATAACGATGGGTGGCCAACAATGACCATTAACAAATACTTTAGTAATGAAGGTGATGTAACGACCCCAAAATTCATACAATTCAACTCTCAACCTCGGTCGTTATCAATACATCTTTATTCTAACTTTACATCATTATTCGATGCTACAATTAATAAAATGCAGAATAATTTAAACTTTTCTATCTTTTTTCTTTATTAACTTCCCTGAATCACAACCTTTATCATTCATATATCTTTGAATCAAATTTATTTTGCATGATTCACTTCATCAGAGTTATTATATAAAACCTTACATCCCAATTCAGTATCCTTATATTTTAGATAACTCAAACCTTACAACTCAACATAAAATAAACATCATAAACCATTAAGTACATCTCCAGAATATTAAACATGGTTAAAAGGAATAACAACTTTAGCTAAAATATTTAATATTCATTATATCTGATCCACGTCAGTCAAGTAGCACATAGCGTTACTGTGACGCTCCCAAAATAGGTCCACACGACCCATTCTGAGTCGCCAGATATCACTCTATAAAAATCAAATATAAACTTCATTTATACAACTGTTGAACTGTTGTGCAGTGTACGATAACAAATAAGCTGTGAGTTTTAATACAATATTGTCTCGTAGACAGTATCCAAACTCAAATTGTTACAATACCATATAAAATACAACAGCAAATATTTTAAGACCCCAAAGAAGAACGAGAAGATTAAAATCATATTAATTCTAATGAGGTGAACTTTTTTTTTGCTAAATTTATTTGTATATTAATTTGCAAAAACTTTAAATATTACAATAAAGATCATAGCATAGTCCTCTTCTCCCGAGAGAACTAAAATACCTAGAGAGCCTAGGAAACATTTTACCTAACCTAATTGTATATTCCTCACATTTTGAGATTAGATAAATTGAACACTTAAATTACAATAAGAAACAAACACCACGGAATAGGCTCAACAACCATCCGGGAAAGAAGCCCAAACAGGTGAACTAAGAAAGCCCATGAGTTAAGTAACCCATCCCACGTGAGCAAATAGCAAATGTAGTATAAAATATAGTCCACGCAAGGCAGTAAACTACTAAAATGGGAATAATACGAAACAATTGAGGGCGGGACATCAACCAATATAGAAAGTCAAATTTCAAATTAGCCATATGAGACCCCTAAGTCAGCAACACAAACCACAATGGTACTGACCAAGTCAGCTGAGATCAGCACCACGTGGCCCCCAAAAGGAATAGACCGGCGAATTGCCATTGACTGGCCTGAAAATCTTCGGCGAGCTGCATCGAAAAACATAGGACCTAGCCCAGATTCTGACAACCCAAGCCATAAATTCTGGCCAGAACCAAGTGAATCAAAGAGGTGAGAGAAGGAAGGGAAAGAATCAAACTGCTGCCATCTCAAACCAGACCCAAAACATCCCAAAACCATCGAGTTCAGATCCGAGAGAATGGGTGGGCCGCAGAATGGAGGGGAAAATTGGGGTGCAAGGAGGAGAATGGACGGAAGTTGAAGGAGAGGTGGGGAGAGGGGGGGGGGGGGTTTGCTAGAGAGAAGGAAGAGCTTCTCTCTCTACCCTGCTTGGAGCCCTCTATCTTCTAGTAGTATGAGGTGCACTTTTGACGCTTTTAAAGTCGGGTTCTCATCATCTTATTGTTGCTCGTCAAAATTAAATGTCAAATGACGTATAAAATACGACACACACATCTTAGGTCCTCAATACAATTATCTGTTGCATGTCATGCCGTTTTATAATATATTGAGAAACTTCGACAGTCTCGGACCATCACACTATTTCCCTGTTATCCCCGCTCGACCTACACTCTTATTACCTGAAAGGAATTGTGAAGCAAAGGGTGAGCACAAATAGCCCAGTAAAGAATATCATGACTAAAGATAATTAAATTATCAATAGCCTTCGTCAATAATAAATCAGAGATTTAGAATATATGGTAGATGATAAAACTTTTCAACCATAGTTGCAGCGAAACTAGCAATCCATTAGAAGAGTCAAATAGACCATCAGGTCTATTATCTACTCCATGTTAAAAGTCCACCAATAATGTTTTATCTCTGTAACATCAATCAATAATTCCTGTCCACAATCATATGAATAACTCATAATCATAATTGTGATTCTAAATTCCTCTTCGCACCAGGACAAAGTTAATTTTCATCACCTATCTTCACCTGAACATCAAAAATTATGGTTATACCAAATCACAATTCCTGCTCATAATCATACTAATAAATTCATCTTTGCACTACGGCCAAAGATATTCATTAACAATTTATTCTTTGCACTACAGGCCAAAGACATATAACTGTATTTTAGAAGAGTCAAGTAGAGCATGATATCTACTATCTTTTACGAATTAAAAGTGTATAATCAATATTTTATCGCTGAGACTCAGCTTAATAAATAATCCACATCATCAAATCATCCCTGCACTACGACCAATGATATTCATGTAATCATCAATGGTCATAATTATACCGAATAATCCCTGATTATAATCATACCAATAACTGTCCATCAATGCACTACGGGCCAATGAGGACTTTTACCACATCATCTATAACATTACGTGTCATGATTATACCGAATGATCCCTGATCATAATCATACCAATAAACAGTTCATCTATATACATATGCCAAAGATACTCATCAATCAATAGTTCATTTTTGCACGTAAGCCAAAGATATGCAACTGTAAAACCAATAATCAACAGTCCATCTTTGCACGTAAGCCAAAGATATACAACTGTAAAACCAATAATCAACAGTCCATCTTTGCACGTAAGCTAAAGATGACTTTCATCATAATATAAGCATGAGGATGATAACAATGATATAAACATTAATCAAACGAAAACAAGGATAAATATTAAAGACTTTAAATTTATCCAAATATTATCAATCACTTAATAAACTCATAATCTAATATTATTAATATTATAATAATATTTTAATCACTTCTTAAACTTATAAATAATTTATTTCAATTATTTACACTTTACCAAATAATGCATTTAATCATTCAAAAATACCATACTCATAAGATTTCATCACCAATGATCAAATCTCTCATAAAAAATCTGCATATACCTTATATAGGATTCCCAAGCCATAAAATCCTATTTTCAAATTTTGTTACTTCACATAACGTATTTAATTCATTTACTCATAACTAGTTCATTTTCATAAAAAAATACCAAATCTGTCCCAAAAATATTTCTTTTCTGGGATTTAACAGAATATAGTCCCATATATATTTTAAGTTATAAAATATAACTTTTAATATTTAAAGGATAATTTCATTAATAATTTAATATTAATGATTATTTAATGATATTAAATTTATTTAATAATTATATTAAATAAATAGTTTAAAAATGATTTTATTTATTTAAAAATCATTTAAAAAGGATATTAATGATTTAAAAATATTTCAAGTTATAATTAATGACTTTTAATATTTGGATAAATAGTTCATTAATATTAATGATAATTATTTAATAATGATTTTAGATGTTTAAAAATCATTTAAGAGTATTATAAATACTTTAAAAATATTTGAGTTATTATACATAACTTTAATATTTTGGCAATGGATTCATTAATAGTTTAATATTAATTAAATATTAATGATAATATAATTGTTTAATATTTAAATCATTTCATAATGATTCTGATATTTCAAAAAAATTATGATAAATGATAATAATTATTTAATAATTATTATAAGACTATGAAAAATAGTTTGACTGATGTTTAAGTTATCCAAATAGATAATGAACTACGGTTTAGAGTCTTAGACTCGATATTTACCCGATAAAGCTGTCGGTAGACCGACATGTTTCAGAAATTGATCTGGACTTAAATAATTTAATTGAATATGTGTTTATTTGTGATTCAATGGTTATTAAGGTGGTATGACAATGTGATTAGGAAGGTGTTGATGTTTGATTATGAGTCAACGATTGTTGAACATGTGTGATAATGTAAATAGGGAATGTGCTGACTGCAATAGGCAGTGTTATATGTACGTTATGTTGTACTAATCAGTAAAATGATCTGATTAATGATAGGTCGAGATAGAAAAGATAAATCTAAGTTGCATAAGTGAAAGCAGCGCATCAGGCAAGTATCCTAACTTTGCATTTTCTTTATGCAATGGACAGAAGTGAGAAGTTCAAAATTATTTTTATTATTGTACAGATTGTTAAACTTATATTATATACGCCCATTGATTATCAACATGCTAGTATATGATAATTCAGTTATATATTCTGTTCGTTAATTTCTATAAATGATTATACAAGTGTCCCCACTTGGATAATCATTATATTTAATCGCATGTTGATACACCTTTGATATACATATATGTTGAACTATAGATAATTGTTGAACAAGATAAGACCTTTGTTATGAAAACCCGACAGGTATGAACATCCCTATAATGGGAAAATTTTTATGCGCCCAAGGCGGACAGAGTGAACGATAACTTCGTTCTTATACATGTAGTATTGATCAATACAGGGTGCAATGGGGCTGATCACCCTCCGTGCCCGTAAGTCATGACGGTTGTTATGTTAATATTATTGGTACAGATTACTTCACAACTACTGACTAGTTGTAGAAGAGTATTATAAAGAAAACATGTTGATACCCGTCCCAAGATGCTGCATTGATCAATACTACATGTATAAGAACAAAGTTATCGTTCACTCTGTCCGCCTTGGGCGCATAAAATTTTTCCCCATTATCGGGATGTTCATACCTGTCGGGTTTTCATAACAAAGGTCTTATCTTGTTCAACAATTATCTATAGTTCAACATATATGTATATCAAAGGTGTATCAACATGCGATTAAATACAATGATTATCCAAGTAGGGACACTTGTATAATCATTTATAGAAATTAACGAACAGAATATATAACTGAATTATCATATACTAGCATGTTGATAATCAATGGGCGTATATAATATAAGTTTAACAATCTGTACAATAATAACAATAATTCTGAACTTCTCACTTCTGTCCATTGCATAAAGAAAATACAAAGTTAGGATACTTGCCTGATGCGTTGCTTATATTTACGCAACTTTGATTTATCTTTTCTATCTCGATCTATCATTAATCAGATCATTTTACTGATTAGTACAACATAACGTACATATAACATTGCCTATTGCAGTCAGCACATTCCCTACTCACATTATCACACATGTTCAACAATCGTTGACTCATAATCAAACATCAACACCTTCCTAATCACATTGCCATACCACCTTAATAACCATTGAATCACAAATAAACATATTCAATTAAATTATTTAAGTCCAGATCAATTTCTGAAACATGTCGGTCTACCGACAGCTTTATCGGGTAAATATCGAGTCTAAGACTCTAAACCGTAGTTCATTATCTATTTGGATAACTTAAACATCAGTCACACTATTTTTCATAGTCTTATAATAATTATTAAATAATTATTATCATTTATCATAATTTTTTTAAAATATCAGAATCATTATGAAATGATTTAAATATTAAACAATTCTATTATCATTAATATTTAATTAATATTAAACTATTAATGAATCCATTGCCAAAATATTAAAGTTATGTATAATAACTCAAATATTTTTAAAATATTTATAATACTCTTAAATGATTTTTTAACATCTAAAATTATTATTAAATAATTACCATTAATATTAATGAACTATTTATCCAAATATTAAAAGTCATTAATTATAACTTGAAATATTTTTAAATCATTAATATCCTTTTTAAATGATTTTTAAATAAATAAAATCATTTTTAAACTATTTATTTAATATAATTATTAAATAAATTTAATATCATTAAATAATCATTAATATTATATTATTAATGAAATTATCCTTTAAATATTAAAAGTTATATTTTATAACTTAAAATATCTTTAAACACTTTATTTTCATTTAAAAATGATTATTATAATATTAAAATCATTTTTAAACTAAATTATTTAATATAATTATTAAATAACTTTATTATCATTAATCATAATTAATTAATGAAATTTACCTTTAAATATTAAAAGTTATATTTTATAACTTAAAATATTTTAAATACCTTATTATTATTTAAAATGATTTTTAATATAATAAAATCATTTTTAATTCATTTATTTAATTCATTTAATAAATAACTTAATTATCATTAATATTAATTTATTAATGAAAATTATCACATAATATTAAAAGTTATCAAAAATAACTTAAATTATTTTCTTATATCATAATATAATTTTAAATGATTTTTCATGAATTAAAATCATTTTAAATAATTTATTTAATATTATAATTAAATAAATTAAATACTTTTAATATTCCAAAAATATTAAATATTTATGAAATATATTTAAAATAATTAAAAACTAATTTTCAGAATTTAAAATAATTTTTAATAATTTATTTTGTATTTTTAATAATTAAAAACTATTTTTTTCTATTTTTTTATAATTTTCAGAAAATAATAATGCTATCTGTCGCTAAAGACCACCTATAGCGACAGAACCGTCGCTATAGGTGTTCTTCATGTTCTTCATACAACCCAGATCTGCATACTCAGTTGTCGAGTGGTCATGTTTGACCAACAATCTTTAATCACACAGAGTGTTTTTGGACCAACTATGGCATAAAATTTAAACTTAAATTTACATATACATCAGAGTCTTTCTCCCAAGTATGTAACCTTTAATCATTCATTACATGTCTTAATATATATAAGTATATATATATATATATATATATATATATATATATATATATATATATATATATATATATATATATATATATATATATCATAGTTTTCATAATCTAAAACTATTACAAACAGTAGCACAAACGGTAACATATATTTTTCTCGGAATTTTTAAAATTTATTTACTATTTTTTATATGGCCAAAACTGCCGAATATTTAGACATTTATCATAAATTGTACTTTTGTCCAAAAATTTTGAAATTTACAGGGTATACTCCTATCATATACATGTACTCCTAATAAAAATTTCACTAATTTTGGAGTTAACTACAAGGAGTTATAAGGGTTTACTTCTAAAATAGTATTTTCCCATAAAATCCATAACTCTTAATTTATACATCCAAAAATCGCCATCTTTGGACACAATATAGAAAACTCATCAAATTATTATTTCAAACTTTTCCAGAATTTTTTGAGGGTCAGAAAAATTACGAAACTGCAAATGGATTTTCACCCGCCATGCGGTAATCCACGTAGACAGATCATTTCCATAATTTAATAAGGAATGAATGTGAGGATCATTCACCATGCATGCGGTAGTCCACATAGACAGGTTATTCCAACAGAATAATAAAAAATGGAATAACAGAAGAATTCACCATGCATGCGATAGACCGCACAGACAGGTTTTTCCCAACAGAATAATAAAGAATTGAACCAGGTCATGCGTAATCCGCACAGACAGGATATTCCAACAGAATAATAAAGAATGGAACCAAGTCATGCGTAATCCGCACAGACAGGATATTTCAACAGAATAACAAAGAATGGAATAACAATAGAATTCACAAGGTATGCAATAGACCGCACAAACAGGTTATTCCAACAGAATAATAAAGAATGGAACCAGGTTATGCGTAATCCGCACAGACAGGATATTCCAACATAATAATAAAGAATGGAGTAACAGAAGAATTTCACCATGTATACGGTAGTCCGCGTATATAGGTTATTCCAACAGAATAATAAGGAATGGAATAACAATAGCTCTCTTCATGAATACGAAAGAAATAATACCCCTTACCTCAAAAGAAGACTGGATACTGGAATAGTGAGGTAGCAGACTTCTCTTCTTCTTTCTCTCTATAATTTATCTCTATAATAATTGTCTATAGCTTTAGTGAATTGGTGAGAAATGAAGGAAGAATGAGCTTCTATTTATAGAAAAATATAGTTTCGATAATTGCACGTTTTGGGATTCAAAATATTACAGTATAATACGTTCCTCTTTTTCTTCATTTTTAATTTAGTTCTACAAGTATTATCAAACTTGCACCACCTCCCCTAATAGTATATCATGTGAATCAATACTACAATCATGTGACTCAATAGTTATAATCATGTGAAAATATGAATTATAGTATAGTACCTCCATCTATACCTCCATTTTTTAACTTAGTCATGCAAGTATTATCAATCTTGCACCACCTCCCCTAATAGTACATGAATGCGAATCAATAGTATACACATGTAAACAAATAGTTATAATCATGTGAATTATTAGCAATTAATTGTTCATTTATTCGATTAATTACCCGATTAGTCAATATAACCTCCAGACATCAATTATTATCGAAATAAATGCCGATTTCCACTAACAATAACAATCCCAACACAATGTAAATATTTTTCTCAAAAATTTCATTTTTGAAATTTTGATGTTTGACTTTTTCCAAAAAAGTCAACTGTTGACTTTTGACCAAAAAGTTAATCCCGACAAATTTTTTGTTTATAGTCTATTTCTACTAATTTCATCGTTCCGGACTCAAATATCACGTCCGCGTCTTCAAATTTAACTCTGAACTCAAATTCGATTTTTAATAACATTCATCATTAATATTATAACTCAGAATGTTTAACAACCAGGTCGTTCCCAGGAAAGAGGGGGCTTTTCGATAAGGATTTTTCCTTATTGGCGCACTATTAGGTGCCCAAACCTCTTCTTGACAGAACTTTTAGACATTGTCAATATTGCAAATAATAATATGAATAACTTTGTCATCTCAATTATTGATTTAATAATATAACATATTATGCAGATACTACTGTGACAAAAATTGAATCAATAATATGAGAGATATGATGCAGTAATTACTGTAGCAATAATTGAGTATAACTGAGTGACTACTTACATAGACATCAATAATTAATACCGTGTGCTACTATGTAACCACGCGTATTACTGTACTATTACCACCGGGTATTTTATGACAACTTGCTTACTTTGTAAAATTTTCAAATATCACCCTTAACTTTAAACTTTTATCAATTTAACTATTTACCAAAATAAAAAAATTGAATACTTTTATTTCATAAAATTCTGGATCTCACAGTTACCTTGAATCCTTAGCCTAGAAAAATGGTTATTTGCAAGGTTGAGCTCGACACCCCATCAAATCTAACAGTTTTCATGCATCACATAACACATAATAACATGCTCAACATACATCTCATAATCATACATACTGCAGTTCACATAACAAGTATAAAGATTGAGTTTTTTACTCAATCAGCATTCTTTACTCAATCAACGTAGTCATAAATTGACTTTTACGTTTTATACTTAAAATATATATAATACATCATGCTCTTTGTAATACAGATTTAAGCAATTTATCATCAAGTTCACATAGCAAATAGGAACTAAAAGACTTATCTAGTTTGTAGATTACAAGAACTGATTAACAGCTTATAGCTATCTGCACCTCACGTATCCCACACAATATATAATCATGCACGTCATTTATTAGTCGCATAGCAACGCTTAGTAATCGTTTAAGTAACTCTACTTTACGATCTACTATCATCTTATTTAGGTTTGATACATGTTGGGTAAAATCTAATTACGCACAACACGCAAGTATACGTGGTCAACAAGTAATATAGTAATGAGTAGAGTATCGTTCCCACAGAGACAAATGAGTAAGAAACTTAACCTTACAATTACTAATTTCCTATTAATCCTAATTTTATTAAACTATCCAACTTAATGATTAAAATTATAAAAACTAAATTACTAAATAAATATACTATCACAAAACAATCACAAATATCAAAATCTGGAATTTTAAATAATTAATGGAGAATTAGACTTATGATTTCACCCTAAGCTTCACTCTGATTTCAACACCTTTATTTCAATTCAATTCACTATCCTAGTTTATTAATCAAGAACACGAATGTAGTATTAGCCATCTCTCGATGCACTAATACCGTATTAACATAAATCCACAAATTAGATAGAAACAAGTTAAACACCTTAATCAACTAACTCACTATATCTCTATGTGAATTATAATTAAAGAAGGTGTAACAACCCAATATTTTCTATACAAATAAATTAGAAATTTTGCGTATAATTTTTTTTATTTTAATATGGTGTATTATGTCAACCTTAGTTTACTGTGGGAAACCCTAATTTGAAACTCAGTTGTGAGTTTAAGTCTGTTATATAACTGTGTTATATGATTTATGATTAACCCTAATTAACATTTAGATTTATTAATTTCTTGAAAACCTAATTACCAAAATTATAAACTCTAATTGCTAAATTAGCAAGGATAATTATAATTATTATATAATAACCCTAATGTCCATGTATGATTAGAACCCTAATCAAATTAAGAAAACCCTAATTATAAATTTTGCAAACTAATTATATTTATTTTAAACCCTAAATAAACAACTTGGGTAACATATATTAAAATTGTTAGGCTATGATTATTATATGGCCCAAAACGATTATGGGAGAAGCCCAAAAAGAAATCAAATTCAAGCCCAAGCTTAGCCCACATAACCAAGGGTATTTTAGACCTTTGATTTGTCTAATTTATGCATTAAAATAAATGCTAAATAAAGGAATTAGTGGCTGGTCACAATAGGTCTTTTAAGGCAACATATTAGGCTAATCAAGTCCTCTTAAATAGCTAATGACCTTACTTTTTTACACAAGGTACAATGTTGTCAACATCTCATTGGTGGAAATCTCACTAAGCATACTTAAGATCAAGATAAGGAGTTTTGTCTAATGGACAAAACAAATATGTGGGATAATAGTAAGTCACACAATTGCTAGACCTCTATAAATAGATTGAGAGAGAGAAAATCCCTTCTTAGCTCATTTTGTGCACACACCCTCAACCAATCTCTCTCAACTCATAACCCACGAAATTAATTGCTAAGACCAGTCCCAAACAAAGCCCCACCATTACCATAAACAAATCAGAAGCTAGAATCAAGATAGATCAAAGAAAAGGTATAAATCCCTAGCTTGATTTCTGTCCATAAATCCTATGTTTAATGTTGTGTTTAAGTGTTAAAATATGTTGGTTATAGTGTCTAATGAGGATCTGGGTTGCTAAATGTTGGATCCATAACATTTAGAAGCTCGGATTTGAAGATCTACAAAATCTATAAAAACTTGGTTCTGTGGTCTGACAACGAATGTTAGTGGCCACAGATCCTTTCTCAATTATGGTTTTTGTTGTTTTTAAGTTGTTATGTGTAGCTTGTAATGTGGTCTTTAATATGCAAAAAGAATCAGAGTCATTTGATGTCTAGAACGGAAGTTATTAACGGTCAAATACCGTTGACCGGCATTGACCGGAAGAAATCTGGGCAGCCCAGGTCACGCCCAGATCGGTCTGACAACAGTTTTGATCGGCTAGATCTTTCAGTGTATTGTAGATTTAGGTTTGTTGTTAAATCTAGTTTGTAGTAGGTTGCTTGTACTTCAATCTCATGCCTTGATATCACCCAAATGATAAACATATGGGATTTAGAAGCCGGTCAAACCAGCCTAGTCGAAAACATTTTCTGTTTTTTAGGTAACCTAGAAAACATTTGAGCATGTTGACTGACAAGGTTTGACCGGACAGTATTTCTTTGATTTGTTGTTGTTTTGCTTATGTTTTGTAATAGATCTATAGTCCTACATTCTGGCTACACATTGAAGTTGTTAGATCACAAAACTTTTACACGATCTGCAATTTGTGGAAGCCCAAAGTAGGCCTCACGAACAGTTCTTCATTTCTGGGAAACCCAGAAATGAAGAACAGGTCTGACAGCCACTTTAAAGGCTTGTATCTACTATTTGTTATGTTGTTTGATCGTGTTTCTTGTTAAGTCTTGTAGTGTTACATTTGTACTACACGATCTGACCGGAAACATGCTCTTAAACATCATGATCTGATCTTAAATTGTGGTCAAAGTAAGGCACTTGATATAGGTGACGGTTCTGTCGCTATAGGAGGTCTTTAGCGACAGTTTATTGATAAAAATTATATTTTTATTAAATAATTATAGAAAATTACTTTTTAATTATTAAAAATACATAATAAATTATTAAAAATTATTTTAAAGTCCGAAATTATATTTTAATTATTTTGGATATATTTCATAAATATTTAATATTTTTGGAATATTAAACGTATTTAATTTATTTGATAATTATATTAAATAAATTATTTAAAAATGATTTTAATACTTAAAAAATCATTTAAAATTGTGTTATGGAATAAGAAAATATTTTAAGTTACTTTTAATGACTTTTAATATTTTATGATGAATTTCATTAATTAATTTAATATTAATGATAATTTAGTTATTTAATAAATGAATTAAATAAATAGATTAAAAATGATTTTATTATATTAAAAATCATTTTAAATAATAATAAGGTATTTAAAGATATTATAAGTTGTAAAATATAACTTTTAATATTTAAATGATAATTTCATTAATAATTTAATATTAATGATATTAAATTTATTTAATAATTATATTAAATAAATAGTTTAAAAATAGTTTTATTGATTTAAAAATCATTTAAAAAGGATATAAATGAATTAAAAATATTTTAAGTTATAATTAATGACTTTTAATATTGGATAAATAGTACATTAATATTTTTAATATTAATGGTAATTATTTAAAAATAATTTTAAATGTTTGAAAAAAATATTTAAGGGTAATATAAATGTTTTAAAATTATTTTGGCAATGGTTTCCTTAATAGTTTAATATTAATTAAATATTATTGATAATAGAATTGTTTGAGGTTTAAATCATTTGATAATGATTCCAGTGTTTGAAAATTTATGATAAATTATAATAATTGTTTAAAAATTATTGTAAGTCATTTAAAAATAATATGACTGATATTTACAAATATTGAGTTACAGAATAGAGTCTTAGATCTCTTCTTCTGAATCCTTCTAGAGTAATTAGGTAATTATTGACCAAATAATTAATCAATAAGCACAAGACATAATAAACAATTCACTTTGACATAAATAATTAGAATAAATCAAATAATTAATTTATAGACATAAAAGGTTCAATTGTAGTCTTAATAAAAGAATTAGTTCATAACAGAATTTAAAACCAACAATCTCTTGAAAAACATCCTTAAGGAATTACACCAATTGAAAATAAGGAGAATAAGAAAGTCTAGAGTAAATCCTTCAATCTTCAAGTTATCCCTTGCTCAGCCTTCAATTATGGTGGATCCTTTAATTTCAGCCAATTAGCCTTTATATACTCTTCTTATCTAACCACACTCCTTTTCCAAATCACCATCTCAACCAAATCCCCAAATCCAAGTCAAACTTCAGTCCACGCGTGCAAATAGTCAACTGAGGCCGGGCTTCAGCGCCCCGACGCTGCGAACAATACTAGCCATAGTGCCCCGGCGCTACTCTTCAAGTTATTTACTAAAATGCCATTTTTAGCTCAAAAATCCCAAATTTCCCCTACAGCTCCCGAATCTGCAAAATAACCACTAGACACAGTAAAAATGCTTCTAATAGACTCGAGAATACAACAATTTAAGCCCACGTATATCCAATTCATGGGTATATTACCCAATCATCAAATACCCCCAAACTTAAATCGTTGTTTGTCCTCAAGAAACAAAACACAAGACACCACGAAAAACTAAACACACCATGCAAATGCACCAAAACTATCTACATGTATGTAATTCCAGCAATTGAATAGCACACCGTATATTCATTAGGCCTTAGAAAAATCACAATAACGTGCTAATACATCATATTAAGGTAGATCAGTATTATCCTAAGAATCAATAAATCTAAATCTATTATTACTGATATCGTGTGCGTGTGTTCAACAACCATGCTAACCAATGAAAAGCAAAATATGAAACATAATAGAATTCTTAGAAGGAATCATACAGTGCAAACTCAAGAACTCCTCAAATAAACTAGAATTGGCTAAAATCAAACAATTACCAAAGTCCAAGGGTCAAAATGGAATACTTATGCTTTACCATTTTTTTTTCAACGGGGGCTTTTTGCACTTTTCCCGCTTTATTCATTATTTTTGTCTCATGGCTATGCAGTGTCCTATTCCCTTAGGCTTTTCAGTGTTACCTTAACGAGCTTTCGACCAACGACTCCCAAGCCATTAAGACCTTAGGGCACTAACTGTAAAGACAATCCCCTCGGGCTTATTTACTCAAGTAACAAAGGCCACAAGCTTATATACTCCAGATATTTTTCCCCCAAACTTGAATTTATGTCTAAATTCAGCCATCACTAGCTATTCATATTGTTCTTTCATTCCACTAACATTTATCCTTTAGAACTCTATTATCTATCCATTTAAACTTTCTTAGCCAACATGGTCATTTTTCAAAATGTGAAAACCTGATAATATCAGTTTCAAACAGATAAAGATTTAAATCCTGTCAAGAAAATCACATCACCATCTTACAATCCTTACTAGACTTGTTCATGCAATTTTAATTTCATCATTGGCCCCAAATATACGTAACTATTAAATAACTGGAATTAATGTGAAATCCAAGATGCAACACTTAACCAATAATAAAAACACAAACTATCCACAAACTACTAAAAATTTACTCATGCAAATAAAAATTAAACTACCCCCAAACTTAGAAAGAGTAATGTCCTTATACGAAAAATATAGCAATAGAATAATAGAGGACTTCCCTGATGAGCTTATTCCTCGGGTGCTGCATCATCCTCGTCACTCAGCTCTTGATCAGAAGGAGGAAACACAGGCAAAACAGGAGCAGTAGGTAACTGGCTATGATTAACGCCCGGGTACAATTGAGCGTTCATAGCATTCTGAGCAGCAAATTGGTCGACCAAAATTTGTAGATGACATCTTGACGTTCAGACAGGCAGACATTTTATGATTCTAGATTATAGAACTACCCGTTAATTTCACGTTGGACGGCCTCAGGAACAACACCACGGTGAGTTGCGGAGGAAGGACCATATGTGGGTGGGGCCGAAGGTTTTGAAGCTTGTGGAGCTTCACTTTGGGGAATTATAAAACTTAATCCCCTAGGGTGGTTCTCTCCACCAGTCCAAACTCTATACCTACTGATCAGTTTGTGGTCCAACACCGACATGGGGGTTTGAATCATCTCATCCGACTTCCATTTGACCCCAAATTTTGCACATAACACACAAATGAGAGATGGATGGGGTAACCCTCTTGCGGTTCCTCCTCGTGCAGCTCTTAAAATTGATTGCTGAATGACGTGGCCGACATCTATCTTCAAGCCTTGAATAATGGAATACAACAATACATCCCTCTCCTTGGTGACATGGCTCACATGTGTGCAGGGCATGAGCTTGGCGCAGATAAAGGCATACCAAGCCTTTCCATATAAACTGAGGTGAAAAAGAGGGAAGGTCATGCTGCCACATTCATGCAATGTCCATGTGGTGCCCGGTTGACACATCTCACAGATTATTGATTCATAGTTTGGCCCTTGACTCACAAGACTAGCATACTCATCGTTGTGTCCCTCTAATGGTAGTTGGTAGCAACCGTTGATGTCTTCTTTGCCAAATTCAATAGTCTTGCCTCTCACATACACCCCATAGTGGAAGTGCTCGAAAACGTTGGCGTAGAACTCTTTGACGACTACAATTACTGCTGGGTCGGGCTGTGCGGTGAGTGTGAATCAATTCCTCTCAGCAATCATGATCGCCATGTCTCCATCCTTTGATTGATCGGGCCTTAAACCGCGTTCGGGGACTAGTGAGCGAGTAGCCATTCTATTGTAGCGTTCTTGGGCTACGACACTCATGAACCTGCAGCTGTCAAATTTTAGAGGTGCTGAAACGGATCCAGATCCCTCTCCTCATTGACGCTTTGAGGCCATTTAGAAAACTACAAAGGAAAACTCACATGTGAAAATTTGGTTGAGCTTATATGAGTAACCTTGTACGTATACCTTAACTCCCATACTAGAGATTAGGATTACTGAGTGTAATATGGATTAGAGGTATGCGCAAGTAGATAACCACAAGTATGACACACAAGGAGACGGATAACGTAGAACATAAATATGCACGGATCACTACACAATCAGTGTAGTGGTATACTGGCCAATGATGTGAAATAACAAAAGAAAATTCATTGAGGCATTTTATCAAACACCTTGCAGACCTATTGTAAATCTCTTGGGACCAAAACATAGGGGACATCATACAAATTCATATGTAGAGTAACAAAAGCATTGCATCCAACATCCAATTTAGATAACATATGTCTCATAAAAAAATATATAAGTGGAATAATATGCATGACCCGTATGAAAAATCCAGAACATATGAATAAGAACAAATTGGGTATCACATATTGAAATTGAGGCAATAAATACTTTCCTTCAAGAGTGTGTAGCAAAACAAGCAATGGTATAAGATGAAATTAAGTTCACAACATACCTTTTATCGTCACAGTATAAATTGAAAGAAATTATGGAAGGGAAGTGCTTGAATCAACAATTGATAGTGCCGAGTGCAAGGAGAATAGGTGACGTGAGATAAATGGGCAAGTACCAGAGATCAAAGATTTAAACGTGCATAGGTGGTGTGGGGAAGTTAGAAGTCTAAAAGACATTGGATTTATTATAAAAGAGGAATACAGACGTTTAAACCATCTTGTTCATAACTGATCCCAGCGCAGGGGCGCTGGGTAATAAGCTTGACAGAGCGCCTGGGCGCTGCACTGCAGTGTCTAGACAAGGGCAGCAGCGCTGGGGCACTGAGTTATAGGCAGTACAGAGCATCGGGGCACTGAAGGTCAGTGGCCGGTGGGTAGGCACAGCGCTGGGGCACTATGTTACTTTGTAGTTTGGGTACCGGGGCGCTGGGTTATAGTGCCTGGTGACGAGGCCTAGCGTCGGGGCGTTATGGCTCTGCATGTTTGAGCGTTGGGACCGCTGAGTATGTTTTTTATGATTCCGTATTATAGCTTTTGTTTACTGAGTGTGTACTTATTGGTTGTGACCTGTTTAGCCTTTTCTTGCTACTTTGTTCCATTATTTCTTTGGCTTGACCCTTATGCACAAGTGAGCACTAAAATAGGCATGAGAATTATGAAGAATATTAGTCTAATATAGTATACTATGAAATGCAAGTACTACAATTGTTAAAAAGAAGAATAATAAAATGAATAAAACAAAAGAAATGGGGTTACCTCCCCAGAGCGCTTGGTTTTAAGTCATCAGCCTAACTTTTCTGTGTTTCTCAATTGGCCGCTGGATCGGATAGATACACGGCCGTAGATTGGCGTTCGATGGGTCCACTCCAATAATGCTTAAGTTGTTGGCCGTTCACCTTAAAGGTTCACTTCGAGTTAGTTTCCTCGACTTCGACGTTTCCGTGTGGTGCGATAGATATAACCACGAATTTGTCCATCTTACTTAATTGAAGTAACCTTTTCTCACCCGCTGCTTGTAGATCGAGATTAAGTTTCCGAATGGCCTAGTGTGCACTATGTTCTAATTCGACTAGGAGATGACACACCTTTCCGTAGACCATCCTATAAGGTGACATGACAATAAGATTCTTGTAAGCCGTTTGATATGCCCATAGGGCGTCATCTAGTCGCATGGCCCAATCTTTTCATGACGGATTGACCACCTTCTACCAGGATTCTCTTAACTTCTCGATTCGAGACTTCTGCTTGACCATTGGTTTGGGGATGATACACAGCTTGTAATTTTATGACAGGACCCCATACTTTATAAGCAATTTAGTGAACTGCTTATTACAGAAATGAGTTCCCTCATCACTGATTATCGCCCTCGGTGTCCCAAATCGTGTGAAGATATTTTTCTTCAAAAACCGTAGGAGTACATTGGCATCATCTGTGGGTAACACTGCGGCTTCTACCCATTTGGAAACGTAATCGACCGCCAACAGTATGTACTAATTATTGAAGGATGATGAGAAAGATCCCTTAAAGTCGATTCCCCACATATCGAATAGTTTAACCTCCAAAATTATGTTAAGTGGCATTTCATTTTGATTGGAAATATTACCTACTCGTTGACACTGATCACATTTTAGCACATAGAGATATGCGTATTTGAATAGAGAAGGTCAGAAGAATCCCGACTGCAGCACTTTGGCCGCTGTCCGATCACCTGCGTATTGACCTCTATAATCTGATGAGTGGCAATGACCTAATATGCTATCCATCTTTTCGTGTGGCACACATCGTCTAATCATTTGATCCGCACAAGTCTTAAACAAAAATGGTTCGTCCCAATAATATTGTCTAACATTGTGGAGGAACTTTTTTTGTTATTGCGAATTCAAATCCGGGGGGGGGGGGGGGGGGTAACACCTTACTAACCAAATAATTCACGTAATCTGCATACCATGTCAATGTCGTTATTATCCAAAGAAGTTGTTCATCAGGAAACCTCTCATTAATCATGACGTTATCTTTTTGCCGAACTTCTGCATTTTCCAATTGCGAAAGATGACTTGGTTCTCGGTACCTTTTCTATATCGGATCTCCAAGTCAAATTCTTGTAGCAACAGTACCCACCGTATTAACCGCAATTTGGCATCAGTTCTTCTCAATCAAATATTTAATAGCAGAATGATCAGTGTAGACAATTATCTTGGTCCCTATGAGATATGCTCTAAACTTGTCAAAGGCAAACATAACCGCAAGTAATTCTTTTTCGATGGTCGTGTAGTTCAACTGAGCATCTGTCAACGTCTTACTGGAGTATTAGATAGTGTGAATTTTTTTTTCGCGACAGTTGTCCCAATACTGCTCTAACTGCGTAGTCACTGGTGTTGCACATCAATTCAAATGGTAAAGACCAATCGGGCACCACTATAATTGGGGCTGAAACCAATTTCTTCTTTAATACTTCAAACGCATCGATGCATGACTGATCCATTTTGAAAGGTACATCTTTCTCCAAGAGGGAACATAAGGGTTTCAAAATTTTTGAAAAGTCTTTAATGAAGCGTCTGTAGAAACCCGCATGTCCCAAGAAGCTCCGTATTCCCTTCACAGATGATGGAGGAGGTAGTTTCTCAATCGTCTCAATCTTAGCTTTATCCACCTCTAACCTGCTGCAGAAACCTTATACCCCAAAATTATCCCCTCTTGCACCATGAAGTGACATTTTTCCCAGTTAAGAACTAGGTTAGTGTCCACACATCGCTTCAACACTAGGACCAGATTTTTCAAGCATAAATCAAAACTATCACCGAACACGGAGAAGTCATCCATGAATACTTCCAAATTCTGTTCTACCATATCTGAGAAGATCGCCATCATGCACCATTGAAAGGTTGCCGGCGCATTACATAAACCAAAGGACATACGACGAAAGGCAAACGTACCGTAAGGGCATGTGAATGTGGTTTTTTCTTGATCTTCCAAGGGATATGGCAATATGACTATATCCGGAATATCCATCCAAAAGATAGTATAATTGATGTCTCACTAACCTATCTAACATCTGATCAATGAACGACAAGGGGAAGTGATCCTTGCTTGTGGCTTTATTTAGTTTGCAGGTAATCCATACATACTCTCCATCTGGTAACGGTTCTAGTGGGGATGAGCTCATTAGTGTCATTTTTCACCACTGTCATGCCCCCTTTCTTCGATACGCACTGTACAAGACTTACCCATGAACTGTCCGAGATTGGATAAATAATGCCGACATCCAACCACTTTATTATCTCCTTTTTCACCACATCCTTCATAATGGGGTTTAGCCTTCTTTGCTGCTCAATGGTTGGTTTTGCTTCCCTCTTCCAATAAGATCTTATGCATACAAATTGATGGACTAATTCCTCGAATATCCGCTATAGTCCATCCAATTGCTGTTTTAAACTCTCGCAATACCCTTAACAGTTTTCTTTTTGCGTGTCAATTAAGTCTATCAAAATAATGACTGGTAGAGTAGTATCTTTTCCCAAATAGGCATACTACAGATGAGATGGTAGCGGTTTTAATTCCAACACTGGTGGATCTTCTATCGAGGGTTTGAACTTTTTACCTTCCGTTTCAGGCCTATCAAGAGTGTCGAATGATTGATTACTTTTTCGGGTGGAAGGTAATGCATCTAACCATTTGACATACTCAATGTCATCTTCACTACCATAGTCGTCCATCCCGATCAAAATTGATTCTAGTGGGTCCTCTGAATAATTTTCGCTGAACTTGTGATTAACTAATTCATCCATGATATCCACCAGCAAACACTCACCTTTTTCTTTCGGATAAGTCATCGACTTAAATACATTAAAGGTGACCTGTTGATCTTCAACTCGCATCGTCAATTCACCTTTTTGCACGTCAATCAATGTTCTCCCCGATGCTAAAAATGGTCGCTCGAGAATGATTGGAATTTCTCTATCTACTTCACAATCCAAGATAAAGAAATCCGCGGGGAAGATGAATTTATCCACTTTTACTAACACGTCTTCAACGATACCTCTTGGATATGTAACGGACCGATCCACCAACTGCAAATTGATATTCATCAGTTTTGGTGCTTGAAGTCCAAACTAGTTGTAGACGGATAGTGGCACCAAATTTATACTGGCCCCCAAATCACACAATGCTCTTCCCGAAAACTGATTTCCAATTTCACACAGGAATAGTGAAACTACCTGGATCCTTGAGCTTCAGAGGTAACTTATTCTAGATAATTGCGCCGCACTCTTCGGTCAACGCCACTGTCTCAAAATCACCCAATTTTCTCTTTTTTGACAAGACCTCCTTCATGAACTTGGCGTAACTCGACATTTGTTCCAAGGCTTCGGCAAAAGGGATGTTGATATGCAGTTTTTTAAAAATATCCAAAAATCTTGAAAACTGCTTATCTAACTTGGTTTTCTTAAATCTCTGCGGATACGGTATAGGAGGCATTGTGATGGGTTGTTCTGGTGCTTTCTGCTCTTATGTCTCATCTTGACGTTTCCTAGTTTCCAAAACTTCCTCTTTTTCCCATGTTGCATTGTCCCTTTTTTCTGTGTCCTTAAGTGTCTCTTGCAATTCCTTTCCACTACGTAAAGTCACAGCCTTGCAATGCTCATCTTTGCCCGGATTTATCTATGTATCACTAGGGAGTGTTCCATGTGGACGACTATTCAACGCATGTGCTATTTGCCCTATCTGATTTTTCTAGATTTTTGATCGAAACCGCTTGACTTTTCATATTCATATCTACTTGACTCAATAACTTGTCTTGCTCATTTATTCTTTTGTCAGTAGCTACAATGAATTTTTCCAAAGTGTCTTCCAAACTTGTTTTCCTCTCTGGCTGTGGTTGAGTCGGATTTTGAAATCCGGATGTGTTTTGCTTCCTAGGCGGTTGAGCTTGATTGTTACTCCATGAAAATCCTGGGTGATTTCTCCAACCTGGATTATAAGCGTTTTGATTTGGATACGGTTGGACTGATCAATTATAGCTCCCTATGAACTGAGTTAATTCAGAATTGATGGCATATTGATCTGTAGCATAACTCCCAGCACATAACTCACAAACCATTGCTACTTGCTGTGTGGATGGTGGACTCCATGTTTCCATTTTCTTAGCTATTGCGGACACCTGTGCTGCCAACGCTGTCACTGTATCCATTTCAAACTTTCTCGGTGTTTTTGGAGGATTAGACCTAGTCATAGGCCACTGATAGTTATTGTTGGCCATCATTTCTAGCAGTTGATAAGCCTCATCAAAGTTTTTAGCCATGATCGCTCCACCTGCTGTTACATCAATACTAGCTCTTGTGGGCACATGTAATCCATCACAAAATATCCCGACCTGCATCCACTGTGGAATTTCGTCATGTGGGTATTTACGGAGCATATCCTTGAATCTTTCCCACGCCTCATATAAAGTTTCTGAGTCGAACTGTGCAAAGGTGTGAATATCGTACCGTAGTTTTGTCGACTTCGCTGGTGGGAAAAACTTAGCTAGAAATTTTTGAGCTAAGTCATCCCAAGCTATGATTGACCCAGGAGGCAATGAATGTAACCAACTCTGAGCCCTATCCTTCAACATAAATGGAAACAACCTCAACCTTGTAGCATCTTCCGAAATATTATTGAACTTGAAGGTGTCTCAGATTTCCAAGAAACTCAAAATATGCTCGTTCGGATCATCTGTTGAACTACCCCCAAACTGGACTGCATTTTGGAGCATCTGAATTGTTCCCAGGTTTTATCTCAAAATTGTTTGCATTAATTGTCGGCCTCCGAATACTCGACTGTATATCTGTGACATTTGGCATGACATAATCTCTAAGTGATTTTTGTTCTTCCCCTGCCATGTTCACTGGTATTTCTTGTACTGCCAGATCTTCTTCCAAAGATAACACCGCACTAGTCAACTGTAATTTCTGGAATTTCCTTTCGATATCGTCTGTATAAGGAAAAAGTCCCTTTTTGGTCCTTGATCTAGTGTGCATACACTCACAAAGAATTCTTGCAAATACAAGAAGAAAAATAAATAACGTTTAAATTAAGACCAAATTGATTATAACTAATATGGAATTAATATTAATAAAGAACTCCCCGGCAACGGCGCCAAAAACTTGTTGGTTGATTTCTCAATCAAATATATGTGCAAAGTGTACACAGTCAACAAGTAGTAAAGTGATAAAATAAAGTGTCGATCCCACAGAGAATTCCAATCAATAAATTCCAACTACTAGCACTTTATCAATTCAATTTTATTCAAACAGCCATAAAATGTGATTTTTTGAATTAAGAAAACTAAATTAAGCAATTAAAATAGATTATTCTAAAATTGAATCAACTAAATAACAACAAATATTTTACGAATAAATTCAGATAAATAAGGTTAAGACTCCAATATCCCCAATTATGAAATATAAACCAATTATCCGATTATCCCAATTATTATGCCTACCGAATTGTTAACAAGAATTCTAAGTGTCAAAAGCCCTTTTCCAAGTGATCAATTAACTTTTATTTAATTCAATTAATCTTGCGATGTTCCTATGCAAAACAATTAAATTAAACTCCTTCAATCCCAATTCCCAATTTGTTATATGCAGTGAACAGATATTCCTATTCAATTCACGACCCTAATTATTCGTCATTCAAATAATTAAGCATACATGTTATCATGCCCAGTTCTAACCCTAGATCTCCTCTTCCGAATCCTTCTAGAGTAACAAGGTAATTATTGGACAAATAATTAATCAATAAGCACAAGACATAATAAACAATTCACTTTGACATAAATAATTAGAATAAATTAAATAATTAATTTATAGACATAAAAGGTTCAATTGTAGTCTTAATAAAAGAATTAGTTCATAACAGAATTTAAAACCAACAATCTCTAGAAAAACATCCTTAAGGAATTAAACCAATTTAAAATAAGGAGAAGAAGAAACTCTAGAGTAAATCCTTCAATCTTCAAGTAATCTCTTGCTCAACCTTCAATTATGGTGGATCCTTTAATTTCAGCCAATTAGCCTTTATATACTCTTCTCATCTAACCACACTCCTTTTCCAAATCACCATCTCAACCAAATCCCCAAATCCAAGTCAAACTTCAGTCCACACATGCAAATAGTAAACTTAGGCCGGGCTTCAGCTCCCCGACACTGCGAATAATACTAGCCATAGCGCCTCAGCGCTACTCTTCAAGTTATTTACCAAAATGCCATTTTTAGCTCAAAAATCCCAAATTGCCCCTACAGCTCCTGAATCTGCAAAATAACCACTATACACGGTAAAAATACTTCTAATAGACTAAATAGTACAACAATTTAAGCCCACGTATATCCAATTCATGGGTATATTACCCAATCATCTGTTGGGCTTCGGCACAGAAACGCACAACGGAAATTAAAATTTTAAAGCAATTTCCGAAACCCTAAAACAGGATCCATGTGAAAATCAATTAATTCAGAGGTTTAGAGATTATACCAGATATAAACAAAAACGAGAATCTGAAACCGACTGCGCCTCGAATCTCCAACGCAATACAAACCGATTGCGCCTCTATGGTATCCACACGAACGTCGCACGAACCGTCGAACGATTCTGCAATAAGAAGGACTTGCGGTACTAGCCACCAAAATGAATGGATTTTTGAAACTGTTTTCTCTCTAGTCTTTCTCTAAGAGCGGCTAGGGTTTTTCAATTATGATATCTTTTCCTAAGTAGCTGCTATATATCATATATATAGTAGTTAAAAGGAATTAATCAAAATCAAAACCTAATTTTATAAAATCCGAATCTATATATATATATATATATATATCTTAATTAAGTCTTACTTAATTAATATACATATATATAAATTCTCCTTTTAATTTAAATTCGTGATTTAAATACTATTAATCATATTAATATATTTAAATCCTTAAAATTTAAATTAATTCCCTTTTAAATAACGTTCTATGTGTGTGACCCTATAGGTTATTATTACGTTGGCAATAATTTTAAAATCATATTATAAAATTATAAACAGTGAGCGGCATCTAGTAATGCATCACTGCTACCCAAGTAATAATAAGATCGATGATTCGATGCAACCTTTTGTGACCAATGTTTTAATGCAATTTAATCCTTTTAACCTTAATATCCTAGATTAAACTCGAGTCATGGAATGTGTCATACTCTTCATAATTTAATCTGAGTTTTCTTTATCAATGAGTAGACTATATAAAACAAATCACTATTTGAGCATGGCCATGCATTTCATAGTCCTACTCAATCAAGAGGCCTATGGATATCACCCATAATATATAGGATGGTTAAATTCCATCTAGATCACTCATATTTCTCACATGATTAATGATGAACCCAATAATCACCTTTATAGTCCACCCTATTAAAGGTGACATTTGATGATATCAAAGTACATAAATTCTCGTGTAGTAATATAGCGATTTCAGGTCGGAGGACCATTACATCATTGTCACTATGAGAATTGCTAATGACACTTCGCATAATGCTCCATATAGAATTCTCATGGTGGGTCTGTCCAGTACATCGTTCTCTAACATGTACCTATGCATTGACTTAATATCTCATATATTTATGACCAATGAGATTTGGTCATCAGTCAATCCACATACTAGTCTCAATGCATCATTGTTGTCCCATCAACAATGATACTCGACTAGGGACATTTAAGAACACTGATACTAATGGTAATATATAATCTCATGTTCAAGTCACATACTTGAAACTATATAATTTGTATCACTATTCTAAGGAATTTTATTATGTTAACAATTATATTACGCAGTAAATAAAACCATAATAAAATCATATATTTATTCAATCAAATATAATATCAAAACGTTAAGCAATTATATCAAATAATTGTCCTCTAGGGCATAAACTCTAACAGTCTCCCACTTGCACTAGAGTCAATCACTCATGTATCTAATACCCATAGAACTAGTGTGACCGTCGTGCTTCTGCTGCGACAAAGCCTTGGTTAGTGGATCTGCAACATTATCATCTGTTGGCACTCTTCCTATATGTACATCTCCTTTATCAATGATTTCACGGATGAGATGGTACCGCCTAAGTATATGCTTGGATTGTTGGTGAGATCTGGGTTCCTTAGCCTGTGCAATGGCTCCATTATTATCACAGTATAGAGCAACCGGATCAACAATGGTTGGAACAACACCAAGTTCAGTGATGAACTTTTTAATCCATACAGCCTCCTTGGCTGCACTAGAAGCAGCAATATACTCAGCCTCTGTTGTAGAATCAACTACTGTCTCTTGCTTCGAACTTTTCCAGCTAACAGCACCACCATTAAGGCAAAACACAAAACCTGACTGAGACTTATAGTCATCATTGTCAGTCTGGAAACTAGCATCTGTGTAACCCTTTACTGCTAGTTCGTCTTCACCTCCATATACCAAGAATGAATCCTTAGTCCTTTTCAGATACTTGAGGATATTCTTGACTGCTGTCCAGTGACCTTCACCTGGATTCGACTGGTATCTGCTCGTCATGCTCAAAGCATACGAGACATCCGGACGAGTACATATCATTGCATATATGATAGATCCAATTGCCGAAGCATAAGGGATCTTTCTCATACGCTCCTCATCATCTTGTGATTTAGGACATTGGGCCTTAGAGATCTTTACACCATGAGTCACGGGTAAGTTTCCTCTTTTCGCCTCTTGCATGCTGAACCGTTTCAACACTTTATCAATATATGTACTTTGACTTAGGCCGAGCATTTTTCTTGATCTATCTCTATAGATCTTGATACCTAAAATGTAGGCAGCATCGCCCAAATCTTTCATGGAGAAACATTTTCCTAACCATGTTTTTATAGCCTGTGAGGAAGGAATGTCATTCCCAATAATTAATATGTCATCAACATATAATACTAGGAATACAATGTGACTCCCACTAACCTTCTTATATACACAAGGTTCATCTTCATTTTTAATAAAGCCAAATTCTTTGACTGCTTCATCAAATCGAAGATTCTAACTCCGAGAGGCTTGCTTCAATCCATAAATGGATCGATGCAGCTTACATACCTTTCCAGCATCCTTTGGAGTGACAAAACCCTCAGGTTGTGTCATATACACATCCTCAAGGAGATTTCCATTAAGGAAAGCAGTTTTGACATCCATCTGCCAGATTTCGTAATCATAAAAAGCTGCAATAGCAAGTAAGATCCTGATGGATTTAATCATTGCCACTGGAGAGAAGGTTTCATCATAGTCAACACCTTGAATTTGTTTGAAACCTTTTGCTACCAGTCGGCCTTTATAGGTTTGTACATTACCATCCATGTCGGTTTTCTTCTTGAAAACTCACTTGCACCCGATTGGTTTTACCCCTTCGGGTGGATCAACCAGAGTCCATACTTGGTTAGTATACATGGAGTCCATCTCAGATTTCATGGCTTCAAGCCATTTCTCAGAATCTGGTCAATTCATAGCTTCTTGGTAGGAAGCAGGCTCATCTTGATCTATGAGCATCACATCGCCGTTTTGAGTCACAAGATATCCATAATATCTCTCAGGCTCTCGGCGTGTCCTACCAGATCTACGAATGACTTGTGTAATTTGAGCAGGTTCACTTTCCACAATTTCTTGTGGTTCCTGCTCATGTTCCAACTCAGGTTCAATGATATTTTGTGGTTCTCGAATTTCTTCGAGTTCTACTTTCCTCCCACTGTTTCCTTTAGAGACAAATTCTCTTTCTAGAAAAATACCAGTTCGAGCAACAACCACTTTGTTCTCAGAAGGTTTGTAGAAATAATACCCTTTTGTTTCCTTTGGGTATCCCACAAAATTACATTTGTCAGATTTGGGTCCGAGCTTGTCAGAATTCAGACGTTTTACGAACGCCTCGCAACCCCAAATCTTCATGAACGACATATTAGGACGTTTCCCAGTCCACATTTCATATGGTGTCTTCTGAACCGTCTTTGTAGGAACACGGTTAAGTGTGAATGCAGCTGTCTCTAGGGCATGACCCCAGAAGCTTATTGGAAGATCTGCATGACTAATCATTGATCGTACCATGTCCAACAAGGTTCGATTTCTCCTCTCAGATACACCATTCCATTGCGATGTTCCAGGTGGAGTGAGCTGTGATATAATACCACACTCCTTTAGAAGGTCATCAAAGTCTTGGCTTAAGTATTCACCTCCTCGATCGGATCGAAGGGCTTTTATGCTTTTGCCAAATTGGTTTTGAACTTCATTCTTGAATTCCTTGAACTTTTCAAAGGATTCGGATTTGTGTCTCATAAGATACACATATCCATATCTACTAAAGTCATCAGTAAATGTAATGAAGTAATAAAACCTACCTCTTGCTAACGAACTCATGGGTCCACATACATCACTATGTATAAGTCCCAATACATTGCTAGCCCGTTCACTGTGTCTAGTGAAAGGGGCTTTAGTCATCTTGCCTAATAAACAAGACTCGCATTTCTCATATGATTCAAAATCAAATGAATCCAAGAACCCATCTTTATGGAGTTTGGATATGCGTTTCTCATTTATATGGCCTAAACGACAGTGCCATAGATATGTTGGATTTGAATCATTTGATTTAAATCGTTTTGTATTTATGTTATAGATATGCATTTCTAAATCAAGAATATAGAGACCGTTAAACAATTGTGCAACACCATAACAAATATCATTTAAGTAAAACAAACAACGATTGTTCTTTATTATAAATGAAAAACCTTTCTTGTCCAAACAAGAAACAGAAATAATGTTTTTGCTTATAGCAGACACAAAATAACAATCTTCTAATTCTAAAACTAGCCCAGTGGGCAAAGATAAATGATAAGTTCCTACGGCCAGTGCAACAACTTTTGCTCTATTTCCAACTCGTAGGTCAACCTCTCCTTTCGCCAAAGTTCTACTCCTTCGGAGTCCCTGCACATTAACACAAATGTGAGAACCACATCCAGTATCCAATACCCATGATGTAGAAGTAGATAAGTTGACTTCTATAACATATATACCTGAATCAGAAGTCGTACTTCCTTTTCTTTTCTTCACTTCTTCCAAATAAGCATGACAATTTCTTTTCCAGTGTCCAGGTTTTCCACAGAAGTGACATTCACCTTCTTTAGCCACCCCACCTTTAGGTTTTAAAGCCTGTTTGGTTTTGGAATTGGGTTTGGCAAAAGATTTAGATCCTATCTTCTTCTTGCCTTTCCAATTTCCCTTAGCATTCCCCTTTTGTACCATCATTATGGGAGCGGGTACTGCCTTTTTCATGTTGTTCTCGGCAGTTCTTAACATGCTCAACAACTCAGTAAGGGGTTTCTCAATTTTATTCATAAGATAGTTCATAACAAATTGAGAGTAGCTGCTGTTCAAAGATTGCAAAACAAGGTCAGTTCGGGCTTCCGGAGTGATTGGAAAACCCAACCTATCAAGGTACTCAATATACCCAATCATTTTCAGCACATGTGGACCAACTGGATCACGTTCACCCATTTTGCAGTGATACAATGCCTTACTTGTATCATACCTCTCCTGTCGAGCATGCCCTTCGAACAATTTTTTGAGATGCTCGATCATCTCATAAGCATCCATCAACTCATGTTGCTTCTGAAGCTCAGCGTTCATGGTTGCTAGCATGACACAACTCATATCCAGAGCATCATCTTGATGCTTCTTGTAAGCATTATGCTCCGCACGTGGTGCAGTGACAGCTGGTGCTGCAGGAATGGGCCCATCAAGGACATATAGCTTACGCTCTTGTTTGAGGACAATCCTCAAGTTCCTATGCCAGTCAAGGAAATTAATTCCACTTAGCTTGTCCTTTTCAAGGACTGATCGTAATGAAAGACTATTTGTGTTGTTGTTGTTTGCCATTTGATATCTACAATTTATAAGTGCAACAATAATAAGTCAAATTACAGAGTTGATATTATATAATTGATAATAGTACATTCAAAATATACCTCCCACTATTTTATTCAAATTAATAGCCCTCACCATTAATTCGGAAAGCATTTTCTATTAAATCTTTCTAGTGAGCCAAGATCCATATTTCATTATGCCTTAAGTTAGCTTTGGCCATTCTCTCAAAATATAATTATTTAGGTAGACAACCCTTTGTCAATTATATCATATATAACTCCTGGATAGTTTGGTAAACAACATTTGTTTCTAGTCCATCTAATGGTACCAACCAAACTCTATGCCTCTAAGTCCACAATCCTATTGAGATAACTTAGTTAAGTCGGGCCCAATGATTTTAATAGTTTGGATATCACAATTATCATATCGCATCTTACCTAGATAAATAGGGTACTTTGCTTTGGCAAACCTACATCTATTGATCAAGGTCTAGATGAGTGTTATTCATTGGAAGGCATCTGATTTAGACTTAATAATTTAATGAGGGATTTTATTAATTTAGATCTCACCAATTTTAATCTTGTTAAGCATGCACATTATTAATCATATCATATCATATACAAGCATAAATAAAGTGCAAAATTAAATGTGTCACAGTTATGGCCCAATCCACTGTCAATCTTTTTAAGCTAATGAAAGATTGAAGGTCAATCTAAGGTGGTAAAAGATCTTAAAATAAATAACTTCCTTGGATCTTCCTCTAGCATGCGCCTCCTCTCCATCAACATCTTTCCATTGTGTTCTCCATCTTGACATCTTCATCAATTACAGATTATTACATGACATAAAGAAACCTCGAGTTACATTCGAGGGGATTTAGATGAGAAGAGAATATTACATTAGAATTTATAGAAAGGCACGACATGCAAGTCGTATTTCAAAACCAAAAACCACTAGCCTATGGGTTAAAAGGCCATAACTGTGCACCATGCATATCACAATAAGCACATAACACTTTATATATAATTAAAGAAAACTATATATAAAATATAGGGGACACGACCATCGTGCGCTACGACGGGGGGGGGGGGGGGTCCAAGGGGGGGTCTCCCCCCTAGCGGTGGTCCGGCTGACCGATCAGCCGGCGGGTGGTCTCGCTGACCGGTCAGCGAGCGGGGTCGGGGGCAGCGCCCCTGGAAAAAATTTCGAACTACATTCTGTATTGCAGAATTTTTCCATACGAATCTCTGAAACAGTTTCAGAATCATACATTTTAATCCACCAAAACACCCATAATAACAAATCATACATGTCCAGTTTCGATTTATTCATATTAAAACGAATAACAGTACACCCAAAATTTATCATATATTTCCAGTTTCGATTAATCATATTAAAACGATTCTTCATGCTTCTAATCCGATTAGAATAGTTATATTGTTATTCCACCTATTAAAGATACGATTAACAGTATCATCATATATATTACCAGAATATACATAAAACGGAATATCATATATTCAATTTTATATCGGTAAACATGCATCATCATATATCATATATATCGAATACAATTAAAACACGTAATCTGAATTAATCTTTTCGCAAGTAGCTCTGATACCACTGTTGGGCTTCGGCACAGAAACGCACAGCGAAAATTAAAATTTTAAAGCAATTTTCGAAACCCTAAAACAGGATCAATGCGAAAATCAATTAATTCAGAGGTTTAGAGATTATACCAGATATAAACAAAAACGAGAATCTGAAACCGACTGCGCCTCGAATCTCCAACGCAATACAAACCGATTGCGCCTCTACGGTATCCACACGAACGCCGCACGAACCGTCGAACGATTCTGCAAAAAGAAGGACTTGCGGTACTAGCCACCAAAATGAATGGATTTTTGAAAATGTTTTCTCTCTAGTCTTTCTCTAAGAGCGGCTAGGGTTTTTCAATTATGATATCTTTCCCTAAGTAGCTGCTATATATCATATATATAGTAGTTAAAAGGAATTAATCAAAATCAAAACCTAATTTTATAAAATCTGAATCTATATATATATATATCTCTTAATTAAGTCTTACTTAATTAATATACATATATATAAATTCTCCTTTTAATTTAAATTCGTGATTTAAATACTATTAATCATATTAATATATTTAAATCCTTAAAATTTAAATTAATTCCCTTTTAAATAACGTTCTATGTGTGTGACCCTATAGGTTATTATTACGTTGGCAATAATTTTAAAATCATATTATAAAATTATAAACAGTGAGCGGCATCTAGTAATGCATCACTGCTACCCAAGTAATAATAAGATCGATGATTCGATGCAACCTTTTGTGACCAATGTTTTAATGCAATTTAATCATTTTAACCTTAATATCCTAGATTAAACTCGAGTCATGGAATGTGTCATACTCTTCATAATTTAATCTGAGTTTTCTTTATCAATGAGTAGACTGTATGAAACAAATCACTATTTGAGCATGGCCATGCATTTCATAGTCCTACTCAATCAAGAGGCCTATGGATATCATCCATAATATATAGGATGGTTAAATTCCATCTAGATCACTCATATTTCTCACATGATTAATGATGAACCCAATAATCACCTTTATAGTCCACCATATTAAAGGTGACATTTGATGATATCAAAGTACATAAATTCTCGTGTAGTAATATAGCGATTTCAGGTCAGAGGACCATTACATCATTGTCACTATGAGAATTTCTAACGACACTTCGCATAATGCTCCATATAGAATTCTCATGGTGGGTCTGTCCAATACATCGTTCTCTAACATGTACCTATGCATTGACTTAATATCTCATATATTTATGACCAATGAGATTTGGTCATCAGTCAATCCACATACTAGTCTCAATGCATCATTGTTGTCCCATCAACAATGATACTCGACTAGAGACATTTAAGAACACTGATACTAATGGTAATATATAATCTCATGTTCAAGTCACATACTTGAAACTATATAATTTATATCACTATTCTAAGGAATTTTATTATGTTAACAATTATATTACGCAGTAAATAAAACCATAATAAAATCATATATTTATTCAATCAAATATAATATCAAAACGTTAAGCAATTATATCAAATAATTGGCCTCTAGGGCATAAAGTCTAACATCATCAACATTCATCAAGATTCTGCTATTCACAAAATTCATAAACACATGTTATATTCACTAAGTCTAGATTCGAATATCCTCTCTCGATTCCATACAAATTCATAAAGAATTGTTGATCAGGTAATTCATAAATTTAAGCTCAAATTATTATAGATAAACAGGAAAATAACTTATTGAACTGGAAATCAAAGTTTACAAAATCATCGTATCACTTAAGGATCCACCATAAGCCTAAAAAGTGAATTAGTTCATCATAAATGAAATAACAACTGAATAATTCAAAGATAACATTCTTCTAATTACAAATAAAAGACTAAGAAGAAGAATAGTGAAAAACACCCTTCACGTAGCCTAAATATGCAATCGTCATGAAAATCTCTTCAAAATCTCCCTCCAAAGCTTACTGTGAAAAACTGGAATTAATCTCTGTATTATGCCTTGTGGGTGTATGTCTAATTTGTTGTTAATTGAGCCATATATATCCAACACATGTATTTTACAAAATTCTAAGCTCATTAGAGTTCAATTGTAATCCAAATGCCAACAAACCATGTTCCAGCAGTGTTTTTCGCACATCAAGAGACTCAGCAGTCGAGACCGCCCGCCCCAACAGGGGTATAAGCCTAAAACAGGCCCACCCCGGTGGGCATCCTTTCTGTTAGCTGCTATTGAAGACCCCCCGCCCCAGCGGGGGTACATAGGCAAAAAGGGCCCGCCCGACGGGGGTCTATTCTGCAAACTGACTTTACTAACTTTATGTTTACTTCCAGAAATGTTCTAAATGACTTCAAATCTTCGCTAAATGCCACAACAACCACCCTACACATAAAAGAACACAAAACAAATAAAAACGAATATGAAAATAAGAAAATAGCAACGATTAAGCATGAAATGGACAACGATTCGTGGATATGAAATCCACTTATCAAAATCCCCCAAACTTAAACCGTGCTAGTCCTCGAGCACAAAACAAGCTACATATTATGCAATGCAATGCAATGAGATGGAATGTATATGATCTAAATGATTACGAATCCAACAGTATCATAGAATCAAAAATTATCTCACTAGCCTCAAAGAAAACAAGCAAACTCTACAATATTAATCTCCAAAACCAATCCATAAATCCTTATTAATTCTCAAATCTTAAACCATTATCACTGGTATAGTGTGTGTTTGTGTGTGTTCAATATCCCTGATAACTGATACGGACTCAAATTCAATACACAACCAATTTCTTAGAAGGAATCATACAGCACAAACTTAAAAATTTCAAAAATAAGCCAATTCCAACTAAAACTAAGCAATACCATAATCAAGGGTTCATGCAGGGTACTTATACTTTATTTATATTATTTTATTACACGGGGGCTTTTTGCTATTTTCCAGTTTTATTGTTTCTTTTTTTAGATATATACATGACTGTGCAATGTCTCATCCCATTAGGCTAACAGTGATACCCCTTAGCAAGCTTTCGACCAACGACTCCCAGACCATAAAAGACCTTAGGGCGCTAGGTGTAAAGACAATCCCCTCGGGCGTACTTGCTCAAGTAACAAAGGCCCCGAAACAAGACTAGTCACAATATATAATCCTTTTTTTTCTTTTCTTTTTTTAATAAAGCTTATATACACCACATATAATCACCCAAACTTAGGTTCTTGCCTAGTTTTTGCCTTTACTGCCTATCCTTGTCATTTTCTCAATTACCCTAGCATTATCCTTTAGAAACTATTTATGTATTAATTTGAACTAACCAGTTACATAGATGTTATTAGCGTGCTAACCTTTTTATACCAGTTTCAAACAAGCACAAGATTTGATTCATAACAGAAATTATATCAAGTTCTAATAATCGATGTTGTATTGGTTAACTTATTCTCAATCTCATCATTGGCCCAAAATAACATGAACTACAACACTGCTGGACATATGCAAACATAATATTTAACTAATTTTTTTTATATATATCATAACATAACAAAATGCATTAATAACAAAATTAAAAGAAATGCAATAACAAAAATAACCTAAGCTACTATGTATACACTTAAGCTATCATGCAACTATGTGACTTATATGTATGCAACATCATAATTCCTAACTAATATGCAAAACTAGAATGCAATGATAAATGTAAGCCTAACTAATACCATATGCATGCAAAAAAGAATTTAAATCACCCAAACTTAAGTAATACAATGCCCTCATTGGATGAATAATCGCAATAAAGTATGTGAGGACTTCCCTGTAATCACCTAAGTCTAGGGAGGTGGTGGTTGATCTTCTTCTTCTGAATCACTTGGCGGAAACCTTGGCATTGGCATGGGCTGCTGATATGGAAATTATGCAGCTGGATTGAAGCTCTTAAGTGTCATGTTCAGTGAAGCAAAAGACGTGTTCATAGCATCAAATATGTGGTCTTTCCTCAATACGAGTCGCAACATCTCCCGACGTGCTGCCTTGTTGTGCGCATCCATTTGACGTTAAAAGTCAAGGACCTGAGGACTGGGTAATGCCTCGGACTGCAGTACCTGCTCGGTTCCTTGATCTCCCATAGCCTCATCTTCATCCTTCGAGGTGTCTGCAGCATCAACTTCGTCCTCCGAAGCTGATGGAAAAATAAAACCCAGACCTCGAGGATGAGATTCTCCCCCACCCCATACTGAATACCGCGCTATCATTCTGGAGTCTAGCAACTACAGCGGCATCTGTGTGGGTTCATTGTCAGACCATCTCATACCCGCTTGGTGACACAACCCACATATGAGTGATGGGTGTGGCAAGCCGCCTGAAAAGTTTCCTCGTAAGCACTGGCTGATGGAAAAACATATAATGGCCCCGACGTCAATGATGAAGTCTTGGACAATCGCGTATAGCAGTAATGCCTTCTCTTTGGTCACGTCTGAGGTGTGTTGATATGGATACAGTTTAGCACATAAGAATGCGTACCAAATTTTTCCATACCGACTAAGATTTTTCCTATGGAAAACTGTGCCTCTCTTCTGACCTTTGATCCATGTTGTTCCCAGCTTAGTCATTTCCTTAACTATTGCCTCATAGTTCGGATCAAAATCACGTAGGTGGGCATATTGGCATTGTCGAGGCACACACAATTGATAAAAGGTGTTGATGGCATCGGCACTGAACGAGACCAAGCGACCCCGCACATAAGCGTTGAAGGGGGCTTTGTCCTTGGCGTTCGCATAAAACTCCTTGACTATGTTGACCATGACGGGTTCAGGTTCTTAGGTGAATTTGTTCCAACCCTTCTGATAGATTTGCTACATCATCTCCCCATCGACGTGATCCGGTGTCAACCCCTACTCCGGTGTAAGGGCTTTTGTCATCATATAATCATACCGGTCGACGACGGAGGCACTTATAAATTTTTGGCGATCGAAAGTCCATGGCGGTTGTGCGGGCCTTGAACTCTCTCCCCTTTGGCGTTTTAATGTGGGTTGTGAAGCCATTGACTCTCGAATGCCTTAATCACAGTATTTCACCCCCCCAAACTTGGTTCACATACACTGTCGAACACGTGGTGTGCACAATGATTTCTTCCCCCAACCTTGTCAATTTTATGTGGCAATTATGATGAATGAAGTTGAAGAACTCAAAAATAGGGTACTCACGCTCACATGCACGATGAATTCCCATAATAAGAACCCTAACTGATGGCTTCCTGAGCTCAGTTTAAAAGTAAGTGATGAAATTGTGTTGTGAGGGTGTGTTTATATAGAGGTGATGTGATGGAGAGAAATAGTAATAGAGGAGTGATGGAGTGAAGTAGTGGATTAGTGGATTGGAGTTGTGGGGAGAAATAATGGAGTAGTGGGTGTAATTGATGGTGGCAAAATTGTAGGTAAGAAGTAGGAGTAGTGGGAGTTTTGTTTGAGGAAGAACTGCCGAACACTGCTTCACGTAACTGCCGAACACTGCTTCAACTTCTGAACCCCTGCCCCAGCGGGGGTATTAGGTATAAACAGCCCGCCCCGGCGGGCATACACTCTGCTAATTCGATTAGGGGACCCCCGCCCCGGCTAGGGGTGCAAGGCTAAATAGGCCCGCCCCAGCAGGCATGCCTTCTGCTAATTGACTCTGTTTCTCATCTTTTCTTCATGCTAAACCACTCAATGTACATTTCCCCATCCTGTAAGACATGAAACATAAGAATTAGTGGATTATTGATCAAATAGAGCATGGTTGAGAGATTAACAAGACTTTCACTATATAATACCTACCTAATAACTTATTATAAGCTATAATCTAACAATTATGAATGATAATATGAAAAATAAACGTAAGATTGGGCTGCCTCCCAATTAGCGCTTGATTTTAAGTCATTCAACCTGACTACTTCCTGTTCATGGTACGTTGGACAATGTGATGGCGATGACATCGGTGTTGGTCTCGCCACCCCAATAGTGCTTTAATCGTTGACCGTTGACTTTGAAAGTTTTTAAAGGATTCCAACTGTAGAGTTTAACGGCGCCATGGGAGAACACCCTTTTTATGGTGAATGGTCCCGACCATCTTGACTTAAGGTTTCCTGGGAACAATCTCAGCCATGAGTTGAACAAAAGGACTGATTGCCCAGGCTCGAATGTTCTGTGCATATTTTTCTGGTCGTGCTATCTTTTGACCTTTTCCTTATATAACTTGGAGTTCTTGTAGGCTTGCAGGCGAAATTCGCCGAGCTTGTTTATTTGCAGTAATTGCTTTTCCCATACAGTTGCTTGATCGAAATTGAGTTTTTGAATAGCCTAATAAGCCTTATGTTGTAACTCGACTGGTAAGTGATAAGCCTTTCCGTACAGTAGTTGATATGGTGACATCGCGATCGGTGTTTTATACACAGTCCGGTATGCCCATAATGCATCATCCAACCGGAGTGACCAATCCTTTCAATTCAGATTCACCACTTTTTCCATAATTTTCTGGACTTCCCTGTTCGACACCTCAGCCTGCCCACTGGTTTGGGGATGATAAGTCGTCGCTACCTTGTGGTTGACCCCATACCTTGCTAATAGAGCTGCAAATGATTTGTTACAGAAATGACTACCTTCGTCACTTATAATTGTTTTTGGCGTGCCAAACCTCGTAAAAATGTTCTTCTGTAGGAATTTAAGAACCACCTTGGCATCGTTAGATGGGAGTGCTGCAGCTTCAACCCACCTTGAGACATAATCCACTGCGAGTAAAATGTACTGATTATTAAGTGACGAAGGGAATGGCCCCATGAAATCGATGCCCCATACATCAAAAATTTCAACTTCAAGGATTGTTTGTAGAGGCATCTCATTCCTTTTTAAAATGTTGGCCACTCTTTGACATCTATCATATGTTTTGACAAACTGGTGGGCGTCCTTAAATAATGTAGGCCAATAAAACCCGGATTGCAGCACCTTTGCTGCTGTCCTCTCATTACCATAATGTCCGCCATACGCAGATGAGTGACACTCATGCAGTATTTTCTTCACTTCACTGTAGGGCACGCACTTTCTAATCATCTTATCGGCACACTGCTTGAATAGATAAGGTTCGTCCCACATGTAAAATTTTACGTCATGAAGAAACTTCTTTTTCTATTGTCTTGTAAGATCAGGTGGAAGAACGTTGCTCACTAGATAATTAGCATAATCCGCGTACCAAGGAAATTCTGTATTTATCCCAAATAATTGCTCATCCAGGAATGATTCGTTGATTTCACACTTGTCCTCTTTCATTTTCTCTTGATTTTCCAGCCTAGACAAATGATCGGTGACTTGATTCTCCGTCCCCTTTATATCCTTTATTTTTAGATTAAACTCTTGAAGAAGGAGAATCCATTGGATAAGGCGTGACTTAGCATATTTTTTCGCAATTAGGTACCAAATAGTTGAATGATTCGTGTAGACTATCACCTTAGTCCTGATCAAGTATGCCCAGAATTTGTCAAACGCATACACCACTGCAAGCAATTCCTTTTCCGTAGTTATATAATTCATTTGAGTCTCTGTGAGCATTTTTCTTGCATAATAAATAGCGTGAAATACCTTCTCTCAGCGTTGACCCAAAATAGCCCCAAATGCATAGTCACTTGCATCACACATCAGCTCAAAAGGCATATTCTAATCCGGTGCGACGATCACAGGGGTTGTAGTTAACTTCTTCTTCAACAACTCAAAAGCCGACTTACATTCCTCATCAAAACTGAAAACAGAATCCTTCTCTAAAAGACTGCATAAAGGTTTTGCAATTTTAGAGAAGTCTTTTATGAATCTCCTATAGAACCCAGCATGTCCCAGAAAACTTCTAATTCCCTTTACTGAGCTCGGTGGAAGCAGTTTCTCAATTGTTTCCAGCTTCGCTTTGTCAACCTCCAATCCTTGAGTCGATACCTTGTGACCCAAAATTATGCCCTCATTAACCAAGAAGTGGCATTTTTCCCAGTTAAGTACAAGGTTTGTGTCTTTATATCTCTGTAACACCATCACCAAATTCCCTAGGCAAGTATCAAAATTGTCCCCATAGACAGAAAAGTCATCCAAGAAGACTTCCACGTTTTTCTCCACCATATCTGAGAAGATTGCAATCATACACCGTTGGAAGGTGGCAGGCGCATTGGACAACCTGAACGACATTCTCCTAAATGTAAATGTGTCGTAAGGGCATGTAAATGTAGTCTTCTCTTGATCCTCAGGAGCGATGACGATCTGATTATAGCCCGAGTATCCATCCAATAAATAGTAGTACTCATGTCCCGCCAATCTGTCCAATATTTGATCGATAAAGGGCAGCGAAAAATGATCTTTTTGGGCTGCCTTATTCAACTTCCTATAGTCCATGCACACCCTCCAACCTGTCACTGTCCTTTTCAGAATTAGCTCGTTGTCCTCATTTTGTACCACGGTCATTCCTCCCTTTTTTGGCACACACTGAACCGAACTAACCCACTTATTGTCGGAAATCGGGTAGATGATATCGGCATCCAACAATTTCAAAATTTCCTTCTTTACCACTTCCTTCATAATTGGGTTAAGTCGTCGTTGTTGCTCCACCGTCGGTTTTGCATCATCTTCCATTAGAATCTTGTGCATGCAAAACGAAGGGCTGATTCCCTTGATATCCGCTATCGTCCATCCTATCGCTGATTTATGTTCCCTAAGCACCCTCAACAACCTTTCTTCCCGCAAATCGTTAAGTACAACATAAATAATAACAGGTAAAGAATTTGAATTGCCTAAGTACGAATACCTGAGGTGTTTAGGGAGCGGCTTAAGTTCCAGAGTAGGTGGCTTCTCCAATAACGGTTTCAATTTTTTTGTGTCTATCTCCTCCATGTGCAAAGGTTCAAATGGTGCTCTTAATCGGCTAACTCATGGCAATGAGTCTAACATCTACAAGTAATCCATAAATTCTGGGTCATCGAACTCTTCATCCCCCAATAATGTTGTTTCCAATGGATCGTTGACCAAACTCTTGCCCAAACATTCTTCTTCATCCGTAGGGAATTTCATGGCCTTGAACACGTTTAACTTTATTTCTTGATCTTGGACCCTCATAGTAAGTTCGCCTTTTTGTACATCGATGAGTGTCCTACCCATAGCCAAGAAAGGTCTCCTTAGGATAATCGGGATGTTCTTGTCCTCCTCAAAATCAAGAATAATAAAATCTACGGGGAATAGAAACTTATCCACCTTGACCAATATGTCCTCTACTATGCCTCTTGGATATGTGACTGACCTATCCGCCAACTGTAATGAAATATTCATAGGCTTTGGTGCGGGAAAACCCAATTCTGTGTACACTGATAACAACATAAGATTCACACTCGCCCCCAAATCACATAAACACTTGTTAAATAACATGTTCCCGATCGTGCATGAAATAGTGAAACTCCTTGGGTCTTTCAACTTTGGTGGCAACTTCTGCTGTAGCACTGCACTACACTCCTCTGTTAATGCCACTGTTTCGAAGTCTTCCCATTTCTTTTTCCTTGATAGAATCCCTTTCATGAACTTCGCATAACTCGACATCTGCTCTAAGGTTTCTGCGAACGGGATGTTAATATGAAGTTTCTTAAAAACTTCCAAAAACTTTCGCGAACTGCTTATCTAATTTCTGTTTTTGGACCCTCTGCTGAAAGGTGGTGGAGGACATACAACTGGTTTGTCGTCTAACTTTGTTTTCTCACTTTGCTTATCCTCATCCTTATTTCCTTCAACCACTTTATTGTCATCAACTTTTTCACCTGATGTCGCTGAATTTTCTGCATCTGTACCAACGAGATGTTTTCCACTCCTCAACGTAATTGCCTGACACTGTTCGTGGTTTCCCTTTGGATTTCTCTTGGTATCACTCGGTAGGGTCCCTTGTGGCCTGTTATTCAATGCCAAGGTGATTTGTCCCATCTGATTTTCCAGATTCTTGATGGCCATTGCTTGATTTTTCATTGCTGCCTCATTATTAGTTATGTATTTTGACAACAACTCTTCTAAATCTGATTTTCTTTCCTGATGTTGAGCCGGTTGTTGGTGATTCTGAAAACCTGGGGGATATGACGGTCGTGGAGCATGTTGCTGATTATTTCTCCACGAGAAATTTGGGTGATTCCTATTCCCTTGGTTGTAAGTGTTTTGGTACATATTCCGTGGACCCTTGTTGTAGCTACCTACGAATTAGACGGACACTGGATTGATTGCGCATTGATCTGTAGGATGGTCACCCGCGTACAATTCACACACGACCACAACCTACTGTACCTGAGCCCTTGTCGTAGCATCCAACTTCTTGGATAGCGCAGAAATTTGTGCTTGTATTACTGTCACCCCATCTACTTCTAACACTCCAGCCGCCTTTGCCTGTGTCATTTTTGCTGTGGGCGAATGGTAGTTGTTAGCCGCCACCTGACACTGCATCAATACTGGTCCTTAGATTCCCATGTAATCCGTTATAGAAAGTATTCATTTGCAGCCACTTAGGCAATCCATGATGCGGGCACTTTCTGAGCAACTCTTTGTACCTCTCCCATGCCTCATATAGCGACTCCCCATGTTGCTGCTCAAACATTGTTATCTCATTCCTCATTTTTGCAGTTTTCGTCGGTGGGAAAAATTTGGCAAGGAATTTCTGAGCTAATTCTTCCCACGTAGTTATCGATCCTGGCGGTAGATGGGAATGGGAACAAGAGAAGTCTCACCGCATCATCTGACACCCCATTATACCTGAACTGAACTAGATGTCATAAATCTCCAGAAAGCTGACTAGATGTTCATTCGGATCGTCATTTGCCAATCCCCCAAACTGAACTGAATTCTGGATCATCTGAATCATCCCAAGCTTGATTTCGAATATATTTGCAGCAATTGTGGGCCTGGTGATGCTCGACTGCAGTTTAGTCACCTTGGGTGTGGCGAAGTCCTTTAACGCTTTCTGATCTTCAGCTGCCATTGCCTCTTCTTTCTCAGAATTTTCAAAGTCTTGCCTCGTTTCCTTGATCCACTTACTTAACCTCTGGAACCGTTTCTCAATGTCGTCGTCAAAAGGCAGCAAGTCTGGATTTTTGGATCGAGTTTGCATAAACTACTTCAAAAACCTAAAATAAGAGAAACAAAACAAAAAAATAAAAATGTTTAAGTAAAACTGGATTAATTAAACCGATTTTGTAAAAATATTAAGATCTATACTAAATTTAATCCACGACAATGGCGCAAAAAGCTTGTTGGGTAAAATCTAATTACGCACAACACGCAAGTATACGTGGTCAACAAGTAATATAGTAATGAGTAGAGTATCGTTCCCATAGAGACAAATGAGTAAGAAACTTAACCTTACAATTACCAATTTCATATTAGTCCTAATTTTATTAAACTATCCAACTTAATGATTAAAATTAAAAAAACTAAATTACTAAATAAATATACTATCACAAAACAATCACAAATATCAAAATCTGGAATTTCAAACAATTAATGGAGAATTAGAAGTATGATTTCACCCTAAGCTTCACTCTGATTTCTACACCTTTATTCCAATTCAATTCACTATCCCAATTTATTAATCAAGAACACGAATGTAGTACTACCCACCTCTCGATGCACTAATACAGTATTAACTTAAATCCACAAATTAGATAGAAACAAGTTAAACACCTTAATCAATTAACTCACTATATCTCTATGTGAATTATAATTAAATAAGGTTTAAGATTAAGTTCTCTATCCGATTACATGTGATGTCAAGCATATCTCTACCTTAACATTCATCTAGATTCTGCTATTCACAAAATTCATGAACACATGCTATATTAACTAAGTCTAGATTCGAATATCCTCTCTCGATTCCATATTAATCCACAAAAAATTATTGATCAGGCAATTCATAAATTCAAGCTCAAAGTAATATAGATAAACTGGAAAATAGCTTATTGAACTGGAAATCAAAGTTTACAAAATCATCGTATCACTTAAGGATCCACCATAAGCCTAAAAAGTGAATTAGTTCATCATAAATGAAATAACAACTGAATAATTCAAAGATAACATTCTTCCAATTACAAATAAAAGACTAAGAAGAAGAATAGTGAAAAACACCCTTCACATAGCCTAAATCTGCAATCGTCACGAAAATATCTTCAAAATCTCCCTCCAAAGCTTGCTGTGAAAAACTGGAATTAATCTCTGTATTATGCCTTGTGGGTGTATGTCTAATTTGTTGTTAATTGAGCCATATACATCCAACACACGTATTTGTCAAAGTTCTAAGCTCATTAGAGTTCAATTGCAATCCAAATGCCAACAAACCATGTTCCAGCAATGTTTTCAGCACATTAGGAGACTCAGCAGTCTAGATCCCCTGCCCCGGCGGGGGTATAAGCTTAAAACAGGCCCGCCCCGGCGGGCATCCTTTCTGTTAGTTGCTTTTGAAGACCCCCCGCCCCGACGGGGGTACATAGGCAAAAAGGGCCCGTCCCGGCGAGGGTCTATTCTGCAAACTAACTTTGCTAACTTCATGTTTACTTCCAGAAATGCTCCAAATGACTTCAATTCTTCGCTAAATGCCACAACAACCACCCTACACATAAAAGAACACAAAACAAATAAAAATAAACATGAAATTAAGAAAATAGCAACGATTAAGCGTGAAATGGACAACGATTCGTGGATATGAAATCCACTTATCAATACACAATGTTTAATTTATGTGGTTAAGTCCTGTTAGGGCTCCTTATTGTCCATTCGATTTATTTACGTTAAACTTCTTTTTACTTCTCATTACGTTCCACTTTAATACACTTAAAATTTAGTTAAGCCTTAAACCTCGTCTTTACATCACATTAGATGTATAATGTTTGTTAACATTAATTAAGTTAACATTCATTTCATATTTCTTTATACTTCTCTTTTAATTGACACTTAACATTTGGTTAAGTTGATATAGTTGTCATTACATCAATGATCAATGTGACGCCCCCAAAATAGGTCCACATAACCCATTCTGAGTCGCCAAATACATGGAACAGAAAACGACTACAACTTCGTTATTACAGTTGTCGTGCAAAATACGACAACAAATGTGACGCCCCCAAAATAGGTATGCATCACCCATTCTGAGTCGCCAAATACATGGTACAGAATACAAACACAAACTTAAATATACAACATGAGCTGTGAGTTTTAATACAAATATTGTCTCCTAGACAGTATTCAAACTCAAAATAAGTCCTCAATACATTTATTATCACATTATTTCACAGAATAACGATGACTACTAATGCAAACATCTGGACCATCACTCCGTTCCTCGACTAGTCCCAACTATATTCTCATTTCCTGAAGAGAACAATGAAAGAAAAGGGTGAGCTCAACTAGCCCAGTAAGAAATATTATGACTAAGATAATGCAAAATAAATTATCGTTAGCCTTCAACAATGTTAAACTAATAAAATACAATAGACATCAAGTTTAACTGCAGCGGAATAAGCAATCCATTAGAAGAGTCAAGTAGAGCATGATATCTACTATCTTCTATGATTGAAAAAGAATCTATCATTAATTTTATCACTGAGACGCAGTTTAATAAATAATCCACATCATCGAATCACCCCTGCACTATGACCAATGATATTCATTAGTATCACGACCACAAATTATCCATGCACTACGGGCCAAGGATATTCGTGTTTTCATCAATGGTCATGATCATGCAAACAACTGTCCATCAATGCACTACGGGCCAATGAGGACTTTTACCACATCATTTGTAACATTACGGTCATGATTATACCGAATAATCCTTGGTCATAATCATACCAAGTCCATTTATACACTACGGGCCAAAAACTACTTTCATAACAATATAAGCATGAGGATGATGACAATGATATAAGAATCCAATTAAAAGAAAGCAAATGATAAATTTTTAAAGATTTATAATTTAATTTATCCATAATTCAATAATGTCTAAATTGTCAACATGATACTGCTTTGTGGAGTAAAATTCAAGAATAATATTGTATCAAAAATGATTTGGACCGAAAAGAAATCAATTTTTGTCATGAATAGTACCCCGAGTGAATAGTAACTAAGTGAATAGTATCTCGTGAATTGTACTTTAGGAATAGTAATCCCGTGAATAGTACTACGACATGAAAAAGTTAAAACTTATCAAAAATGCTCAGAATAATATTTTCATGAAAAGATACTGGATGAAGCACAAATATCAAGGATATTCTACTAATTTCATGGAGTATAGAAGCCAAAACTTTAACAAAACGAGTATAGAATTCGAGATCAGAAACAAAATAATATTACTTACATACTACAGAGTATGGAAGAAATATATTATTTCTTACGAATATTGAACAAAAATAATATCCCTTACAACTGTTGAACAAAAGTAATATTCCTTAAGAATATTAAACAAATATATTATTCCTTATGAATATTAAACGAATATAATATTCTTTACGAATATTAAACGAAAATAATATTTATTGCGAATATTGAATGATATAAAATTTTTTACGAATACGAAAAATAATATCATAAGCGAATATGAAATAAATAATACCCCTTACCTTGAAAAGAAGAGTATTCCAACTGGTATAGCGGGGATATTCTTGAAGGAAAGTTGAACTGTTTTCTACATGCACTCAAAGCTTTCTAAAACTCGAAAGAAATACGCTCAATATTATAGAAGAAAAATTCTCTGATTTTGGTGTGATTTTCAATTCTAACTAAGCATCCTATTTATCGGAGAATGAAATAGTACTAATTAGAAAAAATTTATCACGGACGCACAATATGGTTCACGGGTCTTTGCAATTCACGGATGCTTTTGCAATTCACGGATGCTTATTATTCACATACAACAAAATTTTATAACATATATATATATATATATATATATATATATAACCATCACTTTCATCAGTTTTTCCCACCACCACTCATTCATCCACCCACCCATCACTTTCACCCACCACACACACATTCCTACACACACACACACACACACATATTATATATATATATATATATATATATATATATATATATATATATATATATATTTCCTCCTTAATACGTCTCCTTCCCCCCACCCCATTTTCATCTTCCAGCATACACACACACCCCTTACCTTTTCACTATCACATACACACACACACAAACACACACACACACATCTTACCCTTTCACTATCACACACATACATACTAATTCTATATATATACACACACCCCACACACATTACCCACTACCACTTTTCTTCCACCTATCACTTTCACAACTATCACTTTTCCACCACTTTCCACTCACACACACATTATATATATATATATATATATATATATATATATATATATATATATATACACACACACACACACATCATATACTTATATATATAAATTCCCTCCCCTTTACGTATACTCTCCCCCCCATTTCCAAAATCATTTCATCCACACGTGGGCCCCAAATGTGGCTCCCATCTTTATTATAAAGAATAAATTTCTATCGATTATTTTGAAAATGGTTAAATGGGGGTCCAAATAATACGCCAATATTTATAACAAATACTTCATAAAATCCCTCAATATTTTTAACAATATTTATTCATCACTATTATTATTCGCAATATTTAACAACCAGATCGTTCTCAAGAAAGAGGGGGCTTTCCGATAAGGATTTCTCCTTATTGGCGTGTAATTAGGTGACCAAACCTCTCCTCGACAAAAATTTCTAGACATCGTCAATATTATAAATAATAATATGAATAACTGTATCGTCTCAATTATTGATTTAATAATATATAAAAAATATTGACAATAATTGAATCAAATAATGCGAGATACTATGCAGTAATTACTGTATCAATAATTGAGTATAACTGAGTGACTTCTCATGTAAGCATCAATAATCAATACCGTGTGCTACTATGCAACCACGCGTATTACTGTACTTTTACCAACAGGTATTTCAACAGTTTAACGGTAAAACTTCTGCCATTATTTTTATAAAAAGATATTTCTGTCGTTTTCTCATTCCGACAATAATTCCGTTGTGGAACAAAAAGGAAAAGGGTGAGCTCAACTAACACAGTAAAGAATATTATGACTAAGATAATGTAGAACAAATTATCGTTAGCCTTAAATAATTCAGATAAAATATAATGGACAACAAGTTTTAGATCAATATTCGCAGCGAAAATAACAATTCATTAGAAAAGTTAAGTAGAGAATGAAATCTACTATCTTTTATGATTTAAAAGTCCATCATCAATATTTTATCCCTGTAACATCAATCAATATACTTCTTGAATCAAATATTCATCTTTGCACTACGGGCCAAAGATATTCATTTGTATCACCAGTTGGTCATGTTCATCTCAACACTTGTCCATCTGTACACTACGACCAAATATATTCATCGGGTAATCATTCATCTTTGCACTTCAAGCCAAATATATTCATCAAGTATCACCATTTAAGACTGAGGATGATGAAAAATATCTTAAAGAAAATGAATCCAGTGAGATAAAAGGACAAAGATTAGCGATTCGTACTTTGATTTATCCAAGTTCAAAAATACTCTATAATAATCTATTGTGGAGCAATAATTCAAGAATGAAGATCAAAACATGGATACAATCAAAAATAGTAACCATAATAGACAACTTGAAAAAGAGAAGAAAATTTAATTTTTTATGTGAATAGTGCCGTATTCGTGAATAGTGTCGTATACGTGAATAGTAACTCTGACACGAAAATGAAAAAATTTCACAAGAAAAATCATACTTCGTGAATAATATTCATGAATAGTATTGTATTTGTGAATAATGTCTTATATGTGAATAGTGCCGTATACGTGAATAGTAACCTCGACATGAAAAGGTAAACATTTCATAATAAAATTCATACAAATATCTTGGTATAATGATATTGAAAGAAATAATATCATTTACAAAAAAATAACATCCCTTACCTCAAAAGAATAGTACTTCTGGCTGAAATATCGGATATAATGCTGAAGAAAACTTGCACTGCTTATCAACTTTCAAAGTTTCTAAATACTCACAAAAATACGCTCGATATTATAGAGAAAGAAACTTCTGACTCTGGTGTGATTTTTATTTCTAACTAAGCACCCTATTTATAAGAAAATGCCAGAACACCATGTTTAACAAAATGAATGGATAACATGCTATGTTGGAAAAATAATTCCCACACGTTGCAGCACACCACCTTTGAAATTTCAGTATTTTTCCACAAAATACAAAAGTGGGGCCCACCCATATTTTTAATTAAAAATATTTATTTCCAAAACTTCAATAATTCATAATAAATAGCCCTTTTATCAGAAAAATACGAACCTTATGTTCATTCCATATAAAATTTAATTATCTACAACTTTGTAGAAGAAATTTTTTCCAAATTTCTAAACAGAAAATGACCGAAACCCACATACGGATGATTTTTAATACCTCCATTCCGACAAAATACTGATAAAACACCTCATCATTAATTCCTTCATTTATATTCACATAAAATAAATATTTCCTTATCATATAAATCAATAATTAATTAGTCACAAATAATATTACATAATCACAATAATGACAACCAGATCGTTTCCAGGAAAGAGGGGGCTTTCCAATAAGGATTTCTCCTTACTGGCGCGCAATTAGGTGACCAAACCTCTTTTCTAGACTTAACTTTCTTAGACATTGTCAATAATGTTATCTAATAATATTATTCAAATAATATGAATTATTGATTTAATAATGGGAAATACTATGCAGTGACAATTATTGAATTAACAATAATATAAAATATCAACGTAACAATTATTGAATTAATAAAATAAAATATTGAATAGTAATTACTATAACAATTATTGAGTAGTGCCTTCTTACGTAAGAATCAATAATCCAAAAATACTGTGCAATATCGTATACTACTATGCAACCACTCGTATTACTGTACTTTAACTACCAGGTATTCCAACAGTGTTAACGGTAACAACAACGCCATTATTTATAAAAAAATTCATATTTGTCGTTTTCTTCATCCGATAGTTTCCGTTATGGGGCACACAAATGGCTGCGCCATCGTACGAATATTCCTTGACAACAAGAATATTCCACGACCAAATGAATATTCCCCGACAACAATGAATATTTTATAACCACTTACTTATTTTGCAGAATTTGCACATTTCACCCATAACCAAAGCATTATATCAAATTAACACCTTATTATTTCAAAATAATGAATAGAGAAAATTCAATTTTATTTATAAAAAGTTGGGGTCTTACAATCAATGTTAATCATCATTATATTTTATAATATTCATGTTTTATAACTTAGAAGAACATCTTTTATCGTCGGAAGCACTTCACTTGCATACGTGCATGTCCGTCACCCTCTGATTGCCTTCAAATAGATATCAGTTCTAAAGATGTCCATTTTCGACCATGTTAATGACCTTAAATTTAAAAACTTTTTGAAAGAAAGTTGTAAGTATACTCTTCCTCGTTCCGGATCATCTTGAATCGCCTCAATTGGAGTTCGTATGAAAACGTTTTGCTTGTTTTACGACAGGAGGTCAAAATAGCCCTGCGGCGCCCCAAATAGCCTTGGGGATAGCGCTGCAGCGCCCAAGAGCAAAATGGGTTGTCCAAATTCTGTAGTTCGCGATTTCCACCTTTTCTCCTTTCGATCTTTATAACTCGAGCTATACACGTCGAAATTAGTCTATTTTTGATTCTATGGATTCATAATTTATAGAACTACATCATACCAAAAAATTAATACTTTACAGAAACATTAATTAACCCAAATCTTGACCCAAAACTCATGTCCATTATCTATTTTTCATGTTTTAACATGTTTAGCATAAGCGACGATTACACATTCTTTATTCAAACAAATTGATCCATTCAACTTATGTTGTTTTCGTATTTCAATATACTAACATCATCTATCATCAATTTCAGATTATATAAATGATCTTACCATCAGTTTAAGCCTTAAAATGTACCAAAATATATACACTAAGCCATAAACTAAATTTTCACTTCAAACACATGTTTTCACGAATTTGATTACATAAAAACCTGTTATAGATTACATATAACAGATTATACATACCAATTAACATATATGATTAATCTCTTAACAATTTAACCCTCAAAATCAATTATAGAGAAGAACTTTTAGAAAATAAAAACTAAAACTAGAAACTCAAAAAATTACCTTTGATTCTTTTTTAAACATAGAATAGATGATTAGCAAGCTTAATTCCCTTGATTTTCATAAATCTCATCTTCTACAATTTCTCAGAGAATCTCAATTCTCTCTCAATTTCCTCTCCCAAGCTCTCTCTCTTTTTTGTTTTCTTAAACTTATGAATAATAGATGTAAGCCAAATAAACTGAAGAAAACAATCTAACGTGCTTTTTCGTGGGTTGTCAGTTAACAAAATAAAAGGTTTCATCAGTTTAAAATACAAAGAGTCACTATGCCTTGTTTGGCAAAAACTCAAATAAGCTTCCTTAATCTATTTCCATTTTATTTCATTATTCATTTATATAATATGTTACACATGTCACACCCAGTTTAATTAAATTCTAATATTTTAAATTGAATTAAATTAAACTTAATTCCTTAAGAAATAAAATTAACCTTATCAGTCAAATTATAATTTCTATTTAACCATTATAATTATAACTTTATTTAACAAATTCTCATTTCTCTAATTTAATTATTTAATTAAATTAGAATATCACCATTATACTCGCGTAATAAAATATGCATAAATCCCATCAATTTTATTACACTTAAATAAATGATCCCATAATAATTTCCATCAAATATTTATTTAATACCATAAATATTCTAACTAAAATATTTATTTTATTCGATAAATATTTTAATTATTTACAAGATTGACAATCGTATTACTTTAACATATTACACTCATATGTAATATATTACTTCCTCATTTATTAAAACAAATATACTCATACTAATTCACTATTTTAATTAAGTGAATTATTCACATTATTTATGAAATTTAATTCATAACAATTCCATCGCCAATCCTGGCATGATAATCAAATTATATTATTTCATAATATAATTTTTATCTTAATTAAATTAACTAATATTATTCAGTTAATTTTCTTTTCGTAATAATTTTATTTAATTTCCTCAATAGTTAAATTAACTATTAAACCTCATTTTCTCAATATATGAATATATATTTCTCTTCTATATTCACACTTAATCTCTTCACACCAAATCAGTTATTTCAAAATATATAATAAATATATTTAATTACTCAATCTCAAAACATCACATAACAAGAATTTAATTTATTAAATTCTTATTTTAATAACTTCTGAAAATCCAGGTTGTTATAGGTGATCAGCCTTTCTTACTTGATAAACATATGTAACTTGCACTTAGTGCGAATCAATAATCCTAAATGTGGAATAATTGCCAATAATTAAACCACTAGCATGCTTGAAACATAATAACTCAAGTTTGAGTTAGGAGACTTGCCTTGACCGTCGATTATTGCTACACAATCTAATTTAAACTCTTATAAAAAACCTATCATTTATAAGATTTGATCTTTCAATCAGCATATCATATCATATTTCCTAATTTAAATTTTCTTAAAATAAATTATCTAGCATTAAGCCACATAATTAAACATCAGATAATTCTTTAAACCATCAGTAGTATTATCGTCCTTTGATAATATCTCAATTACTTTATTATAATCTTAAAATTTCTGTCTAATATTATTAATCACTTAATAATATTTTATTTACTTACTAACAATCACTTCATAATATCTTAATTGTTTACAAATATTATTAACCATTTAATAATATTTTAATGACTTACTAACATCTTAATCATTTTCAAATATTATTAATCCTTTAATAATATTTTAATCATTTACTAATATTATTAATCATTTAAAAAGTCAGGAATAAGCATGTGAATGATATTCCTATTTACATATGATTTGATTATGATATATATATATATATATATATATATATATATATATATATATATATATATAATGAATATACAAGTATGCTTGCATTAAGAAAAGCTGTAAAGTCCTTTGATAGATAATAGAAACATATGTACAAGGACTTGGAATGAATTGATCAAATGTGTTAGGTTGATTCTACACAAGCAAAACTGCTTTGTAAAATCCTTAAAAAGAAATGATGTACAAGGACTATAAATATAGAAAGATCAAACATGTTCGGTTGATCTTATGTTATAATAGATATGCTTGTCTGATCGTCGAGCATTGTACCAGAAATCGTAGTCTGCCAGGAGAGTCAAGGAAAACTCGAAAGCTATTGAGGCAGAATCGTAGTCTGCAAGATAGTTGATCTCGGAGTTCATAGACTTCCAGGAGAGACGAGGAAGGATCGTAGTGTGTCGAGTAAAGCTTCCTCAGGGCCGCAGTCTGCTGAGGAAGTCATGTTCAAAATCATAGAGACAGCTTGCCTGCGAGCCGACCGAGTATCTGCCAAAGCCGAGTCAAGAATCGTAGACTACACTCAGAGTTGTAGAGTCTACTAATCATACCAAAGGCAAAGATCGTAGTCGAGCAAGATCAGATGAAGACAACAAGCACAACAACAGAGATCGTAGTGTCAAGATCTGATCTCAGAGTCATAGTGTCTGCACAACTAAAGCTAAATCGTAGAGTACATAACTAAGACCTCAACAGATGTGCTCACAATGCCAAAGTAGAATCGTAGAGCAAATACGATTCTTAACAAATGAGCACTCCCTGAATATCCAAAGGAATGAAGCCTCTGGTTGGTAATACATATCACTTGAAGAAAGCCAGAGAGCACTCAACGAATGGCATGTAAGCTAATATAAGATCTAAGCATCAACTCAATCAGCATCCAGATTGAGTTAAAAATCTATTCAAGGTAAAGTCTTCCACAAGATGATCATAAGAAGACTTCAGTAGCTGACTAAGGAAAGTCAGCATATGCAGTGGCTGTCAAGAAGAAAGATGACAATGATCTCGGAAGTAACCAGGATCGTAGTGTTTATTAGACAAAGAAGAAACTGATGAAGTATACTCAAAGATACTAGTCAGCCTCTGAATAACAAGGCTAAAGTGATTAAGCATTGGGTCAGTCCATTGATGATAAGTGAACGGGAGATCACAAGGAGAAAGTGAGCTGGACACGCCACAAATCTGAAGTGTCTTGTTATTCAGAAGGGGCCAGAGCAAGAAGTCAAGACATCAGTATTTGAGAATAGTAGAGGCGAACAGAAGTAATGAAGCACTGCACAAGAGAAGGAAGAGGTGCTCTACATTGAAGATCCAATCAAAACTCTTCAAGATCGTAGTGTTATCTCTACCAGTCAACAAGACACTACGATCAGGTCCATAAAGATATGCATCAGAATCGTAGAGTTCGAATAGCTGAAGGCTAAAGCATTGGCAACGGTTCAATCTGAAGAGTAATATTCGAACAAGAACTTATTGAGAGCATCAATGCAAGGACAACCTCTGATCGAGAAATTCGAAGGGTGAAATAATGTCATTGACCTGCCCAATACATCAAAGTGACATATCTGACAGGGTTGGTGAAATAACAGACTACAGTGACAGGAAGTCAGAAAAAGATGTCATGTCACATCTCAAGTCTGCACCAAATAACTCGAGATCTGCAAAGCAATTTGAATAGCTTTCAACGGTTACTTTCCAAAGGGAAGATTGGGAAGTATTATAAATCATCAGAGCTTCAAAGATCAAAGAGAGATGATGATTGTGAAGTTGCAGAATTGTTGAGTTGGTGAATGCTATTGTTGACTCTACGAGTTCCACCAAAAATCAATATAACAAGTCTTAGTGACAGTGAGACTACCAAGGTGGAAGTGAAGAAAATCAAGAGAGCCACTCTACGAATCACCATGAACCAAAAGCTGAAACTGAACAAGTGCAGAACCATATCTGCAAAGTATTCAAGAAGGGTTCAGGGATTGCTAAGTGCCAGACGAAAACTACTAAAAGTATAGAGACTTAGCAAACCCAAATGGTGATGGTGCACAACTGATACCAGATGAAGATGAGCAGAAAAGAGAGAAGATCAGCTGCACCGAAGAAAATGTGATCCGGACTCGAAGCTGAAAGCAAAAAGGATCACACCAAGCTGCTAAGTACAAAAGATGTTCAGAGCTTAATGACATCTCAGCAGCTCAGCACCAACAACATCAACAACTACAATAACAAGAAGCCAGGGCCTGAGGGGTCCTTATCCGGAGGGACTAAATGAAGTTCCAAGCCTGCTGGACTTGAAGAGTTCCTAGGGAACTAGAGAAGTTCCAAGGCTGCTGGCCTTAAAGAGTTCTTAGTGAACTGAAGTCCCAAGGCTGCTGGCCTTAAATAAATCTTAGTGATTTAGGGTGCTGCCCTTCCTTAGTGGAAATTCTGCTAGTTGAAAGCAAAAGAGTGGATTAATAGCTTGAGTTTCTGAACCACTTAAAACCCCTTGTGTCTTTTACTTTATGTCATTTACATTATGTACATTAACTGCTATAACTGCTAGGTATATTTTAAATGCTTACCACTGAACTAACTCTACGAACAATGTATGTATGATTATGAATATATCAATGAAGGGGATCTTTTACTTATTCCGCTGTGCTTGAAAAGATTCTTATGTTTGTCACATGCTAAATTATTAGTAATACAAAATAAACCAGAAAAGTATTTGAAAGTAAAATGGATCTATTCAACCCCCCCTTCTAGATCTATTGTGCCTACTGGGAACTAACAAATAATATTAAACTCATTACCAAATATTATTAATTATTAAAGCTTGTCTTCTTATATGGTTTTTAACATTAATTAAGTTAACTCTCATCTTATATCTCTTTTAATTGACACTTCACGTTTTGTTAAGTCGTCATTGTTTGATATTACATCCTTTTTATTTAATATTAACCTCATCACATATCTTATAATGTTCGTTTCATTAGAATCAGAACACGACCGATTTGTCTCCTTTACGATTTGTCTCTTTTCATATACTTATCTAATTTATCATTGATTAATGTTAAATATCATTATATTTTATAATGTTCATGTTTTACAACTTAGAATAAAATCCTTTATCGTCGAAAGCATTACATGTTGTGTAAGACCCCGAATTTTTTTTTTATATAAATAAAATTGAATTTCCTCTATTCATTACCTTGAAATAATAAGGAGTTAATTTGATATAATGCTTTTAGTTATGGGTGAAATGTGCAAATTTTTCAAAATAAGCAAGTGATTATAAAATATTCATTTTTATCGGGGAATATTCGTTTGATCGTGGAATATTCTTGTTGTCGAGAAATATTCGTATGACGGTGCAGCCATTTATGGGTCCCATAACAGAATAACCGTCAGATGAAGAAAATGAAAAGTTTGAGTTTTTATAAATAACGGCGTAATTGTTACCGTTAACACTGTTGAATTACCTTGTGGTTAAAATACAGTAATACGCGTGGTTGCACAGTAGCACACGGTATTGCACAATATTTTTGAATGATTGATTCTTACGTATGAAGGGCACTACTCAATAATTGTTACAGTAATTACTGTTTAATATTTTATTTTATTGGTTTAATAATTGCTACATTGATATTTTATATTATTGTTATTTCAATAATTATCACTGCACATTATTTCCCATTATCAGATCAATAATTCATATTATTTGAATAATATTATTAGATAGCATTATTGGCAATGTCTAAAACATTCTGTCAAGTAGAAGTTTGGTCACCTAATTGCGCGCCAGTAAGGAGAAATCCTTATCGGAAAGCCCTCTCTTTCCTGGGAACGGCCTGGTTGTCATTATTGTGATTCTGTAATATTATTTGTGAATAATTAATTATCAATTTATATGATAGAAAAAATATATTTTTTATATGGATAAAAATGAAGGAATTAATGTTGAGGTGTTTTATTAGTATTTTGTCGAAATGAAGAACGAAATTTAGAAATTTTTAGAAAATTAGTTTATTACTTGATTTTGTAAAATCTATAACTCTTTGTGTATTAGTTAGGAGATGAACCATATATCAAAAGAAAGCCTTGGAAGTAAGCTAAATATAGAAATTTGAATCACCAAAAAATTCTTTGTGGATTTTTCGTGGTGTCTGTTTGAGTGAAACTGGTACGAGGGACTTATAGTCTGAAAATCAAATCATTGTTCTTAAGCTCTATTGCGTGAGTTATAATTTTGATCCGACCGTTGGATCATTGTGATTTTTAGATATGTTATATATGTATAAGTTGAGTATATGTCCACAAATTTTGAACCGTTAAAAATTACGTATGATTTGTTATGAATTTTAATAGGTATTAAAAATCGTCCGTATGTGAATTTTGGGCATTTTTCGTTTGGAATTTGGAAAAACATAAAGCTATAAAGTTGTAGAGAATTTAATTTCTTATGGAATGGACATAAAATTTGTATTTTTCTGATAAAAGTGTTATTTTTTATGAATTGTTGAAGTATCAAAATTTAAATTTTTTTTATTAAAATTATGAGTGGGACCCACTTTTGTTTTTTGTGAAAACATGTGCTGGAAATTTTGTTCAAATGTGGTGGGCTGATATGAATTCAAAGGTGTGTGTAGAATTGAAAAACAAAATAATATTATTTTATTATTTTAGTCTGCTTTGGCGTTTTAGCATTTTCCTATAAATAGGGTGCTTAGTTAGAATTGAAAATCACACCAGAAAGAAGTTTTCTCTCTCTATATTATAACGTAACGTATTTTTGTGAGTATTTTGATACTTTGAGAATTTCTATTCAGTGAAAGTTTCCTTTGCCTTTACATCCGATGTTCCATTCAGAAGTACTATTCTTTTGAGGTAAGGGATGTAATTTTCTTCGTGAATGATATTATTTTTGTAAGACCCCAACTTTTATGAATCTATAAATATCATTTTTGAATATTATGGAGTGAATTTAATATAATGTTATAATTGTGGGTAATATTTATAAATTTTAAAAAGTACGCAAGTTGTTATATAATATTCGATTGGTAGGGGAATATTCGTTTTAACAGGAAATATTCGTACGACGACACAATTATTGGTGGACCCCACAACGGAATTATTGTTGGATTGAAAAAACGATAAAAATATCTTTTTATGAAATTAACGGCGAGAAGTTTTACCATTAACTGTTGAAATATCCGGTGTTAAAAGTACAGTAATATGCGTGGTTGCATAGTAGCACACGGTATTGATTATTGATGGTTACGTGAGAAGTCACTCAGTTTTGTTCAATTATTACTACAGTAATTACTGCACAAAATCTCACGTTATTTGATTCAATTATTGTCGATATTTTATATATTATTAAATCAATAATTGAGATGACAAAGTTATTCATATTATTATTTGCAATATTGACAATGTCTAAAAGTTCTGTCAAGGAGAGGTTTGGTCACCTAATTACGTGCCAATAGGGAGAAATCCTTATCGAAAAACCCCTTCTTTCCTGGGAACGACCTGGTTGTTAAATATTGCGAATTATAATAATGATGATAAAGGTTGTTAAAAATATTGAGAGGATTTTTATGAAGTATTTGATGTAAATTTTGGACCCCCATTTACCCATTTTTCTAAATAATCGGTAGAAAGTTATTCGGTGTATATATATATATATATATATATATATATATATATATATATATATATATATATATATATATACAATAATAGGTGGGGGCCACTGTGGGGCCCACATGTTGTTTAATTTGGGTGGGGGGGAGGGAGAAACTTGGTGAATTTTTGTCATGGGAATTGGTGGAAAAGTGTTTCTTTTAGTATAATAAGTTACAAAGAATGCACAGGAAGGAGTACTATGTTGCATTATATTTATACATATATATAAAGTTTGAAAAATTGGCAGAATGAGTTATAAAGATTTCACGGGGGAGTACTGTGTTGTTATTATATATATATATATAATATTTATTTAAACTTTTCGTTATATTAGAATATTTTATTGCATAATATCATTTCCATTCTCCTATAAATAGGTTGCTTAGTTAGAATTAAAAATCATACCAGAATCATAGAATTCTTCTTCTATAATATTGAGCGTATTTCTTTTGAGTTTTAGAAAGCTTTGAGCGTAGAAAACAGTGAAAGTTTTCTTCAAAAATATCCCCGCTATACCAATTGGAATACTCTTCTTTTCAAGGTAAGGTATGTTATTTTTGTTCAATATTCGCTTGAAATAATATTTTCTTCTATACTCTGTAGTATGTAAGTAATATTATTTCGTTTCAGATTTCGAATCCTATACTCGTTTTATTAAAGTTTTGGCTTCTAAACTCCATGAAATTAGTAGAATATCCTTGATATTTGCGCTTCATCCAGTATCTTTTCACGGAAATATTATTCTGAGCATTCTTGATAAGTTTTAACTTTTTCATACCGGAGTACTATTCACGGGGTTACTATTCCCGAAGTACTACTCACAGGGTACTATTCACTCGAGTACTATTTACTCGAGGTACTATTCATGATAAAAATTGATTCATTTTCGGTCCAAATTATTTTTGGTACAATATTATTCTTGAATTTTACTCCACAAAGCAGTATCATGTTGACAATTTGGACGTTATTGATTTCTGGATAAATTAAATTATAAATCTTTATAAATTTATCCTTGAACTTGTTTTATTGAATTCTTATATCATTGTCATCATCCTCATGTTTATATTATGTTGAAAGTCATCTATGGCCTGTAGTGCATAGATGGACTTGGTATGATTATGACCAGGGATTATTCAGTATAATCATGACCGTAATATTACAAATGATGTAGTAAAAGTCCTCATTAGCCAGTAGTGCATTGATAGACAGTTGTTGGCATGAACATGACCATTGATGAAAACACGAATATCCTTGTCCCGTAGTGCATGAATAATTTATGGTTGTGATATTAAAGAATATTCTTGGCCGTAGTGCAGGGGTGATTCGATGATGTGGATTATTTATTAAGCTGAGTCTCAGCGATAAAAGTGATGAAAAACCTTTTAAATCATAGAAGATAGTAGATTTTATTCTCTACTTGACTCTTCTAATGGATTGTTTGTTCCACTGTAGTTAAACTTGATGTTTGTTATATTTTATCAGTTTAACACTGTTGAAGGCTAAAGATAAATTATTCTGCATTATCTTAGTCATAATATTTCTTACTGGGCTAGATGAGCTCACCCTTTTGCTTTCATTGTTCTCTTCAGGAAATGAGAACGTAGATGGGACTAGTCGAGGAACGGAGTGACGGTCCAGATGATAGCATTAGTAGTCCTCACTATTCTATGAAATAGTGTGATAATAAATGTATTGAGGGCTCCATTTGAGTTTGAATACTGTCTAGAAGACAATATTCATATTAAAACTCTCAGTTTATGTTTTGTCGTATTTTACACGACAATTGTATTATTAAGCTGTATTTGAATTTTGTACCATATATTTAACGACTCAAGATGGGTGATGTATACCTATTTTGGGGGCGTCACAATTTCTTTCAATATCATTATGCTGAAATATTGTTATGAATTTTATTATGGAATTTCTACCTTTTTGTGTCGGGGTTACTATTCATATATACGACACTATTCACATATACGGTATTATTCACAAATATGGTACTATTCATCAAAAATAAAACTATTCCCCTTTAGCTTCTTTAATGAATTCTAATTGTTCATTCTTAGTTGACCGTTTCACTGGAGCTTCCTCTTTGAGTGGAAGCCCTGCGCTGCACTCCAGTGTTGAATTTCTTTATCGACGAAACGAGTTATTGACTTTAAGGGTTCTTACCCGAGATGAGTTATTGCCATTTCATTTTGACAGAGGAAAGGAACAGACTTTAGTTGACGGAAAAGAAATGTATATTGAGAAGTTTAATCTCGTCTCAACATAGCCCCAACCCTCTCCTTACGATGATTCCAAATCATGAAACCTATGGTCGTGCATTATAGGCTAACCATAGAAGCATTTCATATGGGGCGGGACGCTGCTCTTTCTGTTAGCAATTCTAGGCCCCTACTTATTCCTCAATAAGGCTAGAGTAGAGCCATGCACAAATGAAGCTACGAGCCAATGAACAAAACACGCACAAGGCGCCCCGCCCAGGGCATTCAAGATCAAAGTTCGCAGCTCTCCATGAAATTCCTAGCTTTGCAAAGCGAAGCGATCTTGTTCCAATAATGAAGAAGGTTTCGATCCGGCACATCTATCTTTAGAATTCCCCAGGACTGAGTTCCACTTTCTAGTGCTAACGATCAATTGACAAATGTAGGTTTCTGTAAATTTCAACCCAATCGATTGATTGGTATAACGACCTACGGGGAAGTTCTGTTTATTCGTGCGGGGGGTGCTGTGCTCCTATTCATTTGCTCATGTTAACGACCACAAAGGCATACATAGAAGGCAGATGAGAGAACTCGATGAACGATGATTGAAGATTGTAGCATATTTTTAAGAAAGACATCAATATACCACTCAATTTAAAAAGAAGAATTCGGCCAGCGCATCGACCTGGTACAAAATGGCCATCTTACTGAATTCAAAAGGTCAACTACGACAAAAACGTAGTTATTCCCCCCCCCTTTTAAGAGATAGAGAAATCGTCCTACGAAATCTATGGTGATGCTTTTCCCATGGCCAAGAAGGTATTGGGCTAATAAAGCCCCAACTTCCTGTTGGACGGCTTCGACGTGCTGCATAGAGCACACACAACCCATCACCGTTGGACATCTGCTTATCGTATATGGGAAAGTTTAAGAGGGCTGTATTGAACATCTCACTGTGGTACGCGACCACTCAGTCGTCTTGCCATAAAACGGCTCCCAAAGCATAAGCATAAGTGTCCGTCTTAATTTCGAATAGCTTCTAAACGTCTGTCTTGGACAGAACCGGTCCTTCGTAGACTTTCTCCTTAAGTGCCTAGAACGCATGCTCTGGATCCTCTCCCCATCTCGAATGGTCTGTTTCTTTTCTGGGCCCCGAGTAAGATCAACCAGGAGTCGTTTTTTATGAATCTTTAGTGCGGAGGTAGTTGGTCATGCCGAAGAAACTCCTTACCTCCGCTAGCGACTTGGGGGTTGACCATTTCCGGACAGACATCGTCTTCTCAGGATCTATCTTGACTCCGGATGAGCCGATGATGTGCCCCAAGTATACCAGCTCCCTCATCCCTTTTTTCTTATAAGTAAGTAAGCTCTTCTTCGTATTGGCTTTCCGCTGGTGCTCACGCAGAGCTTCTAAAACAGTCTCCACGTGTTTCAGATGGTCCTCCCAGGTCTTGCTATAAACCAGATGTCGTCGTCATAGACCGTGACGAATTCATCCAATCTAAATAAGGCCTAAGAACATCGTTCATCAGCTGCATAAAGTTTACAGGTGCGTTGGCCTTACCGTAATTGGGTCGAATGGCATGACGTTCCATTCATATAACCCTTGCCTTATTATGATCGATATATTCATTGAATACCGCTTCAAACCAGGTGGTTAGCTGGCAGTAGGCATCTAATTCATAGGCGTGGGATAGAAGGAGTGGATGGATGGCATCACGGCGAAGGAGGCTAGCGAGGGAGAGGAAGGGGTGGAGGAATGGACAGGAATACGAAATAAGGGGAGTCAAGTCGTAAGGGCCGGCCATGAAAGATATTCCTGCTCGAGTTGCTCCCTTAAGAGATCTCTCCCCGGAATAAAGAAAATAGTTGTTAACTCCTCCTCATCTCACTCTCCTTACCTATGACTTCTCCAACCGGTCCGCATGCATGCTTCCCCCAACACTTCTCTCGTCTCGCCGCTGGGAGATGACTCACCCGCTTCACCAGATCTTTTGATCAGGACCAACCTGAGCGTGACCCTCAATAGTTTTTTGTCTCCGCCTCTGACTATTCAATCTCGAAAGAATCATATGCGTGCGCATTAACAACTAAACCGAGAAGTCCCTTCGGGTGGTGGGCGAGGCTTGGCTTTCCAATCGAGAAGAAGCCGACTCGAGCAGTACTGAACCATAAGAGGAGTCCGGTGCAACGGATGGGATATGGGGCCATAACTACTGCTACTATTATACTCCCACACTCTAAGAGAGTCCTACTGCTGGCGAATCTACTGAAAGATAGTCCTACTGAGAAAGATTTCTCTGTGGATTCGACCTGAGAGACTTCCTTCACCCAATCTGCTTCGATGATCTACTCCCATTTATCTACGACAAACCTTATCAGTACTTTAAACCCTGGGATGGGATCCCAACAACCATCGATGAGCTATCGAGCTAGGAGCAAAAAAGAAAGAGAATCAGCTCTCGGGTAAGCAGCATTTAAGGCAGCTATTCTGACTTCTAACTTCCAAGGAGATTTCATGAAGGGAAGAAAGGTCCTCAATTACAACCTACTGGTAGCACCTCAGAGATGTCTATTCCTCTCTCTGATAGTCAAAGTAAGCCAAGCGCTAGCAAGCTGAAGTGAAGAAAGTTCATCATAGAAGGGAGAAGAAGCCCGGGAAGAGATCTTCCTTTGAGTCCTACTCTGAGTTGATTCTTCTTGGGAGCTGTTGTCCTTTATCGAAAAAACTAAATCAAGGCGTTAGCCCGTTAGCAGTCAAAGGCTTGAAAGCATGTTCACAGCTTAAGCCAAAGAGGACGTGGGCATTTCAATAATTCATATTTCCTGCTCGCCGTTATGCTATGTTATGTTTCAGTGCCATGATGGTCTGCCAGTGGCATGGTCCTTCTTTTCTTCATTCCGGGTATGCTCTATCAGTCTGTCCCGATTCCTCTAGTTATGGAGTTCCGGACTTAGAAGAGCAAGGCAGGGAAGCTTCAGGGAAGGGTGCTTTCACATAGGCATATGAATATGAAAGAAAAAGATGAACAGAGAAATAATATAGAAGGATGGATCCCTCTTATCTAGGGTATTATGAGAGATCTTGGTCTCTGGTCTTGAAAGAGAATCTCCTTTCTCTTCTTAGATATGAATCTGACTAGTCTTGGTATAAAGTCGAATAGCTAGAGAGCTCATAAGGAGAAGAAAGGGCTAATCCAGCTAAGAAGTAAGCGTCAAGAAGAGGTCAAGTAATCATGAATTAGGATCCTTTCAATCGAACAAGCCTAAAGCTTGAATGAGACACCGGGTGAAGGATGCTGGAATTATGGAAATATGACTCAAAATGGGTTTGGCTCAAAGGCTGACGTTGAAGAGAAGAGTTTCAACATTCAAATGAGCTATTCCTATTCCACGAAATTCATTTCTTGGATAACTTTAACAAAAGATTTAAGCTGCGATAGACCCAATTCTGCTCAGTCAAGATGAAGGGGGGATGAGATCTTTTAGCGGGTTAGTGGGGTCCTTGTCTAAGATGGAATCCTCACCTTTGCTTTTAAGTTATCAAAGCCGAGAAATAGGGAACTGGCTCACTTATAGTGTTTGAAGTGATGAAATCCAGTGCGATAGATGGCATTTCTAGTGAACCTTGGAAAGCCAAGACTAGCTCATTCACCAGAATTTGGTTGGAGTAGCGGTAGGGAAAACCCAGTCTTAGTCCCACCTATGGTCTACTCAAAGGTTGAAGAGAAAGAAAATGGGTCAGATGGCTTATATCCGACCCGACTATATCCGTCCCGTAAAGATAGAGAAGAAAGGTGAATAAAGAGTTCTCGTCCAGTCAAGTTTGAATAAAGAATCTAAATAGAAGGAACCGGGGTGAACTAAAGAGCGTAATCTGGGTTACAAGTTATAGGTATAAATAAGCTTCGTAGGAAAGTCAAGGTTCGACGGCGGAGTTGATGACTACTAAGCAAGCTTTCCTCTTTCTTCTAGGGCTGTTCTCCAGACCAGGAGGCTGAACCCCGTCTCTGTAGGCAGCGATGAGCTAACAAGTATAAGAAAAAGCGGAGACATATATTGTTGTTTCAGCAAATTGCAATTATGAAACCATAGCTCAGAAGAAGAGGATTTCCTCCCTTTCAAGCAAGGTAGGTAAATATGGATGATATACTACAAAATTTGGATCAGCTCAGGCTCCGAAAGAGAATATGAATATCCAGAAGTGATAAATGGTGATCTTCCATATCTACTCGAAAAAAATGACTATTAAATGGTGAGATCATTAGCGAGATCTTCAAGAAGAGTTCGAGGGGGGTCGAAACAAGAAAACAGTAGCAGAAGGGGGCTACGTCAGGCGAGGGCATCGAAGTTCAGTCTCCAAGGCCAGCGTTTTAGCTTGTTCCTTGTTATAGCAAATAATAGCGCCAAGGTGAAGCTCCTGGATCCGTAGCTCGGTTCAACCTTTGTGAAAGCTTCTCCTCAATATGTTTGATCCCTTTTCAAGCCTTCCTCTTCCTTAAACTCTTCATAAGTGCGAGCTTATTAAAAATTGAACTCCGACTTATGATGAGCTCTATTCCACCTGCCTCTTATCTAACAACATATATGAGGTCACCTTCCCAATGAATGGCGTTTACTCCCTGAAGTCTTTCTTCATTTATGTCAATACCAGGTGTCGCTTCATCTATTGTGTACAATGAGGGCTACAATCGACTAGAATGATTTCATTCATTGATTCCTTCCTGCAGGGGATTCTATTTAAAGACTGGTAGAATGAATTACCTACATGCACCTTCTTCTTCTTGAGCGCTTGCTGGCTTATAGAGAGCAAGGAAGGCATTTGAATACTGACTTGCGCCAATCCTGTTAAAGAGGTCGCCCTAGCGGGAGCCAAGGGTATGGCCAAAGAATTTGGAAAATGCTTATGCCAAGGAGGCTTGGAGCTTCTAACCACGTGTGCCAACTGTCTCGGAGTAGGCGTGGAAAGCTCATAATAGTGACAAGCGGATGAGTTTTCTATGTTGTCTGTAGGTGCGCTCATTCCGAATTTCTTTGTACCGCCCAGAAAAGCACGAGAGAAAAGCAGATCCAATACCAAGACGCCCAGAACTATCACTTAAACCAAGGGAACTCCATGTAAGGAAACTAGCATTCTATAACTGGATCACTGAGAACTAGCACTGAAACTATAGGGATAGTGGTAGGAGCATAGTAAGAGGTCTTTGCTGCTTTACTGCTTGACTTATAGATTGAGCGTGGAGAACATTATCTTAGTTAAAGTCGTTAGCTCTTCTCTGTGTGCCCTTCCCGTAACTCAACTCTTCATTCTTGTTTCGCTGTGAATGGTATAGCTCTTATGGCTAGCTCTTGGTCCTTTAGTAAGGGAATGGGTTAAGGAAGCGAGTCACCCTCTAATAGGAAGAAGAAGCCCTTTCTCTCTTATTTAGCCAAATCAGCTTGGGCTTAGATGGTTGGTTTTGCTGCTGATCCTTTCCCCGTGTTTTAACCATGAAATATAGCAAAAGGCAGGTACTCCTGATTCCAATCTATTGAGGAGCTTAGAGGGGCAAGCGTTGGCTAAATACCAACAACTCCTTATCACAGCTGAGAGGGAAATCGGCAGCATATCCCAATGGGAACTAAGGAGAGTGGGCCAAAAAGCAAATCTTCTTTTTTATATATAACCTATGGGTGGATGATGGCTCCCTTGTTGCTCGTTTTTAAGACAGATAAGACAACTCTAGGAAGCACCTATCTTTCTTGAATTGAATTACGCGTGAATCCCTATTTTGAAAGGTAAGAGGCCGCTTGCATTTGCTTTCTTTCATGAGGGGCTATAGCTTCTGCAGCCAACTTCGGTGGCCAGTTTTCTCTTCACAGAAGCGGCTCTCCCCATGTTCTGGATTCTTTATCTTGGCCAGTGCTGATGACAAAGTCTGCGGAGTAAAAAGTGAGGCTTAGTCAAAGGGCTTTGGTGGGTGAGGGTCTGGAGTGTGCAGTCTATGATGTGTCCAATTCGATCCATCTTTTTGCTGGATGGATTTGGTGCCGTGAAAGAGGAGGGGTCAACATGGGATTTTCTATTGGGCCCTAGGGGACGCTATGAAAGAAAGGCTTTAGAGCAAGATTGGGACACAGACAGAGGAAGAAAAAAGAAATAGCTGCCAGGTCGGCTTAAGTGAGTTCAGTGACACTTGGGTATCAATCAACATAAATAAAGTACGACACCGCTCTTTCAAAGGGTCCGGAGATCTCATAAGAGAAGACAGAGCTTGACTGGGGCTATGAAAACCATCGAGAATAGAATCTCAGTATGAAGAAGGACAGTTAGATGCGGCCTTATGACTCAACCATCGAAGAAAGCGAATTGCTAATTCAAGTCTTCCTTTCCGTGCCTACCTTCCTTGTTTAAGGAGTTGCTTTCTCGCATTATCAAATTCTTATGCCAATTAGGCCGGGTTTCCTCAAAAGAAGTGATCGAGAGAAGGCTACTCTAGATCGGGTAATCATTAAATCGTGTATTGTAAGCTAATTTCTTCAAGGGTTTAAGGCTTATACTTTTCTTATAGAAGGTGGTTTAAGGATAGGCACCTTCTAGTCAAAATGTCTGCTGCTTAGCTCATCCGCTAGCTCCCCTTCTTCTTTAAGTTAAGGAGGTAATTGAGGTAGTACAGTAAAAATCGATAGAGCTACCTTCACATTTGAAAGGGGTGAAAGCGGTAATTTCATATTCATAAGAGAAGCAAGATCGTAGCGTCGAAAGATTAGCTCTTCCTTTCTTCCTCCCATCTCGTGCCCTATAAGAAGGAACATCAATCGAAGTAATCACGTAAGACATAGAGTCACATTCTCTCCTAACCAAAGATTCGGAGAATCAGAACCAATGGCACTCACTAAGACTAATGCTACTGCTAACACCATTCTATCCCATTCAATCAGTTAGAACATCAAAAAACCGAAAGGCGATAACACGACCTGTGGATTCTGCGATGCGAACCTGTATATTCCATGAGAAAACTCTCACCTTCAAGTGCTCTGACATCAATTAATGGATTGTTTGTGTTTTACGGCTAAACCGGGAGATGCACAGATTCCTCAAGGCATTGTTTTTGTATGAGTTATGGAATAAGGACAAGACCCATAGAGAAATGTTTAATGGTCCGCAGGCTAAAAGAAAAATGATGATCTTCCAAACCTTCCTGCTCGTCCAGCTTCTACAGCGGGAGAATTAGTGATAGCGCGGAGGTGGAAAAGAAGAAGAGGAAGAATGCTATTAGAATCTTCTTTTGCAATCATCGCATCCATCTATCTGTATCAAACATGCGCCCTCCCGTCTATCGATCTGCGTAAATTGTATTATTATTGTAATAATAATACTAGGTGAAACACCATATTGTATTATTATTATTATACAATAATAGGTGGTGTTTTGCTTATTGCATATTATTGTCCCATTTTTCGGTTCTGTATGAGTCTGTGTCCATATGTATGTGTACCCTCACCTTTTCGAAACACCAGGTACATATGTAAATTTCGAGGATGAAATTTCATAAGGAGGGGAGGTTGTAAGACCTCGATTTTTTTATATAAATAAAATTGAATTTCCACTATTCGTTATCTTGAAATAATGAGTTAATTTTATATAATACTTTAGTTATGGGTAAAATGTGCAAATTTTACAAAATAAGCAAGTGATTAAAAAATATTCATTTTTGTCGGGGAATATTCGTTCGGTCGTGGAATATTCTTGTTGTCGGGGAATATTCATACGACGGCGCAGCCATTTGTGGCCCCATAACAGAATAACTATTGGATGAAGAAAATGACAAGTTTGAGTTTTTATAAATAACGGCATAATTGTTACCATTAACACTGTTGGATTACCTGGTGGTTAAAATACAGTAATACGCGCGGTTACACAGTAGCACATGGTATTGCACAATATTTTTGAATTACTGATTCTTACGTATAAAGGCACTACTCAATAATTTTTATAATAATTGATGTTCAATATTTTATTTTATTGGTTCAATATTTGCTACGTTGATATTTTAAATTATTATTATTTCAATAATTGTCACTGCACATTATTTTCAATTATCAGATCAATAATTCATATTATTTGAATAATGTTATTAGATAACATTATTGGAAATGTCTAGAAAGTTCTGTCAAGGAGAGGTTTGGTCACCTAATTGCGCGCCAGTAAGGAGAAATCCTTATCGGAAAGCCCCCTCTTTCCTGGGAACGGCTTGGTTATCATTACTGTGATTCTGTAATATTATTTGTGAATAATTAATTATTGATTTATATGATAAGGAAATATATACTTTTTATATGGATATAAATGAAGGAATTAATACTGAGGTGTTTTATTAGTATTTTGTCGAAATAAAGAATGAAATTTAGAAATTTTCAGAAAATTAGTTTAATACTTGATTTTGTAAAATCTATAACTCTTTGTGTATAATGAGTTAGGAGATGAGCCATATATCAAAAGAAAGCCCTGGAAGTAAGCTAAACGTAGAAATCTGAATCAACTCTTTGTGTATAATGAGTTAGGAGATGAGCCATATATCAAAAGAAAGCCCTGGAAGTAAGCTAAACGTAGAAATCTGAATCACCAAAAAATTCTTTGTGGATTTTTCGTGGTGACTGTTTGAGTGAAACTGGTACGAGGAACTTATAGTCCGAAAATCAAATCATTGTTCTTAAGCTCTATTACGTGAGTTATAATTTTGATTCGACCGTTGGATCGTTGTGATTTTTGGATATGTTATACATATATAAGTTGAGTATATGTCCACAAATTTTGAACCGTTAAAATTTAACGTATGATTTGTTATGAATTTTAAGAAGTATTAAAAATCATCCGTATGTGGATTACGGGCATTTTTCGTTTGGAATTTGGAAAAACTTATAGCTACAAAGTTGTAGAGAATTTAATTTTCTATGGAATGGACATAAAATTTTTATTTTTCTGATAAAAGGGCTATTTATTATGAATTATTGAAGTTTCAGAAATTAAAATGTTTTTATTAAAATTATGAATGGGACCCACTTTTGTTTTTTGTGAAAACATGTGCTGGAAATTTTGTTCAAATGTGGTGGGCTGATATTAGTTCAAAGGTGTGCGTAGAATTAAAAAACAAAATAATTTTATTTTATTATTTTAGTCTGCTTTGGCGTTCTAGCATTTTTCTATAAATAGGGTGCTTAGTTAGAATTGAAAATCACACCAGAAACAAGTTTTCTCTCTCTATATTATCGAGCGTATTTTTGTGAGTATTTTGATACTTTGAGAGTTTCTATTTAGTGAAAGTTTCCTTCGGCTTTACATCCGATATTCCATTCAGAAGTATTGTTCTTTTGAGGTAAGAGATGTTATTTTCTTCATGAATGATATTATTTCTTTCAATATCATTATGCTTAAATTTTGTTATGAATTTTATTATGGAATTTCTACCTTTTCGTAAAGTCCTTAAAAAGAAATGATGTACAAGGACTATAAATATAGAAAGATCAAACATGTTAGGTTGATCTTATGTTGTAATAGATAGATTTGTCTGATCGTCAAGCACTGTACCAAAAATCGTAGTCTGCCAGGAGAATCAAGGAAAACTCGAGAGCTATCGAGGCAGAATTGTAGTCTGCAAAATAGTTGATCTCGGAGTTCGTAGACTTCTAGGAGAGACGAGGAAGGTCTGCTGAGGTAGTCATGTTCAAAATCATAGAGACAGCCTGCCTGCGAGCCGACCGAGTATCTGCCAAAGCCAAGTCAAGAATTGTAGACTACACTCAGAGTTGTAGAGTCTACTAATCATACCAAAGGCAAAGATCGTAGTCGAGCAAGATCAGATGAAGACAACAAGCACAACGACAGAGATCGTAGTGTCAAGATCTGATCTCAGAGTTGTAGTGTCTGCACATCCAAAGCTGAATCGTAGAGTGCAGAACTAAGACCTCAACAATTGTAATCATAATGCCAAAGCAGAATCGTAGAGCAAATACAATTCTCAACAAATGAGCACTCCCTGAATATCCAAAGGAATGAAGCCTCTGGTTGGTAATGCAAAGATACATATCACTTGAAGAAAGCCAGAGAGCACTCAACGAATGAAATGTAAGCTAATAGAAGATCTAAGCATCAACTCAATCAGCATCCAGATTTAGTTGAGAAGTTATTCAAGGTAAAGTCTTCCACAAGATGATCATAAGAAGACTTTAGTAGCTGACTAAGGAAAGTCAGCATATGCAGTGGCTATCAAGAAGAAAGATGACAATGATCTCGGAAGTAACCAGGATCGTAGTGTTTGCTAGATAAAGAAGAAACTGATGAAGTATACTCAAAGATACTGGTCAGCCTCTAAATAACAAGGCTAAAGTGATTAAGTATTGGGTCAGTCCATTGATGATAAGTGAATGGGAGATCACAAGGAGAAAGCGAGCTGGACACGCCACAAATCTGAAGTGTCTTGTTATTCAGAAGGGGCCAGAGCAATAAGTCAAACCATCAGTATTTGAGAACAGTCGAGGCGAACAGAAGTAATGAAGCACTGCACAAGAGAAGGAAGAGGTGCTCTACATTGAAGATCCAATCAACAATCTTCAAGATCGTAGTGTTGTCTCTACCAGTCAACAAGACACTACGATCAGGTCCATGAAGATATGTATCTGAATCGTAGAGTTCGAATACCTGAAGACTGAAGCATTGGCAACGGTTTAATATGAAGAGTAATATTCGAATAAGAGCTTATTGAGAGCATCGATGCAAGGATAACCTTTGATCAAAAAATCTGAAGGGTGAAATAATGTCATTGACCTGCCCAAGACATCAAAGTGACATATCTGACAAGGTTGGTGAAACAGCAGACTGCAGTGACAGGAAGTCAGAAAAAGATGTCATGTCACATTTGCAGTCTGCACCAAATAACTCGAGATCTCTGAAGCATTTTAATAGCTTTCAACGGTTACTTTCCAACGGGAAGATTGGGAAGTAGTATAAATCATCAGAGCTTTAAAGATCAAAGAGAGATGATGATTGTGAAGTTACAGAATTGTTGAGTTGGTGAATGCTATTGTTGACTCTACTAGTTCCACCAAATATCAATATAACAAGTCTTAGTGACAGTGAGACTACCAAGGTGGAAGTGAATCAGCTTTGAAGAAGAACTCAAACAGATCAAAGATTCACTCAACAAAGATGAAAATTCCACTAAAGATGGCAGCCAAGCTGAGAGCCGAGAAGGCCAAGAAGATAGCATTTTGGAAAGTGGCTGAGTATAAAGAAGATCAACAGAGCCACTCTACGAATCACCATGAACCAAAAGCTGAAATTGAACAAATGCAAAACCATATCTGCAAAGTATTCAAGAAGGGTTCAGGGATTTCTAAGTGCCAGACAAAAACTACTAAAAGCATAGAGACTTAGCAAACCCAGATGGTGATGGTGCACAACTGATACCAGATGAAGATGAGCAGAAAAGGGAGAAGATCATATACACCAAAGAAGATGTGATTCGGACTCAAAGCTGAAAGCAAAGAGGATCACACCAAGCTGCTAAGTATAAAAGATGTTCAGAGCTTAATGACATCTTAGCAGCTCAGCACCAACAACATCAACAACTACAACAACAAGAAGCCAGGGCCTGAGGGGTCCTTGTCTAGAGGGACTAAATGAAGTTCCAAGCCTGCTGGGCCTGAAGAGTTCCTAGGGAACTAGAGAAGTTCCAAGGTTGCTGGCCTTGAAGAGTTCTTAGTGAACTGAAGTCCCAAGGCTGCTGGCCTTGAAGGAATCTTAGTGATTCAGGGTGCTACCCTTCCTTAGTGGAAATCCTGCTAGTTAAAAGTAGAAGAGTGGATTAGGAGCTTGAGTTTTTGAACCACTTAAAACCCCTTGTGTCTTTTACTTTATGTCATTTACATTATGTACATTAACTGCTATAACTGCTATGTATATTTTAACTGCTTACCACTGAACTAACTCTACGAACAATGTATGTATGATTATGAATATATTAATGAAGGGGATATTTAACTTATTCTGCTGTGCTTGAAAAGATTCTTATGTTTGTCACATGCTAAATTATTTATAATACAAAATAAACCAGAAAAGTATTTGAAAGTAAAAAAGATCTATTCAACCCCCCTTTTAGATCTATTGTGCCTACTGGGAACTAACAATTGGTATCAGAACAGGTTCTCATTTTATATTAAAAAATTAATCGCTTTGAGTCTTATCCTAGGCACAAACATCGTTCTAAACTTAGTTTAGTAGTAAGTCACTTGTTGCATACAGATGAGCTCACACGTTGGAAATATTGTGTACAGGTAAATGTGTATATACACCTGAAGCTGGTTTGATTGGTCCATGCTCTTGATTGTCATATCAACAAGACCAATTCTTGCTCGCGGTCATTCTTGTAATCTGTAGACCAGGCTTGTAAGCTCAAGAGACATCAACAAAAGGAGTCAAACATCCACCCGGCCGAAAAGATGAAAAGGCCACACATGCTAAGAAATGCTTATCCAAAGAAGAAAGAAGAACTTCTCAAACATGTGTTTGGCCAACCAACAGCTAGATGTAAACCTTGTGAACTCAGGGGTGTCGAAGAATTGAAAACATTGAGATTCACTTAGATTGCATCCTCAAGACCACGACTGATTGATCAAAGGTCAACTGGAGCAACAAGCTGTTTGGAGTAAATGAGAAACTATGAACATCAATGCCTAATCTTAATATGTCAAAGTTAAATGACTGTTAAGAAACTAACATTAGAAAGGTACGGTTCCTCACTAGTATAGCTGTGTACATCTATTGCACCTTCATATGAACTACAACAGTATTCTTTCAAGAAATCATAATCTACCTAAAAAGGTGAATATAGAAAGTACACTGAGGATGGAAACCCAATTGCCCAATTTCCTATAAACTTTCTCTCCATCCAAGTTTTAGGTTGAAGATGACATCTTAAAAGAAATCTGAAATGGGTCATAAGAGCATCACATGTTAAATTAATTTTATGTGAAGTAATCTTTGCTGATGGGTTAGTATGTATGTACAAACCAATGTTCTAAGAGTTTGATAACACACAGAGTATAATCAGTCCTGCAAAAGTATCTTGATGATTTGTAGAAACTGATCACCTCCATGAATCAACTAGATATAAATAATTCGTAGAGTTGACTCTCACTCTGAGAACATTTAAACTCTGTGAACATAACCAAGCAAATGATGAAACCATCAAAGAAAAAGAGTGTGTTCTTAAAATAGCAAATCTTACACACACTCACCTTCATGCATCTCAAAATTTATTTATCTAAATGAGTTACATGCATGAATATGACTGTTGGTGATCAATATGATGATTATCTAAATATATGAGGAATAGAGGTTTAGAAAACTAACCTAGCAGGACCCACTTGACCATGGGTTCCAAAAATAGAAATTTATAATATGCAGGTACTTGGTCTATCTGACCACACTAAAGAAGGCTAAAGTAGAAGACTTCAGTCAAGAAAGATTCAACCAGCCGAAGGCTTAAGACTGTTAAGAAATGATTCTGATAAAATTCCTATATGTCAAAGCCTGTTCTTGAAGACCTGCTGAGCTAATCTGAATAAAGCTCACATGGCTATTGATCTTTGTATGGAAGCAAGCCATTCTACAAAAGAAGAAAAGGGTCTTATATGCCCAATCATGCAAAACATGTAATAAGAGAAGAATCCTCAAGGAAGCTGACTACAGAGGATCATCGAGCATCAATCATGAGGAACTCATTATGGGAGCAGAACTCAGCAAGCATAAACTGATAAGGAATACTACGTTCGTAGTACTGTCAAAGGATCGTAGAATGATCAACCCTGAAAATGCCCATTTCTATAATACAAGAAGATTTAATGACTTCAGCCAGAATGACATATGCATGGTTGCATTCTGCTACACATGAAAAAGAACTTAGGTCTCTCTGAAGAAGACAGTATCAACTGTGGGGGAGTGATAATCTGCTAATAGTACAGAAGCTCTAAACCATCAGAGATATACTATGAAGCTATGTACCAGCTACAGAGTCCCAAAACTTTGTGGCTGATGAACCAAATGAAGATTCATAGTCAGTAGGAACGTCTCAAAATGTACTACTGATAACCTTTTAGCCAGCTAGCTCAAAATCGTGGAGTACCTACGATCAAACATCTGATCATAGTGCAAGAGCAGGAGGACACCACAATTACAGCCAGTGCAAATGTCTAAAGTTGGAAGAGGGACTCCCCAATAGAAAAGGTCAAATGAGATATCAGTACAAATCACTTCTAAAGTATTTCATCTGGAAAGCGCCTCATGGACAAACCTGACCCTTAGCTCACTCTAAGAGGTTGGCCCTTCCTGAGCTACCTTGACCCAGAAGGAATGCTTAGTAAAGTTCATCTCAAGGACCAAGTCAGTCAATGATTATAGAATAGAGTTTTAAGAGAACTCAACGATCGTGATGCAATCTCAACGATCATAGTGAAAACTCAACAATCGCAGAAGCAGACTCGACGATCGCAGACTTACCAGAAGACACTCTAGCTCATGAGGAGCTTGGAAGAACGAGAAAATTGCTCTACCATTCTGAAGTATGAGGAGATTAGTTCAAATACAGTTTAGAAAGACATCTTGCAAATGCACATCAGAACTTAAGTACCCAAACTGACTTGGGGTACATCAGTGGTTGAGCTATGCAGTTTCAACATGAGGAGAAATGTCAAAATCAACCACTGCAACATCTTTCAGAGAATTGATCGTTGAGTCAACAAAAGAAAATTTAGAGTCAATAGCTGTTTTATCATGCTACTCTACGAACTCAAGAGGTCAATCCACGTCAATCAAACGTCTACTCTTCTAAAAGAGACAACTAACTGACAAGCTACTGGGGAGTTACAACTTGCTACTGAGTATCGTGCAACCAATGACTGGGTGACACATCACAGTATATGCAGAGTCAGAAGGAACTTCCAAAAAGACAGATTCAAATCTGCAAACAGTTATCAGAACCTCTTGAACCTCTCTCCCTCCCATTTTTAAACCCTAGAATCTTCTTTAAAGTCAAACCAATTAAACTTCCAAATCCCTGCCTAAATCACAGTCAACTATCTCTCACAAGACTTCCTAAAACCAACACCTATATTCCTCGAACTTCTTAAATGGTAGATTGACGAGTAATCATTGGCATTCAGCTAGGAACCAAGACATTCGAAAAATCCAAAAAGAAGTTCAAAGATATTCTTGAACTTGTGAAGAAGGCCGGGTTCTCAGAATGTCTTGAGGAAAATACACGAATATATGGTGACCTGGTCAAAGAGTTCCATTCAAATGCAACCATAAATTCTAGAATCCTCTCCACCAAGGTTAAAGGTCAGATTCTAAAACTAAACTCTTCTGACATCAATCAATGCTTAGGCCTTCCTGACTGTAATCTGAAAAGCCTGAAAGAGATCGACACAAAAAAAAAGCTAAGAAGATTATGCAGTATAGAAGAAACCCTAGTCTAAAGGACATGAAGAAAAAGGAGTTTCCTGAAGAATTCTAGTTCCTTGCTGAAATCCCGGGAAAATGTATCTTATGCAAAGACACTGCACATGATACTGTGATTGACCAACAGCTGGAGATCATATCTGCCATAGTCTTGAAGGAACACATCAACTTTGGAGATGTCTTGCTCGATCATATGTCTAAGTGGTTAGATAAGGAAGAAAAGAAAAGATTGACTGAAAAACCACTCACAAAGGTTTTTCATGGGAGATTCTTTAGTATCATCCTGAAGAAAAAGTTGAAGAATAAAATTAAGGATGATGATGGTGAAATCCTTAATGTTCACAAGGTAATGTCTCCACAACTGTTCTTAAATTGGAAAAAAAACCCAAAAGAGAATAGAAGGTTGACAACTGGGAGCAGTAGCAAGTCCTCTGCAAAGAAGAGGAAGGCAAAAGAGGTAGAAAATTTTGAATCTGATGATTCTGTACCAACGGCAATAGCACCAACCAAGAAGAAATCCAAGAGCATGAGTAAAGATGAGGCCTCTCCAAAAAGTCTATCTACAGAAGATAAGGTTGAAGATGAAAAGGTCTCAACTGCAGAGACCACTAAGAGAAGAAGTAACAGATTACTTCAAAGGCCATCCAGCAAGAAATCTAAGATGATGGATAGTCCAATTTCAACTCACCATGAAGGTACATGAAATGAAGAAAAGGACGTAGAATCAGAAAAAGAAAAGGCTAAGCCCCCACAGGCCAAATCTAGCAATGAAGGTGAAGCCGGATTAAAGGAAGAAAATGTAGTATCTGCTGATGAAGAAGAATGCACAAGCCCCCAGAGCATTCACTCTGCTGATAAAGTCAATATACAAATTGACCAAATTGCATCTCCAAATGCAAATGCTCCAACCAACCCAGATGATGGATCAAATGATGCTGATTCTGAAAAAGAAGGGCATGCCCCCACAAATACTGAAGATCAAGAAATTTCGTCTGCTGACTCAAAGATCTTAGAGTCTAAAGAAGAAGAAGTATTTGATTCACCCATAACTAAATCCCCAAGAAGGAGTCATCGATTAATAGCTCAATTTGCCTCCAAAGGGAGAAGTGATCACTCTAATGCTGTCATTGAATAAAGTGATAATAAATTTGAATCACAGAAAGAGGATGCTGAAGATGGGACCAGAAATGAAGAGAATAAATCTTAGGAAGATATTGCTGAAGAAGGTTCTGAAAATGAAAACCGACAAGAAAGATTCACTGATGAATCCGATCAGAATGATTCAGGCTCAGAGAGAGAGGAACTGGAGAAGGATTCTGATTCTACACATCAGGAATCAGAAGAACTAGAATACTATCATGTTCTCTCTCCAGCCAAAATTAGCAGAAGAATTATAGTGGAAGTCTTTGATGAGCCACCAGCAGAACCACCAACAAGATGGATAAATCAAGGAAATGAACAACTTTGAGTTGTAAGAATGACCACGGATGAAGTACTTCACAACTGGAAAAACATGGAATTAGACTGTACAACAATACTGTATGACTCTGAAGACCTTCTGATGAGATGGTTCTTCCCGTGGATGTCATGGTTGAGGCACATACTAATGCTGATGAGAGCTATTTTAGTTGGTGCTACTCTCAGTTTCCAAATTTGGAACTGGTATCACAAAACTTCCCCAGGGTTAAGAAGTTTGCAACCATGATGTTCAACAATAAGCCACTATAAGATCTACCGACATGCTGAAAATCATTATATTCCTTACGATCGTAGAGTGGACTCTGAGGGAAAAAGGAATTTGGCCAAGACACTAATTGTAGAGTCTGTTCACTCTACCATTGATAATGATCAAGTCCAAAATCAGATGTCTCCATCTGCCCAAACACAGCTATCTAACATTCCTGCATCCTCAACTAGTGATTGGAACTCAACAATTCTTTAGATTCTCAACACCTTCAAAAATTTGTCCAAAGAAGCAGATCGTAGAGTCCAATCTGGTGTTCAGCAAGAGACTTACCAACCAAATGACGAAGTCTTTATGGAGCAAGAGCTAATGAAAAACTCTGATGAACTGATTGAGAAGATATCTCTAATCCATGAAGAATCAAAGAGAGTGACAGCAGCTGGAGATAATTCAGTTCAAGATAGACTCCAAGCAACTACGACTGATGTATCCCTCAAAATCAGAGAAAGAGATCATATCTATCTCAAGGATCTACATGATTAAAAGGCTGAAGCTTTACTAGCACAAAAGGAAAATGAAGAGAAACTCAAAGTCCTCTCCGACAAGATTGACAATATGAACCAGTCCTTCTCTATACAACTTGAGTTGAGTCAACATGATCTCAAGATTTAAGTTGGTAACACCTCCTACCTGATGGAGCAACTAATGTCCAACATGGAGAAGCTCTCTCAAATGATTAATGAAAAAAAGGGGGAGAAAAAGAGGCATAGAAAGGGGAAGAATAAGAGGCACCCTAGAAAGAGCAAGGAGAACAAAAGGAAAGAAAAGAAGAAGACAACACCAGGAGGAGCTGAATCATCATCTAAGGGGGAGCCAAAGGATGATGAGCCTAAGGCTGAGGGGGAGCCAGAGCCATAACCAGAAAAAAAAGAAATGAACAGCTCCACATCACAGGGGGAGCAAGGGAACAGGAGCAAAGGAATCAAATAGATGAATAGCTGATCAACAGACATCCTGAAAGCATACATGGAACCAAAGAGGTATATCTCTAACTAGTTAGGTATGTTCTGGATCCAGAATGTAAAATGTCAGTGTATTAAATTCTACATCATTATAAATGACATTCATGATTATCTGTTTTAGAAATACAGCTGCTCACCGTATATAAGATTCATGCATAACATGCATATGCACTTATTGTTTTTGTCATAATCAAATAGGGGGAGATTGTCAGGAATATGCATGTGAATGATATTCCTATTTACATATGATTTGATTATTATATATATATATATATATATATATATATATGAATATGCAAGTATGCTTGCATTAAGAAAAGCTATAAAGTCCTTTGATAGATAATAGAAACATATGTACAAGGACTTAGAATGAATTGATCAAATGTGTTAGGTTGATCCTACACAAGCAAAACGGCTTTTTAAAGTCCTTAAAAAGAAATGATGTACAAGGACTATAAATATAGAAAGATCAAAAATGTTTGGTTGATCTTATGTTGTAATAGATAGGCTTGTCTGATCGTCGAGCACTGTACCAGAAATTGTAGTCTGCCAGGAGAGTCAAGGAAAACTTGAGAGCTATCGAGGCAGAATTGTAGTCTACAAGATAGTTGACCTCAGAGTTCGTAGACTTCCAGAAGAGACGAGGAAGGATCGTAGTGTGTCGAATAAAGCTTCCTCAGGGTCGTAGTCTGCTAAGGAAGACATGTTCAGAATCGTAGTGACATCCTGCCTGCGAGCCGACCGAGTATCTGCCAAATCCAAGTCAAGAATCGTAGACTACACTCAGAGTTGTAGAGTCTACTAATCATACCAAAGGCAAAGATCGTAGTCGAGCAAGATCAGATGAAGACAACAAACACAACGACATAGATCGTAGTGTCAAGATCTGATCTCAGAGTCTTAGTGTCTGCACAGCCAAAGATGAATCGTAGAGTGTAGAACTAAGACCTCAATAGATGTGATCACAATGCCAAAGTAGAATCGTAGAGCAAATACGATTCTCAACAAATGAGCACTCCATGAATATCAAAAGGAATGAAGCCTTTGGTTGGTAATGAAAAGATACATATCACTTGAAGAAAGTCAGAGAGCACTCAACGAATGGTATGTAAGCTAATAGAAGATCTAAGCATCAACTTAATCAACATCCAGATTGAGTTGAGAAGCTATTCAAGGTAAAGTCTTCCACAAGATGATCATAAGAAGATATCAGTAGCTGACTAAGGAAAGTCAGCATATGCAGTGGCTGTCAAGAAGAAAGATGACAACGATCTCGGAAGTAACCAGGATCGTAGTGTTTGCCAGACAAAGAAGAAACTGATGAAGTATACTCAAAGATATTGGTCAACCTCTGAATAACAAGGCTAAAGTGATTAAACATTGGGACAGTCCATTGATGATAAGTGAATGGGAGATCACAAGGAGAAAGCGAGCTGGACACGCCATAAATTTGAAGTGTCTTGTAATTCAGAAGGGGCTAGAGCAAGAAGTCAAGCCATCAGTATTTGAGAACAGTCGAGGCAAACAGAAGTAATGAAGCACTGCACAAGAGAAGGAAGAGGTGCTCTACATTGAAGATCCAATCAACACTCTTCAAGATTGTAGTGTTGTCTCTACCAGTCAACAAGACACTACAATTAAGTCCATGAAGATATACATCAGAATTGTAGAGTTCGAATAGATGAAGACTAAAGCATTGGCAATGGTTCAATCTGAAGAGTAATATTCGGACAAGAGCTTATTGAGAGCATCGATGCAAGGACAACCTTTGATTGAGAAATTAGAAGGGTGAAATAATGTCATTGACCTGCCCAAGACATCAAAGTGACATATCTGATAGGGTTAGTGAAACAGTAAACTGTAGTGACAGGAAGTCAAAAAAAGATGTCATGTCACATCTGCAGTCTGCACCAAATAACTCGAGATCTGTGAAGCAATTTGAATAGCTTTCAACGGTTACTTTCCAACGGGAAGATTGGGAAGTAGTATAAATCATCAGAGCTTTAAAGATCAAAGAGAGCTGATGATTGTGAAGTTGCAGAATTGTTGAGTTGGTGAATGCTATTGTTGACTCTACGAGTTCCACCAAAAATCAATATAACAAGTCTTAGTGACAGTGAGTCTACCAAGGTGGAAGTGAAGCAGCTTTGAAGAAGACCTCAAATAGATCAAAACTTCACTCAACAAAAATGAGAATGCCATTAAAGATGGCAGCCAAGCTGAGAGCCGAGAAGGCCAAGAAGATAGTATTCAGGAAAGTGGTTGAGTACAAAGAAGATCAAGATAACCACTCTATGAATAACCATGAACCAAAAGCTGAAATTGAACAATTGCATAACCATATCTACAAAGTATTCAAGAAGGGTTCAGGGATTGCTAAGTGCTTGACAAAAACTACTAAAAGAATAGAGACTTAGCAAACCCAGATGATGATGGTGCACAGCTGATACCAGATGAAGATGGGCAGAAAAGAGAGAAGATCAGCTGCACCAAAGAAGATGTGATCCGGACTCGAAGCTGAAAGTAAAGAGGATCACACCAAGCTGCTAAGTACAAAAGATGTTCAGAGCTTAATGACATCTCAGTAGCTCAGCACCAACAATATTAACAACTACAACAACAAGAAGCCAGGGCCTGAGGGGTCCTTGTCTGGAGGGACTAAATGAAGTTACAAGCCTGCTGGGCTTGAAGAGTTCCTAGAGAACTAGAGAAGTTCCAAGGCTGCTGACCTTGAAGAGTTCTTAGGGAACTGAAGTCCCAAGGCTGTCCGCCTTGAAGAAATCTTAGTGATTCAGGGTGCTGCCCTTTCTTAGTGGAAATCCTGCTAGTTGAAAGCAGAAGAGTGGATTAGGAGTTTGAGTCTCTGAACCACTTAAAACCCCTTGTGTCTTTTACTTTATGTCATTTACATTATGTACATTAACTGCTATAACTGCTATGTATGTTTTAACTGCTTACCACTGAACTAACTCTACGAACAATGTATGTATGATTATGAATATATCAATGAAGGGGATCTTTTACTTATTCCGCTGTGCTTTAAAAGATTCTTATGTTTATCACATACTAAATTATTAGCAATACAAAATAAACTAGAAAAGTATTTGAAAGTAAAAAGGATCTATTCAACCTCCCCCTGTTCTAGATCTATTGTGCCTACTGGGAACTAACAAATAATATTCAACTCATTACCAAATATTATTAATTACTAAAGCTTATCTTCTTATATGGTTGTTAACATTAATTAAGTTAACTCTCATCTTACATCTCTTTTAATTGACACTTCACGTTTTGTTAACTCGTCATTGTTTGATATTACATCCTTTTTATTTAATATTAACCTCATCACATATTTTATAATGTTCGTTTCATTAGAATCAGAACACGACCAATTTGTCTCCTTTACGATTTGTCTCTTTTCATATACTTATCTAATTTATCATTGATTAATGTTAAATATCATTATATTTTATAATGTTCATGTTTTATAACATAGAATAAAATCCTTTATCGTCGAAAGCATTACACGTTGTGTAAGACCCCGATTTTTTTTATATACATAAAATTGAATTTCCTCTATTCATTATCTTGAAATAATAAGGAGTTAATTTGGTATAATACTTTAGTTATGGGTGAAATGTGCAAATTTTGCAAAATAAGCAAGTGGTTATAAAATATTCATTTTTGTCGGGAAATATTCGTTTGGTCGTGGAATATAATATTCGTACGACGGTGCAGCCATTTGTGGGTCCCATAACAGAATAACTGTCGGATGAAGAAAATGACAAGTTTGAGTTTTTATAAATAACGGCGTAATTGTTACCGTTAACACTGTTAGATTACCTGGTGGTTAAAATACAGTAATACGTGTGGTTGCATAGTAGCACACGGTATTGCACAGTATTTTTGAATTATTGATTCTTACGTATGAATGGAACTACTCAGTAATTGTTACAGTAATTACTGTTCAATATTTTATTTTATTAGTTCAATAATTGTTGCGTTGATATTTTATATTATTGTTGTTTCAATAATTGTCACTGCACAATATTTCCCATTATCAGATCAATAATTCATATTATTTGAATAATATTATTAGATAGTATTATTGGCAATTATTAGGTTTGGTCACCTAATTGCACGCCAGTAAGGAGAAATCCTTATCGGAAAGCCCTCTCTTTCCTGGGAACGGCCTGGTTGTCATTATTGTGATTCTGTAATATTATTTGTGAATAATTAATTATTGATTTATATGATAAGAAAATATATTTTTTTATATGAATATAAATGAAGGAATTAATACTGTGGTGTTTTATTAGTATTTTGTCGAAATGAAGAACGAAATTTAGAAATTTTCAGAAAATTAGTTTATTACTTGATTTTGTAAAATGTGTAACTCTTTGGGTATTAGTTAGGAGATGAACCATATATCAAAAGAAAGCCCTGGAAGTAAGCTAAACGTAGAAATTTGATTCACCAAAAAATTCTTTCTGGATTCTTCGTGGTGACTGTTTGAGTGAAACTGGTACGAGGGACTTATAGTCCGAAAATCAAATCAGTGTTCTTAAGTTCTATTGCGTGAGTTATAATTTTGATCCGACCGTTGGATCGTTGTGATTTTTGGATATGTTATACATATATAAGTTGAGTATATGTCCACAAATTTTAAACCGTTATAAATTAATGTATGATTTGTTATGAATTTTAAGATGTATTAAAATTGTCCGTATGTGGATTTTGGGCATTTTTCGTTTGAAATTTGGAAAAACATAAAGATATAAAGTTGTAGAGAATTTAATTTCCTATGGAATGAACATAAAATTTTTATTTTTCTGATAAAAGTACTATTTATTATGAATTGTTAAAGTTTCAAAAATTAAATTTTTTTTATTAAAATTATGAGTGGGACCCACTTTTGTTTTTTGTGAAAACATGTGCTGGAAATTTTGTTCAAATGTGGTGGGCTGATATGAGTTCAAAGGTGTGCATAGAATTGAAAAACAAAATAATATTATTTTAGTCTACTTTGGCGTTTTAGCATTTTTTCTATAAATAGGGTACTTAGTTAGAATTGAAAATCATACCAGAAAGAAGTTTTCTCTCTCTATATTATCGAGCGTATTTTTGTGAGTATTTTGATACTTTGAGAGTTTCTATTCAGTGAAAGTTTCCTTCGGCTTTACATCTGATATTCTATTCAGAAGTACTGTTCCTTTGAGGTAAGGGATGTAATTTTTTCGTGAATGATATTATATCTGTAAGACCCCAACTTTTATGAATCTATAAATATCATTTTTGAATATTATGGAGTGAATTTAATATAATGTTATAATTATGGGTAATATTTATAAATTTTGCAAAGTACGCAAGTTATTATATAATATTCGATTGGTAGGGGAATATTCGTTTTAACAGGGAATATTCGTACGACGGCACAATTATTGGTAGACCCCACAACGGAATTATTGTCGGATTGAGAAAACGACAAAAATATCTTTTTATGAAATTAACGGCGGAAGTTTTACCGTTAACTGTTGAAATTCCCGCTGTTAAAAGTACAGTAATAAGCGTGGTTGCATAGTAGCACACGATATTGATTATTGATGCTTACGTGAGAAGTCACTCAGTTTTATTCAATTATTACTACAATAATTACTGCATAGTATCTCACGTTATTTGATTCAATTATTGTCGATATTTTATATATTATTAAATCAATAATTGAGATGACAAAGTTATTCATATTATTATTTGCAATATTGACAATGTCTAGAAGTTCTGTCAAGGAGAGGTTTGGTCACCTAATTGCGCGCCAATAGGGAGAAATCCTTATTGGAAAGCCCCTTCTTTCTTGGGAACGACCTGGTTGTTAAATATTGAGAATTATAATAATGATGATAAAGGTTGTTAAAAATATTGAAAAGATTTTTATGAAGTATTTGATATAAATTTTGGACCCCCATTTACCCATTTTTCTAAATAATCGGTAGAAAGTTATTCAGTGTATATATATATATATATATATATATATATATATATATATATATATATATATATATATATATATACAATAATAGGTGGGGGCCACTGTGGGGCCCACGTGTTGTTGAATTTGGGTGGGGGAGAAACTTGCTGAATTTTTGTCACGGGAAATGGTGGAAAAGTGTTTCTTTTAGTATTATATATATATATATATAATATTTATTTAAACTTTTTATTTTATTAGAATATTTTATTACATAGTATCCTTTCCATTCTCCTATAAATATGATGCTTAGTTAGAATTAAAAATCACACCAGAATCATAGAATTCTTCTTCTATAATATTGAGCGTATTTCTTTTGAGTTTTAGAAAACTTTGAGCATAGAAAACAGTGAAAGTTTTCTTCAAGAATATCCCCTCTATACCAATTGGAATACTATTCTTTTCAAGGTAAGGGATGTTATTTTTGTTCAATATTTGCTTGAAATAATATTTTCTTCCATACTCTGTAGTATGTAAGTAAAATTATTTCTTTTCAGATTTCGAATCCTATACTCGTTTTATTAAAGTTTTGGCTTCTAAACTCCATGAAATTAGTAGAATATCCTTGATATTTGCACTTCATCCAGTATCTTTTCATGAAAATATTACTCTGAGCATTCTTGATAAGTTTTAACTTTTTCATACCGGAGTACTATTCACGGGGTTACTATTCCTGAAGTACTACTCACGGGGTACTATTCACTCGAGTAATATTCACTCGAGGTACTATTCATGATAAAAATTGATTTATTTTCGGTCTAAATTATTTTTGGTACAATATTATTCTTGAATTTTACTCCACAAAGCAGTATCATGTTGATAATTTGGACGTTATTGATTTCTAGATAAATTAAATTATAAATCTTTATAAATTTATCCTTGAACTTGTTTTATTGAATTCTTATATAATTGTCACCATCCTCATGTTTATGTTATGTTAAAAGTCATCTGTGGCCTGTAATGCATAGATGGACTTGGTATGATTATGACAAGGGATTATTCGGTATAATCATGACCGTAATGTTACAAATGATGTAGTAAAAGTCCTCATTGGCCCGTAGTGCATTAATGGACAGTTGTTGACATGATCATGACCATTGATGAAAACACGAATATCCTTGGTCCGTAGTGCATGGATAATTTATGGCTGTGATACTAAAGAATATCCTTGGCCGTAGTGCAGGGGTGATTCGATGATGTGGATTATTTATTAAGTTGAGTCTCAGCGATAAAAGTGATGAAAAACCTTTTAAATCATAGAAGATAGTAGATTTTATTCTCTACTTGACTCTTATAATGGATTATTTGTTTCGCTGCAGTTAAACTTGATGTTTATTATATTTTATCAGTTTAACACTGTTGAAGGCTAACGATAAATTATTTTGCATTATCTTAGTCATAATATTTCTTACTGGGCTAGTTGAGCTCACCCTTTTGCTTTCATTATTCTCTTCAGGAAATGAGAACGTAGTCGGGACTAGTCGGGGAACGGAGTGACGGTCCAGATGATAGCATTAGTAGTCCTCACTATTCTATAAAATAGTGTGATAATAAATGTATTGAGGACTCCATTTGAGTTTGAATACTGTCTAGAAGACAATATTCGTATTAAAACTCGTAGTTTATGTTTTGTCGTATTTTACACGACAGTTGTATTATTAAGTAGTATTTGAATTTTGTATCATGTATTTAGCGACTCAAGATGGGTGATGTATACCTATTTTGGGGGCATCACAATTTCTTTCAATATCATTATGCTGAAATAATGTTATGAATTTTATTATGGAATTTCTACCTTTTTGTGTCGGGGTTACTATTCACATATACGACACTATTCACATATACGGTATTATTCACAAATACGATACTATTCATCGAAAAATAAAATTTTCTCTTCTTTGTCACAGATATCTATTATGGTTACTATCTTTGATTGTATCCATGGTTTGATCTTCATTCTTGAATTTTACTCCATTATGGTTTATTATGGAGTGTTTTTGAACTTGAATTATCTAAAGTATGAATCTCTAATCTTTGTCCTTTTATCTCACATGATTCATTTTCTAAAATGTTTTTCATCATCCTCAGTCCTTAATAATGATACTTGATGAATATCTTTGGCCTGTAGTGCAAAGATGAATGATTACCTGATGAATATCTTTGGCCCGTAGTGCAAAGATAAACAGGTGTTGAGATGAACATGATCAACTGGTGATACAAATGAATATCTTTGGCCTGTAGTGCAAAGATGAATATTTAATCCAAGATATATATTGATTGTTGTTGCAGGGATAAAATATTGATGATGAACTTTTAAATCTTAGAAGACAGTAGAACTCATTCTCTACTTGACTCTTCTAATGGATTGTTGTTTCCGCTGCAGTTGTTGATCTAAAATTTGTTGTCTATTATATTCTATCAGATTTTTTCCTGTTGAAGACTAAGGATAATTTGTTGTATATTATCTTAGTCATAATATTCTTTACTGGGCTAGTTGAGCTCACCCTTTTCCTTTTTGTTCCATTTTTCTTCTCAGGAAGCGAGAATATAGCAGGAATCAGTCGGGATATAGAGTGACGGTCCTAGACAGTTGTTTTAATAGTCCTCATTATTTTTTTAAAATAATGCATCAATAATTGTAATGAGGACTTTATTTAAGTGCGGATATTGTCTAGAAGATAATATTTGTATTTAAATTCACAGTTTATGCTTTGTCGTATTTTGCACGCAATTGTATTAATAAGTTGTAGTTGTTTCTATACTATGTATTTGGTGACTCAGAATGAGTTGGGTGGATTGGACCTATTTTGGGGGTGTCACAGTTGGTATCAGAGCTTAGGGATATGGTCTCTAGCGGAGATCGGGGAATAGAACTAGGAGGGGAGAAATGAGTAAATCCTTCGCTAGTGTGTCCTACCTAAGCTTATTCGTTGGTCGGTCATAATATAGGGATATTAAGTGATATGTTAATTTTTTTAATTAACTCTTGTTTTATGGCAGTATTTAAGAATGGCAGCCGAGAATGTTAACAATTGGGTGTATGAGACCGTGGAACAACCTTCAATCACCAACCAGGAGAACGTGCAACATGATGGAAATATTACTTCTATAAACAACACTAACGAGCAAACGATGAATGATGGGATGTTTGGAAACTTTTTGCTGTTCATGCAAAATCAAACGAGGGAGACTCGTGTACAAAATATGGGTGGAAATGATAGCAACGCGCGATTTGTCACAGCCAAGTAGTTCAAGGAGTTGGGACCACCAGATATCTAGGGAAAGTAGGATCTGATTAAGGCGGAAACGTGGGTCAAGCAAATTACCAAGATATTCGATGTCTTGGGATGCACGAAAGAACAAAAAGTTCCATTTGCCAGCTTTATGTTCCGTGGTGAGGCAGATTACAGGTGGGAATCTGTGAAGCGTACCCAGCCTGCTGCACTCAATATGTCTTGGGAAACATTTCAGAAACTGTTCAATGACAAGTACTTTCCTGAAAGTATTCATCACATGAAGGAGGTAGAGTTATCAAGCTGGAGCAAAACAATATGAACGTGTCGCAGTACGAATCTAAGTTTGCTGAGTTGTCCCAATTTGCATCCCATTTGGTTGATAATGGGGAGAGAATGACGCGAATGTTTCTGCGAGGTTTATTTATATTCAGATGTTGTGAATAGAGCATATCCTACGAACAAAGGTTATACCACAAGTTAAGGTTTTATGGACGAACCATGCTATGGAGGAAATGACTTGGGAGTTGGAATCAAAAATGAAAGCGAGGTACCCTCACCTTTTCGAAACACCAGGTACGTACGTAAATTTCAAGGACGAAATTTCATAAGGAGGGGAGGTTGTAAGACCCCGAATTTTTTTTTTATATAAATAAAATTGAATTTCCTCTATCCATTATCTTGAAATAATGAGGTAATTTGATATAATTCTTTAATTATGGGTGAAATGTGCAAATTTTGTAAAATAAGCAAGTGGTTATAAAATATTCATTTTTGTCGGGGAATATTCGTTCGGTTGTGGAATATTCTTGTTGTCGGGGAATATTCGTACAACGGCGCAACCATTTGTGGGCCCATAACATAATAACTGTCGGATGAAGAAAACAACAAGTTTGAGTTTTTATAAATAACGGCGTAATTGTTACCGTTAACACTGTTAATTTACCTGGTGGTTAAAATACAGTAATATGCGTGGTTGCACAGTAGCACACGGTATTGCACAATATTTTTGAATTATTGATTCTTACGTATGAAGGCATTACTCAATAATTGATACAGTAATTGCTGTTCAATATTTTATTTTATTGGTTCAATATTTACTACGTTGATATTTTAAATTATTGTTGTTTCAATAATTGTCACTGCATAGTATTTCCCATTATCAGATCAATAATTCATATTATTTGAATAATATTATTAGATAGCATTATTGGCATTGTTTAAAATGTTCTGTCAAGGAGAGGTTTGGACACCTAATTGCGCGCTAGTAAAGAGAAATCCTTATCGGAAAGCCCCCTCTTTCCTGGGAACGGTCTGGTTGTCATTATTGTGATTCTGTAATATTATTTGTGAATAATTAATTATTGATTTATATGATAAGGAAATATATTTTTTATATGGATATAAATGAATGAATTAATACTGAAGTGTTTTATTAGTATTTTGTCGAAATGAAGAACGAAATTTAGAATTTTTCAGAAAATTAGTTTATTACTTGATTTTGTAAAATCTATAACTCTCTGTGTATAATGAATTAGGAGATGAACCATATATCAAAAGAAAGTCCTGGAAGTAAGCTAAACGTAGAAATTTGAATCACCAAAAAATTCTTTGTGGATTTTTTGTGGTGACTGTTTGAGTGAAACTGGTACAAGGGACTTATAGTCCGAAAATCAAATTATTGTTCTTAAGCTCTATTGCGTGAGTTATAATTTTGATCCGGCCGTTGGATCGTTGTGATTTTTGGATATATTTTAGATATATAAGTTGAGTATATGTCCACAAATTTTGAACCGTTAAAAATTAACGTATGATTTGTTATGAATTTTAAGAGTTATTAAAAATCGTTCGTATGTGGATTTTGGGCATTTTTCGTTTGGAATTTGAAAAAACTTAAAGCTACAAAGTTGTAGAGAATTTAATTTCCTATGGAATGTACATAAAATTTGTATTTTTCTGATAAAAGGGCTATTTATTATGAATTGTTGAAGTTTTAGAAATTAAAATGTTTTATTAAAATTATGAATGGGACCCACTTTTGTTTTTTGTGAAAACATGTGCTGGAAATTTTGTTCAAATGTGGTGGGCTGATATGAGTTCAAAGGTGTGTGTAGAATTGAAAAACTAAATAATATTATTTTATTATTTTAGTGTGCTTTGGCGTTCTAGCATTTTTCTATAAATAAGGTGCTTAGTTAGAATTGAAAATCACACCAGAAACAAGTTTTCTCTCTATATATTATTGAGCGTATTTTTGTGAGTATTTTGATACTTTGAGAGTTTCTATTGGATGCAAGTTTCCTTCGGCTTTACATCCGATATTCCATTCAGAAGTACTGTTATTTTGAGGTAAGGGATGTTATTTTCTTCGTGAATGATATTATTTCTTTCAATATCATTATGCTAAAATATTGTTATGAATTTTATTATAAAATTTCTACCTTTTTGTGTCAGGCTTACTATTCACGTATACGTCACTATTCACATATACAGTACTATTCACAAATACGGCACTATTCACCGAAAAATAAAATTTTCTCTTCTTTGTCCTAGATGTCTATTATGCTTACTATCTTTGATTGTATCCATGTTTTGATCTTCATTCTTGAATTTTACTCTATTATGGTTTATTATGGAGTGTTTTTGAACTTGAATTATCTAAAGTATGAATCTCCAATCTTTGTCCTTTTATCTCATATGATTCGTTCTCTAAAATGTTTTTCATCATCCTAAGTCCTTAATGATGATACTTGATGAATATCTTTGGCCTGTAGTGCAAAGATGAATGATTACCTGATGAATATCTTTAGTCTGTAGTGCAAAGATGAACAGGTGTTGGAGATGAACCTGACCAACTGGTGATACAAATGAATATCTTTAGCCTGTAGTGCAAAGATGAATATTTGATTCAAGATGTATATTGATTGTTGTTGCAGGGATAAAATATTGACGATGGACTTTTAAATCTTAGAAGATAGTAGAACCCATTCTATACTTGACTCTTCTAATGGATTATTATTTCCGTTGCAGTTGTTGATCTAAAACTTGTTGTCTATTATATCCTATCAGATTTTTCCCTGTTGAAGACTAAGGATAATTTATTGTATATTATCTTAGTCATAATATTCTTTACTGGGCTAGTTGAGTTCACCATTTTCCTTTTTGTTCTATTTTTCTTCTCAGAATGCGAGAATATAGCAGGAATCAGTCGGGGTATGGAGTGATGGTCCTAGACAGTTGTTTTTGTAGTCCTCACTATTTTTGTAAAATAGTGCATCAATAATTGTAATGAGAACTTTATTTAAGTGTGAATATTGTCTAGAAGACAATATTTGTATTTAAACTCACAGTTTATGTGTTGTCGTATTTTGCACGACAATTGTATTAATAAGTTATAGTTATTTCTGTACCATGTATTTGGCAACTCAGAATGGGTTGGGTGGATTGGACCTATTTTGGGGGCGTCACACGTTGCATACGTGAATGTTCGACGCCCTCCGAATTCCTTCGAATGCACATCAGTCACAAAGATGGCCATTTTATGCCTTTATCCCGACCTCAATTCTCAACTCTCAAAAAATGAAAGTTGTAGTACTACTTGTTATCTTTCCGAATCATCTTGAATCGCCTCAATTGGAGTTCGTATGAAAAAGTTATGCTAATTTTAGTAAAATATATTCAGATAGATTTTTCTCCCACACTTGGCCAGCGCCTAGGCACCCAATGTTTGCCTTGGGCAAGCGCCTAGGCGCCCAAGAACAGAGTTTGAGCGCTGAGCCCAGCGCCTATGCGCTCGGCTCTTGCCACTTAATTTAAATTTCCAGATTTTATAACTTTTGACGCACAAATTCAAATTTGATTACATAAACTTGGACCTCTATTTATACTACTCAAAACAATCTAAATCCTAATAGGAATTTATAAACTATAACCCTAATAGAAGTCAATTTGAAAAAGAATTCTAATTAAAAAATCCTAATTAAAAAGGAATTCTAATTATAATAGAATTATAAAAAATCTAAAAATCTACAATTGTCGTGTAAAAATCTTTGCCACGTGAATCAGATTTGCAGTGACATGAGAAAAAAATCGCAGATGTATGCTTGCTGAATAAAAACCCATGGTGTGAATTTGCTAAGGAAAAAGGCCCACACGAATATATGTTAAAGAAAGGCCCACATGAATATGGTCATATGTTTTCCTTTGCATGTCTTTGCTGAATTTAAAAGGGTCCACATGATATAGAAAGTAGCCTTGCATGTAGCTTAAAACAAATCCTCCTTTAATCCTTGTACTGGTCCACATGTACGGAATTAAATTAGTCGCTCCCTTGGTCCAATAATATTTGGGTAAAATTCATTAATTGAAGCACAACTCTTTTACAAAATTTCCTTTAATAACTTTTAGCCCAATTACTTAAAATCATTTGTTGAACCCTTAATACTCGAGTCGATAAATTAACGAAAAATTCTGACCCGGTCAGTCTGTCATCATTCCCCTCCTCTTCAAAAGGATTTGTCCTCAAATCTCGTATAATCTCCACCTCTTGAAAAGGATTCAACCACAAAATTGCTCCTACATAAAAACAAACTAAGTTAGTAGCGTCAAACCAATCATAATGTCAAAACTCAACTTGCAAATGACATATATAAGCATCAAAAACTCCAACTCCCACCAAGAACTTAACAATGTCTGACTTCTCTCCTGAATTGACAATTTGTAGACTAGTCTCCGAAAACACTAATTATATAAACTAATATAATATCTACTAAAATAATCATGAATGCAAAGTAAGAAAGAATATGAAAAGTTTTATATCCTCCTGGATCAAAAATCATCACGTAAAACTCTTCATGTGGTAGATTATCCCAATGACGAATCCCCGGATCAAAAATCAATATAATGATCTCACTCCTTCGCAGAAACACATTCGTCAATGCACCTGGGTAAAATATTAATATGTGAAATTCGTCATGCTTCTCACGCAAACTCTCTTGAATTCCTGAATTAAACACAAAATAAAATAAATCAATAAGTTTCTTTTGTCTAATCACGAAGAAATTAAATAAACAAAAATCATATGCATAACTTACTAAAAAAATATTCAAAACACTTCCCTGTAGACTCTCAATGCATTGATCGAATTAAATTGCACGATCCATGTTTCCCTCAATGAATAGGATCCTATCACAAATCTGTAAAACACAATCAGCCTTTCTCTTTCCATTGACATTAACACAATTAAAATCACATAATAGCAACGAAATAAAAAGGTCACAATCATAAGTTAAAAATTTAATAGCATATTGACGATGATCACAAACAAACTCAACACGTGCTAAAGAATTTCCCAAAGTGTTGACAAAAATCAGAATATCATTAAAATAGAGAATAACAAATTTTTCCATGAAAGAATGAAAAATATAATTCAACAATTCCATGGAAGTATGCAATGCCTTGGCTAATCCAAGTGAACTAACTAAACATGCAAATAACTCATCTCTCAAACAATCTTGATGATAAAGACTCCTTGAATCAAAACCATATGATATCAAATCTTGCAATAAAGATTGCTCTAACGAAACAACATGATTACTACCATTGTCAACTAACGATAATTCATGTAAAAATTGACTAGCATGAAACCCTAAGTCAATATTTGAATAAAAAAACCTAGAATTAATTTCATGCAAGTAAACACATCGAAAATGAGAATATATGTCATGATCATAAACTAACTCAACAAATATCAAGTATCCACCATAATTTATGATATAGATGATTCTACCCACAAAATAGCTAACAACAAATCCAATGGAAGCATGCAAAACATGTCATGCGAATTATAATTGCTTATTGCTTCATTTAAGTTAACACACTTCTCATCAATTATTCTCTATCCTGAATTGTTAATCAAGTACACTAGAGTAGTATTAACCACCTCTCGATGCACTAATACCATATTAATGTCAATCCACAATTAAGATAGAAATTCGTTAAACACCTTAATCAACTAACCCACTATATCTCTATGTGAATTATAATTGAAGAAGGTTAAAGAATAAGTTCTCTATCCAATTACATGCGATGTCAAGCATATCTCTACCTTAACACTCATCAAGTTTAAGCTATTAACAAAATCCTGAACACATGCTATCATGATTAGATCTAAATCTATACTTCATCTCTCGAGTTCATATAGATTATCACGGTAATTGATGGCCAGTCAATTAAACAATTAAGTCCAAACCACAATAGACAATCCTCACAATAGAAAATACTAATTGATAACGAAGCATATTAAAATAAACTACACAATAAGATCCATTGTAATCTCAAACAAAGAATTTAGTTCATAATTATTGAATTTAAACTAAGAATCCACAATTGAATACACATTAAAAGATAAAGATAGAAGAATATAAGAAGAAATAATCTATTGTGTGTAGATTTGACGCTCCCTCCTTGCTCCTCCTTTGAATTTTCAATGGTCTCCAAGTTGCTTCGATCTCCAAATCTAATTAGAACTAATGTTTTTCTCTAATCTAATTTAATTGAATGCTCTCTAATCTCCTAATAATCTCCTCTAATCTGTGTTATTCCCCTCCTTTTATAAGTCTTTGTACATGTCTTTAAGTCCTCTTGGAAGTCCTTGAATCAAACAACTCGAAAACAATCCTTTTCGGACTCAAATTCGGACAAAATCTCCTCTTTTTCGCATAGGCCAGCCCCGGCTGGCCATTTCCCTTGCAAAAACCCAGCCCCGGCTGGGTAGTGGACTGCTAAAACGCCCAGGACCCCAGCCTCAGCTGGGTCCTAAGGCACAAAAAGGCTCAGCCCCGGCTGGGTACTAATCTGCGAATTACTTTTTCTGCTGGAACCTCCTCTGCTAAAACTGCCATAACTATTAAACAGAGAGGATTTATGGGTCCCGCAACCTACCAAATCGAAGCTATCGACTAGATCTACAACTTTCATTCTTTAAGCTTTCAGAAATAGCAAACGTATGATGGTCGAAATTTGACTGGAAGTGACTGCTATGCAAATGACCACCCAAAACGGTGAAGTTCAATGACGTCCGTTGGTAGAAATGCCACAACTCTTTCATCCGAACTCCGATTGGAATGATTCAAGATGTTCCGGAAAGCTAAGAAAACGCTCTACAATATAGTCCAAGCTCCAAGCTAAGAACATGAATTGAACATGAAAGCATAAACGATGTTCGGATTGCTTTTTCCTTGCATTTTCCTTGCTTTTTCTTACCAATAGTCTCTCACACCGCTCCCAAACGTATAACCTATAAAATGAACACAAAATGCATGAAAAGTAACTAAGAAACATGAGTTTAAGCAACATATTCAAGTAATAGATACCGGATAAATAAGTATAAAACCTACTTATCAAATACCCCCAAACTTAAACCGTTTCTTGTCCCCAAGCAACACAACATAATGCAATGCAACGCAATGAAATGCAACTAATCTATATGCCTACGAATCCAGCAGTATTGATAAACACAAATCTATTCAACCGACCTTAGAGCAATCAAGTAAACATGATAATACTTAATATCAAAACCAATCAACAATTTCCTAGACAATCATCAAATCTTAAACTGTTATTACTGGTATAGTGCGTGTGTGCTCCACAACAATGTTAACTGATATAAAATTAAATTTAACACATAACAAGTCTCTTCAAAGGCATCATACAGTGTAAACTCAAAAAAAATTCACGAACAAGCTAGATCCAACTAAAGTCAAACATCCACCAAGTTCAAGAGTCCAATCTGGGATACATATGCTTTACTTTTCATTATGGGGGCTTTTTGCTCTTTTCCCGTTTTATTATTTTATTTCTTTTTTTTTTACTTTTTAACCATGACTGTGCAATGTCTCATTCCATTAGGCTAACAGTGCTACCCCTTAGCGAGCTTTCGACCAACGACTCCCAGACCATATAAGACCTTAGGGCGCTAGGTTTTAAGATACCCCTTCGGGCGTACTTGCTCAAGTAACAAAGGCCCCGAAACAAAACTAGCCACGGTATTTTTTTTCATTTTTTTTCTTTTCTTTTTTTTGAAGCTTATATATCCCAAATTTTTTAATACCCCCAAACTTAAGTTTTTATCGAACTTTAGTCATCACTACTTATTCTTCTCATTCTTTCATTCAAACTAGCATTATCCTTTAGAGTCCCATTATGTATCAATTTAAACTCAATCAATCAACAAGTTGTTTTTACTGTGCTATCCTTATTATACCAGTTTCAAACAGAAAAATATTCAATTCATAACAAGAAATCACATCAAAGCTCTAATAGTCAGTACGCTACTTGTCTACTCGATCCCAATCTCATCATTGGCCAAAACAATCTGTAAATATCAAACAGCTGGACTCATGCAAGATAAACATAGTAACTAACTATTATTTTTGAAATTTTTGATTTTTTTTTGATTTTTTTTATAATGAACCTAAACTAAATTAACAACATATGCAAAATAACATAACATAAACTAAACATGCGATAATGAATTAAACAAAACTCCCCCAAACTTAGCAATTACAATGTCCTCATTGTAAGAATATAACGATAAATAGAAGAGAACTTCCCTGTAATCAGCTAAGCGTGAGTTGATGGTGGCGATGGCGGCGACGATCATTTTGCTATCCATTGGACCTCCAATACCTGCAATGAAGAGAGACAACATGGATTAGATTATAAGAGAACTTAATAAGCAACTTAATTCCTATCTACTAAATAAACTAGTAAAGCATATAAATATAAAAAATTCATGGGTTGCCTCCCAATCAGCGCTTGATTTATAGTCTTTCAGCCTGACTTTTTCTGGTCAATGATATCCAATTCCTCTTCGAAAGTTGAGGAACCCTCCATCCATCGGAAATAATATAGCTTTTGGTAGGTTCCCATTTGTGATAGCCATCGAGTTAAAGTCACCTAGCATACTTTGTTTAAATATATGCCCAATTGAGAATGTTGAATAACTAGGTGCTTTTCCGTCCGTTGAGCCTATGATTCGATTGGGGCTTTGAAGCTTGGAAAGAACAACGGGCTCTTCTTCTATCTTTTCCTCCTCATCCCACCATGGCTTCACATTTGTAGTAGCTCTCATGTCATAAAGAGCCTTGCCGACGACATGACTACCAAGCGGGCACGGTTTTGCAAATCTAACTGGACCCTTGATCTTTGGCGGAGAAGGAACTTGGGGCACTAATAACATCGGCTCATCCTCGTTGGTACTCATAGTTAGTTCTTCACCGGCCTTATTTTCATTATCCCCACTTGTCTCCTCTTTTTCATCATCTCGTGTCTCATCCAGTTGTAGATTTGGCTCGGGCACTTTATCAATCTCGGAATCCTCATCATAACACCGATTGTTTTGAGGACAGTTGTTCAAGGCTTTGAGTATTTGATCCACATGGTTCTGCAGATTTTACATTGATATCTCTTGATCAATCCTCCTCTCCTCATTTGATGCTATGAACTTGGACAACAATTCCTCCAACTTTGACTTTTCTTCTTTTAATGGAGGTTGATATGAGAATTCCGGTGTGTATGTTGGATTTGGAGTAGAGTATTGGTCTTGATAGTTGTAACTCCATGAAGAATCCGGGCGATACCCCCAAACTTGATGATAATTATCATATACATACTGATTGAGGTAGTTACCACTATACTGTACCGGTCCAAGATTGATGGTGCATTGATTACTCGGGAGATTGCCAGCACAATAGTCACACATAACTGCCATCCTTCGACTCTGTTGGGCTGCGATAACGTCCAACTTCCTCGAAAGTTCTTTAATTTGTGCTGACATTGCGGAAAGTGTCGCGAGTCTGTCAATCTCTGCTTCCTTTGGTTGAGTCATGTTCGTGTATGGCCATTGATACGCAAAGTCATCCATGGTACCTGAAAAGAGAGACATATAGGAAGAGAATTAAGAATAAAAATAAAAATATTTAAATTAAGACTAATTTGATTAAAGCTAATATTAGTAAAACTGTATTAAACTAATTCCCCGGCAACGGCGCCAAAAACATGTTGGGTAAAATCTAGTTACGCACAGCACGCAAGTATACGTGGTCAACAAGTAATAAAGTGATAAGTTGAGTATCGTTCCCACAGATAATTATTTAATAAAAATCACCAAGTACTAACACGTAACCAACTCAATCTTATTTAAACGAATGAATTACAAACTATATAAATTAACTACTATTCCACTAATTAAATTGAGACTATGGAGATTTAAGATCACAACTTCACTTATTGCTTCATTTAAGTTAACACACTTCTCATCAATTATTCTCTATCCTGAATTGTTAATCAAGAACACTAGAGTAGTATTAACCACCTCTCGATGCACTAATACCGTATTAACGTCAATCCACAATTAAGATAGAAATTCGTTAAACACCTTAATCAACTAACCCACTATATCTCTATGTGAATTACAGTTGAAGAAGGTTAAAGAATAAGTTCTCTATCCGATTACATGCGATGTCAAGCATATCTCTACCTTAACACTCATCAAGTTTAAGCTATTAACAAAATCCTGAACACATGCTATCATGATTAGATCTAAATCTATACTTCATCTCTCGAGTTCATATAGATTATCACGGTAATTGATGGCCAGTCAATTAAACAATTAAGTCCAAACCACAATAGACAATCCTCACAATAGAAAATACTAATTGATAACGAAGCATATTAAAATAAACTACACAATAAGATCCATTGTAATCTCAAACAAAGAATTTAGTTCATGATTATTGAATTTAAACTAAGAATCCACAATTGAATACACATTAAAAGATAAAGATAGAAGAAGATGAGAAGAAATAATCTATTGTGTGTAGATTTGACGCTCCCTCCTTGCTCCTCCTTTGAATTTTCAATGGTCTCCAAGTTGCTTCGATCTCCAAATCTAATTAGAACTAATGTTTTTCTCTAATCTAATTTAATTGAATGCTCTCTAATCTCCTAATAATCTCCTCTAATCTGTGTTATTCCCCTCCTTTTATAAGTCTTTGTACATGTCTTTAAGTCCTCTTGGAAGTCCTTGAATCAAACAACTCGAAAACAATCCTTTTCGGACTCAAATTCGGACAAAATCTCCTCTTTTTCGCATAGGCCAGCCCCGGCTGGCCATTTCCCTTGCAAAAACCCAGCCCCGGCTGGGTAGTGGACTGCTAAAACGTCCAGGACCCCAGCCTCGGCTGGGTCCTAAGGCACAAAAAGGCTCAGCCCCGGCTGGGTACTAATCTGCGAATTACTTTTTCTGCTGGAACCTCCTCTGATAAAACTGCCATAACTATTAAACAGAGAGGATTTATGGATCCCGCGACCTACCAAATCGAAGCTATCGACTAGATCTACAACTTTCATTCTTTAAGCTTTCAGAAATAGCAAACGTATGATGGTCGAAATTTGACTGGAAGTGACTGCTATGAAAATGACCACCCAAAACGGTGAAGTTCAATGACGTCCGTTGGTAGAAATGCCACAACTCTTTTATCCGAACTCCGATTGGAATGATTCAAGATGTTCCGGAAAGCTAAGAAAACGCTCTACAATATAGTCCAAGCTCCAAGCTAAGAACATGAATTGAACATGAAAGCATAAACGATGTCCGGATTGCTTTTTCCTTGCATTTTCCTTGCTTTTTCTTACCAATAGTCTCTCACACCGCTCCCAAACGTATAACCTATAAAATGAACACAAAATGCATGAAAAGTAACTAAGAAACATGAGTTTATGCAACATATTCAAGTAATAGATACCGGATAAATAAGTATAAAACCTACTTATCAGCGTGCTATCAGGAGCACCACAAGGGAGATTCACATTCGATTTTTTCCTCCTGCTAGACGACATTGGCCTTTATCTCAGACAATCACCGAGATTCCCTTGATAGGTTTAGATGGCTTTACTTTATCAGAGGGCCCTTACACTCAAGATGCCTTTCATCACTGGTGGATTCCTTGCACCATTAGAGCTCAGACCCGTGCCACTCATTTCATGGGGGATATGGTTCCTGTGTCCGCGATGATGACAGACTGGATCGACTGTGTAAGTGAACCCACTCATTTGGAGAAGATTGATTTTATGACCCCAATTTTCATAAAGAAAGATTAATTTTTCTCAAAATATATTTTTGAATATTATGATTTGATATAATATTATAGTTGTGGGTAATATTTAGAAATTTTACAAAGTAAGCAAGTTGTTATAAAATATTCGATTGGTCTGTGTAAGAGAACCCACTTATTTGGAGAAGATTGATTGTAAGACCCCAATTTTCATAAAGAAAGATTAATTTTTGTGAAAATATATTTCTGAATATTATGGTGTGTGGATTTGATATAATGTTATAGTTGTGGGTAATATTTATAAATTTTGCAAAGTAAGCAAGTTGTTATAAAATATTTGATTGGTCGGGGAATATTCGTTTTATCAGGGACTATTCGTAAGACGGCGCAATCATTGGTGGACCCCACAACAAAATTACTATCAAAATGAGAAAACGACATAAATATCTTTTTATGAAAATAACGGCGAAATTTTTACCGTTAACTGTTGAAATACCCAGTGATAAAAGACGTGTGGTTGCATAGTAGCACCCGGTATTGATTATTGATGCTTACGTGAGAAGTCACTTAGTTTTATCATTGCTACAGTAATTGCTACATAGTATCTCACGTTATTTGATTCAATTATTGTTACAATATTTTATATTATTAAATCAATAATTGAGAGGACAAGTTATTCATTTTATTATCTGCATAATTAATAATGTCTAGAAAGTTCTGTCGAGGAAAGGGGTCTGGTCACTTAATTGCGCGCCAATAGGAAGAAATCCTTATCGGAAAGCCCTCTCTTTTCTGGGAACGATCTGGTTGTTAATATTGTGAGTTATAGTAATGATGAATAAATGTTGTTAAAAATATTGAGGAAATTTTTATGAAGTATTTGTTATAAATTTTGCCGTATTATTTGGACCCCCACTTACCCATTTTTCATAATAATCGGTAAAGTATATATATATATATATATATATATATATATATATATGAAATGTGGTTGTGAAAGAGATATATGTGTGATAGTGAAAGGTGTGTGTGCTGTGTGTGTGTGAGTGTGTGTGCGTGTGGTGGAGGAAATGTGGTGATGGTGGGTGAAGTGATATATATATATATATATATATATATATATATATATATATATATATATATATATATAATAAGTTGTTTGAATATTGAGGTGTTAACTTGAAAGTGGGCGTCTGATGATCAGCAAAAATTAGCCCGTGAATTCCTTCAACTTTTGGTCCGTGAAATATTCTAAATAGTATCCTTCCATTCTCATATAAATAGAATGCTTAGTTTATAATTGAAAATCACACCAGTATCAGAGAATTCTTGTTCTATAATATTAAGCGTATTTCTTTCAAGTTTTAGGAAGCTTTGAGCGTTGAAAACAGTGAAAGTTTTCTTCAAGAATATCCCTGCTATACCAGTTGGAATACTCTTCTTTTTAAGGTAAAGGGTATTATTTATTTCATATTCACTTACGATATAATTTTTCGTATTCGTAAGAAATTTTATTTTCGTTCATTATTCGTAATGAATATTATTTTCGTTTAATATTCGCAGGGATATTGTCTTCGTTTAATATTCGTAAGGAATATTATTATTTTTTTTTGCTAAATTTAAATTGTATTAAAAAAGAAGAGAATTATAAACCTCATGGGAAGACCCCAAATAGAATATAGTGTATACATCATAGGACATGCCCTATGATGTCATGACTATAAAGGATTGTAGGCCCGAAGCCTAACACCACTAACCATAAATATGACATTACAGACTATTACATAAAAGGCCAAACAAAACGGTCCATAACAGAATTAACCCATAGCAATACGCTCACAATGATAACAGAAAAACCAACATAAAGCATCAACGGCAGCCGCGTGTTGCCCATGACAGCAATAGCATAGCAGTACAACCTTATTGAGATCACCATTCTATAGCAGCAACACAACAGATAGCCAGCTGTAGCTGCAGCACCGAGATCAACCACGAGAAAAGCCCCAGCAGACCAAACAGTGCCCAAACAGCCATCAAACCACAGACCCATACCAGCAACATGAAAACAACAACAGAACCCAGCAGCTACAAATGCACAGGTAACAGATGAAGCAAAAACAACCAAACATTTGCAACAGTGATGGCATATAAATCATCCCTATCCCAAAAAGATCATCAATCTAACAGAGCAGTGGAATGGCAACATAGCTTCATAACAAAGCAGCAATAGAACTACAGCAGAGGTCAGAAGCCTGGAAACAATAGCCATAGAATCCAGCTACCAAATGTGCATCAGCAGCAGCAACAAAAGACCCTAGAGCATCAGCAGCAGCAAAAGACCCTAGAGCCACAGAGTGCATCAACCAAAAACTAGCCAGACCCTAGCGGCAACCTATCAGCAACAGATCAACGCCCAATAGCAGCAGCAAGAACCAGCACGACCACCAGCAGCTCCCATACCACCAGCAGCATAAACCCAATTGAGCCCAACTCAGCACAACGACATAACAGTTCCTGCAACTCAAGACACGGTAGGCCCAAACACCCGAATAGAATTCCAGATAGTAAAAGCCTTTACATCTGTAGCCATGGTACCATCCCAGAGAAAACTGTCACGTTTGGCTGAGTTACAAGGTCTAGAGTAGTCAAAATAATTTTGAAAAGAAATGACATCCTGATGATTCGAAGCAGGTAACACCCACCTAGAGTTATGAATAAGGTTATTCACACAAGCATGCGGACCAAGCCCAGAGTTGACAATCAAACATGAGTGAACAGAGTTTGTCAAAGGAGATTGATCAATCCATTGGTCGAACCATAGGCTAGTAGTAGCACCATTTCCTATGTCATAAGATATGTGTCTACGGGCAAGATCTGTGACACCCGAGAAATTAGGCAAATTATGAAAATCTTAAATGATTGATTTAAGGTTAAATAATAGACCTAGACAGAAAATAAGTGTATGCATTTGATGTTATTGGGATTGAATTTTGAGAATTTCAAAATTCGGTGAAGGATATAAGTGACTTATTCAGGATTAAGGATTTATGTAAATATGCTCTGTGTATATGGTTAATGATTTGTTCAGAATGTGGTTAAGGGTCATGGGTTGATCAGATAAATTATATCTGTGACAAACCCTAAGTTTATATTAAGAACGACAACGTTCAGTTAGAAAACCCTAACGTCTAATAAGAAACCCTAGAAATTGATTCTGAAACCCTAGTTTCAGTTCTGAGAATCCGGAACCCAAAATTCATGATATGAATATGGTGATTAAGTTAGAAAACTCTAGCGATATGTTCAGAAATCCTAATTTCAGTTTCGAGAATTTAAACCTAATTTGGGAATCCTGAATGCGAAGTATTAAACCCTAAGGGTTAAAAAGTTGTGTGTAAGGAATATGAACATTATGTGATGGTTTATATTTGTTTATTATATAAACAAACAAAAGAAACTAGTGTAACCCTAATTATATATTAAAAATGAAGGATTTAATAACTTAAGGGTTATGGAAAAAGAGAATTGTGGTATTTAGGATACTTACTAATTCTAGGAGATTTATTTTATATATCTCAAATGATTAATTTTATAACCTAATTATAGCAAGTCTAATTGGGTTAAGGAAATAAGTGTACATGAGTAAGGATTTGTGTTATAAATGAGGAAGTAAAAACCCTAATTAAATTATTTGGGTTGGATAAGAATTTAAGGTATTGGATTATATATATTTTATAGCCCAAGTGTTAGCCAATGAAATTAGTTAGAGGCCAAAGCAATACATTAATTGAGTAGCTCGAATATTGTTATTGATAAGCCGAATTGAAGGAAGGGCGTGATGGACATCTGATATTAGTAAAAGTGTTGGACTATGATTGATTTACATGGTCGGTGGATAGAGAAGGAAAAAGGAGGAAAGATTGAGCATGTGACTAAGATTTATTTTGGTATTTTATTTGTCTAAAGTTGGTTACCAACTCTTCCACCAACTTTCCACCAACTCCCACCTACTCCTCTTATGTGTCATCTTATTAATTTGCCAATACTTATGGACATTCTTGCAAGCAAAGCTTTAGTGGTTAGTGTGGGAGAGAAAGAGCAAGAATTAGTGGGATCTAGTAATGCTACATGGCCGGTTATGGAAGGGAAGAAAAGAGAGGGTGGCATGTAATAAATTGAGCCACAATTTGTAAAGATATGTACAAGAATGCTAGGTGTCAAATGCATAAAGAAGCCACCTTATTTCACCAAGATTTCAAACAATCTAAGAGATATTGGAAGATATTGGGTCAAATGGAAATTCTAGAAATAAAAAGAAAAGTCCAAAATGACCCTCTTGTATTTAATTAAGTTGGAGTGCAAATCTTGCATTACCTTTGGTTGTTCACCAACCCTAAACCTAAACCTAAACCTACCTTGGCATGTGACTTTTATATCTAGCATGCCAAGATGTATTTCTAAACCTAAACCTAAACCTAAACCTAAAGTACTTAAGAAGAACTAAGGATGTATTTCTTGTCTACGGTGGGTCTGAATTGAAACTAGAGGGCTTCACAGACTCAAGTTTTCAAACAGACCAAGATGACAGTAAATCCGTTTCGGGGTATGTGTTTACCTTAAACGGTGGCGCAGTGAGTTGGAAGAGTTCCAAACAGCAAACAGTCGCTGATTCAGTGACAGAGGCAGAGTACATAGCTGCAAGTGAAGCTGCAAAGGAAGCTGTTTGGATGAAGAAGTTCATTACCGAACTTGGTGTGGTTCCTAGCATTACAGGACCGGTGCCTTTATTCTGTGACAACACTGGAGCTGTTGCGCAGGCTAAGGAACCCAGGTCTCATTAGAAATCCAAACATGTGTTGCGGCGATTTCATTTGATCAGAGAGATCATTGAAAGAGGAGACGTCACCCTGGAGCGTGTGGACTCTCAAGACAATATTGCAGATCCATTTACTAAAGCGTTAACACAACAGCAGTTTGATCGCCACTTAGAGAAGATGGGTATGAGATACCACGGCGTGGCTTTAGTGCAAGTGGGAGATTGAAAGTATTATGCATACAAGCCAATCATGTATGATGATAAAGCATATACTGTGTAATCAATCTTATTTATTTATTAATAAAAGAATTATTTATTAAAGGCATTTATTATCAACATGGTGCTGTTTTAATAATATGTGATAAACCCATAATTTTAAGCAATGCTTTTAGAATCATGATGAGATCATGCTAATGAGATCTAAATTCTTAGATAGCTTAAAACTAAAATGTTCCCAATCAATGGATTACTAAAAAGGGGATTAGTGAATCCGGATAGATTGGTACATACGTTGCTTGCTCATTGGATGAGGATGATTGATCTCATGATCATTTGTGTGGACACACTAAAGTAAGTATGTAGGTGCTTATTAGAGAATAAGTTCACTGAACGTGACTCGCTAAGGAATACCTAATGGAGTTTTACATGCCTGTCAATAGGAATTCCTGTAGTGATAGTAGTACAAATGATCCTTAGACTTGAGATCGTCATAGTATCTTATATATAATTAATTACACTTTGACTTATTCCTTAAGACTCTTAGAGTATATCAAAGGGTATGCTTGGGTGTAATAAGTTATATATGAAGATAATGAATGATCAATAAAGAATCTACCACTTCTAGTAAAAGAAGAGAAATGCCCTATGTGATTCGATAAATGACAACCAAGGAATCATTGGTCAAGGTGGAATGAAATTAGAAAGCAGTTTCTAATTTGCATTCATTAGGAGTTGTGCATTTAGGAATCGAAATACATATAATTAAATAAAATAAGACTTGACAGTAATTCCATGTCTTATATTTAATTGGGACATTGTATGGTGGAAGGATTGAATTGTATGGTAACTATTTACTCAAAGGTTCTTTTATGATTAATGTTAAAATCTATATTATCTGGAAAGTCGTTGATCGCTAGGGAGGCTTATCCCTATTGTAGAATAAATATTATTTATTTAAATAAATTATTCGTTTAATTTATTTATTTAAATGAGATTAGAATTGTTCTAATTGATTTATTCACAACCGATTTAATATGGAGAACCTAAAAGGTCACACCATAAAAGGAATAATAATTATTTAAGAAGTTAATGGCATAATCGTAATAATATATTAAGTATATTTAATTTAATCTATGGTGATAGAATAAATTAAATAGCTTAATATTTATTGTTTAATATTTAAGAAATATTAAATATAAATTAATAAGAGGAGTCTTATTAATATTATTACAATTATTATTATTTTAATTTCTAAAAGAGTTTAGGATATTATTATTTTAATTTCTAAAAGAGTTTAGGAATTAATTTAATATAAGTACTCTCATTTATTCCTAATAGGATTAGGAGGGAAAATTAGTTAAAGGAGTTTAATTAATTATCCCTAATAGGATTAGGGAGCCCATTTAATTAAAAGAGTTTAATTAAATAAATAATACCTTATTTTAATTAAAATAGGGTTACATGATATCTTTATAAGAGGAGTCTTATATCAGATATCAAAGATACGTAATTCCAAGAGTTGGAGAGTACGCCTCCTTTTCTATACTGATAGGAAAAACTAGGGTTTGAGCCAATACCCCTTCTTCTTGAAAATTCTTCTTCCTTGGTGGATCACCTCTAGAGGTCATACACTTGGGTGGCTTACATTGATCAAAGGAAGGAATCTACCTGGAGATTCAAGGAGATCGCGGAGAAGTAGGAGGTGAACTCGTACCTGAGGAAGCTCGTTTCTACAAGCGTATGATTTCATAATTTCTTATTCTTCGCTTAATTAATAATATGCATAAAGAATGATCCGGGTAATTGGTTTGTGAAAAATTTTAAATCTGATTTTATTACACTTCCGCTATTTTTGCAATTTGATTGCTACTTTGATTTTCACAAAACCTAACAGTGGTATCAGAGCCAAACTTTATGCGAATTATTAATTATTTTGATTCCATATATGTATGGGTATGTATTTAGAATAATTTATTGGGCATAAATTGTTGTATAAAATTATTATTTTATGAAAGAAAAAAAATTGTTCGCGTCATAAAGGATTTCGCGAAGTCTCTGTTGCTAAATCATTTTTTTATGAATTCGTGGGTGACTTGTTTTCAATAGCAATCCGTGTGTAAATTTTTTTTTTTAAAAGGCATGATCACCGAAAGAAAAAAAAACATGATTCCTATTAATTACCTTGAAAATCGCACCTTCAATCATTTTTTTTGGTTGCCTAAGATCCAGTATTGGTATATATATTATATATATATATATATATATATGTTATAAATCTGTTTCATCATATTATATATATATAATATATATAAACCGTACGTTTTTTTTTGTACGGTTAATATTATATTATATATTATATATATTATATAATATCTTAATAATTTTATAATTAATATAAAGAGTTTATTTTAATCTTGAAATTGGATTTCATGCGACATAAAATTACCCATTAAATGATACTCATATATATATATAATGATTTTATTTATTGATACATATGGTGATATGTATGATAATAAATGAGATTGATTATGGACTATTGACCAATGTGATTGGATTTATTTTAGTTGGATGTTTGAATGAATGAGTTTTATTAAATGGGGTCTGCGTACCTCGTCTTTTCTGATTTTCTTCTTGATGTAAATTCTATCTCTCTCCTATGTACTTTCCCTTGACTGCTGATCAAGGTTTCTATTTTAATTAAATAGTTTAATGTAATAGAATTAGTTAGAATTTTTTCGAAGAACCAGAGATCAAGGATCAAGGAGCGTTATGAAGACCCGTTTGTAATGGAGCCCGGGTTTAAATGTAATAGTTATATTTAAATGTTTATTCTTGCACCCTAGGGTTTGACCTTTTGGTTCACTTGGTGGCTCTAGTGAACCAAACTAGAATAAAGTCCATAATCAATCCGGGTAGAATATAGTATTCTATATGTGCATGCTAGTATTATATATATTATATATTATGCAAACATGCTTCGCATGTTTAATAATATGACGCGTATTTTATATATATATTTGCATGCGCGCTAAACAAGATGAGACTAATAATAACAAACCCCTCAATAAAATTATATTAAGTTGTAACGTTCAAAGATATTTGGAATATCGAACGTCACCTTCTAGCATGATAAAAATAATAGAGCATTGAATATTTAATATGAGTTTGTTGTGCACACACAAGGCGAGTATTAAATATTTGAGATGTTGTTTTTATTACATTTGATGTTTATAAGGAATTGAACATTACCGCTTTGTTGTGCACACACAAGGGTTGTAGTTTTCTCTTCACTTATATGGAAATGCTGGGTATGACTTAACTTAAATCATTTTAGTTCGGATGTGCACACACTTGACCATTATGATTTAAGAGGCAAAATATAAGGAGTTACATGATGATGTAATTGACAAGAGTTGTCTACCTATTTATTTATATATAGTTTATTGTGCACACACAAGGCTATATACATTTGAAATGAGATCCTTATTCTCACTAGCAAATCTTTAATTAGATATTGTCGAACTATATTCATGAGGGTAATATAGTTTGAAGAAAATAGTGGGAGATACCAATATAAAATAAGACTTAATTTATTTTGGTAATTAATTAAATAAATGTTTGCTAAAATATTGTCTTTTTACATGCAGAATTTTGAAAATGTCACATTCACTAATTTCACTGCGTAGCATACTTGATGCTAACAAACTGATCGGACCGAACTACACGGACTGGTTAAGGAATCTGAGAATTGTTCTCACTGCTGAAAAGATTTCTTATGTCCTAAATTCGCCCGTACCTGCAAAAGTTGCAGAGACAGCCTCTGAGGAAGAGATTGCTACTTTTAAACAGTGGCAAGATGATGCATCTGTGGCTCAATGCATCATGCTCACATCCATGAGTAACGAGCTTCAGCGTCAGCATGAAAACATGGATGCTCCTACTATACTGCTGCACCTGCAAGAGCTGTATGGTGAGCAAAGTAGGACTGCTAGATATCAGATATCTAAGGAGCTCATCCGATCTCGGATGACCGAGAGTACTACTGTTGAGACTCATGTCCTAAAGATGATCAATCTGATTGAACGTCTTGGACAGCTTGGGTTCGTCATGGATGGGGAGTTGAGTCAAGATTTGATCTTGCAATCACTCCCTGACACCTTCTCACAATTTGTTGTGAATTTTCACATGAATAAGTTGGACGTCAGCTTGCCTGAGTTACTTAACATGTTGAAAACTGCTGAAGGTCACTTCCCATCCAAGAAGAACCATGTCTTACTGGTGGATGATTCTTCCAAGAAAAGGAAGAGGCCCAAGGTATCTTCTGAAAAGAAGAAATCCAAGAAGGCTAAGGGAAAGGCGAAAGTGAAGGATCAAAAGAAACCTGATCCAGCTAGCAAAGGAATTTGCTTCCATTGCAACAAGCCGGGTCACTGGAAGAGGAATTGCAAGGATTATCTTGCAGAACAAAAGCAGAAGAAGCTTGGAGAAGCTTCGAATCCTAATCAAGGTTTGTTTATGATTGAAATTAATTTTTCTGAAAGTCAATCTTCTACTTGGGTATTGGATACCGGCTGTGGTTCTCACATATGTAATAATATGCAGGGACTGGTCAGAAGTAGAAAGCTGAGCAAGGATGAGGTCGTCCTACGAGTGGGAAATGGAGCAAATGTTGTTGCATTAGCTGTAGAGACTTATTATTTAGCACTGCCTACGAGCAAGTCCATTAGTTTAAATAATTGTTATTTTGTTCCGTCACTTATTAGAAACATTATTTCAATATCTGTATTGGATATGGATGGTTTTGACATTATAATAAAGAACAATAGTTGTTCTATTTATAATAATAATGTTTTATATGGTGTTGGTAATTTACGAAATGGACTTTACATTCTTGACTTGCATGAAAATATACTTCAAATTGAACAAACTAAGAAAAGGAAAAGAGATGATGTTAATTACACCTATATGTGGCACTGTAGACTTGGTCATATTAATGAAACAAGATTATCTAAGTTGTATAAAGATGGGCTCCTAGAGCTATCAGATTATGAATCATATCCAACTTGTGAATCTTGTCTCATGGGAAAAATGACTAAATCTCCTTTTAGTGGAAAAGGAGAAAGAGTTACAGAGTTGTTAGCGTTGGTACACACAGATGTATGTGGACCTATGACAACGAATGCACGAGGAGGGTATTCTTATTTTATTACATTCACTGATGATCACTCAAGATTTGGATATGTGTATTTAATGAAATACAAATCTGAATCATTTGAAAAGTTCAAAGAGTTCAGAAGTGAAGTAGAGAAACAAACGGGAAAAAGTATTAAGATTCTTCGATCAGATCGAGGTGGTGAATACTTAAGCAGTGAGTTTCTCGATTGTCTCAAAGAAAATGGTATAATTTCACAATGGACTCCACCAGGGACGCCACAGCTAAATGGTGTGTCTGAAAGGAGAAATCGAACACTGTTGGACATGGTTCATTCCATGATGAGTTTTACCGATCTTCCGGTGTCATTCTGGGGATATGCTCTAGAAGCGGCCATATATCTACTAAATAAGGTTCCCTCGAAATCCATCCCTAAGACTCCATATGAGATGTGGACAGGGAAGAAACCTAGTCTTAAGCATGTTAAGATTTGGGGATGTCCAGCTTATGTGAAAAAGTTTCAGAACGATAAGCTTGGGGCAAGATCTGATAAGTGTACTTTTGTGGGATATCCTAAAGAAAGTTTAGGATATTATTTTTTCAATCCTACTGAACAAAAGGTGTTTGTTGCCAAACATGCTGCCTTCTTGGAAAAGGAGTTTATCCTTGAAGGGGTCAGTGGGAGGAAAATAGATCTTGAAGAGATTCAAGAACCACAAACCACTACAGATCAAAGTGAGGTACCTAACCAAGTAGAGATTCCTTCTATACCACACCCTATTCGTAAATCTGGAAGAGTACCAAAGATACCAGAGAGGTATGGACTTGTCATAGAAGATGAGAATGAGGTACGCATCATAGATGATGATGATCCATTGAATTACGAACAGGCTATGAGTAGTAAAGACTCAGAGAAGTGGCAAGAAGCCATGAAATCCGAGATGGACTCCATGTATGAGAACCAAGTATGGACTTTGGTTTCACCACCTGAAGGCATTAAGCCTATTGGGTGTAAATGGGTCTTTAAAAGAAAGTCTGGAGCAGACGGCAAGGTAGTGACCTATAAGGCCCGACTGGTCGCAAAAGGTTTCAAACAAAGACAAGGAGTTGACTATGACGAAACCTTCTCACCAGTAGCAATGCTCAAGTCCATTCGAATTTTGCTTGCAATTGCAGCTTACCATGACTACGAAATCTGGCAGATGGACGTGAAAACGGCCTTCCTCAATGGAAAACTTGAGGAGGATGTGTATATGACACAGCCAGAGGGATTTGTTTCAAAGGTTGGAACAAATCAAGTCTGTAAGCTACAACGATCCATTTATGGATTGATGCAAGCTTCTCGTAGGTGGAACATCCATTTTGATGAGACAATCGAAGAGTTTGATTTTATCAAAAATGAGGATGAACCATGTGTGTACAAGAAGGTTAATGGGAGCGCTGTTTCATTCCTTGTATTATATGTTGATGATATATTACTGATAGGGAATGATATTCATATGCAACAATCAATTAAAATCTGGTTATCTAAACACTTCTCCATGAAGGACTTGGGAGAAGCATCCTATATTTTGGGGATAAAGATCTATAGAGATAGATCTAAAAGGATGCTTGGCTTGTCCCAAGGAACGTACATTGACTCGATGCTAAAGAGGTTTATCATGGAAGATTCCAAAAGAGGTCTCATGCCGATGAGCCATGGAATACATCTCTCCAAGAAACAGGCCCCAAAGACACCTGAGGAGAGAGACTGTATGAGTAAGATTCCTTATGCTTCAGCAATAGGATCTATCATGTATGGTATGGTATGATATGTACTAGACCAGATGTCGCTCATGCACTTAGTGTAACAAGCAGATATCAGTCGAATCCAGGAGAAGAACACTGGAAGGCAGTGAAAAATATCCTAAAGTACTTAAGAAGAACTAAGGATGTATTTCTTGTCTACGGTGGGTCTGAATTGAAACTAGAGGGCTTCACAGACTCAAGTTTTCAAACAGACCAAGATGACAGTAAATCCGTTTCGGGGTATGTGTTTACCTTAAACGGTGGCGCAATGAGTTGGAAGAGTTCCAAACAGCAAACAGTTGCTGATTCAGTGACAGAGGCAGAGTACATAGCTGCAAGTGAAGCTGCAAAGGAAGCTGTTTGGATGAAGAAGTTCATTACCGAACTTGGTGTGGTTCCTAGCATTACAGGACCAGTGCCTTTATTCTGTGACAACACTGGAGCTGTTGCGCAGGCTAAGGAACCCAGGTCTCATTAGAAATCCAAACATGTGTTGCGGCGATTTCATTTGATCAAAGAGATCATTGAAAGAGGAGACGTCACCCTGGAGCGTGTGGACTCTCAAGACAATATTGCAGATCCATTTACTAAAGCGTTAACACAACAGCAGTTTGATCGCCACTTAGAGAAGATGGGTATGAGATACCACGGCGTGGATTTAGTGCAAGTGGGAGATTGAAAGTATTATGCATACAAGCCAATCATGTATGATGATAAAGCATATACTGTGTAATCAATCTTATTTATTTATTAATAAAAGAATTATTTATTAAAGGCATTTATTATCAACATGGTGCTGTTTTAATAATATGTGATAAACCCATAGTTTTAAGCAATGCTTTTAGAATCATGATGAGATCATGCTAATGAGATCTAAATTCTTAGATAGCTTAAAACTAAAATGTTCCCAATCAATGGATTACTAAAAAGGGGATTAGTGAATCCAGATAGATTGGTACATACGTTGCTTGCTCATTGGATGAGGATGATTGATCTCATGATCATTTGTGTGGAGACACTAAAGCAAGTATATAGGTGCTTATTAGAGAATAAGTTCACTGAACGTGACTCGCTAAGAAATACCTAATGGAGTTTTACATGCTTGTCAATAGGAATTCCTGTAGTGATAGTAGTACAAATGATCCTTAGACTTGAGATCGTCATAGTATCTTATATATAATTAATTATACTTTGACTTATTCCTTAAGACTCTTAGAGTATATCAAAGGGTATGCTTGGGTGTAATAAGTTATATATGAAGATAATGAATGATCAATAAAGAATCTACCACTTTTAGTAAAAGAAGAGAAATGCCCTATGTGATTCGATAAATGACAACCCAGGAATCCTTGGCCAAGGTGGAATGAAATTAGAAAGCAGTTTCTAATTTGCATTCATTAGGAGTTGTGCATTTAGGAATCGAAATACATATAATTAAATAAAATAAGACTTGACAGTAATTCCATGTCTTATATTTAATTGGGACATTGTATGGTGGAAGGATTGAATTGTATGGTAACTATTTACTCAAAGGTTCTTTTATGATTAATGTTGAAATCTATATTATCTGGAAAGTCGTTGATCGCTAGGGAGGCTTATCCCTATTGTAGAATAAATATTATTTATTTAAATAAATTATTCGTTTAATTTATTTATTTAAATGAGATTAGAATTGTTCTAATTGATTTTTTCACAACCGATTTAATATGGAGAACCTAAAGGGTCACACCATAAAAGGAAGAATAATTATTTAAGAAGTTAATGGCATAATCGTAATAATATATTAAGTATATTTAATTTAATCTATGGTGATAGAATAAATTAAATAGCTTAATATTTATTGTTTAATATTTAAGAAATATTAAATATAAATTAATAAGAGGAGTCTTATTAATATTATTACAATTATTATTATTTTAATTTCTAAAAGAGTTTAGGAATTAATTTAATATAAGTACTCTCATTTATTCCTAATAGGATTAGGAGGGAAAATTAGTTAAAGGAGTTTAATTAATTATCCCTAATAGGATTAGGAAGCCCATTTAATTAAAAGAGTTTAATTAAATAAATAATACCTTATTTTAATTAAAATAGGGTTACATGATATCTTTATAAGAGGAGTCTTATATCAGATATCAAAGATACGTAATTTCAAGAGTTGGAGAGTACGTCTCTTTTTCTATTAAGATAGGAAAAACTAGGGTTTGAGCCAATACCCCTTCTTCTTGAAAATTATTCTTCCTTGGTGGATCACCTCTAGAGGTCATACACTTGGGTGGCTTACATTGATCAAAGGAAGGAATCTACCCGGAGATTCAAGGAGATCGCGGAGAAGTAGGAGGTGAACTCGTACCTGAGGAAGCTCGTTTCTACAAGGGTATGATTTCATAATTTCTTATTCTTCGCTTAATTAATAATATGCATAAAGAATGATCCGGGTAATTGGTTTGTGAAAAATTTTAAATCTGATTTTATTACGCTTCCGCTATTTTTGCAATTTGATTGCTACTTTAATTTTCACAAAACCTAACACGGATTCGGGGCTATCACAGTTGGTATCAAAGTTGTTGGTTATGAAGCTTAGGTAGGAATACCTGAGACAAATAACTGCAGTGATTAGGATAAGATCTAACTCACATAGAGTTAGTTGATCGGTAAGATTCAAAGATGAATCTCGGCGAGTGTAAGACACAGAGTTCCCTAACTCTGATAATAAAGTTGAATAGTAATGGTGAATAGATCGAGTCTAAAAGACTGAAAGTGCAAGGACAGAAGATCGTAAAACAAAACGATCATAGGCATAGAAATAAATCGTAATATATACGATAAGATCACCCCGTGATCTGATAAGGTTATGACAGTCAGAAAGAATCAATCTTATGATTGAAAAGTTTACAGCAAAATGCTGTGTGTAAGTTGTACTATGAAATTGTACTATGAAAACTCATAAAAGAGTTATGGATTATGAATACGAATTGAATTCGTATTGAAAAAGGGGGTTAAGATTAGGTGGGGATTTTAATGAGGACTCGTGTCAGCAACTGAGTTGTATGATTTCTTGTATGGGCGGGAAATTGTACTTGGTGTAAAAACTACTTAGTTGGTGGCATTGGTAACCATTGAAATGTTGTGTCACGCTAGTTGTCATATATAGATAAATAAGTCATAGGTAGAGAATATAGGATTAAGTACGAGTTCTTAGAACTCATACTTATGTGACATTCTTGACTCATAGTTATATGAAATGTTTATGAGCCCCTCAGCGAACGGACGCCAAAGGTCAGACTAGGGTAAGTTCGTAAACTCATATAATTGTGGCCAGGTTATGAACTCATAAGTGTGGTTTTATGAATTGGGTATAGTTGTGTGTGAATGGAGTGTTAAGGATTATAGGAACAGATAGATTGTTAAGCATATGATCATTAGTGGAGATTTAGGTTTTCCTAAACCCCTAGCTTTGCTAAACTTCAATTTTTGACATCAAGCTAAATACGCACTATGTGCCTTTTAAAAAAAATTATTTATCACTTATGTACCATGTGACCTGGTGCAGAGATGATAAAAAAATGATGGAGTTATCAATGCAGAATTACTTGGTGTTGGATGTGATCTAAGGATCGTCAGCCCACTACAGTATAATGTAGTATAACAAATTCACAAAATGACGAAATCCTCAACGGACTGTTAAATACAGTGCGGCATCATGACGTCATTCTCAAAAATGTTTTTATTGAAAGAAATTTTCCAAACCAAATTATTTTACAGTGGAATCAAATAAGACTGAGGTAAAAATTTTGTGCCTTTGGCAGTGATGGGAAAACAGATAAAATCAGTACTTGGCCAGTACAGGGCATATCGGGCTAATCACCCTTTGTGTCCGTAAGTAATGACGGTTTGTGGATGAATTTTCATAAAACCTTTGCGAAAATGAAAAATAAACAGTCTATACGATTCCTCAGCACAGTTTTAAAATTTTTACCCTTGTGAGTGGTGTATTGGGTAGCATGTGAAATATGTGTGAACGGTGTAAGGTGTAAGGTGTAAGGTGAATTTCGGGGACGAAATTCTTAGAAGGAGGGGTGAATGTGACAACCCGAGAAATTAGACAATTTATGAAAATCTTAAATGATTGATTTAAGGTTAAATAATAGACCTAGACAGAAAATAAGTGTACGCGTTTGATGTTATTGGGATTGAATTTTGAGGATTTCAAAATTCGGTGAAGGATATAAGTGAATTATTTAGGATTAAGGATTTATGTAAATATGCTCTGTGTATATGGTTAATGATGTGTTCAGAATGTGGTTAAGGGTCATGGGTTGATCAGATAAATTATATCTGTGACAAACCCTAAGTTTATATTAAGAACGACAACGTTCAGTTCGAAAACCCTAACGTCTAATAAGAAACCCTAGAAATCGATTCTGAAACCCTAGTTTTAGTTCTGGGAATCCAGAACCCAAAATTCATGATATGAATATGGTGATTAAGTTAGAAAACTCTAGCGATATGTTCAGAAACCCTAATTTCAGTTTCGAGAATTTAAACCTAATTTGGGAATCCTAAATGCGAAGTATTAAACCCTAAAGGTTAAAAAGTTATGTGTAAGGAATATGAACATTATGTGATGGTTTATATTTGTTTATTATATAAACAAACAAAAGAAACTAGTGTAACCCTAATTATATATTAGAAATGAAGGATTTAATAACTTAAGGGTTATAGAAAAAGAGAATTGTGGTATTTAGGATACTTACTAATTCTAGGAGATTTATTTTATATATCTCAAATGATTAATTTTATAACCTAATTATATCAAGTCTAATTGGGTTAAGGAAATAAGTGTACATGAGTAAGGATTTGTGTTATAATTGAGGAAGTAAAAACCCTAATTAAATTATTTGGGTTGGATAAGAATTTAAGGTATTGGATTATATATATTTTATAGCCCAAGTGTTGGCCAATGAAATTAGTTAGAGGCCCAAGCAATACATTAATTGAGTAGCTCGAATATTGTTATTGATAAGCCGAATTGAAGGAAGGGCATGATGGACATCTGATATTAGTAAAAGTGTTGGACTATGATTGATTTACATGGTCGGTGGATAGAGAAGGAAAAAGGAGGAAAGATTGAGCATGTGACTAAGATTTATTTTGGTATTTTATTTGTCTAAAGTTGGTTACCAACTCTTCCATCAACTTTCCACCAACTATCCACCAACTCCCACCTACTCCTCTTATGTGTCATCTTATTATTTTGCCAATACTTATGGACATTCTTGCAAGCAAATCTTTAGTGGTTAGTGTGGGAGAGAAAGAGCAAGAATTAGTGGGATCTAGTAATGCTACATGGCCGGTTATGGAAGGGAAGAAAAGAGAGGGTGGCATGTAATAAATTGAGCCACAATTTGTAAAGATATGTACAAGAATGCTAGGTGTCAAATGCATAAAGAAGCCACCTTATTTCACCAAGATTTCAAACAATCTAAGAGATATTGGAAGATATTGGGTCAAATGGAAATTCTAGAAATAAAAGGAAAAGTCCAAAATGACTCTCTTGTATTTAATTAAGTTGGAGTGCAAATCTTGCTTTACCTTTGGTTGTTCACCAACCCTAAACCTAAACCTACCTTGGCATGTGACTTTTATATCTAGCATGCCACCTTGCAATGTATAGATACATTGTATCAATTTAAAAGACTAGAAAGAGAGAGAAAAGCTCCATTTTATTTTGCAAAACAACCAAGTCCCATCTCTCTCTATATTTCGGATCTTGGAGTGTGAAATTGTGAGAAACCAAGTTAGGATCGTGTAAAAACACATCAATAACAGATCATGCGGATCAGAAATCAAAATCAAGAGGATTATCACAAAAGGTATAAAATCCTAACTAGTTTATGTATTTGATTTTTGGTTAGTTTGAACCATGAAGTTTATGATCTTGAACATGAGAACTCTAGATCTACATGATTTAGAGTGTTTTATGTGTGGATCTATCCATTTTAAGTTTCAAAAGTTAGATCAAAAGCAAGAAAAGTGAAGCTAGGTTTTCTAAGTGTAGAAATTCCTAATTTTCTTAGTCTTGATATTATTTAATCTTGTGGTTGATGCTTGTTTGATGAAACAAGAAACTTTATTTCTAAACTCAAAAACTAGGTATATACATGTTGATGTGTGTATCATGTTTAGATCTAACCATATTGGGTGTTGATTTTGTTGAAATCAAAAGGAATAGAAAAATGTAATTTTTCCGAAAAAGTTTAAACTTTTAAAGTGTGAGCTAGGTTTTGATTTTTCTTGAAATCTATGATGGATATTTATGATTTATGTTCTTGGGATGCTAGATATATGTGTTAAGGGTAAAATCCCTTTGGAATTACTCAATTAGGTTGAATATTGAACAAGTTATGGGATTTCTCCCAAACTACACAAAGGTAATAAAAACTGTTAGAAGGACAGTTTTGAACAGACAATTCCGGGCTAAATTCCGGGAGCTTAACATGTCCAAATATGGATTGTGATAGATGAAAACTGTAGTTAGGAAAGATAGGAATCCAACAAAATTGACGGATCATTAATCGGAGTTATAGATTTCATTTTATTTAAGTTTTGGTAAAGGACTGCAAAACTGCCAAATGACAAAAAGTTGCTGCCAAATATTTTCTGGGGGCTGTTTCGGACATTTATTTAATGAGAAAAATTCCAGGCTTTTGGGAAATGAAAATATATGGTATTATGTAGCTCGTGTCCAAAAATGAGCTGATTCCGAGTTAAAACGACCAAGTTATGACCGTTCTAATTTTTGTGATTTTCCGACGGAAATCGCTATAAACGGAGTTCTACAACTCCGATTACCACGAAATTTAAAATGAAGCATCACGTTAACATATATAAGGTTATACCAAGAGATGGGAATGTTTGGAGTTAAGCATGAGGTAGCTAATTTCTTAAGCTACGCACTAGAATTAATTTTTGAAAAAATATCAAAGGAAGTTGGAAAATTATGGAAAAATAATTTTTGTGTATGAAATACATGTATATATGTTTGACCAAAGGATAGAAAAATAATAAGTTGATTTGGAATTTTCGTGAAGAAGAATAGTGAATTCAGGTTGCTGAAATGGAATTCAGGTTGCTAAAATGAATTGGTCTGCTGAAATAGTAACTTCAGGATACTGAAATGAAATCTGATTTAATGAAATGATATTTCAATTTAATGAAAGTTTATCTTGCTTACTAAGATATCATGAAAAGGGAAACCTTATATGTATAAGTTATGAAGTGATGAAAAGATTATCAAAGTATAACAATAACATTAAGACTTAAGCGTAATGACTAATACTTAACTACATGTTTAAATGCTAGACACTTTTATATACGATGATAAAATTGTGTCGGTATCAACTCAAACTTAATAGTCTAATTTGATGCTAAGTCTTATGTGTATTATAGACTGATAGAATTATGTGCTATGTGTTTAGGTTATTCTGTGGATATGTATATATAACAGTATTATACTGTGATGATATTATTCTAATATTGGAGATTTATATTACTAATATTAGGTCTTCGAGATAATGCATTATAAATTGTGTTGCGGTAATCAACGGTTCAGGCAAGTTTTCTTTGTACTTAACTCTAATAAGAGTAATTTCTTCAAGCTTATGGTTAATCATTGCTGATTGCCATGAAATTTATACTATGTACATCTTGCATGTATAAGTCAGGTATGAAAGGCTGATCACCTTCATTACCAGTTGGTTTAGAAATGTTATTCATGTTTAAAACTTGTTCAGTCAAAAATTTGTTCGTGCTAGTTCTCAATTATATTGATGAATTATAGCAAGCCCATTATTCATACTCTTCAATCATGATATATCGTTATATTGTTGTATATAAACTTGCTGGGTAACTTTCATGCTCACCCTTGCTATATCATGATAAAACATTGCAGATAAGGCGAATGCGTTCGGATACAGGAAACGGTTAAAGCCAAGTTCAGCTTGGGATATAAAGTGCAGTTAGTTTGTAATAGCGTATAGTTTGATAAATGTGTTGTATTTTAGATAGTTTATGAATTGTGTATTAAGTTAAGGTTACTAGACCTGGGGGAATATTGTGTAATGTATTGTATAAACAATTTATGTTTATATCTTCCGCAAACAGTTATAGAAATTATAGTGAACCGGATCAGCGGCGATTCGGGGCCCGGATTCGGGGCTATCACAAGATCCCTGCATTGTAACACTTTCCTCCAGATCCAAGAGTAGTCAGGGGGGATAGGAATAACCCAGAAAGATTTAGTCTTAAGTAGAGTGACATGGACCCACTTAGCCTAAAGAGAGGGAGAAAGGGAATTAATGACATGCCAAAGATGCAACAAGATAAGCGATTTATTCCAATCTGCAAGGTTTTTTATTGCTAGACCACCCTCTGCAAAAGGAAGACAAATCTTTGTCCAAGCAACTTTAGATCTATTTTTGTCCATGGAAGGGCCCTTCCATAAGAATCTAGACATGGAAGACTGAAGATCTTTCAAAAACGTTGCAGGAAGAATAAAGTGAACCAACCAATATGCTTGAGAGGCGTGGACAAATGCCTTGATAAGTTGCATACGGCCAGCGTATGAAAGAAACTTATTGGTCCATGAGCTAATTTTGGCTTTGACCTTTTTAAGGAGGGGGCGACAGTCCACAAGGCTAAGTTTCAAGGTGATCAAGGGAACCCCCAAGAATTTTGCAGGGAACACCCCCAAGCGGAACTCCAAAAGGCTAAGAATCTAATCCGATTGGGCAGGAGGGACATCGGAGAGAAAGCACATACTCTTCGAGGCATTGATGTGGAGACTCGAGCCCAAGGAGAACTGGTTGAGACAAGTCTTAATATTCTTGACAGAATCAATATCACCATGACAGAAGATAAGAATGTCATCCGCAAAGCAAAGATGGGTGATGGATAGAGGTGCAGATCGCCAATGAAATTTGAAAGAAGTCTGCTTTAAAGTCTACGAAAGCATAAGGGAAAAGACTTCCATAATAATGACAAAGAGGTAGGGGGATAATGGGTCACCTTGTCTAAGGCCTTTAGCCCCTTTGAAGTAACCACATAAAGCCCCATTTACCTTAACAGAGAAGCTGGAAGTGGAGATGCAAGCCTTAATCCAAAAAATAAATTTGGGAGGGAACTTGAAAAGTTTAAAAGCAGCCCACAAAAATTCCCAAGAAACAGAGTCAAAAGCTTTTCTGAGATCAATCTTCATAGCACACCTGGCCGGGCCAGAGGGTTTGTGGTAATTTCTAAAAAGTTCATGAGCAAGAAGAATGTTATCACCAATTCTCCGTCCCGGGACAAAAGTGGATTGAAAGGGAGAGATGATGGAAGGAAGAATATCTTTAAGCCTAGACGCAATGAGCTTCGAAATGCACTTATAAGTTGTATTGCAGCAAGAGATGGGTCTGTAATCATTCATAGAGGAGGGGTTTTGAACTTTCGGCATAAGAGCAATGGTCGTGGTGTTAGACCCCCTAAGCAGACATCCCTAACTGAAAAAGGAATGAATAGCAGCAGTGAAAACCTCCCCAACAATGTCCTAAGCATGGAGGAAGAAATTAACAGTAAACCCATCAGGGCCAGGGCTCTTGTTCTTCTTCATGTGTTTAAGGGTGGACAAAATCTCCTCATCTGACACATCTCTTTCGAGCAAAGGAGCTTGTTGAGAGGACACAAGCTTGGCCCGAAGACACTCAGGAAGAGAGGAGCAATCAGCAGAAGAAGGCGTACCAAAAAGATCATAGAAGTGATTAACTGCAACACGTTGAACAGCGAAGTGCTCAGAACACAATTCACCCTTAGAATTCTCAATTGCTAAAATCTTATTTGTGTTCCACCTTTGCTTGACTTGGTTATGGAAGTAACCCGTATTCTTATCACCCTCCTTCAACCATTGAATTCTAGATTTTTGCTTAACAAGTTTTTCTTCAAGGAGGAGAGCCGCCCAAAGAGAATCAATTTGAGATCTCTGAAGAAGGAGAGATGGATCTCCTGGATTAAGAGAGATGGCATGCTGAGTAGTGTGCAAGCAGTCCCTAGCATGCTTCGCATTTAAAATCAGATTACCATGGCGCTTATTAAGATCCTTTAAAGCAAACTTAACAGCAGAGAGCTTCCCTGCCAGAAGCTGAAGCGGGTCACCCAAGCAAGGAGTGAGCCAAGCAATCAGAACCACGTCATGATAATTTTCCAGACCCATCATGAAATTAAAGAATTGTAAAGGCTTAGGAATGTGGGGCATGGAAATACCAGACTGAACCACCACAGGGCAGTGATCAGAGAGGTCACGAGGACAGAAAAGGGCTTGGGAGTTGGGATAGGAATCCAAACATAGGTTATTATTGACCAAAACCCGATCAAGCTTCTTGTAAGTTGGGTTTGTTATTTGAGAATCCCACCAGGAGAGAAGAGGGCCAATAGCGTGGAGGTCCATCAAGAGAATGTCATCAAGCCGATCCTTGAAGTTTTGCATACCATAGTCCCAAGTACAGGTACCTCCATCAATTTCAGTCAAGGATTTAACCACATTGAAGTCCCCAAGGAGGGTCCACGGTTTATCAATTGAGCCAGCAATAGCTCTCAAATCATTCCAAAGAAATTTCCTTTCTCTAGGAGTATTGAGCCAATAAACAACAGTAACAAAACCATTAAAACTAAAATTGACAGAAGAAACAGAACAATGGATAAATTGTGCAGACTTTGTAATAACATTGACATTCCAGATATTTGGGTCCAAACCAACCCAAATTCTTCCATTCACATGATACTCATAGTTAAAGTGCAACTGCCAATCCCTACAAATAGCCTTAGAGATAGAATTGGCCTTAGGTGACTTGACCCTTGTTTCAACCAGGCCAACAAAGGAGATACTATGTTTACAGATGAGATCATGGACGCTAGTCTTCTTAGGAGACATATTTACACCTCTAATATTTATAGAGCAAAATTTATCATAAAACAAGGAATGAAGTTAAGTTGGGGACTTCTTTCGTCCCCCTCCTTTGGTCTTTTTCTTAGAGGCTTGACCAAGATCAAGAGAGTCTACTGCTTTATGTTTGAGATCCCTAACTTCCTTCTCATCAATCAGTTTAAGTTTACCCACGAGGGGGTTAGGGGAAGGAGTGATATCAGTATCAGAGAAATAGTCCAGAGGACTTGCCGCCACAGGGGAGAGAAGGTTGAACAAATTTGAATCTGGAGGACCTAAGGGAGGGGCCGAATCAACATGATGTTTAGGGCCCTTAGCAACCAAGGTTCAACTGTCAGAAGCTGCAATAGGGGGTGGGGAAGGGATAGCTAGAGAAGCAGAGGGATCACCAACAGCTGAGGTAGGTGAAGGGGCAGCTTTGGGAACCCATTTATAGTTAGCTTGAGGACATCTAAGAAGAGAGTGCCCAAAGGAGTTGCAGTGAGAGCAAGACAGGGGTTTATTCTGGTACTCCACTTCAACCGAAACCACTTTCTCTGATTTGGTTTCCTCATCAAGGATAACAACTTCAAGGCTAGATGGCCAGCCTGAGGAGGAAGCATTTTCAACACATATCCTAGAAAAATTTATGGGCTCTAATTTTTCAGTGATCTTATCAACAAAGAGAGGTTTACCTATCCCACTAGCAAGATAGCTTAGTCCAGGGCCAGATAAGTAGGACAGAGGAACATTATGGAATTTAACCAAAACCGGGCCTTAGAGCACATGTCAGATTTAAAGTCCAACCCCTCCTTCTAATGCATGAGTTTTAGAAGCTTATTAGAAACAAACCAAGGGCCTAAAGCAAGGATATTGTCACATTCCTCAGGAGTAGAGAATTTAAAGATGAAATACCTCTTATCCTGCAAAAAGACCTTCTACAGCCCCAGGCTATCCCACAACTTATGAACACTACTTTTAACCTGTTTAAAAGGAAGCTTAAAGTGGATAAAACTTCCAACAAGACAAGACTTCCAGAGGTTATTTCCAAGCTGAAGGACCTCTGAAGGGGCCTTAACAGTGATGGGCCCATTTTTTAGTGACGGAGGAGCAGGAGGGTAATATTCAAGAACCAAAGAAGATTTGGGGGGGGGGGGCCTTTAGTCACAACAGAGCTCCAAGAAGGCATAATCGGAGCAGAAGCAGAGACAGGCCCAACTTGCCCAGGAGCAGACCCAAGAGCACCCACCAAAATCAGAGCACCAGGCAACTCACCATCAACCAAGGAAGGCAACGTACCAGAGACCGTGAGGTTAGGAGGCTTGTCCGGAGCTATAGTGGTGTAAGCTCTAAGGGAACTTTTATCAAACAAGTCATTTGCATTGACAGTGCGAACAGATTTGCCTTTACAGGCGAACTCATTTACGTTTTCAATAGAGAAACCTTGAGCTTTAATAAAATCCAGCAGCAAGTTACATCTTTTTCGCTCATCAGCAGCTTCAATATTCCCCTGTTTGGATAACGCTTGAGCAGCTATGAAAATCTCTTTCATGGAGGAACCATGTTCTAGCCTTAGGCTTGCTTCCACCAAACTATTGGTTTCAGAAGCATCAGAGCTGTCCGAGGCCGGGGCAGCAACAGCCTGAACAGGCACAGACTCGGCCATAGCCTCATCATCAATAAAGGATGTTGTTGGTTTAGAGATCCCAAATTCAATGAAGAGATTCCGGGAGGCAGAACTAATAGAATTTCTAGCTGAAAGGTGGTCATAGTCAACCATAGCGAGTAACGAAAGAAAGGAAGGAGAGAGGAGATGAACAGGGCGGACACAGGTAAGGTAAATAGAAAAGGTTTGAAAGGAATGAAAAAATAGGCGAGGATGGGCAGAAGCTAAAAAAGAAAAGGAGTTAACGGAAAAGGGCTAACAGATGAGAGAAATTAAGAGAGAAGGGAGAGAAATAATATTTTCTTCCATACTCTGTAGTATGTAAGTAATATTATTTCGTTTCAGATTTCGAATTCTACACTCATTTTATTTAAGTTTTGGCTTCTATACTCCGTAAAATTAGTAGAATATACTTGATATTTGCGCTTCATCTAGTGTCTTTTCATGGAAATATTATTCTGAGCATTCTTGATAAGTTTTATCTTTTTTTTGTTGGGATACTACTATTCATGGGGTACTATTCACAAAGTACTATTCTTGGTACTATTCATGAAGTACTATTCATGGGGTACTATTCACTCGAGTACTATTCACCTGAGGTGCTATTCATGACAAAAATTAATTTCTTTACTATCCAAATAATTTTTGATACAATATTATTCTTGAATTTTACTCCACAAAGTAGTATCATGTTGACAATTTGGATATTATTAAATTCTGGATAAATTAAATTATAAATCTTTAAAAATTTATCCTTTGCTTGCTTTTAATTGAATTCTTATATCATTGTTATCATCCTCATGCTTATGCTGTGATAAAAGTCATCTGTGGCTTACGTGCATAGATGGACTATTGATTGGTATGATTATAACCACGGATTATTCGGTATAATCATGACCGTAATGTTACAAATGATGTGGTAAAAGTCTTCATTGGCCTGTAGTGCATTGATGGACAGTGGTTGGCATTATCATGACCATTGGTGAAAACACGAATATCCTTGGCCCGTAGTTCATGGATACTTCATGGTCGTGATACTAATGAATATCATTTGTCGTAGTGCAGGGATGATTCGATGATGTGGATTATTTATTAAGCTGAGTCTTAGCGATAAAATCGATGATAAACTTTTAAAATCATATAAGATAGTAGATATCATGCTCTACTTGACTTTTCTAATGGATTGCTTGTTCCGCTGCAATTAAACTTGATGTCTATTATATTTTATCAGTTTAACACTGTTGTAGGCTAACGATAATTTATTCTGCATTATCTTAGTAATATTATTTTTTACTGGGCTAGTTGAGCTCACCCTTTGCTTTCATTATTCTCTTCAGGAAATGAGAACATAGCCGGGACTAGTCGGGTAACGGAGTGATGGTCCGAGATGGTGCATTAGTAGTCCTCTCTATTCTGTGAAATAGTGTGATAATAATTGTAATAATATTGAATTTGAGTTTGGATATTGTCTAGAAGACAATATTTGTGTTGAAACTCCCACCTTATGTTTTATCGTACTTTACATGACAGTTGTATAATTAAGTTGTATTTAAATTTTGTACCATGTATTTGGCAACTCAGAATGGGTGATGTATACCTATTTTGGGGCCGTCACAGTTGGTATCAAAGCTTAGGGATATAATCTCTGGCTAAGATGTGAGACTCGAACTAGGGGGAGAGACGGGGAAATCCTTCGCTAGTATGACCTACCTAGGTTTATTTATTATTTAATTGGTCGGTCAAAATATAGGGGTATTATGTGATATGTCAATTAACCCTCGTTTTGTGGCAGTGTTTGAAAATTACAACTGAAAATCAAGAGATGAACTCATATAGAGTTGTAAGTGATGAATCGAGGAGATTCATTTAAAGAATAAATATTGGAGTATAATATTTTGTTATAACAAAGATTTTATTGGGGAGTACTAATTAAGTTATTAAACTTGATTGTAGGATGTCAGGCGAAGAAGAAGTTAGAGATATCCATGTGGTGAGTGAAGAATTAATAGTTGCACCTGAGCTAGTCGCAGAGGTAGTAGTTGAGAGTGAGGAACCTGAGGATAATTTATTAGGAGAACTTTATGATCGAAATGTAGAACTGCAAAATCGTATTCATGAGTAGAAAGGCGGTCGTGGAACAAAAGGATGTAATAATTCAAGCTTTTGTTACCCGATATGTGATGCTTAAACAGAAGCACTCTTTGGCAGAGTATAAGATGATAAAGCTGAAATCTGAGAATTCAAATGTCAAGGATAAGCTGAAAGAAGAAACAACTGAACGAGTGAGAATGAAGGATGCATGGGTAAAAGCCGCACATGCATTGATATTGTGGAAAGAGAAGTCTGATCCAAGAAGGCTAAAATATATGATATATATTTCTCTTTTTGGATAGCAATTGGGAGAACCCAACATCAAGTTTTGAATTACCCTGTACGATGAAGTAGTTGATGGTGAAATATGCCCTATAGTGAAAGTTAATTCCAGCGGTAATGATGACACCAAGGTCTGTCCCGAAAAAGTCAAAGTCGGTGGTTCAAGTGAGAGCACTTTTCGTAACTTCCCAAAAAGCGAGGAACCAAACGAAGTTATCACGGGTAAGTTAATCATAAACTTTAGCAAAAACTATACCTTATTAGATACTGGTTTTACCCACTCTTTTATTTCTCTTACTTGCGCTCAACGTTTAAATTTAACTCCAGAAAAATTAGACTTTTGACTTATCTATTTAAACTCCGTTGGGAGAAACCTTCATTACATCCACTGTTTATAAGTCTTGTTTGATTCAAATCGGCACCCACACATTACCTGTCGATCTAATCTCTTTGAAAATACTTGCATTCGATGTGATTTTAGGAATTGATTGGCTAACTACTAATCATGCTAAAATTTATTATTTTCGTGAGGTTGTTAGCTTTCATATTCCTAACCAACCTATTATGTGAATTCAAGCACTCAAACAACTAAAGTCGATAACTGTCATATTAAGCCATAAATCCATTCGTTTATTGAAAAATAGATGTCAAGCTTTCTTAGCCCATGTCACAGATTTAAACAAAAATACGTCAAATTTGAATGATATTTCTATTGTTAATAAATTTCCTGACGTATTCTCTGAAGAACTTCCTGGCCTACCCTTGGAGCGTGAAATCGAATTTTGTATCAACCTTGAACCCGATACAAACCCTCAAATATTTCTTCAAAACGGTGCACGTGTGTAAGGAATCATGTTTCTCTCTCTAAGTTTTTTGCTCTGCCTTCTCTCTAACCTTTTCAAATCTGATCCCCCTTTTGCTCCTACCTAACTTTTCTGACCTTACCTACTTTTTTCGTTTTCTTTCTTTCTTCCAACCACCCCCCTTCCCGCTCCCTTTTCTCTCCCTTTTCTCTCCCTTAGGTCAGTTTCCCCTCACTCCGACCATCTCTTGCTTTTTTTCCCAATCTCTTTCTTCCTTCATTCTCTTTTCGTTTGATCTCTTCAGTTTTGTGCCATGGTTGACTACTCACACCTTTCTCCTGGTAACTCGATCAGTAGCGTTTCCAGAGACATGTTTGAGGAGTTTGGGGTATCCAAACCTAACTCTCCCTCTATTGATGTATCAGCTATGGCTGAATCGGCCCCCTTTCCAGTTGAGGTCCCGGTAGATGCTGAGGTTTCCTCTGACTCCGAGGTGAACAGTGTAGCAGATGATAGTATTGGGGCTCATCTCGGGTCCTCTATGTCTGAAATTTTCAAGGCAGCTCAACTCCTTTCTCATCAAGGTCGGATTGATGCTTCTGATGAACGAAAGAAGAGTAACATTCTCATAGACTTGATTTTAGCACAGGGATTCTCTGTTCAACATATTAACAATTTTGCTAGTAAAGGTAAATCTATTAGACAAGTTGATGAGCTTGATATGTTTGTTAAAAGTCCCCTTCGAGCTCCTGGATCTGAGAATACAGTTTTAGCCCCTGGCTCCGCTGCCTCTACCCCTACTGTAGCCATTGGTTTGGTAGATGGTCATGGCTCCCCTTCGGCGCTAGGGGTCGAGGGAGGTGTGCTTGGTTCTGGCCCCACTCAACCGGCTGACTTGGCACATACTGTTAGCCCAGCTGGTTTGGTCGCTAAACAATCTAGGAGTTCTGTTGTGGCTAAGGCCCCCCAAAGTCCTGTTTAAACCTTGTATACTTTCCCCCTTCTCCTCCTTCTAGTGAGAATGGACCATTACTATAAAACCTCCTTTTGAGGTCCTTCTATTGGGGAACAGTCTTTGGAACTCTTGTTTGATTGGTAGTTTCATTCACTCCAGGCTTCCTTTTAAACTTGTTGAAGAGAGTGTGCATATGGGATAAGTATGGCCCGCAGAAGATTTTTCTTCAGGATAAGGATATTTTGTCTTTAAGTTCTCTTCCCCTGCCGAACGTGATAATATACTTACTCTTGGCCCTTGGTACATCTCTAATAAGCTTCTTTATCTCAAACACTGGAAGGAGGGAATGGATTTCCAATCAAAATCCTGCACTAAGATTCTTGTTTGGGTAAAATTTCATAACATTCCCATGTCTTATTTATCTGCCCCTGGTTTGAGCCACCTTGCTAGTGGAATAGGGAAGCCTCAGTTTGTGGATAAAGTTACTGAAAAACTAGAACAATGAATTTTGCAAGGATGTGCATTGAAGTCTCTTCTTCCTCTGTCTTCATGTCTAATCTGGATGTTGTTGTTCTTGATGAGGAATCTAAGACATAAAAAGTTGTTGTCAAAGTCGAGTACAAGAATATGCCTCAACTTTGTTCTCATTGTAAATCTTTTGGCCACTCTTTTATTCGTTGCCCCTCCACTAACTTCAAATGGGTTCCTAAGCCTCCTCCTTTGGTTCTTGACCTGTCTGTTACTTCTGAAGCTTCTGTCATTCCGTCTGCTAGTCACGCCTTGCCTTCGGATAGCTGAACTTTGGTGGCTAAAGTTCCCAAGCTTGCTGGTACTCCAGCTTCTAGAGGCTCCTCCCCCTCCCCGGCGGCGCCTAGTCCTAATCCTTTTAACCTTATTTCACCCTTGGATGGTTTTTTAGATACAGATACCACTCCTTCGCCCAACCCCCTTGTGACCAAACTAAGACAAATTGATGAGAAGGATTTACGTGACCTCAAGCATAAGGCCAAAACCTCTGTTGACACAGGCCAAGTTTCCAAGAAAAAGATCAAAGGAGGGGGGAGCCACAAGTCTCCTACTTAAAATTTCTTCCCTTTTATGTTATCTTTTTCCTCTATGAATATTAGAGGTGTTAATAAGTCTCCCAAGCATGCTAGTGTCCATGCTCTCATTGATAAACATAGTCTCTCTTTTGTTGGTCTTATAGATACTAGGGTCAAGAGCACTAAGGCCATCTCTAAGACTATTTGTAAACACCGGGAATAGCATTTTAATTATGACTTTTATATTAATGGTAGAATTTGGGTTGGTTGGGACCCTAATTTTTGGAAAGTCAATATTCTATCTAATTCTTCTCAATTTATTCACTGTTTTGTCTCCTCTATTAGTCTTGATACCTAATTTTTTGTTACTATTGTTTATGGGATTAGCACTCCTACTGAGAGGAAGGTTTTGTGGAAAGATCTTAGGGATCTTGCTCAGAATATTAATAAACCTTAGTCCTTTCTGGGTGATTTCAATGTTGTTCAATCTCTTTCCAAAATTAATGGAGGTGCAATCACTTGGGAGTATGGAATGCAAGACTTCAAAGACCTTCTCTCTGATTTATTTTTGGCGGACCTTCGAGCCTCTGGTCCCCTCCTCACTTGGTGGGACTCTCAGTTAGCTAATCCGACCTACAAAAAGCTGGACAGAGCTTTGGTTAATCACATATGGTTGGATTCTTTCCCTACCTCTCAGGCCCTTTTACTCCTCGCGAGCTCTCTGACCATTGCCCTGTGGTGGTTAAGTTAGGATTGGTTATCCCTCACCTCCCGAAACCCTTCCAGTTCTTCAACTTCATGGTTGGGATAGATAATTTCATGGATGTTATGCAATCTGCTTGGAATACCCCTGCCTTTGGGGACCCATTGCAGATCCTTTTGGGTAAGCTCAGGGCTATCAAGAAGGCCTTAATTAGTTTGAATCATGTTAATGGTAACCTTTCCTCTAATGTTGAGAAATCTAGAGCTCTCCTTCATGCTACGCAGTAGGCTATTACATTGAACCCTACCGATCCTCATCTCCTTTCTCTTCAGCAGTCCTAATCGGCTACACTTTGGGCTGACTTTTTATGTGAAAAAAATCTTCTGAGGCAAAAGTCTAGGATCCAATGGCTAAAGGAAGGGGACAAGAATACTAGGTTCTTTTATAACCAAATTAAGAACAAATGGAACCATAATAAAATCTTATATATTGAAAATGTTATGGGGGAATTGTGCTTTGGACACTCGGCTGTCCAAAGTACTGCAGTTGAGCATTTCCGTTCTCTGTTGGGCAGTCCTCCCCTTGCTGAGGGTCAAGCTTCCCCGAACCTGGAGTCTTAGTCTCTTCCAAGTTATCATCCCAACAAGCTCTGTTGCTTGAATGGGATGTTACTGATGAGGAGATTTTTAATACTTTGAAGCACATGAAAAAGAATAAGAGTCCTGGCTCGGATGGTTTTAATGTTAATTTCTTTATTCTTACTTGGAATATTGTGGGCCTGGTCTTCACTGCTGCCATTCAGTCTTTATTTCGCCAAAGATGTCTCCTTAGAGGCACCAATGCTACGGCCATTGCTCTTGTTCCAAAAATCGCTAACCCTTCTTCCATGAATGACTACAGACTAATTTCTTGTTGCAATACCTCCTATAAATGTATTTCTAAGATCATTGCCTCGCGTCTCATGAGTATCCTTCCTTCTATCATTTCGCCAAGTCAAGCTACTTTTATAAAAGGTAAAAGGATAGGTGACAACATTCTTCTTGCTCAAGAACTTTTCAGGAATTACCATAGACCCTTTGGGCCGCCTAGATGTGCTCTGAAAATTGACTTAAGAAACGATTTTGACTCCATTTCTTGGGATTTCTTAATGGCTGCTCTTCGTTCCTTTAACTTTCCCCCAAAATTCTTGTTCTGGGTTAAATCTTGCATTACCTCTACTACATTCTCTGTCAAGGTCAATGGTGCTCTTTATGGCTATTTCAAAGGATATAAGGGGCTTAGGCAAGGTGGTCCTTTTCACCTTATCTTTTTGTCATTATCATGGAAGTTTTTTCCCTTATGCTTTCTAAGGCATCCAAGCTTCCCTCCTTTCATTACCACTGGAAGACGGCTGTCATCTCCCTCACTCATCTTTGTTTTGCGGATGATCTCATCGTTTTTTGCCGGGGTGACATTGGCTTAGTTAGTACCCTCAAACATTGCCTTGATCAGTTCTCCTCTTAATCTGGCCTGCTTATAAATGCCTCGAAGAACATATGCTTTCTTTCCCATGTCCCTCCTGACACTAGCGATGATATTCTATCTTCCCTGGGATTCCAGTTGGGTTCATTCCCTACAAAGTTTCTTAGTGTTCCTTTGATCACAACCAAACTTAGTCTTGCAGACTGCCAACCTCTCCTCGAAAAGATTAAATCCAGAATCTCTTTGTGGACTAATAGATTCCTCTCTAATGCTGGTAGACTGCAATTGATCAAATTTGTTATCCACTATATCCAAGCCTATTGGTCTGCTCACTTTATTCTCCCTGCCTCTGCTATCAATGACATGAAATCTTCCATGTCCAGATTCCTCTGGAAAGGACCTTCTATGGGTAAATTTTGCGCTAAAGTTGCTTGGAGAAAAGTTTGTCTTCCTTTTGCTGAAGGGGGGCTAGCTATTAAGAATCTTGAAAATTAGAAAAAAAGCTCAGATCATGATGCTTCTCTGGCAGATCATTTCTCCCTCCTCCTCTTCTTACTAGGCTAAGTGGGTTCGTGCTGTCCATCTTAAAAACAAATTCTTCTGGATTCTTCCTACTCCATTGGATTGTTCTTGGATTTGGAGGAAAGTTCTCAATCTTCGATCTATTGCATGCAGACATATCACCTTTTCTATTGGTAATGGTGTTTGTACTAGTCTTTGGTTTGACCCTTGGCTAGGTCATTCTCCTCTCGCTTCTTCTATTCACCCTTAATTATCAACTCTAGCCTTGGCCCTGCTACCTCTGTCAGCCAAATCATCATAAACTCCAGTTGGGTCCTCCCTGCATCCAACCATAATGATCTCATTAAATTTCAAAATTCTTTTGATATGTCTAGGATTTGTAACTCTGATGCTCAAGATGCCATTCTCTAGGATGGCACCAGGGGTAAGGACCTTAAAAGCTCTTCTTTTTGGTGTTCTATTCGCAAAGTAGGTTTAACTGTGGGGTGGCATAATATGGTGTGGCATAGTATGGCGCCTCCTCGGTATTCTTTCCTTCTTTGGCTTACTTTCCCACAAGGGGCTTCGGACTATTGATAGGCTTAACAAGTTTGGTATGGAAGTGAACCCCCTTTGTGTACTCTGTTCTACTGAAAGGGAAACATTTCATCACCTTTTCTTCCAATGTATATTTTCTTTTCAGCTTTTAGTCGCTATCCACAAACGTTGTGGCTGGCATGGGATGGATCGAAGTTGGTCCTCTATTACTGATTTTCTTTGTTGTAGCTCTGGCCCCAATTTCAAGCATGGTTTACTAATTTTTGGCTTTGCTACTGTTGTGTATCGGATTTGGCATGAGCATAATTCTAGGATTTTCTCCAACAAGGCTACTCCTGTTCGGGTCATTATTCGTGATATTATCCATATCATCAAATGTCGCCTCCGCACTTATCCTAGATTTCAAAAGCTTAAATCTAAGGCTTGTTTCCATCATTTGGTACTGTAATTTCAATCAGTCTTACTGTTTCATACACTGTTATTGGGATCTATTGACTACTACATATGCATTTGGGAGTTGGGCTTACTTCACTGTTACGTGTCTGGGCTGGCTTGCATGGGGCTTGGGGTTCTACTATGATGGGTGCAGCAGCTCTAGCAGTTTAGAAGTTGTAAGGTAAACATGGTATGACCTGGGTTGCTGCTGTAGGTTTCATCTACAATAGTTGTGTTGTTGGTTGCCTATTTTTCTGATCTGTTTTAAGGCTACTAGGTCCTAATTTTTCAGTGGTGATGATTTTCTTTGATGATTACTGGGTTACTTGGGTAGTTGGCTGTCCTTCTGATGCTGTTAGGTTCTTTGAGCTTGACTACGGGTTTGGTGATTCTCTAAGACTGAACTTGGGCACTATTTTGTTTTGGATTGTCTCTGGCTGTTGCATTGTTCTGCTTCCTCTTTGATTAGGGCTACTTTGGGTTATCTATAGCCTTATGGTTTGGGGAATTTTTTGGTTGCTCTATGTTGGGTCCGATTTGGTCAACTGTTATTGGTCTGCAGTTGGCTTGTCGCTGGTCTAGCCTTTGTTGTTATTTCATGTGCATATTGGGTGGACTATCCTGCTACTGCTATAGATCTATCCTGTTTGGCAAAGTGGGGTCTTGAAAGGGTGGGGCTTCGGTCAAGAAGGGCTCGGTTGGGTTGGACTTCGGCAAAGAGACGCTCGAATTGGTGTAGTTTCGGCTTCGGCCAGTTGGGATTTTGGGAGTGTGGTGCTTCGGCCTTTTGGGGCTTTGACTAGGCGGGGCTTTGACTTGGACCATTCGGTCTTCGATCTGTTGGTTTGTTCAGTGGACAGGGCTTCGACTTGGACCATTCGGTCTTCGGTCTGTTGGTTTGTTCAGTGGGCGGGGCTTCGAATAGAAAGTCCAACGTAAGGCCCAAAGTTAATAAAACCTAAGCTAGAACCAAGAACCGGACCTGTGGATCGAATCGATGGGTCATCGGGTGAGAAAAACCCATGGGGCAACCCATGTGGGCCCCATGAGTGAGTCATGGCTGGCCAACTTGGTGGCCAAGCAAGGGATAAGTGTTGTGGGGTGCAAGAAATGAATAATAAGGAGGTGGAAGTAAGGAGGTGAGATGGTTTAATGACCTTAATGTCCTAACCTTGCAAATTCTATAAATAGAGAGGTCGTTAGTTCATTTGTTGCTTGTTCAAAAACACCAACATCTTAGAGCTTATATTATTGATAGAAAAGTGGGAAGAGCTAGTCTTTAACAATCCAAGAAGAAGAGAAGAAGAATCAAGTTAAGAACACAAAGGTAATGAATCCTAAACCATTATTCTCTATCTCTTCAATTATAGTTTGATAGAGAAGTGGATATTGGTGGAGCGTGTATGATAAGGAGTATAAGGATGGCTATTAATGGACTTAAACCTTAATAAACCATGTTGTAAGATAATCATAATCATAGAAGTTATGAACTAATGAAGAACATTTGAAAATTGTCATTTGTTGTTGATGGACAAGTTTAAAATCATCATGTATAGTATTAGATGATATGTGTTTGGTTAGGATGATAGAATGATGGAATGACTCCATTGTAAACGGTATAAAAATCTCAAGTAACGAAGTTATGGCGAAATTTACGAGATTAGACGATAATCGTGGAAATCGTGAAATTCTTAGAATGAAAGTCAAAAGTCACCATTGAAATCAGAAACGTTGGTTTTCGATGGAGAATAGTCTAAATTTGCATTTTTGAGCTGCGGACTCGAAAATGGTCAAATTCTGACTTAGAATGAAGGAACGATCTATAAACGTTCACGAACGTTTAACAAATTCGTTATAAAGAACTTAATCGGAGATTTCCATGTTAATGGATTCAAAAATGTAAGATTCTTAAATGAAATCATAGTTCATGTGATTTTTGAGCTAACGACTTTTGAACGAGCTGATTCGGACTTATAATGAATTAGTTATGAGCCCGAAAAGAATTGCAGTAGAAAAACTGTGAAATTGTCTGAGGCTCAGGGTCGGCGCTGCAGCGCGGCCCAAGAGTCTGAAGTCGGTGTCGCAGCGCCAGGTCGAACCCTTAAATACTGTAAAGTGGCTCCGCAGCGCGGCCATAGATAAAGGAATGGCGTCGCAGCGCCAAGACCGGGCATCATGTACTGTTGACTCTTGCCGCAAAGCTAGCTTTTGTAACGACCGAGAAAATTGAATTATTTGTAAAATAATTTTATTTGATTTAATAATGAATAAAAATTATAATATATGTTATTATAATGAGTTAACAAGATGAATGTTGTTCTATAACCTAAAAGTGTCGTAAAGTCGTAATATTTTGGCTACGTGAAGAAATTAAAGTGTTTAAATTTCCAAGATGAAAATAAAAGTTTTTCAAGAAATTCTCTGAAAAATACTATTCATCAATTTTTACTCGGGAATTATTTAAGAATTTCCGGGAAATACGTAATGATAGAATAATAAGGAAGGATGGATTATGTGATAATAATTCAGTTATGACAAACGCGGTTTTTTGCCTGCATACTAAGTTTAAGAATGTTAGGGAAAGTGAAGATTGAATAAACGATGATTGTATGATACACAAGTATTATACAAAGCATGAAATATGAGTATGATAAGTATTATACGAGTATGTATGAAAGATATTATATCGTATATGATGAATGATTATACGAATTAGTATACACAAAGAATACGTGGACTATACGTTAAAAGCTTTAAGCTAATTGTAATGGACTTGTAGGATTTGTGTAGGAATTGGGCAAGCCCAAGTGCAAACTTGCTAAAGCCCAAACATTAATAATACAAGCCCAATGCAAAGCCCAATGTACTTAAAACCTATGCCCAAACCAAGAACCGGACTCGTGGATCGAACCGATGGGGCACCGGGTAAGAAAAACCCATGGGGCAACCCATGTGAGCCCCATGAGTGAGTCATAACTGGCCAACTTAGTGGCCAAGCAAGAGATAAGTGTTGTGGAGGCCAAGCAATGAATAGTAAGGAGGTGGAAGGGCTTAATGACCCTTATACCCTAACTTTGTAATTTCTATAAATAAGAAGAGTTGCTAGTTCATATTTGCCTTGTTCAAATTTCCACCAACAACTTAGCATAAACACATTGAGAGAAAAGTGAGAAGTGTCTTGCCAATTTAAGAAGAAAAGAAGAGGAACCAAGCTAAGAACTTCAAAGGTAATGAATCCCTAACCATTAATCTCCATCTCTTCAATTATAATTTGATAGAGAAGTGAGTATTGGTGGTGCATATACCATAAGGAGTATAAGGATGGTTAGTGGAGGACTTAAACCTTAATAAACCATGTTGTAAGTGAATCATAATTATAAAAGTTATGAACTCAGAACATTGAAGAATTGTCATTTTGTTGTTGATGGACAAGTTTAAAACCATCATTTGTAGGCTTGGATGATTTATGTTGTGTTAATGGAAGAAAACCATTTGGAACGATGTAAAAATCTTAAGTAACGAAGTTATTGCGAAATTTACAAGATTAGACGATAATCGTTGAAATTGTGAAATTCTCGGAATGAAAGTCAAAAAGTCATCATTGAACTCAAAAACGTTAGTTTTCGATGGAGAATAGTCTAAGTTTGCATTTTAGAGTTGTGGACTCAAAAATGGTCAAATTCTGACTTAGAATAAAGAAACGAGCTATGAACGTTCACGAACGTTTAACAAATTCATAATAAAGAACTTAATCGGTGAATTATGTGCTAACAGATTCGAAATGAAAGATTCTTAAATGAGATCATAAAACATGTGATATGTGAGCTAAAGACTTTTGTACGGGCCAATTCGGACTTATAATGAATAAGTTATGAGCCCAGAAAATTTACAGAAGAAAAGAATTGAGAACATTTTTTTAGGCTCAGGGCCGACGCTGCAGCGCGACCCCAGGATTTATAATTGGCACCGCAGCACCATAACCGCGCCCTAACCCACTGAAGAGTGGCACCACAGCGCGGCATATAGAAGGAAGTATGGCGCCGCAGCGCCAAGGCTTGGTCTAAGGAATTGAAGAGTCGCGCCGCAGCGCGGGCTTTGTAGGGGTAGCTGGAGCTGCAGCGCCAACACTAGGAAGGATGTGAACAGTGGAAATGAATGTAATGCTTATAAAAGTTGATTAATAGTGAATTACTACTTTAATTAACTTAAACTAATGTCCTTAAGGATGATAATAACTTTGAGAAGTCTCTCTCGCTTTCTCAATTTCAACTAAAGGTTGACGAACGATTACTTGAACGTAAACGCAAAGTAATACAATAAACCGTAACGAACGTTAACCGATCTAAAGAATGATTAGATTGAGAAGAAGGGTAAGATACATTAGTGACCATGCATGATTGTTTATGACCTAATGTGGTATGTTATGTACTTATGTATTGTAGAAACCTTAAAGATTCAAAAGGAAAGTGTATTAACTGTAGAAGACGCTGAATGCAAGTGTTCTAACTCTTGTCTATGTTCATTCTGGACAAGCTTTGTGATTCATGTATCTTACGCATGAATTGATGTGAAATGAAGTCGAAGCCAATTCCTTCAGCTAGACTTAGTATATTTTGTGGATTTCCTTATAATCTATCAAAATGTTATCAATATTGTTATCTTTTGCCAAACTGTTTTGGTATGGATTTCAAAGAAAGACTGAGTATTAATGAACAAAACTTTTGTCGTCAATCGACAGGCACGTGAGGTTGCCAAAACTTAAACGTAGATACGTTTAATGAAGTAGTGTTGTACCACATAGAGTACTATAGGCTGATCACCTAGACGTGCTCGTAAGATATACCAGACTTACGGACTTGGTGTCGGGTTGTCGTTTTTAAAGAAAGAATGAAATGCTCAAGGTCTTGGACCAAAATCGATGTTTAACTAATGCTGTACATAGTTAAACGTTTTAAAGAAAAGAGAAGTATTATTTTGAATTCTCTATAGTACTTCATAGCTATTGATTTAGTTATAGAAGATATACGATTCATATGATTCAAACCTATTGTTTAATGAAATTGTCATACTTGCCGAGCTAGTTATGCTCAATCTTGCTTGAACCATATGAATTTAGCTAAGACTGAACGAACTGCAGGATCCAGTAAGGATAAAGGGAAGGCTAAGGCAGACCAATAAGCTGTCTTTATAATAGTATAGCATGAATATTGTAATTATTTGATATTATGACAAAGAACATATGTAATGACTACAAAGAACCTGGGAATAGGAATATTGTTTTGGAATATATAGAAGACATATTCATTCTTTGAGTTATTTCAATTGAATTTATGTGTGAACTATAGCATCGTGTGGCACCATCTGTCGGGTTGGAAGATACTCAGATTTGGGAGCGTCACAGGTTGGTATCAGAGCCGTAGGTTTTAAAACTTAAGGGGGGGAAAAAACCTTAAGCTATACCTTAAGAAAAGTTAAAGAAGTAAAAGACGAAGTTAACCCTAAAAATGTATTAAATGTGATATGTGTTTTTACTATTCTAATGATGTGTACTAATCAAACTAATTTGTTTTGATGTAGATGTCAGGAGATAACGTGATGTATAAGGTTATACATGTGGTTAGTGAGGGGTCTGTAAACCAAGTAGAGATCTTACCAACACCTATAGTTGAGTTGCCAGAAGTGGTGGTGGTTGAGTTAGAAGACTCGGAACTATGAGAATGCTATTAGGCAAATGTAACCTAGTTCGTAAATAGAGTTAGATATGTAAATATGTTGTATCTATGTAATGACGTAAAACCCTCTTTTGTATATCAAAGGGTAGTCTTTTGTAAATTCCAATTTTTGGAAAGCTATGACGGGAAACTAATGTAATCAGCTAAGGCTGTGTAACGACGAATGATGTAGTATTATACTACAAGGAAGAAGCAAATCAATATAAGTCTTTTATTAAACATGTTGTGCAATGAGTATGAGTTATTGTTTAATAATAAATAATAACAAACTAACAAGAAGTCGGTCTCGAACGATAAAATCGATGAGAGAAAAGCTCTCCCTTCTCTCTAGCTTTGCTTTTCATTGATTCAGATATGAATCTCGTTCCCATTCCGAGATAAATTTTTGATGGTTTGTTCGACTCCCCTCTGATCTGTTAGTCTGAGGTTGTCTTTGTTCCTTCTTTGTTTTGGGCTTTTGTTTTTTCGTGTTTATCCTCCATGGGTAAACAGTTGAAACGCTCAAAATCCAAATCTACAACAAAGAGGCCTCAGTCAAAGATGGTGCTCGGTTCTATTGGGAATGCTAGTGTTGAGGATTGCTTTGATTCTTCAAGAGCTTGTTTCAAATTTACCGCGTCTAGTTTGAAGGATGCTAATTTTGATTTGCCAGATAATTTCTACTCCTCAGATGAGGAGGTCTTGTCTATTGTTCCTGCTGATTCACCTTTGATGGTGACTGATTCTCACTCTCCTGGAGCTTCGTGTGTGTTATCTGACTGTTGCCATGGGACCCACTCAGCTGATTATCTCAAGGAACCTTTAGACCGATGCCCACGTGCTTGTGTTTATAACTTTTAGCTTTTTAGTCACAATTATTGTCTGAATGGAAATTCATCTTCTAATGCTCAATTTCCAAATTGCCTGGGCCCTACTACCCAGCAAATCGCTAACTCCTCTCTATCTCGGACTAGGGAGGCCGAGAAAACTCTGTCCTTGCCTAAACCTTTATCAATTCAAATTGGCGAATTCTCTTATCCCCTTACCGGTGAATCCTCTTCGACTCACGGTAGGGATGTTCCCGCTTCCTCAGGTTTTTTGCTCCATCATAAGGTATGTCCTCTTAAGGATCACGAGATTCTCTCCATTCCTTCAAAAATCTCACAACATGGAGTTGATGTTTGGTCCCTCTCCCTTGTGGGTTCTTTTATTGATTGTAAGAAATCTATACACTATGCTTCTTTCTGGGCAAAAAATATTTGGGGTGACCAAATTGCAAAGGTGTTTTTTAAAGGAAATGGTCTCTTCATTTTTAATTTTAAGCAAGAGGCTGATATGCTTGGTATTCTCAACTCTGGTCCTATTTTTTTTTAGCAAGTCCCTCTAGATCCTTCATCGATGGCATCCTGGTATGGAATTGGTTAAATCTAATCCTAGTGCTATTCCTATTTGGATCAACTTCCATTATGTCCATCTTGCCCTTTGGCATGATGATGGTTTTGCTTACCTTGCTAGTCATTTTGGTAAACTTTTGTTCCTTGATGAGCATACTAGGACTGGTAACAAACTTGCATTTGCTAGAGTATGCATGGAAATTGAGGCAATCACAATTGTTCCAAGTTCCTTCAGAATTCAAATTGAAAATTGTGATACTCATGAAATCAAGGTGGAAATCCTCTGATGCTTCTTACAAATCTAAGCCTCGAGCTATGGTACAAAATCCTGGGAAACGCAAGTCTTTTTGGAAAAAGGTGGAGAAACGAAATAAGGAACCATCATCTTGCCACTCTTCTCCTACCCTGCCCCCGGAACACTGTAATGATGTTCAATCTTGCAAGGTAAAGCAAAATGAACACCCTCTTGGGGATTCACTGGCTTCCACTAGTTCAGTTTTCCCCCTGGACTTTAATATTAGATTACAGCCTGGTAGTCCATGGAATGTTGATCGCAGTGGGAAGGGTATGACGGCAATCTCACCGGACGTACCATCATCAAGGCGGAAAGTTAATTCCCCAGGATCACGTTTGGAAAAAAGAGTTCACTTTGACAAAACTACAGTTTTAATGGATATAGCTAATATTGCTAAAATAGATGTTTTAGCTACTATCTCCTTACCAGCAGTCAAATCTTGCTTAAAGGTTTCCACCGGGAGAATTGCAATGCGGCAAATCGAAAATAAACCTCCTTGACTTATACAACTGGTTTGTTATTGGGCTGGTTGGTAACCCCCATGTGGTTCTGCTGTTGTAGCAGCACGTGGTTTTGGGCCCGACTAGTTTAGGTTCTACGTAGCCATGCTCCTTGATATTGTTATCTATTGTCATTATTCTGATTTGGTTTGAATCTAGTTTGAATCTGACAATCTGGCTTTCTTCTTTGGTTCGTTCTGCTGGTAATGTTCAGATTTTGCTTCTGTTTCATTTTGATGGTACTTGGTTGCTGTCATTTTGATTTCTATCAATCCTTGCTCGTTGATTTATTCAAATTCTTTAGCTTGGGTATGTTTTGCGCTTGGCCATATGAAAGGTTCTGTCGATGAGATTCCCTGCTGATTTTTGGCGAGTTTTGGGAGTTGCTGTGGGTCACTGTTCTTGCAGGTTTTGAGCAACGCAATGGGGGCCTTCTTTCTCATATTTATTTTGCATTGCTGTTGCCACCTTGTTGCCTCCCACGTGGGGTATAAGTATTTTGATGCCACACGTGGGGTTTACTTTGTAGCTAAATATTTAGTTTTATAGCTAAATGTTTTTGTTTCTGCTGTCTTTTGCTTAACCTCGGGCTGTGAGGGCGATTAATATTGGGTTAGGCAATTGGTTTTTTTCCTAGTTTTTAGGTTCTTTAATCCTCTCGGAAGAAGAGGGTTATGTTATGATCTCCACTGTAATATCTTTAGCTTTTGCTTTTTTATATACTAACAAATTTAGCAAAAAAAAAAACAAGAAGAAAGTAATAATGAAGTGTTATTTATTTTAACAGAAAGATGTCGCCAAGAAGAAGACAATGAAATCAAGAAGCGAATATAAATCAACCGGAAGGGGGACTGGTTAACACGATGCAAGAGTTCGTTAATTTATTAACGACTGCTTTTAATAGAAATGGGGTGAATATACCTGTAAACCCTGTGATAGTACGGGCTACTACGTTTAAGGATTTTAAGAGTGTAGGTCCACCGGAGTTCAAAGGAACTACGGACCCTATAGAAGCCCAGACTTGGGTAAAAGAAATAGAGAAGGCATTTTGTTATTGCAAATGTCGAAGAGGGGCAAAAGGTTTTTTTTTCTACCTAAATGATGAAGGGAGAGGCCAACTTTTGTTGGGAGGTAAACCAAGCTAGGGCTGGAGTAGAAAATATAATGTGGACACGGTTCAAGGAGATTTTCTTCAAGAACTATTTTCCCACGAGTATGCAGGGGAGGATGGAGATGAGGTTTCTAGAATTGAAACAAGGGGAAATGACTATTCCCCAATATGCTTCCAAGTTCAATGAACTGGCAAGGTTTGCTCCACATCAGGTCGATACGGAGCTAAGGAAGGCGAGGAGGTTCGAGCAGGGCTTAAAAACCTGGCTCTATATCCGGATATCAGTGTTTCAAAGTACTTCCTTTGGAACCATTCTAGAGAAGGCGATAATCGCTGAGGGTGGTAATGAGGCTCTAAGCCAATACCACAGAGAGAAGAAGAATAAGATTAAGGTAGAAGGAGTGAAAATTGAGGGAGCCAGGGGGAGTGGCAATCGTTAGAAGAGGAAGGGTTTTAACTCTGGGAATACCGGAGTAAAGCAAATGGATCCTAAGAAGAGGATGGAGGAATGCAAGAATTGTGGGAAGACTCATTTGGGAGTCTGTCTCAAGGAAAAAGTGGTGTGCTACAACTGTGGATAGGAGGGGCACATTTTGCCTAATTGTCCAAGTTTGAAAAAGAATCACGGATGTCCGCCTTTGTTGTGAAGGAAAACATCCGAAAGCCCAAGATGACCCCATAGTCTCCTAGCTATAGGCTCAACAACTTTATAGGAAAGAGAGGAATGAAGGAAATATCCCACAAGACTGTCTGCCCAGATTTGGTTTCCTCTAAGTAACATATTGTCCAGAGGTATGACAGACAAGATCCCATCGGCAGAAGTAGAATTAGGTGGGTGGTATGAAAGAAGCCTAGAAGACCTGACATTAGTTCTACCAACCACATCACTCCAAGTTTTGGTGACGGCTTTCTGGCCTGGTACAGGTATTTCCCATTCCCCGAGGGAAGAAGCAAGAATTTTTGAAAAGGCTGACCCTAAAAACCCAGTTTTGACAAGACATGAGTTGGTGGGAGACCGAGCTTGAACCACCGGTTTAGAGCCTTCACCCACCTCAGTCGCCGGAGAAATCAAAGGGGCTGATCCTCCCGGCCTAGAATATTCACCAACACATAAGACCTATCGAAGAGCGCCACCCAGGAGGCCAGAGGAACTCAAGGGGGATATCTGGTTTAGGACTTAATACAAGTACCTCATGTGCACTTGGAAAATTGACCCTCTTACCATCCGACAAGAAATGTTGAACATCATTGGAAGTAATCCCGTGAGCTGATAAAAAGGACATTAAATGCATGTTTTTTTTCCTTTCAAACAGAGCTTCCTCCCTATCTTTTTGAGAAAAATGATGAGCAGACGAGAATATTTCCTTAGCATTGGCCCCCATAGCATGACCGATATCCATATCAAGAGCCAAAGCATTGGTTGAAGAGTGTTCAGAGCTAATGTTGGTACCCATACCACCCATAATGGGAGCTGACTCCCCCATTTCCTTGACTCCAAGATGAGGAGGTAGAGAGTCCGATGAGTTCGGATGAGAGACACCAAGCTCAGTTAATAGGTCTTTAGAAAGGCTACTCTCTGAGTTCCCTACGGAGAGATGGTTGTGACTAACCATAATGGAACAGAGGAAGATGATGAGCGAAAAAAGGAGAGGTCATCAAAAAGTACTAATGAGAACTGAATAGAAAATAAGAAGATTAACAACAAAGAAGCCAAAAATTGTGACAGGAGTGAAGGGGAGAGGCAGGAAAGTTAGGTAGGAGATGGTCGGAAAAGAGGTATAGAGAGAAGGCAGAGAGAAAACTTTAGAGAGAGAAACATCTTGTGAAAATAGCTCGCATGGTAGCTATTGTTATAAGCGAATTCCACTAAGGGTAGGTGATCATCCCAACTTCCTTTAAAGTCCATCACGCAAGTTCTAAGCATCTCCTCTAGCGTTTGTATCGTTCATTCACTCTGCCTATCTGTCTGCGGATGATAAGCGGTACTTAACCTCAATTGTGTTCCCATCCTCTCTTGCAAGCTCTTCCAAAATTTTGACGTGAAGCGCGGATCTCACTTAGAAACAATCGATACAGGCACTACATGTCGTGAAACAATTTCCTTTACGTACAAATTTGCTAACTGATTTAAACTATATCGGATCTTGATTCAAACTATATCGGACATGGTAGCTACATGTCATGAAAATGAGTCGTCTTTGTTAGTTGATCCACGATAACCCAAATGGCGTCAAAACCTTTCTGCGTGACTGGAAGTCCTACCACAAAATCCATCATAATATGCTCCCATTTCCACTCCAGTATCTCCAACGGTTGGAGTAGACCACTCGGCCTCTGTTGCTCCGCTTTGACTCGTTGACACATAAGACATCTACTAACGCACTCCGCAATTTCTTGTTTCAGATTTGGCCACCAAAAATGTTTCCTCAAATCTCGGTACATTTTCGTGCCTCCTGGATGAACGAAATATGTCGTCTTGTGTGCCTCATGTAAAATTTCTTCCCTCAACTTAGTTATCGCTGGCACCCGCACTCTCTCTTCAAATCTTAAAATATCGTCTCTATCTATCTTGACCTTTTCTTCCTCATTTTCTGAGATCCTCTTCCTGATTTTCTCACATTCTTCATCCTTTTCTTGGGATTCCTTTACTCTATCCAATAAGGTCGGACGAGCTTCTAATGCAAACAATCTCTCTTCAAACCTTTTCGGTCCTTTCACTTCTATCTCCAATTTTTCCATATCCCTTATGTTCCTCCTGAAATGTCAACTGAAATAACTTCTCCCTTCCTTTCCTACTCAACGCATCGGCCACAACTTTTGCTTTTCCCGGGTGATAAACAATATCGCAGTCATAATCCTTGATTAATTCTAACCACCTTCTTTGACGCATGTTTAACTCGTTCTGTGTGAAGATATATATATATATATATATATATATATATATATATATATATATATATATATATATATATATATATATATATATTGTTACCGTGGGTTTTTGACCCGCAGGTCGACTAATCCCCTGAGCCCGATACCAGAGCGGTTTGCTACCCGACTTGCACCGGGGGTACCGTGGCCACATGACCATTTCTAGCTTAAAACTTGTTGCAGACGGGAATCGATCCCAGGATGCCCGGTTTTACGGTTTACCCCAGGTCGAAGCTTATCGCTGCGCCAAATATCTCACATTTTTCACCATACAAATAGTGTCTCCAAATCTTTAACGCAAAAACTACTGCCGATAACTCTAAGTCATTAGTAGGGTATCATTTTTCATAATCCTTCAATTGTTGTGACGCATATGCAATGACTTTTCCATGTTGCATTAGCACACAACCCAGTTCTCTATGCGATGCATCACTATACACCATAAATCATCTTGTATCATCTGGTAAGGATAATACAGGTGCCTCGCTTAATCTCTTTTTTAGCTCTTGGAAACTCTCCTCACACTTGTCTGTCCACACAAATTTCACCGTCTTCGTTGTTAAGTTGGTCAATGGGGTTGCTATCTTACAAAAATCCTTGATAAATCTTTGATAGTACCCAGCTAACCCTAAGAAACTTCTTACTTCAGTTGGCTTCTTCGGTTGTTCCCGATTACTCACTGCTTCTACTTTCGCGGGGTCTACTGGTATTCCATCCTTATCCACCACGTGTCCTAAGAATTGAACCTTCTCTATCCAAAATTCACACTTAGAAAATTTTGCATACAACTTCTCTTTTCTTAGTGCTTCCAAAACCAGCAGATGTTCAGCATGTTCTTCCTCCGTCTTTGAGTAAATCAGTATATCATCGAAGAAAACTACTACGACCTTATCTAAGAATGGCTTGAAGACTCGATTCATCAAGTCCATAAACACTGCCGGAGCATTCGTCAACCCGAATGACATTACCAAAAATTTGAAATGTCCGTAACGAGTTTGAAACGACATCTTTGATATATCCTCTTCCCGCACCTTCAACTGGTGATAACCCATTCGCAAATCTATCTTCGAGAAACACTTGACTCCCTTTAATTGGTTAAAAAGGTCGTATATCCTTGGTAACGGATATCTATTCTTAATCGTCACCCTGTTCAATTCTAGATAATCGATACAGAACTTCATTGATCCATCATTCTTCTTTACAAACAACACGGGTGCTCCCCAATGAGACACACTCGGTCATATGTAACCCTTATCTAGCAACTCTTGCAATTGTATCATTAATTCCTTCATTTCTACTGGCGCCATACGGTATGGAGCTTTCGAAATCGGTGCAGTTCCCGGTGCGACAAGCTGAGTACGCTTTACAGATTCCTACCAGTAATTTGCATCTCCTCGCAACATGAAGGTGGCAAAGGGAACCTTTTGCTCCTTGAAGAATCCCAAGACATCAAATATCTTGGTGATCGACTTTATCCACGTCTCCGCCTTAAGTGGTTTTGGCTCTCCCAAAAACTCTGGTGGTCCCAGCTCCTTGAACTGCTTAGCGGTGACCATCCGAGAGTTGCCAGTGTTTCCACCTGTATTTTGTACAAGGGCCACTCTCGCGTGATGTTGCATGAATTGCATAAAGCCTCTGAACATCCCATCGTTAATCATTTGATCGGTGTTATAGTATACCTGAGGATTATTGTCTTCCTGTTACACATTATCCTGGGTATTGATTATTAGTGACTTAACGGTCTCATGTGCTTCATTGCTAATCTCAACATTTTCAGATGCCATGTAGCATCCCCGAATCCGGGTCCCAAATCACCGCGGATCCGGTACGCTAATTCTATCACTATTTGCGGAAGATATAAACATACATTGTTTATACATTAAACTTTACACATCAGTCCCAAGGTCTACAACCTTAACTTAATACATAGCTTCAATATTAAAAAGGTTTACAATGCTATTTTCAATAGAAAATTTATAGACTTAACTGCAACATAAATTAATCTTGCACTTTGACTTTGCTTCTGACCTTATTCAAGCTTTTTCCTTAATCTGAAAATTTTATCATGATATAGCAAGGGTGAGCAACAAATTTGCCCAGCAAATTTTACATACAATGAAGATATATATCATGATTGAAAAGAATGAATAAGCTTTCAAGTTTTCAACAATATAATAATTATGAAATAACATGAATCAAGTTTCAACGATTGAATGACTGAACCAATAATATTGGATGTCAACAATTAACATGAACAATTTTAACTGAAACCTATGGTAATGAAGGTGATCAGCCATTCATACCTGATGAACATATGCAACATGCACTTAGTGCGAATCAATAATCAGTATAGACGTGAATAATCATCAATAATCATTCACTAACATGCTTTGTAATATAACTCGAGTTTGAGTTAAGGAAACTTGCCTGATTTGCTGACTACTGCTACGCAATTTAATTTAATCCCTTATGAAAGACCTATCATTAATAAGATTGATCCTCCAATTAGCATAATACATTTTATCCCACAACACTATTACTCAAATAATAAATTAGCTAACGTTTAGCCACATAATTAAACATTGAATAATTCTTTAACTCATTAGTAATATTATTATCCCTTAATAATATTACTATCACTTAACCATTATCTTACTTTTGTCTAATATTCTTTTATAGAATATTTATCATTTACAAATATTATTAATCATTTAATAATATTTAGATCCTTTACTAATATTATTAATCATGTAATAATATTTTACTCACCTCCTAATATTATTAATCATGTAATAATATTTTACTTATTTCATAAATAGTAAAGATCTCACACATTTTAAGATGCAGATATTTTACATCTTGAAGCTTAAACCATTTAAATTTTATTTCAGAAATATCTTTTACCTCTACTCGCAAATTCGGAGTTTAAACAGCTAATGCATAATTTTTATAGTAAAATTTAATTTACTATATAATTTCTTTAATATAAATAATTTTTACATCACTTTGTCCATTCATGAGTCAACACTGACTGTTGCCTCATATATAAAAATTTTACCTCGCTAGCACATTCGCTTTATTTTTCATTTTACGATTATTCGCATTTTCGTTTCATATATATATATATATATATATATATATATATATATATATATATATATATATATAAATATCAGCTCAAAAACTTCATTTCGAGCACCGAAAATCTCAAAATATCATTTTTATGATTAATACAATATTTCAAAGGTTTTACATTCTTTGTTGCACCACAAAATAATTTTATAGGCAACTATATATTTTTTTTTTTACTTAAATATGTAATTTATATTTATTACATATTTTTATTGCTTTATTTATGCCCGAAAGGAAGTTTCTCGGCATAAAATATCACATATAGCCAAATCTCGTCCCGTAGGACTTTATTAGATTTATTATAACTTATTATTACGCCCGAACGCGATTCGGAACGGCGAACGTCAAAATCGCTCGACGCGCCGACGCCCGGCGTTTGCTCAAAATTTAGTTCTGACATGCATGCTCGCTCATTTTTAATTTTCAAATCATGAGTCATATAACAGCGAAATTTCGGGCGTATTATAGACCCCATGACATAGTATTTTAGAAAAATTTCACACAGCAAAAATGGATCACGGAAACTAATCAAAACAGGTCTCAAAATTCATGTCGTGTAACAGCACTGCAGCGCCAGCAGCAGCAGGCGTCGGCGAACGCTGAGCGCTGCCAGGCTGCTTGGCATACTCTGCTGCAGCACTTAACGACTTAGCCACTTTGCAATCTTCTTACGCTTTACTCGCTTATCGGATCATTTTCAAACTTTAATATGCTTTTTATATCATATGAGACTATTTTTGAAAAATATTAAACACCCATTCCGGGTTCGATAGGCAGCCCAAACATTTCACCAAAAGCGGACGTTCATCACAGTTTTTCAACTTTTTGCCAGATTTACCCTCTCGCTAAAACAGTCATAACGTTTTCGTTTTAAAACATTTTTAAGCGATTCTTGAGCCCACGCGAAGCTAACTTCCGGGACTACAACTCTTCCCTACTGACTTGTTTCCAAATTCCGAACACATCAGTCCAGAAATTCCGTTCAAGTGAACAGAACCGCACTTGATAGACAGTTTGGACACTACTACTTTGAAATGTCATAACTCTCTCCTCTGAAGTCGGATTTAGTCCGTTCCGGAGTCTATGGAAAGCTTATTCAATGTACTACAACATATCAAAAGCCCAGAATTTTTAAAGCACAAAAACCGGACCGAATTACCCTCGTCTTAGACTGTCCCGAATCTGCCCATTTTTTTGTTATAAAAACAGGACTGTTTTCACCAAATCAGCTACTACACCATGAAAACTCAATATTTTTGAGTCCTACCATTTGGGTTTACTACTACACACATATATCTAACACCCCTCTTTGACGGATCACAAAAAGAAGTTATAGATCTAAAATGGGAAAATTTCAAAGTAAATAGAAATTTGGTTTCAAATCTAGAAAATAAATTTTCTTTATTTCTTTTGATTCACCCAAATCAACATCAAAATGAGTAAATACATACATGAATCCATATATATCACATAGATCTTAGGGTTTTAAACTTCCAAATCAAAAACCATCATCATCAATAAGCAGTAGCATGGCATCATAGCATCAACACAAAGTAGTTCCAATGGCCACTCAAGCATTTTCTTACTAGTTTCTAAAAACATATACATGGGTCATGGCTTACCTCTTGCTGCAAATTTCTTCTTATAGATGGAGATAGCTACTGATCTCTCCCTTCTTGCTTGCTTGATTATGCTCCTCAAATTCGTAGACAACCTTGACCCACTCTCAAACTCTAATCCTTTCTTCTCTATTTTTACTCTCTTAGTTGTAATGTTGCAAAGTGAATGAGTGCTTGAGTTGGGTGTATATATATATATTATTAGGACTGATATGCTCAGCCCCTTCACCTCCCAACCATCAGTTATATATTCATGGATCATTATACACTAGTTAGTGGTCATAAGGGAGGGAGTTAAGAACATGGAAAGCCTTTGCCAAATAATTATAACCTCCTCTTTCCTCACACTCTATATTATACGTATATACACTCCCTCCTTGTCCCAATATACTTGTCACGTGTGACCCACCAGCTGTTGTCTTGTATAAAATTAAAATAATAATCATTTAATCAATTAACAAGTCATTTTGACCATTTTGCCCCTTGTAGTCAAACGAGTCGATACTTATATCGATTCCTACTAAAGTCGACGTCCCGGACGTCATGGAACTCCCCGTTTCGTCAAACTCAACTTCAAAATTCGTAGTTGACTTTTTCCCCGAAAAAGTCAACCCGTTGACTTTGACCAAAAAGTCAACCGTGACGCAATTTCGTGGTTACAGACTATCTTGACTAATTTCGACGTTCTGGACTCAAATACGCTGTCCGTGTCACTAAATTCCGCTCCAAACTCAAAGTCATATTTTAAAGTCATCCCATACAATTAATAGCATTAATTCCATTCTTACCCATTTTAAATAGTTGAATTATACGGAACCAACCATTCAAACACATCTCATCACATAACATAAAAGTAAAAATAAATAATTCATCTAAAAATAATTGTCACATAAGAATTTCACATAAGGTTGTTTATTGAAATTGTTTAACTACATGGAAAAATCTAGGATATTACATTCACCCCTTCTTCTAAGAATTTCGTCCTCGAAATTTATTTATTTTTTTGACTTACTATTTTTCATTCATTCCATTTATCAAAATATATTTTATGTTAATATCTATTTATCCATTAGGTTCTGAACCAAATTCTTTCTCTACGGATCTTTCTAAGATCATCATATTCCTCACCTCTTCCTCTTTTAAGAGTTTTACATTTCTCTTCTTTCTGAAATTTCATTCTTTCTTGAAATTTTTATGCTTTGCTTAATTGTCTCATCCTTTCCACTTTCACCTTTCAGAATAACAAGAATCTTCCTCAATTGCTCAATAATTGGGAAGCGATATGGATAAAAGGAATTTAAAAGTTTCCAATTCATGCTGAGGGGTCATAAGACCTTGAACTACGTCCCTAGGTTATCAAGTATCTCGACTTGAACCTTTAAGAGTCATAAGACTATACGGACCTTGAACTCTTCTCTAGGTTTAACAGTGCATCACCACCATAAACCATCTTTAACAGAATGTTTAGCAATCACACAGACTGAAAACACTCTCTGCAAGTACTCTAGGTGATCAGCCTATCGTACCCCTACGTCGTGCACAACGTATTACATCTTAACATTGTAACGACTATATGCGTTACTTTCGGAACCATTGTCTCCGATAACATGTCCCCTTTTTACAGGGTTGTTCACCTCAGCTTTTCAACATCTGAATCCGCACCAAAATAATTTGGTTTGGCATAACTTCTCAAGAAATACTTGAATTTCATAAACATCTCTCAATATTCGTCTAGCTGAATCAAATAGCATAGACTTCTACAACAATTCGAACATCAATCGAAATGTACATATACACGTATGTATATATATATATATATATTCTCATATCTTAAAGAAATCTCAAAAATCTTTTTATGACGTCATGATATCGTACTGTATTTACAGTCCGTTTGAGGATTCCGTCATTTTGTGACTTTGTCATACTACATCATACCATAGTGGGCTGAAGATCCTTAGATCACATCCAACACTAGGTAATACCGCATTGATGACTCCATCGTTTTTATCATCTTTACACCAAGTTACATGATGCATTAATGACATAAAATACATTTTGATATATTACAAATCATTTTTGTCTAGCCGAAGCAATTAGCATAAACATACGAATAACAGTATTTGTTGTTAAAACTCATTGGTTCCATCATTTGATCCAATGTTTTTCAAGAAAATAGAAGTGTAAACATCAGCACGAAGTCAATAAATTTCGAGAGTCTAGCATAGCTAGTAGATTTAGAGTACCTATGCTTTCACCATCAACTCCACTTTCTATAATGATCCATTGCTTAATAGGTCTATCTATTCTCATCATCCTCAATACTCCATTTACACTTATCTATACCCAGTTCGTCAAACTTACCACACGTTATGAGTTCAGGAACTTGCCACAATCATATGAGTTTAAGAACTTATCCTAGTCAGACCATAGGCGTCCATTCGCTGAGGGGTTCAAAAACATACCATATAACTATGAGTCACGAACCTACCATAAGTATGGGTTTTAAGAACTCGCAACTTAACCTTATATCCTCTACCTATTCGTTATACACATGAGAAAAGAACCACCTTCTCAACATGCATATAGCAAATAGCGTGACATTAGGTTCCAATGATTATCAATGTCAGAAACTAAGTGGTTGTTAAACCAAACTCGGCCACTAATCAATATAGGAAGCTAAGCGGACAATTCCCCGCCCATACAAAGAATTTGTCAACCTAACCACTCTATCAACTAGGAAGCTAAGTGATTCTAAAACCAAGTACAAATTCCCCGCCCATACAAGGAATCATACAACTCAGCTACTGATCTGAGTCCTCAATTGAAAACCCACATACTCTTAACTTTCTCTTTTCTTAATACGGATTTTCTTTAATCCGTATCTTAACATTTACCACTCTTTTCTGAGTTTACATTGTACCATTTCATAGTACCTTCTCTTTATAGCATAAAGCTATATCATTCCAATCACTTAACAAATCATATGTCATTCAATGATTTAATCTGATCACGTGGTGATCTTATTTTTGTAATCATTTCTCCTTATGCTTACGATCGTTTTATTTTACGATCTACTTATTCTTCTCTTTAATCATATTATATCATGATTTTATTTACACTTTTCATCTTATAGACACCGTCTATTTAGTATCACCTTTCATCTCTATTACTGGAGTCAGGTAACTCCGGATTCTTATCCTTATAGCTATTCAAGATTCTTCTTTGAATCTTCTTTATCTATCTCTTTACTTTAATAATGAATTTCCAAAAATTCATCTCTTATCGATTAAACTCTATTCGAGTTTATTATTTATCATCTTCGCGGTTATAGTCTAAGGTACACCAACCTAAGGTTTATAACCTACAGCTCTGATGCCAACTGTGACATCCCCGAATTCGGGTCCCAAATCACCGCGGATCCGGTACGCTAATTCTATCACTATTTGCGGAAGATATAAACATACATTGTTTATACATTAAACTTTACACATCAGTCCCAAGGTCTACAACCTTAACTTAATACATAGCTTCAATATTAAAAAGGTTTACAATGCTATTTTCAATAGAAAATTTATAGACTTAACTGCAACATAAATTAATCTTGCACTTTGACTTTGCTTCTGACCTTATTCAAGCTTTCTCCTTAATCTGAAAATTTTATCATGATATAGCAAGGGTGAGCAACAAATTTGCCCAGTAAATTTTACATACAATGAAGATATATATCATGATTGAAAAGAATGAATAAGCTTTCAAGTTTTCAACAATATAATAATTATGAAATAACATGAATCAAGTTTCAACGATTGAATGACTGAACCAATAATATTGGATGTCAACAATTAACATGAACAAGTTTAACTGAAACCTATGGTAATGAAGGTGATCAGCCATTCATAACTGATGAACATATGCAACATGCACTTAGTGCGAATCAATAATCAGTATAGACGTGAATAATCATCAATAATCATTCACTAACATGCTTTGTAATATAACTCGAGTTTGAGTTAAGGAAACTTGCCTGATTTACTGACTACTGCTACGCAATTTAATTTAATCCCTTATGAAAGACCTATCATTAATAAGATTGATCCTCTAATTAGCATAATACATTTTATCCCACAACACTATTACTCAAATAATAAATTAGCTAACGTTTAGCCACATAATTAAACATTGAATAATTCTTTAACTCATTAGTAATATTATTATCCCTTAATAATATTACTATCACTTAACCATTATCTTACTTTTGTCTAATATTCTTTTATAGAATATTTATCATTTACAAATATTATTAATCATTTAATAATATTTAGATCCTTTACTAATATTATTAATCATGTAATAATATTTTACTCACCTCCTAATATTATTAATCATGTAATAATATTTTACTTATTTCATAAATAGTAAAGATCTCACACATTTTAAGATGCAGATATTTTACATCTTGAAGCTTAAACCATTTAAATTTTATTTCAGAAATATCTTTTACCTCTACTCGCAAATTCGGAGTTTAAACAGCTAATGCATAATTTTTATAGTAAAATTTAATTTACTATATAATTTCTTTAATATAAATAATTTTTACATCACTTTGTCCATTCATGAGTCAACACTGACTGTTGCCTCATATATAAAAATTTTACCTCGCTAGCACATTCGCTTTATTTTTCATTTTACGATTATTCGCATTTTCGTTTCATATATATATATATATATATATATATATATATATATATATATATATATATATTACGTTACATAAATATCAGCTCAAAAACTTCATTTAGAGCACCGAAAATCTCAAAATATCATTTTTATGATTAATACAATATTTCAAAGGTTTTACATTCTTTGTTGCACCACAAAATAATTTTATAGGCAACTATATTTTTTTTTTATTTTACTTAAATATGTAATTTATATTTATTACATATTTTTATTGCTTTATTTATGCCCGAAAGGAAGTTTCTCGGCATAAAATATCACATATAGCCAAATCTCGTCCCGTAGGACTTTATTAGATTTATTATAACTTATTATTACGCTCGAACGCGATTCGGAACGGCGAACGTCAAAATCGCTCGACGCGCCGACGCCCGGCGTTTGCTGAAAATTTAGTTCTGACATGCATGCTCGCTCATTATTAATTTTCAAATCATGAGTCATATAACAGCGAAATTTCGGGCGTATTATAGACCCCATGACATAGTATTTTAGAAAAATTTCACACAGCAAAATTGGATCACGGAAACTAATCAAAACAGGTCTCAAAATTCATGTCGTGTAACAACACTGCAGCGCCAGCAGCAGCAGGCGTCGGCGAACGCTGAGCGCTGCCAGGCTGCTTGGCATACTCTGCTGCAGCACTTAACGACTTAGCCACTTTGCAATCTTCTTACGCTTTACTCGCTTATCGGATCATTTTCAAACTTTAATATGCTTTTTATATCATATGAGACTATTTTTGAAAAATATTAAACACCCATTCCGGGTTCGATAGGAAGCCCAAACATTTCACCAAAAGCGGACGTTCATCACAGTTTTTCAACTTTTTGCCAGATTTACCCTCTCTCACTAAAACAGTCATAACGTTTTCGTTTTAAAACATTTTTAAGCGATTCTTGAGCCCACGCGAAGCTAACTTCCGGGACTACAACTCTTCCCTACTGACTTGTTTCCAAATTCCGAACACATCAGTCCAGAAATTCCGTTCAAGTGAACAGAACCGCACTTGATAGACAGTTTGGACACTACTACTTTGAAATGTCATAACTCTCTCCTCCGAAGTTGGATTTAGTCCGTTCCGGAGTCTATGGAAAGCTTATTCAATGTACTACAACATATCAAAAGCCCAGAATTTTTAAAGCACAAAAACCGGACCGAATTACCCTCGTCTTAGACTGTCCCGAATCTGCCCATTTTTTTGTTATAAAAACGGGACTGTTTTCACCAAATCAGCTACTACACCATGAAAACTCAATATTTTTGAGTCCTACCATTTGGGTTTACTACTACACACATATATCTAACACCCCTCTTTGACGGATCACAAAAAGAAGTTATAGATTTAAAATGGGAAAATTTCAAAGTAAATAGAAATTTGGTTTCAAATCTAGAAAATAAATTTTCTTTATTTCTTTTGATTCACCCAAATCAACATCAAAATGAGTAAATACATACATGAATCCATATATATCACATAGATCTTAGGGTTTTAAACTTCCAAATCAAAAACCATCATCATCAATAAGCAGTAGCATGGCATCATAGCATCAACACAAAGTAGTTCCAATGGCCACTCAAGCATTTTCTTACTAGTTTCTAAAAACATATACATGGGTCATGGCTTACCTCTTGCTGCAAATTTCTTCTTATAGATGGAGATAGCTACTGATCTCTCCCTTCTTGCTTGCTTGATTATGCTCCTCAAATTCGTAGACAACCTTGACCCACTCTCAAACTCTAATCATTTCTTCTCTATTTTTACTCTCTTAGTTGTAATGTTGCAAAGTGAATGAGTGCTTGAGTTGGGTGTATATATATATATTATTAGGACCGATATGCTCAGCCCCTTCACCTCCCAACCATCAGTTATATATTCATGGATCATTATACATTAGTTAATGGTCATAAGGGAGGGAGTTAAGAACATGGAAAGCCTTTGCCAAATAATTATAACCTCCTCTTTTCTCACACTCTATATTATACGTATATACACTCCCTCCTTGTCCCAATATACTTGTCACGTGTGACCCACCAGCTGTTGTCTTGTATAAAATTAAAATAATAATCATTTAATCAATTAACAAGTCATTTTGACCATTTTGCCCCTTGTAGTCAAACGTGCCGATACTTATATTGATTCCTACTAAAGTCGACGTCCCGGACGTCATGGAACTCCCCGTTTCGTCAAACTCAACTTCAAAATTCGTAGTTGACTTTTTCCCCGAAAAAGTCAACCCGTTGACTTTGACCAAAAAGTCAACCGTGACGCAATTTCGTGGTTACAGTCTATCTTGACTAATTTCGACGTTCCGGACTCAAATACGCTGTCCGTGTCACTAAATTCCGCTCCAAACTCAAAGTCATGTTTTAAAGTCATCCCATGAAATTAATAGCATTAATTCCATTCTTACCCATTTTAAATAGTTGAATTATACGGAACCAACCATTCAAACACATCTCATCACATAACATATAAGTAAAAATAAATAATTCATCTAAAAATAATTGTCACATAAGAATTTCACATAAGGTTGTTTATTGAAATTGTTTAACTACATGGAAAAATCTAGGATATTACATGCCATTTTCAAACACTACCATAAAATAAGGGTTAATTGACATGTCACATATTATCACTATACTCTGACCGACCAATTAAACACCAAATAACTTAGGTAGGTCATACTAGCGAAGGAATTCCACGTCTCTCCCCTCCTAGTTCTTGTCTCACATCTCAGCCAGGGATCATATCCATAAGCTTTGATACCAAATGTGACGCCCCCAAAATAGGTATACATCACACATCTTGAGTCGCCAAATACATGGTACAGAAATCAAATACAAACTTCTTTAATACAACTTTCGTGTAAAAATACGACAAAACTTTGCTGAGTTTTTACATGAATATTGTCTTCTAGACAATATCCAAACTCAAATTCAATCCTCATTACATTTATTATCACACTAAGTAGTGAGGACTGCTAAAACCACCATCTCGAACCATCACTCCGTTCCCCGACTAGTCCCAGCTAAGTTCTCTTTTCCTGAAGAGAACAATGAAAGCAAAAGGGTGAGCTCAACTAGCCCAGTAAGAAATATTATGACTAAGACAATACGGAATAAATTATCATTAGCCTTCAACAGTGTTAAACTGATAAAATACAATAAACATCAAGTTTAACTACAGCGGAACAAGCAATCCATTAGAAGAGTCAAGTAGAGCATGATATCTACTATCTTCTATGATTTAAAAAGTTTTTCATCCACTTTATCGCTGAGACTCAGCTTAATAAATAAACCACATCATCGAATCATCCCGGTACTACGGGCCAAGGATATTCATGTAATCATCAATGGTCATGATTATACCGAATAATCCCTGGTCATAATCATACCAACAACTATCCATCAATGCACTAAGGGACAATGAGGACTTTTACCACATCATTTGTAACATTACGGGTCATGATTATACCGAATGATCCCTGGTCATAAATATACCAATCAACAGTCCATGCATGTAAGCCAAAGATGACTTTCATCACAATATAAGCATGAGGATGATGACAATGATATAAGCATTAATCAAACGAAATCAAGGATAAATATTAAAGACTTTAAATTTATCCATAGTTTAAAAATATCCAAATTGTCAACATGATACTGCTTTGTGGAGTAAAATTCAAGAATAATATTCATGTATCAAAAATAATTTGGACAGAAAAGAAATATATTTTTTGGGTGAATAGTACCTTGTAAATAGTACTTTGGGAATTGTACCTCATGAATAGTACCCCGACATGAAAAGTGCCCTAAATATTCGAGTGAATAGTAACTCGTGAATAGTACTCCGGCATGAAAAATGCCCCGAATACCCGAGTGAATAATATTTGAGTGAATAGTAAACGGGTGAATAGTAACATGTAAATAGTAACTCATGAATAGTATCTCAGTATGAAAAGATCAATAATTATCAAGAAAGCTCAGAATAATAATTTCATGAAAAGATATTGGATGAAGCGCAAATATCAAGGATATTCTACTAATTTCACGGAGTATAGAAGCAATACTTAAACAGAATAAAGGTATAATCAGGAATATGAGACGAAATAATATTACTCACATACTATAGAGTATGGAAGAAAATATTATTCCTTATGAATACTGAACAAAAATAATATCCCTTACCTCAGAAGAAGACTGGATACTGGAATAGTGGGGTAGCAGACTTCTCTTTTTCTTTCTCTTTATAATTTTTCTTGTGATTCTTACTGAATTGGTGAGAATGCAAGAAGAATGTGCTTCTATTTATAGAAAAATATAGTTTCAATAATTACACATTTTGGGGATCGAAATATTACAGTATAATACATTCATCTTTTCCTTCATTTTTAATTTAGTTCTGCAAGTATTATCAAACTTGCACCACCTCCCCTAATAGTACATCATGTGAATCAATAGTACATTCATGTGAATCAATAGTTCTATACATGTGAAAAAAAAATAGTTACAATATAGTACCTTCATCTCTACCTCTATTTTTAATTTAGTCATGCAAGTATTATCAATCTTGCACCACCTCCCCTAATAGTATATGCATGTGAATCAATAGTACACACATGTGAACAAATAGTTATAAGCATGTGAATTAATAGCAATTAATTGCTCATTTATCCGATTAATTACCCGATTGGTCAATATAACCTCAAAAAATCAATTATTATCGAAATAAATGTCGATTTCCACTAACACTAATAATCCCAACACAATGGAACTATCAATTTCATCTTTAATACACAAGAATTTATTCATCAATAATATTATAACTCATAATATTTAAATCTATGCTTAGTTCATGATTCCTAACATTTACGCGATAATTTCGGTAAATACACTCTATAGGGATTACTTCCTTATTCGCAACTTCTATGTTCAAGGGATTTCCTAATCGTTCTTGGGGTAAATTAAATCGATTAGCAAATTCCTCGGATACAAAAGAACAGGTGGCACCCGAATCGAACAATGCATAGGCATTTTTATCATTGATCGGGATGATACCTGACATAACGTCCTTCACAACTACAGCGTCATGGACGGTCATATTAAATGTTCTGGCAGTTGGACGGTTGGATGGTTGGATGGCGTTGGTCCGTCAATCATCAATTTGCCACTCCCTCCTTGTTGGTTGCTTCCTCCACTACTTCCTTTCTTCGGGCAGTCTTTGATCAGATGATCTACCGAACCACAAGTAAAACATCCTTTGATCTTCTTTGGCTTTGGGAAGTTTGGAGCATAATGTCCCTCTTGGCCACAGTTGTAACATACATTGCCCCCTTTCCAACATTCGCCTTGGTGATACCTTCCACACTTTGTCATCCTTCCAACTTCTTCTTAAACTCTCCTCGAGATTTTTTACTTGATTGTTGAGATTCTTGTTGTTGTTGTTCTCCCACTTCATCTTTCCTAAGTTACTACCTCCGCTGCTACTTCCTCCTCGGTTCTCTCCACCGGTGGTCTTTCCCTTCTTCTCCTTGTTATACAGACTTAAAGCTTCACTTCCTCCCTTTGCAATAATAGCCTTCTCCAACAATGTTGTAAAAGAATTAATCTGAAGAACCGATACCATGTTAAACAACCAAGGCTTCAGTCCTTGCTCAAAATGCCTAGCTTTCTTCTCTTCATCTACCACCTGGTATTCAGCAAATCGAGCTAGTTCATTGAACTTAGCCGCGTATTGCGCCAGTGACATATCTTCTTGCTTAAGTTCTAAAAACTTTACCTCCATCTTATTTTTCATGCTCTTCGGGAAATAATTCTTGAAGAACGGAGTCTTAAACCTCTCCCAAGTGACTATCCATTCTTCTGCTCTTTGCTAATTCGCCTCCCACCAGTAATTCGTTTTGCCTTTCATCATATAGGTTGCAAATGTTGTCTTCTGGTTTTCACCCACACGAGAAATGGTGAAAGACTTATCCATCTCTTTGATCCATGTCTGAGCCACGATCGGATCGATCGTTCCTATAAATTCTGGAGGTCCTACACTCCTAAAATCCTTAAAGTTTGTGACTAGAACTACTTGGGGAACGGGCGGTACTGGTTCATTTCTTCCCCTAAGAGCTTCTTCTAACAAATCTACAAGCCTCTGTATCGGAGCTACTGGTCCTTTCTCATCGTTAACTGATTCTTCCGGTGCAGTTATTCTATGTATGGGTGGCTCTGCATCATAAAATTTTCATTTTATTATCTAATTATATTACTTAAACATTTTTCAGTTGAAAGAACTAAAAGTTATATAACACATTTCTGAAACAAGAACATTTATATTCATATGCCAAATGGTTACAATTACATGGTCTTTTCTAGTATACTTCTATAAATGACAACATCATATCCCCTATTAACACAAAAGACGAGGACAACACTCACATATTACCCCTCTAATATTTTTAAAAAGTTTGGGGGTCTACAACTACCTCACATCTTACACAAAGACTGAGATTTAACAACAACAAATTAAATAACACATAAATAAAACACTACAACTACTAAGCTTTGTCGACGTTGGGATTTTTATTTGTCCCTTTTTCTGTTCTTGTTCTTTGGTGTTCTCATGTTAGGTGAGATTTGTTTGAAAAAACAAGTGAAAAAGATCCGACATATATAAGTCGACAATTTGACTGTAAGAGTCTCTAGTTGGTGTTTTTAACTGGTTGCACCAATGCAACCGAGAAAAGGTTTGCACATCCGTGATGTGACACTGCTAAACGGGTCTGTGAAACTGAGATTCATTTGAGTTCGAGGTTTGATTATGCGGAGGGAAGGTGTTAGGCACCCCCGACATCCGTGTTACCACGGTGACTGCCACTTTTCAAGAAACTGATATATGAATGTGTGTGTGTGGGTCAATGTGATGTTATTTGGAAGTAGTGCTATTCCTCGTTCGCACCTATACAAAGGGTTTGAATTTGTATAAAAATTCAATTTTAAACAAGATATAGCAATGAGATTTTATGAAAGAGGTTTTTTAAACCCTGTGCTCAATAATAATTGGGGAGGACCTTGGGCCGAGATCTTACCATTCTAGAGTTTTGGGATCGAGCCCACACGCCTAAGGATGAGCGTGCTTTGTCTCAGGCAGCTTTAGCTATACGGGTAAAACTCATCTTACTATTTATCTTTTAATTATATTCAATCGTAAATAAAATGATATAAGTAACATACGTATGCAGAATACATTATAGGACCGATTTCAGAGGCTTCGGGACGAGCGTATAGCTGAGATGGAGGCTATTAGGAGGGGTTCTGAGCCGTTAGATTCTGCCACCCATCTTCCCTATATTGTATTAGATCGAGATGAGGAGATGAGACTATGGGTCGTATCTCAGGATCCCCCTACTAGCAGTACCTACAGATATTAAGTGTTGGGTCTGCCGAGGATACCCGCATATACACTTCCTGCAGGTAATATTTTATTATGTTTCACGAAATTATCCGAATTTATCACATTATATAAATTATTATTAGTAATCGAATTTGTATCTCTTTATAGGCTCCAGCCAGCGCCAGCGTCCGAGAGCACATGTCGGACCATCTCATACGATCGCTGGTTTGGAAGACGATATCTTCCAACAGCTGATGGGGGCCGTATCAGATAGGTTCCGTACCGATCCGGTCTTTTGGCGTCAGCAGTTGCCTTCCAGTTCTCATCTTCACCAGATTGCTTAAGATATTATAGCAGGGGCCTCTGTAGAGAGTATGGGATTAACACGGGAGCAGTTCGACGCTTGGAGCGCCGAGATGCTCTGGATGGTTATTACCCTCTTGGAGGAGGCTTTTCGTCCGCCCCCACCTACTAAGGTATTCTTATTGTTTAAGTTTTTTTCAATTAAGGCTAGCTTGTTAATTCTCTCTCTCTCTCTCTCTCTCTCTCACACACACACACACACACACACACACACATATATATATATATATATATATATATATATATATACGGACTAATGATTTATATTTTTTATTCTATCAACAGGGTGGCGATGGCGAGCAGACTGGCAATGACTGTAAGACCCCAACTTTTATGAACAAAGATTAATTTCTCTCGAAATATATTTTTAAATATTATGGTGTGGATATAATATAATGTTATAGTTGTGGGTAATATTTACAAATTTTGCAAAGTAAGCAAGTGGTTATATAATATTCGATTGGTCGGGGAATATTCGTTTTAACGGGGAATATTCGTATGACGACACAATCATTGGTGGACCCCACAACGGAAGTATTGTCGTAATAAGAAAATGACAGAATTATCATTTTATAAAAATAACGACGAAAGTGTTACCGTTAAAACTGTTGAACTACCCGGTAGTAAAAGTACAGTAATATGCGTGGTTGCATAGTAGCACACGGTATTGATTATTGATGCTTATGTGAGAAGTCACTCAGTTATACTCAATTATTGCTACAGTAATTGTTGCATCATATCTCTCATATTATTGATTCAGTTATTGTCACAGTATCATCTGCATAATATGTTATATTATTAAATCAATAATTGAGGCGACAAAGTTATTTATATTATTAAATTGCAATATTTACAATGTCTAGAAGTTCTATCAAGGAGAGGTTGGGTCATCTAATTGCTCACCAATAAGGAGAAATCCTTATCGGAAAGCCCCCTCTTTCTTGGGAACGACCTGGTTGTTAAATATTGTGAGTTATAATATTAATGATGAATAAGTTCGTGTTGATTAAAGATGAATTTGATAGTTCCATTGTGTTAGGATTATTAGTGTTAGTGGAAATCGACATCTGTTCTGATGATAATTGATGTCTGGGGGTTATATTGATAAATAGGGTAATTAATCGGATAAATGAGCAATTAATTGCTACTAATTCACATGCTTATATAACTATTTGTTCATAGGCGTGTACTATTGAATCACATTCATGTACTATTATGGGAGTTGGTGCAAGATTGATAATACTTGCATTACTAAGTTAAAAATGGAGGTATAGATGGAGGTACTATACTGTAATTCGTATTTTTCACATGATTATAACTATTGATTCACATGATTGAACTATTGATTACATTATTTACTATTAGGGGAGGTGGTGCAAGTTTGATAAGACTTGCAGGACTAAATTAAAAATGAAAAAAAAAAGTTGGAGGTATTGTACTATAATATTTTGAGCCCTAAAACGTGCATTTATCAAAACTATAGTTTCCTATAAATAGAAGTTCATTCTTCCTTCATTTCTCACCAATTCACTAAAGCTATAGAGCAATTATTATAGAGAGAACGAAGAAGAGAAGTCTGCTACCTCTCTACTCCAGTATCCAGTATCTTTCTAAGATAAGGGGTATTATTTCTTTTGTATTCATGAAGAGAGCTTCTGTTATTCCATTCTTTATTATTATGTTGGAAAAACCTGTCTATGCGAAGTACCACATACATGGTGAAATTCTTCTGTTATTCCATTCTTTATTATTATGTTGGAATAACCTGTCTATGCGAAGTACCGCATACATGGTGAAATTCTTCTGTTATTCCATTCTTTATTATTCTGTTGGAATATCCTGTCTGTGCGGATTACGCTAGACCTGGTTCCATTCTTTATTATTCTGTTAGAATAACCTGTCTGTGCGGTCTATCGCATGCATGATGAATTCTTTGTTATTCTATTCTTTATTATTCTGATGGAATATCCTGCCCGTGCGGATTACGCTAGACCTGGTTTCATTCTTTATTATTCTATTGGAATAACCTGTCTGTGCGGTCTATCACATACATGGTAAATTCTTTATTATTCTATTCTTTATTATTCTGTTAGAATATCCTGTCTGTGCGGATTACGCGTGACCTGGTTCCATTCTTTATTATTCTGTTGGAATAACCTGTCTATGTGGATTATCACATGCATGGTGAATGATGCTTCGTATTCATTCCTTATTAAATTGTGGAAATGATATGTCTACGTGGATTACCGCATGACGAGTGAAAATCCATTTGCAGTTTCATATATTCTATGATACTCATTTGGTTAAAGTTTTGGCTTCTATACTCCATGAAATTAGTAGAATATCCTGGATATTTGCGTTTCATCCGGTATTTTTTTATGAAAATATTCTTCTGAGCATTCTTGAATTTTTCTCCACAAAGCAGTATCATGTTGACAATTTGGACGTAATTGATTTCAAGATAAATTAACTTATAAATCGTTAAAATTTATTCTTGAACTTGTTTTATTGAATTATTATGTCATTGTCATCATCCCCATGCTTATATTGTGATGAAAGTCACCTTTGGCTTACGTGCATAGATGAACTTGGTATGATTATGACCATGAATTATTCGGTATAATCATGACCTGTAATGTTATAAATGATGTGGTAAAATTCCTCAATAGCTTGTAATGCATTGATGGACAGTTTTTGGTATAATTATGACCAGGGATTATTCGGTACAGTCATGACCATTGATGATTTAATGAATATCCTTGGCCCGTAGTGCAGGGATGACTCGATGATGTGGTTTATTTATTAAGCTGAGTCTCAGCGATAAAAATTGATGAAAACATTTTAAATCATAGAAGATAGTAGATATCATGCTCTACTTGACTCTTCTAATGGATTGCTTATTCCGCTGCAGTTAAACTTGATGTCTATTGTATTTTATCAGTTTAACAATGTTGAAGACTAATGATAATTTATTCTGCATTATCTTAGTCATAATATTTCTTGCTGGGCTAGTTGAGCTCACCCTTTCTTTCACTGTTCTCTTCAGGAAATGAGAACGTAACCGGGACTAGTCGGGGAACGGAGTGACGGTCCAGATGATAGCATTAGTAGTCCTAGCTATTCTGTTAAATAGTGTGACAAAAAATATAATGAGGACTCCATTGAGTGTGGATATTGTCTAGATGACAATATTCTTATTAAAACTCTTAGATTATATTTTGTCGTATTTTACACGACTGTTGTATAATTAAGTTGTATTTAAATTTTGTACCATGTATTTGGTGACTCAAGATGGGTGATGTATACCTATTTTAGGGGCGTCACAATGACGAGCAGGCGCACAACGCTGATTTCCATACACCAGAGCAGCATCGTTCACCTCCGCCCGATGATGATACTTTTACTAGTTTATAGTTCATTTGTATTCATGTTATTATAGAACATTTGTATATATTATAGTGTTTAAATACGTCTGTATAAGTATTGTAGAACATTTGTATATATTGTAGTGTCTAATTGCGTCTATATAAGTATTGTAAATTATATTGTTTATCATTTATGGAACATTAGCTTATATTTGTAATTGGTTAGCTTATATTTATGGAACATTAGCTTATAATACGTTTTGGTGGATATTTGAATGTGAATGATAATGAGTTGAAGATTACGTTTTAGTGCTATGTTGCATATTTGAATGTGAGATACAGGTTTATATTACTGTGTATTGGGTTGTGACAGGTTACAGGTACATTAATGGGTTTAAACACCTGGAAACTGGACTTTTAAAATCTGCATTTAAAAAAACAGCTATTTTTGACGAAATAAGGTATTTCTGATGGAACTTCACTCGGATTTAACAAATAACCAATTTTTAATAAATACTAAAATATTCTAATTTTCAGTCGGAAATAGGATAATTCCGAGGGAATATGTCCGTCGAAAATAGGGTATATTATACTCGATGAAAAGTTATGTCCTATATATTCAGTCGAAGATAGTTTATGTTTGATGCAAATCCATCGGAGATAATTTCGTCGAAAATAATATAGATCCGACGAAATTTTTGATGGATCTTATCTTCGACGCGAATATATACGACCGAATTTCTGACGGATATTTTCGTCAGAAATAATCTATTTTCGATTGAATAGGCCTATGTTTGACGGAACATTCCGTCGGAATTAATCTTTTTTCTTGTAGTGTTACTTATTAATACATTTATTATTATAATTGTATTTCAGATTATGTGTATTATGTGATTAAGGATTGATCAATATAACATTAGAAACCCTAATGTTAAATTTAGAAACCTTAATGATCAGTTAGGAAACCCTAATATTAGTTTAGAAACCCTAATTCCAGATTTAGAAATCCTAAACCCCAATTAGCAACCCCTAATGGTGATTAGCAAACCCTAATGCAATTTAGCAAACCCTAAGGGTTAAAATTTAAGGGAAGCATGTGAAATGATCGAACTACCCTTAAAATTATTTGGAAAATGACCAAAATGCCCTTAAATGGTACGAAATGGCCAAAATACCCTTTATCTTATCTTTTAACAAAAGATAAGACCAAATCTTTGGTGACTCGTCAATGGAGATATTGTCATGTGCTTAAAATCCAAGTAAATCAGCCATATTTGACAACTAGCATCAGCCACATTCATTGAATCAAAAGATAAGATCTAAAAGAGATATTAAAGACACAAAAATCCTTTACTTTAGTTCCTTATCCATAGCCAAGTCTCTCATACACCAAGTCCACGAAATTTAGATTGAAACTAAGTCATAAGTTAAGCCAAATCCACTTCATAACCATCCAAGATCAGATCAGAGAAAGAAAATCTAAAGTTTGTTAATAAGGTATAAATCCTAACCCTAAGCTAGATCTTTTATGCTTAAGTAGATATTTTGTTTTTGTGTTTAGATATGTTCTATGTTATGTTATTTAGTGATCTATATAGATAAAACATGAATCCATAACATTTAAATGCATAAAAATGAAGATTTAAGCAAATTGGAAAAACCCTAAAAATATGGCCTGACAGTCAAATGTCAGGGCATGTAGATCTCACCCTCTGTTAATGTTTAGATTTGTTAAGTGTATCCTTGTTGTAGTATGTTATAAGTTTAACAAACTGAAAGTGGAATCATGATCATAGGATGTCTAGATTTCAAGTTATTCATGGTCAAACCTAGTTCACCAATCACAGAAAACCATTTCTGGAAAACCTAGATTTGCCCAGAAAGGTGTGACAAGATTTTGGAGGGCTTTGATCTTCTTCATGTTATGTTGTTAGCTTGTCTAAGTGTATCACTTTTATACCCTGACATATGAACTACAAAACCCTGACAATAGAACATTTAAATCATAACTAGGATGTAAGTTATTAATGGTCAAAATGGGTTGATCAAGCACAATTTCTGCTTTCTGGAAATTCCAGAAAACTGAACAACTCTGACATGCTGTTTGACCAAGCTAGATCTTCCATATGTGATGTTGTTAAGCCTAACCAGTGTATTATTTTTGAACCTTGACATGTATACTACATGTTTGTGACACTAGAACACTTGAACAATACACAGAATCTAAGTTATTAACCACCAAAGTGGGTTAACCAACATTGACCACATTTCTGGAAATTCCAGAAAATGAAGAACAACTTAGATAGGTAGTTTAACCATCAAATATCTTCTTGATATGATGTGGTTAGACCCTGAAATTGTTATATACTTGTAGTATTACATCAAGAATACACCACTGATATACTCTCATGCACAGAAACCTAATTAGTTGGAAATCATTAATGGTCAAAGTAAGCTTCAAGGCTTTGACCAAGGCTGTTCTTCATTGAAGAAGAACACATTTAGCGACAGTTACTATCTCTAAAACCCATTAGTGACAGTTTTTAATAAAATTAATTTAAATAATTATAAATAAACATTAAATAATTATTAATAATTAATAATTAAGTTTTAAAAATAATTTTAAGTTAGAAAAATGAACTTTTACTTTTTTAACATAAATTTCATTAATATTTTAATTTATTTAAATATTAATGATAATAAATTTGTTTAATAATTATATTAAATAAATAGGTTAGAAATGATTTTAATATTTTAAAAATCATTTAAAAATGATATTAAGGTTTTAAAAATAATTTAAGTTAAATAAATTTTAATATTTTAACATGAATTACATTAATATTTTAATATTAATAATATTTATTTAAGAATGATTTTAATATTTTAAAAATCATTTAAAGGTGACATTAAGGTTTTAAAAAATGTTTATAAATGATATTAATTAAAAATTAAGATTTTATAATAAATAAATTTTAATATTTTGTCATGAATTTCATTAATATTTTAAATTATTTAAATATTAATGATAATGAAATTATTTAGCAATTAAATCATTATAAATGATATTAATTAAAAATTTATTATAAATAATATTAATGTTTGAAAAATCATTATAAATGATAATAATGATTTAAAAATTATTATGAGCTTCCGAAAAATATTATAAATGATAATTAAATTATTTAAGATAGGTCTTTATATAAAAGATTAAAACTAAATTGCGTAGCAGTAAATAACGATCAAAGAAAGTATCTTACCCTTTTCATTTACTTTATGCAATAGATTTTTGTAAGCGAGTTTCTTAACTCTATCTTTTATTGAGCAAGTATCTGAATCTTTGTGTAATCAAATATCCTATATATAACTTTTAAATTATGTACAAGCCAATTCTTGAACAGTATTCAATTTATTCATTGAAGACATGTATCTCAATATTGTTTGCATGTGATCCATATATGATCAAGATTTATTATGTTCTTTATGATTTAAGTTTGGTTATGCAAGTGTCGTCACTTGTATAAATTGTGTATTAACTATTGAATTTCGGTATGTATATGTGAGATCCCAAATTTTATGAAATGAAAGTATTCAATTTTCATATAATTATTATTCTATTTAGTAAATTGTTAAATTGATAAAAGGTTAAAGTTAAGGGTGATATGTGAAAAAATTTCAAAGTAAGCAAGTTGTCATAATCGGTGATAAAAGTACAGTAATATGCGTGGTTGCACAGTGGCACACGGTATTGTACAGTATCTTTGATTATTGATGCTTACGTGAGAATTCACCCAGTTTTATTCAATTATTGTCACAATATTTTATATTATTAAATCAATAATTGAGATGACAAGTTGTTCATATTATTATTTGCATTATTAACGATGTCTAGAAAGTTCTGTCGAGGAAAGGGGTTAGGTTTTTTAATTGCGCGCCAATAGAGAGAAATCCTTATCGAAAAGCCCCCTCTTTCCTGGGAACGATCTGTTTGTTAATATTGTGAGTTATAATATTAATTATGAATGTTATTAAAAATTGAATTTGAGCTCAGAGTTGAATTTGGAGACACGAACGTGATATTTGAGTCCAGAACGATGAAATTAGTAAAAATAGACTATAAATAGAAAATTTGTCGGGGTTTACTTTTTGGTCAAAAAGTCAATAGTTGACTTTTTTGGGAAAAGTCAAACTTCAAAATTTCAAAAAGGAAATTATTGATAAAAATATTTCCATTGTGTTGGGATTATTAGTGTTAGTGGGAATCGACATTTATTTCGATAATAATTTATGTATGGAGGTTATATTGACCAATCGGGTAATAATCGGATAAATGAGCAATTAATTACTATTAATTCGCATACTTATAACTATTTGTTCACATGTATGTACTATTAATTCACATGCATGTACTATTAGGGGAGATGGTGCAAGATTGATAACACTTGCATGACTAAATTAAAAATGGAGGTATAGATGAAGGTACTATACTGTAATTATTTTTTTCACATGTATAGAACTATTGATTCACATGATGTACTATTAGGGGACGTGGTGCAAGTTTGATAATACTTGCAGGACTAAATTAAAAAGGAAAAAAAAGATGAAGGTATTATACTGTAATATTTCGAGTCCCAAAACGTGCAATTATTGAAACTATGTTTTCCTATAAATAAAAACTCATTCTTCTGTCATTCTCACCAATTCACTAAGACTCACAAGAGCAATTATAGAGAGAGAAGCTATATAGAGAAAGAAGAAGAATAGTCTGCTACTTCACTACTCCAGTATCCAATCTTCTTCTGAGGTAAGGGGTATTATTTATTTCATATTCTGAAGAGATATTATTTTTCGTATTCGTATGAATATTATTTTCGTTCAATATTCGTAAGGAATATCATCTTCGTTCAATATTCGTAGGAATATTATTTTCGTTCAACAGTCGTATGGGGTATTATTTATTTCATATTCTGAAGAGATATTATTTTTCGTATTCGTATGAAAATTATTTTCGTTCAATATTCGTAAGGAATATCATCTTCGTTCAATATTCGTAGGAATATTATTTTCGTTCAACAGTCATATAGGGTATTATTTATTTCATATTCTGAAGAGATATTATTTTTCGTATTCGTATGAAAATTATTTTCGTTCAATATTCGTAAGGAATATCATCTTCGTTCAATATTCGTAGGAATATTATTTTCGTTCAATAGCCGTAAGGGGTATTATTTTTTTCGTATTCATGAAGAGAGTTATTTTTTTCAATACTCGTAAGGGTTATTATTCCATTCTTTATTATTCTGTTGGAATAACCTGTCTACGCGGACTACCGCATGTGCATGGTGAATGACCATTCGTATTCATTCTTTATTAAATTATGAAAATATTATTCTGAGCTTTCTTGATAATTATTGATCTTTCATGCAGGAAAACTATTCATGAGTTACTATTTACGGGTACTATTCACCCAGTTACTATTCACTCAAATATTATTCACTCAGGTATTCGGGGCACTTTTCATGCCTGAGTACTATTCACGAGTTACTATTCACCCGGTTACAAATAACAATAGAAATATCATTCAAATCTAACGTATTTTTATTTAAATCCGTGACATGGGCTAAGAAAGCTTGACATCCATTTTTCAATAAATGAATAGCTTTATGGCTTGATATGATAGTGATTGACTTTAGTGGTTTGGTTGCTTGAATTCGCATAATAGGTTGGTTAGGAATATGAAAGCTAACAACCTTACGAAAACAATCGATTTTAGCATGATGAGTAGTTAACCAATCAATCCTTAAAATCACATCAAATGCAAGTATTTTCAAAGAGATAAGATCGACAGGTAACGTGCTGTTACCGATTTGAATCAAACAAGACTTATAAATAGTGGATGTAATGAAGGTTTCTCCCAACGGAGTTTTAACAGATAAATCAAAGTCTAATTTCTCTAGAGTTAAATTTAAATGTTGAGCGCAAGTAGGAGAAATAAAATAATGGGTAGAACCGGTATCAAATAAGGTATAGACTTCGCTAGAGTTTATGATTAGCTTAACCGTAATCACCTCATTTGGATTCCTCGCTTTTTGGGAGGTTAAGACAAATGTTCTCCCGTGAACTACTAGTTTTGTCTTATCTAGGACGGCCTTTGATGCCTGCATCCCAGCTGAACTTGACTTTAGTGTACGATAAAATCGGGCTAGGTGACCTTCTCTTCCACAATTATAACATGCTTTGGACTGCTGCGTACAGTTTGGAGTGATGTGTTCCTCCCCTCCGCATTTGTAACATACGAACGACGGTCGTTCTCCTTCCTTAATAACAGGTGATGGTGCTGACGTCTTTCCATCATTATTGAATCTCCTCTTCTTGAATTTTCCAGTTCTATTATCTTGGCCATGATTACCACCGAAGTGGTTACCATTTCTGGCATATTGATTCCCTTCACATTTGTTGTCACCGTTTTGATGACTGCTACCACTGGTATTATCGACTTGCCGACTGCTCTCTCTTGGTTGGGTTGACTCATTATCGCGCTCCAATAACTGAGCCTTATTTACAACATCTGAATACAAATACAGTTTGTGAGAGATAAGGTATTGACGTATCTCGGGTTTCAAATCTCTTAGAAACATCTGCGTCATTCTCTCCTCATTATCAACCAAGTGTGATGCAAATCGGGACAACTTGTCAAACTTAGCTTCATACTGCGACACGGTTATATTGTTTTGCTCTAGTTTGATGAACTCTACCTCCTTCATGTGACGAATAATTTCGGGAAAGTACTTGTCGTTGAACAGTTCTTGGAACTTCTCCCAAGACATCTTTAGTGCGACAAGCTAAGTACGCTTTACAGATTCCCACCAGTAATCTGTCTCTCTTCGCAACATGAAGGTGGCAAAGGGAACCTTTTGCTCCTCGAAGCATCCCAAGACATCAAATATCTTGGTGATCTGCTTTATCCACGTCTCTGCCTTAAGTGGTTTTGGCTCTACCAAAAACTCTGGTGGTCCCAGCTCCTGCTTAGCGGTGACCATCCGAGAGTTGTCAGTGTTTCCACTTGCATTTTGAACAAGGGCCGTTCTCGCCTGATGTTGCATGAATTGTATAAAGCATCTGAACATCCCATCGTTAATCATTTGATCGGTGTTGTAGTATACCTGAGGATTATTGTCTTCCTGTTACACATTATCCTGAGTATTGATTATTAGTGACTCAACGGTCTCATGTGCTTCATTGCTAATCTCAACATTTTTAGATGCCATTTTCAAACACTGCCATAAAATAAGGGTTAATTGACAAGTCACATATTATCACTATACTCTGACCGACCAATTAAATACCAAATAACTTAGGTAGGTCATACTAGCGAAGGAATTTCACGTCTCTCCCCTCCTAGTTCTTGTCTCACATCTCAGCTAGGGATCATATCCCTAAGCATTGATACCAAATGTGACTCCCCCAAAATAGGTATACATCACCCATCTTGAGTCGCCAAATACATGGTACAGAAATCAAATACAAACTTCTATAATACAACTTTCGTGTAAAAATACGACAAAACATAACTGATTTTTTACATGAATATTGTCTTCTAGATAATATCAATCCTCATTACATTTATTATCACACTAAGTAGTGAGGACTGCTAAAACAACCATCTCAGACCATCACTCTGTTCTCCAACTCGTCCCAGCTAAGTTCTCTTTTCCTGAAGAGAACAATGAAAGCAAAAGGGTGAGCTCAACTAGCCCGGTAAGAAATATTATGACTAAGACAATGCAGAATAAATTATCATTAGCCTTCGACAGTGTTAAACTGATAAAATACAATAAACATCAAGTTTAACTACAGCAGAACAAGCAATCCATTAGAAGAGTCAAGTAGAGCATGATATCTACTATCTTCTATGATTTAAAAAGTTTTTCATCCACTTTATCGCTGAGACTCAGCTTAATAAATAAACCACATCATCGAATCATCCCGGCACTATGGGCCAGGATATTCATGTAATCATCAATGGCCATGATTATACCGAATAATCCCTGGTCATAATCATACCAACAACTGTCCATCAATGCACTACGGACCAATGATTACTTTTACCACATCATTTGTAACATTACGGGTCATGATTATACCGAATGATCCATGGTCATAAAATATACCAATCAACAGTCCATGCATGTAAGCCAAAGATGACTTTCATCACAATATAAGCATAACGATGATGATGACAATGATATAAGCATTAATCAAACGAAATCAAGGATAAATATTAAAAACTTTAAATTTATCCAGAGTTTAAAAATATCCAAATTGTCAACATGATACTACTTTGTGGAGTAAAATTCAAGAATAATATTCATGTATCAAAAATAATTTGGACAGAAAAGAAATATATTTTTTAGGTGAATAGTACCTTGTGAATAGTACTTTGGGAATTATACCTCGTGAATAGTACCCCGACATGAAAAATGCCCCAAATATTCGAGTGAATAGTAACTCGTGAATAGTACTCCGGCATGAAAAGTGCCCTGAATACCCGAGCGAATAATATTTGAGTGAATAGTAATCGGGTGAATAGTAACCCATAAATAGTAACTCATAAATAGTATCTCAGTATGAAAAGATCAATAATTATCAAGAAAGCTCAGAATAATATTTCCATGAAAAGATACTGGATGAAGCGCAAATAGCAAGGATATTCTACTAATTTCACGGAGTATAGAAGCAATACTTAAACAGAATAAAGGTATAATCAGGAATATGAGACGAAATAATATTACTCACATACTATAGAGTATGGAAGGAAATATTATTCCTTATGAATACTAAACAAAAATAATATCCTTTACCTCAGAAGAAGACTGGATACTGGAATAGTGGGGTAGCAGACTTCTCTTCTTCTTTCTCTCTATAATTTTTCTTGTGAGTTTTACTGAATTGGTGAAAATGCAAGAAAAATGTGCTTCTATTTATAGAAAAATATAGTTTCAATATTTGCACGTTTTGAGGCTCGAAATATTACAGTATAATACCTTCATCTTTTCCTTCATTTTTAATTTAGTCCTGCAAGTATTATCAAACTTGCACCACCTCCCCTAATAGTACATCATGTGAATCAATAGTACATTCATGTGAATCAATAGTTCTATACATGTGAAAAAAATAGTTACAGTACAGTACCTTCATTTATACCTCCATTTTTAATTTAGTCATGCAAGTATTATCAATCTTGCACCACCTCCCCTAATAGTATATGCATGTGAATCAATAATACACACATGTGAACAAATAGTTATAAGCATGCGAATTAATAGCAATTAATTTTTCATTTATCCGATTAATTACCCGATTGGTCAATATAACCTCCAAAAATTAATTATTATCGAAATAAATGTTGATTTCCACTAACACTAATAATTCCAACACAATGGAACTATCAATTTTATCTTTAATCAACACGAATTTATTCATCATTAATATTATAACTCATAATATTTAACAACCAGATCATTTTTCAGGAAAGAGGGGGCTTTCCGATAAGGATTTCTCCCTATTGGCGAGCAATTTGGTGACCAAATCTCTCCTCGACAGAACTTTCTAGACATCGTCAATATTGCAAATAATAATATGAATAACTTTGTCGTCTCAATTATTTATTTAATAATATAAAATATTGATAATGTGACAATAATTGAATCAATAATATGAGAGATATTATGCAGCAATTATTGTAGCAATAATTGAGTATAACTAAATGACTTCTCACGTAAGCATCAATAATTAATTTCGTGTGTTACTATGCAACCACGCATATTACTGTACTTTTACCACCTAGTAGTTCAACAGTTTAACGTTAATATTTTTGTCGTTATTTTTATAAAAAACTAATTATGTCATTTTCTAACTACGACAATACTTCCGTCGTGGGGTCCACCAATGATTGTGCCGTTGTACGAATATTCCCCGACCAATCGAATATTATATAACCACGTGTTTACTTTGCAAAATTTATAAATATTACCCACAACTATAATATTATATCAAATCTACACCATAATATTCAAAAATATTTTTTGAGAAAAATCAATCTTTATTCATAAAAGTTTGGGTCTTACAGTTTGTTTATTAAAGGAAAATGGACATTTAACATGGGACTTGTAACGAATAAATTTTTCGAGTTGTGATTCTGGGGACAGATTCATTTTAAGGAGGGAAGGATGTAACGATCGAGAAATTTGTAATTTAATATTTGTAATTTAATTTAAATATTTATTGAATTAAATAAATATTTTAAAAAATTTATTTATTGAGATAAATAAATATTTGATGAATTGTGGTGAATTAATTTAGTAGCTAAATTGATTAATGTTAATTGAATTGAATAATGATAATTTTATCTGAAGGATTTAATTTAAGAAAATAATTAAATTAAATCAATTGCTTAATATTTAAGAAAATAATTAAATTAAATGAATTGTTTAAAATTTAAGAAAATAAGAAAATTAGATAAAGTTATGTTTAAGTCTAATTTATTAATTTAAATTAGATATATAATCATTTATTATTCATAAATATAATTATAATAGAAATTATTTTAATTACCATTACAAGTTATTTAAATTAATTAAGCTAAAGTTATTTAATTAACTAAATGTGTGACACGTGAAACTATATAATAAAAATAATATAAAAATAATCTAGTTTGGGGAATAGGTGGTAGCCAAACAATGCCTTGTGGCCTTTGGCCTACTGTAACTTACGCCTATTGGTTTTTGTTAACTGATATTCACGATTATCAGTTGGCTTATTTTATTTCACGTATTCTTCTAAAGCCTTAGAGCAGAGAAAGAGAGTTGTGAGGAGGAGAGTGACTCTCTGTTTATTTTGCTAAGGAGTTGGAGTATCAAGGTTCTTATTATTCTTCTCCCCAACAATCAAGGATTTAACGTATAAATTTCTACTAATGTATAGGTTTTGATTTCTTAGTTAATATCTACTGTAAATTGGTAGTTGTATTGGGTTGATACATGTATGTATGTTGTTATAATCTGCTAATCATCAATTGTAAGTGTTATTTGATGATTAACTACATGAAATTTGGGTTTGTAGGGAAAAAAGTAAATAACAGTGTATGTTTATGAAAAATGACTTAATAAAGTACAAAATTTCATGTTTAATATGTATAATAATCTGAAAATTGATGTTGGATTATGTTAATATGTTAAGAAACGAAAGCGGTGTAGTTTGAATCATGTTAATTGGTCGATCGAATTCGCTAAAAGTGTAAAAAATGATGAAATTCGAAAAATTGGGGTTTTGATCCCTTAAAACTGAATATATATATATATATATATGATGTTTGTGTGGTGAGAATGGTGAATAGCATGATCATTGATGATATTACAAAGTTTTAGTTGCTAGGTTTCATGATTTCTGTAGAAAATTGGAATGATTGGGCGACTGCTATATAACAGAGCTGCTGCTGCAGTTTCTGTCTGTGCACGGCGCAGCTGCGCCGTTACCACTGGCAGAAACGGCGTAGTTGCGCCACTAGGTTTCTGTAGACGTGCACCAACGCCGCTGCGCCGGTGCCAAGGCTTGGGGCAGCGCAGCTGCGCCGTGCCCTGAGCCCAGGCAGTGACTTTTGCTTATTTGCAGGTTATGATTTGTGGACTTAAATTAGTTTAGCGTGCATGTTAATGATGTTAAGACATAATGTGGATTACAACAACAGATTGTAAGGTGTTGCAATTCAAAGTGTGAAGATTTTTTTTTAAGTGATTGTTAATTATGTTATATAATGAAACTAAATGTGATGTTTTCAAAAGTTAGAGATGAATGATTAAGTTATGTTTGATCGTAATGAGATTTCAGATTCGTTAAGGATGTTAACCAACATGGTTAGGTGCTAAGTTAAGGTTATGACCTAAATGATAGTTTAAACCCCTAAAGCTAATATTCATACAATTAATTGTTGTTGTGATATCAATGATATATGTAGGATAATTAGAGAATATTTTACACTTGTGTAGCTTACATACAAGGCAAGTTCCTAAACCTTACCTCTTTACAATTGAGCAAGCTTTCTAACTTCATTCTTTTATTAATGAATGCAAGATCCTAAACTTTTATTGAGCAAGACTATTGTAAGACCCAACTTATTATAAATGAAATTGAATTTCCTCTATTTATTATTTTGAAATAGTAAGGGTTAAGTTGATTAATGTGGTTAGTTATGGGTAAAATGCGCAAATATCTTAAATAAGCAAATGGTTATAAAATATTCATTGTTGTCGGGGAATATTCGTTTGGTCGTGGAATATTCTTACTGTCGAGGAATATTCGTACAACGACGCAGCCTTGTGTGGGCCCCATAACGGAAAGCGATTGGATGAAGAAAATGACAAGTATAAGTTTTTCATAAATAACAACGTAGTTATTACCGTTAACACTATTGGAATACCCGGTGGTTAAAACACAATAATACGCGTTGTTGCACAGTAGCACACGGTATTTCACCAATTATTGATTCTTACGTAAGAAGACACTACTCAATAATTATTACAGTAATTACTGTTTAATATTTTATTGATTCAATAATTGCTACATTGATATTTTATATTATTATTGTTTCAATAATTGTTACTGCACAGTATTTCCCATTATCAGATCAATAATTCATATTATTTGAATAATATTATTAGATAGCATTATTGACAATGTTTAAGGAAGTTCTGTCTAAGGAGAGGTTTGATCACCTAATTGCGCGCCAATAAGGAGAAATCCTTATTGGAAAGCCCCATCTGTCCTGGGAACGAACTGATTGTCATTATTGTGATTCTGTAATATTATTTGTGAAAATGACAATTATTGAAAAATGATATTCTATCTTTTCTGATAAAATAATTCATTTAAATATATTATTATATTATAATAATATAATAATGGTGATATTTTTACATTGAATGTGTGACATATGAATAAATGAGGAGGAAGAGTATTTTTGTTACAATAAATGTTAAAAACATGTTAAGAATGTCGGTGGACCCCATTTTGTGACTAAAATTGGATTATAGCCCGTAAAATTGTCCGTATATGGATTTCAGTCAATTTCTGCTTAGAATTTAGAAAAACTTAAACTTACAAAGTTGTAGAGAATTGAATTTTCTATGGAATGGACATAAGATTTAAATTTTTCTGATAAAAAGGTTATTTATTACGAATTATTGAAGTTCCAAAATAATTAATTTTTGAAGTTTTAATTATTTTTTTAATGAAAAACGTTTTTGTTATGATTGGTGGGCCCCACTTGTTATTAAGCATGTTGAATTCAGAATTTCAAAGTGGGCGTAGGAATTTTAAAAATAATAATAATATTTTATTAAATTTTCTGCTTTGGTGTTCTAAATATTTTCCTATAAATAGGGTGTTTAGGTTAGAATTGAAAATCACACCAGAAACTGAAGTTTTCTCTCTCTATATTATCGAGTGTATTCTTGTGAGTATTTTGATACTTTGAGTGTTGTTATACGGTGCAAGTTCCTTCAGCACTATATCCAGTATTTCAGGTAGAAGTACTGTCTTTTTGAGGTAAAAGATGTTATTTTTTTTATAAATGATATTATTTTTTTCAATATCATTATGCAGAAATATTAGTATAATTTTTCTTGTGAAATTTCTACCTTTTTTTGTCGGGGTTACTAGTCACGTATACGACACTATTTACGTATACGGCACTATACACGAATACGGCACTATTCACAGAAAAATTAAATTTTCCTTCTTTATCCCAGATGTCTATTTTTGTTACTATCTTTGATTGTATCCATGTTTTGATTATTATTCTTAAATTTTACTCCACCATAATATATTATGCGCTGTTTTTGAACATGGATAAACCGAAGTACGAATCTCTAATATTTATTATTTTGTCTCACTGGATTCATTTTCTTTAAAATATTTTTCATCATCCTCAGTCCTAAATGATGATATAACTGAATATCTTTGGCCTGTAGTGCAAAGATGAATGATTTTTTGATGAATATCTTTGGCCCGTAGTTCAAAGATGAATAGATGTTGAGATGAACATGACAAACTGATGAATATCTTTGGCCTATAGTGCAAAGATGAATATTTGATTCAAGATGAATATTAATTGATGTTACAGGGATAAAATATTGATGATGGAATTTTAAATTCATAGATGATAGTAGATTTCATTCTCTACTTAACTCTTCTCATGAATTGTTATTTTCGCTGCGAATATTAATCTGAAACTTGTTGTTACACCTGGCAAACGGGCGGGTCGGGCCGGGTCGAGGCCGGGCCGGGCCAACGACGGGCCGGGCCAAAAAGGCCCGGATTTTGGTGGGCTTAAAATGGCCAGCCCGTGGCGGGCGGGCCGGGCCGGCCCGCGGGCTTCGGCCATTATTATTATTTTTTTTTCCAAACTTTTTGTTACATCAAAAATAATAATAATAAAAAATATTAAAAATAATAAAATCATTAATAATAAACAATAATACAAACAAACACGATTAATTAATTACATACATTAACTACATAGCTCAATTAATTAAAATTTTAATAGTATTATAAATTAGTATTATCAATTATAGTTAAAATATATTGAAGATTACATCAAAAACAAATAGTTGTTGTAGCTCAGTTGGTTTGAACTCTTATTTATTTATTTACATGTCTTGTGTTCAAGCCTCACAACCTAACACTTTATTTTTTTTTAAAAAAAAATTAATAATTGGCGGGCGGGCCGGGCCTCCACGGGCCGGGCCAAAACGGCCCGGGTTTTCACGGGCTTAAAAATGGCGGCCCAAAGCCCGGGTTTTGGTGGGCGGGCCGGCCCGGCCCGGCCCGCGGGCTTTGGGCCCGTTTGCCAGGTCTACTTGTTGTCTATTATATTCTATCAAATTTTTTCCTGTTGAGGACTAACGATAATTTGTTCTATATTATCTTAGTCATAATGTTATTTACTGGGCTAGTTGAGCTCACCCTTTTCCTTTTTGTTCCATTTTTCTTCTCAGGAGGCGAGAATATAGCGAGTACTGGTCGGGGTATGGAATAATGGTTCTAGAAAGTTATTTTATTAGTCCTCACTATTTTTGTAAAATAATGTATCAATAATTATAATGAGGACTTATTTGAGTGTGGATATTGTCTAGAAGATAACATTTGTATTTAAACTCACAGTTTATGTGTTGTCGTATTTTGCACGACAATTGTAATAATAAAGTTATAGTTGTTTCTGTACCATTTATTTGGCGACTCAGAATGGGTGATGTATACCTATTTTGGGGGCGTCACAGTTGGTATCAGAGCTTAGGGATATGGTCTCTGGCCGAGATAGGGAATAGAACAAGGAGGGGAGAGACGAGTAAATCCTTCACTAGTATGTCTTACCTAAGCTTATTTGTTGGTTGGTTCAGTATAGGGTTATTATGTTGCATGTCAATTTCTTTAATTAACCCTTATTTTGTGGTAATATTTAAGAATGACAGCTGAAAATATTAACGATGGAGTAAATGAGACCGTGGAGACACCATTAATCACCAACGAGGAGAACGTGCAACATGCCGACAATGTTCCTCCTGTAAACAACACCACTGAGCAGACGATGAACGATGAGATGTTTAGAAGTTTTTGCGGTTCATGTAAAACCAAACGAGGGAGACTTCTGTTCAAAATATAGGTAGAAACAATGGCAACGGACAGCTAGTCACAACCAAGCAGTTCAAAGAGTTGGGACCACCAGAATTCTGGGGAAAGCCAGATCCGATTAAGGCAGAAACATGGATCAAGCAAATTACCAAGATATTCGATGTCTTGGGATGCACGGAGGAACAGAAGGTTCTATTCGCCACTTTTATGTTCCGTAGTGAGGCAGATTACTGATAGAAATCTGTGAAGCGTACCCATCCAGCCACAATCAGCGTGTCTTGGGAGACATTTTAGAAACTGTTCAATGACAAGTACTTTCCTGAAAGTATTCGTCATATGAAGGAGGTAGAGTTTATTAGACTGGAACAGAACAACATGATGGTGTCCCCGTACGAGGTGAAGTTCGCGGAGTTATCCAGGTTTGCACCTCATTTGGTGGAGAATGAGGAATGTATGACGCGGATGTTTCTGAGAGGTTTGAAACCCGACATACGTCAATATCTCATTTCTCACAAATTTTCTCTATATTCAGATGTTGTCAACGGGGCTCAATTATTAGAGCGAGATAATGAGTACATTCAACCGAGGGACCACAACCAGGGTCATACCGGTGACAACAGTCATCGGAGCAATGATAACCGGCGGGGAGGGAAAAATTCAGACAAAAGCGGTAACCACTATGGTGGTAATCGTGGTCATGATAATAGGAAAGGCGAGTCAAGTGGAATTTTCAAAAAGAGGAGATTCAACAATGACAATGTGAAGACGTCAGCACCAACATCAACTATTTCTAAGGGAGGAGAACAACCATCGGTCGTATGCTATAAATGTGGAAAAGAGGGAAACATCAGCCCAAACTGTCCACAACAGTTCGAGGTATGTTATAATTGTGGAAAGGAATGACATATCGCTTGAGATTGTACTGTAGCAAAACCAAGTCCAGCGGAGATGGTGACTCAAAAGGCTGTCCCAAAAAAGTCAAAGTCAACAGTTCCTGGAAGAGCGTTTGTCGTGACTGGTCAAAATGCGAGAAACCCAAACGAGGTGATCATGGGTAAGCTAATCATAAATTCTTGCGAAGTTTATACTCATTCATTTATCTCTCCTACTTGTGTTCAACGTTTAAACTTGACTCCGGAGAAATTAGACTTTAACTTATTTGTGTAGACTCCGTTAGGAGAAACTTTCATTACATCCACTGTTTATAAATCTTGTTTGATCCAAGTTGGCACCATCACATTACCTGTTGACCTTATCCCCTTAAAGATACTTGCATTTGACGTGATTTTAGGGATTGATTGGTTAACTACTCATCATGCCAAAATTGATTATTTTCGTAAGGTTGTTAGTTTTCAAATTCCTAACCAACCTGTTATGCGAATTCAAGCAACTAAACCACTAAAATCAATCACTGTCATATCAAGTCATAAAGCCATTCGTTTATTGAAAAACGGATGTCAAGCTTTCTAAACCCATGTTATGGATTTGAATAAAGACACGTCATATTTGAATAATATTTCTGTTGTTAGTGAATTTCCTAATGTATTTCCTGAAGAACTTCCTGGTCTACCCCCAGAACATGAAGTTGAATTTTTTTTGACCTTGAACCTGGTACAAAGCCCATTTCTAAAACCCCATATCGAATGGCTCCTATTAAACTTCAGGAGTTAAAGGTCCAACTGCAGGAGTTGTTGGACATGGGTTTCATTCGTCCTAGTACATCTCCTTGGGGTGCTCCTGTTTTATTTATAAAGAAGAAAGATGGGAGTATGCGACTTTGTATTGAACCATGTCACCATCAAGAATAGGTATCCGCTACCTCACATTGATGACCTGTTTGACCAGTTGCAATGATGATATAACTGAATATCTTTGGCCTGTAGTGCAAAGATGAATGATTTTCTGATGAATATCTTTGGCCCATAGTGCAAAGATGAACAGATGTTGAGATGAACATGACCAACTGATCAATATCTTTGGCCTATAGTGCAAAGATGAATATTTGATTCAAGATGAATATTAATTGATGTTACAGGGATAAATTATTGATGATGGACTTTTAAATTCATAGATGATATTAGATTTCATTCTCTACTTAACTCTTTTAATGAATTGTTATTTCCACTGCGAATATTGATCTGAAACTTGTTGTCTATTATATTCTATCAGATTTTTCCCTGTTGAGGACTAACGATAATTTGTTCTATATTATCTTAGTCATAATGTTCTTTACTGGGCTAGTTGAGCTCACCCTTTTCCTTTTTGTTCCATTTTTCTTCTCAGGAGACGAGAATGTAGCGAGTGTTAATCGGGGTATAGAATAATGGTTCTAGAAAGTTGTTTTAGTAGTCCTCACTATTTTTGTAAAATAATGTATCAATAGTTGTAATGAGGACTTATTTGAGTGTAGATATTGTCTAGAAGACAATATTTGTATTTAAACTAACAGTTTATGTGTTGTCGTATTTTGCACGATAATTGTAATAATAAAGTTGTAGTTATTTCTGAACCATGTATTTGGCGACTCAGAATGGGTGATGTATACATATTTTAGGGACGTCACAACTATTGACTCTATCCTTATGTACAATTGAATAACCTCTTGTAACATAATTTGTTACATTGAGCAAGTTTCATTTTTCTTATTATTATTCGAGGCATATATTGTTCTAATACATTGTTTCAAGTGAGATTGTTCTAATTCTTTGAATATAGTACTTTGCATGTATATCGTGTTTATTCAATTATACATTGTTGTTATTCGGTCCTTGACTTGGATAACCTTGTTCAAATCTTTATTGTTGTATTAAACCTTCAAGTAGTAAGCAAACCTTCATTGATTAAATTAATCTATAATTGAATAGTGTTCTAAAATTCTAGAAATACTAATAAGTTAGTTCCGAGCTAAACTTTCTTTAGAGCGAAATTCTAAATTCAAGCTGAGACGAATAACCTTAACATAGGGGATTTTATACGTGTAACTTTTAGATGTTTGTGCACAATTCATGGTACAAAGGGCTGATCCCCCTAAGTACGTTAAGAAGGGTCTGTATAGTCTAATGACTGTTAAGGTTGAGGTAATAATACCTAAATAACGGAGACATAGTTCGTGGTCTTAAGACCCTCAGATATTAAACCCGAACTTGTTTTCTATTTTGATTCGTAGAACAAGTTCATCATTGTTCAGCATTCGTTGTTCATTCTCATGTTGTTATCATTACTACTTCCTATATTAGTGAGCAATTGTTTGCTCATTCTTGCATTTAACATTGCAGTTAAAGTAGAGAAAATCGATGAACCATCTACTAGCAATGGAAAGGGCAAAATGTCCAAGTGTTCACTTATGAGAATTTTATTTTAATGAATTATGTTAAAGACTTATTTTATTTTACGATGTATTCCGCAAACTTATGTAATAAATTTAAGGTTAGATTACCTGGGATTGTTTTATGATGATGTAACCCTTTAAAGGGAAGATTATTGTTTAAGTTATTTAAATTATGTCTTTATCCTTTGTTATGGGTAGTTAGATGTAATGGTTTTGGATAGTGAACACCAAATCCTGTGGGAATGGAGTACCTGGATTTGGGGGTGTCACAGGTTGGTATCAGAGCTTTAGGTTATAAATATTAGGTGGGGAAACCTTAGGCAGTAACCTTTAAGGAAACAAAAAACATAGAGGTGTCCAACTCTTATCTATTAAGGAATGGATTAAGGTATCCATTGAAGATAAATAATAAACGACATTATGTGCTATGTGTTAATAACTTATGTGCTCGCGAGTATCGAAAATGTTAAGTAAAACTTAAAATGTCTTATTGTCAGGATGTCTAACGAAGGATGATCCAGTTCAGCTAGGGAAGTGATACCTCAGGTACCTAGAGATGACGAACCCGGGATATTTATGTAGTGCGGGAGCGGTTGATCCAAGAGGATGAGCCTGTGACCGATCCTGAGGAGGATAGTTATGAGGATATAGAGGAGGATGATGAGGAAGAGGATCCTGAGGATTTTCCACCAAACTCCATATCAGCTGAGATGTATGACGCTCTGTACGACCGTAACATAGAATTACAGGATAAAGTTGAGGAGCTGATGGAGTTGGTTGAGATGCATCACGCTACAATGGAGCAAAAGGATGCAGAGATTCAAGAACTCGACTCACGCCTTGGAAACACGGAGTGGGACCTAGTTCATACCAAGGGTTAGCATGAGGATCTATTTGGCGGTAAACTAGAAGATGAAGACTAACATGGAGAAATTAAAAGATGACTTCAAAGAGGAATCAGCTAAGTGTGCCAGAGAAGAGGATGCTTGGATGAAGGCGACTCAACGTGCAGACTGTGCTGAGGCTAAGGTCTAAGTGAAGAAGGCCAAGATGAACGAGATGGATTACGCTTTTAATTCTGCGATTGATAGGGCCCAGGATCGAGTCTTTTATTATCCACCTCAGTTTGAATACTCGTCTTGGTTCGTGATGGATCGTAGAATGGCGTATCGTATTATGGAGGAAGAACGTCGAGAAGCCTTACGACGTCTTAATATGTCTAGATAGATAGAATAATAATAATGTGTGGTTAAGTAAATAAGTAAATAAACTGTGAATCCCTTATTTTGAGATGAATAAAGGGATAGTATGAGTATGTAATCCTGAAACTTGTCTAGTTCAGGAAAGTGAATGTTAATAGCGGTTATGTTATCTTTATATGTTTTAAAACGTTATGAATGAATAAAATATCAAATTTTATTTGAAATGTTATGTGTTATAGCTTTAATCTTGGAATATTTAAGTTAAAGTTCAAATACCCAAGAAGTTGAGTAATGAACTAATAAGCGTATATTTTAATAGAAAATGCCTACTAGAAGAAGACAACCACGTCAACAACCACCTCCTGAGGGGTCTACTAATAATAATAATGAAGCCAACGTTAATCCGGTTCATCAATTGGTAGCTCTGTTGACGGGTGCACTTGCGAATCAACCGCAAGCTCAAGTCACGACCTTTAAGGAATTCAAAGCGGTTGGACCGCCAGAGTTTCAAGGGTCTATGAATCCAGTGGAAGCCGAAACATGGATCATGGAAATGGAGAAGGTGTTCGACGTTGCTAAAGTTAACGAGGATCAGAATACTGCGTTCGCAACGTTCATGCTAAAGTCTGAATCTAGCTACTGGTGGCAGGTAAATAAGGTTCGTGGGGGACAAGGAGTGATAGCGTGGGATAGATTTAAGGAGATATTTTTCGAAATGTACTTTCCAGCGAGTTCTCAGAATTAGTTGGAGGTGCAATTTCTGGAGCTGAAGCAAGGAACTATGACGTTGCCAGAATATGCTGCGAAGTTTAACGAGTTGGCAAGGTTTGCCAACTCGTAAATACCGACGAGCATAAAGCGAGAAGGTTCGAACAAGGATTGAAACCCTGGCTTTATGGCAAGGTTTCAATGTTCCAACTGAATACATTTGTGCCTGTACTGGAAAAGGAAATTATCGCGGAAGGTGGAAGCGATGCCTTGACCAAGTACAACTAAGAACAGAAAAAGAAGAAGAATAAGAATGAGAATAAGGCTGGGGGAAATAACATTGGAAATAACAGTCAGAGGAGGAAGTGGAGCGATAATTCAACTGCGGGAGGACAACAAGGAAGTCAACCAAAAAAGAAATTTGAAGCTTGTGCGACGTGCGGGAAAAACCATAATGGGGTATGTTTGAAGGGAAAGAGGGTGTGTTTCAACTATGGTCAGGAGGGACACATTCCACCGAACTGTTTTAGTCCAAAGAAAGGAGCACGTTTTACCTGCGGTTTGAAGGATCACATGGCTCGTGATTGCCCTAAGAAGCCAACGGGAAGTGCAAGTGGTGGAAAAGGAAACAACAACGGTGGTGGTGCATTGACTATCACTGGATCAGCACAGTCAAGCCAACCTACTGCGAGGACTTTCAATATGACCGTGCATGATGCTGTACAGTCTAAGGTTGTGGTGTCAGGTATCATTCCGATTAATGGTATTAATGCTTATGTGCTATTTGATTCGGGTGCTACTTGTTCATTTATATCCGATGAATTTACTCAAAACATAGATTTGCCTCAGGAAGAATTAGAATTTCCCTTAAGTATAGAGATTGCGAATAGGGAAGTGATTCCTATTAAATTCATATATAGGAATTGTATAGTGGTTATAAAAGGTCACGAGATGATGGTAGACTTGATACCAATTAGAATTGGTGAATTTGATGTTATATTGGGAATGGATTGGTTATTCAATTACAGAGCAGTAATTGATTGCCAAAGGAAGTGTGTTAACCTTATGACTCCGTCAAAGATTGTGTTCTATGGCAGCAAATCGCCTCGACAAGCAAGTTGTCTGACGGTGATGCAAGCTAAGAAGTTGCTGAGACAAGGATGTGTAGGATACTTAGCCTACATAGTCGATACACAGAAGAAAAGTGTGAAGCTAGAAGAAATATTGATCATAAGAGATTTTGCAGACGTATTTCCAGATGATTTGTCGGGTCTTCCGCCGAATTGACAAATTGAGTTCGTGATTAACTTACTACCAGGAACGACCCCGATATCTAAAGCACCATACAGGATGGCTGTGAGACCCCAAATTTTATGAATAAAGATTTAAATTTCTCGAAATATTTTTTTGAATATTATGCTGTGGATTTGATATAATGTTATAGTTGTGAGTAATATTTATAAATTTTGCAAAGTAGGCAAGTTGTTATATAATATTCGATTGGTCGGGGAATATTCATTTTAACAAGGAATATTCGTACGACGGCACAATTATTGGTGGACCCCACAACGAAATTATTGTCGGATTGAGAAAATGACAAAAATATTTTTATGAAAATAACGGCGGAAGTTTTACCGTTAACTGTTGAAACACCCAGTGTTAAAAGTACAATAATACTCGTGGTTGCATAGTAGCATACGGTATTGATTATTGATGCTTACGTGAGAAGTCACTCAGTTTTGTTCAATTATTGCTACAGTAATTATTGCATAGTATCTCGTGTTATTTGATTCAATTATTGTCGATGTTTTATATATTATTAAATCAATAATTGAGATAACAAAGTTATTAATATTATTATTTGCAATATTAACGATGTCTAGAAGTTCTGTCAATGAGAGGTTTGGTCACCTAATTGTGCGCCAATAGGGAGAAATCCTTATTGGAAAGTCCTCTCTTTCTTGGGAACGACCTGGTCGATTAATAGTTTGATTATAATAATGATGATGAATTTTGTTTTATTATTATTATAAATGTAATAAAACAAAAAAATTTATATAAAACAGAAAACTTTTATAAAGTTATTTGTTTTATTTGATTATAAATAGAATATAATATATTTTATTATGCATAGTGTTTGCATAGTAAAATCTTTTTATATAAAATTGAATACTTTTATAAAGTTATTTGTTTTATTAGATTATAAATATAATATATTATATTTTATTATGCATAGTGTTTGCATAGTGCCTGCATAGTGTTTACATAGTAAAATCTTTTTATATAAAATAGAATACTTTTATAAAGTTATTTGTTTTATTAGATTTTAAATTATATATATATATATATTATAAATAGAATATATTATATTTTATTGCATAGTGTCCTTTCCATTCTCCTATAAATAGGATGCTTAGTTAAAATTGAAAACACACTAGAAATTCAGAGAATTCTTCTTCTATAATCTTGAGCGTATTTCTTTAGAGTTTTAAGAAGCTTTGAGCGTAGAAAACAGTATAAGTTTTCCTCAAGAATATCCTCGCCCTACTAGTCAGAATACTCTTCTTTCTAAAGTAAGGGGTATTATTCTTTCGTATTCATGAAGAGAGTTTTTTCTTTCAATACTCGTAAGGGTTGTTATTCCATTCTTTATTATTATGTTGGAATAACCTGTCTATGCGAAGTACCGCATACATTATGAAATTCTTTTGTTATTTCATTCTTTATAATTCTGTTAGAATAACCTGTCTGTGCGGTCTATCGCATGCCTGGTGAATTCTGTTGTTATTCCATTCTTTATTATTCTGTTGGAACATCCTGTCTGTGCGGATTACGCATGACCTGGTTCCATTGTTTATTATTCTGTTAGAATATCCTGTCTGTGCGGATTACGCATGACCTGATTCCATTCTTTATTATTCTATTGGGAATAACCTGTCTGTGCAGCCTATCGCATGCCTGGTGAATTCTTCTGTTATTCCATTCTTTATTACTCTGTTGGAATAACATGTCTATGAGATTTACTGCATGCATGGTGAATGATCATTTGTATTCATTCCTTATTAACTTGTGGAAATGATCTGTCTACGTGGATTACCGCACGGCGGGCAAAAATCCATTTGCAGTTTCATATATTCTATTATACTCAGTTGGTTGAAGTTTTGGCTTTTATACTCCATGAAATTAGTAGAATATCCTGGATATTTACGCTTCATCCAGTATCTTTTCATGGAAATATTCTTCTGAGCATTCTTGAATTTTACTCCACAAAGCAGTGTCATGTTGACAATTTGGACGTTATTGGTTCCTGGATAAATTAATTTATAAATCTTTAAAATTTATTCTTGAACTTGTTTTATTGAATTGTCATCATCCTCATGCTTATATTATGTTGAAAGTCATTTGTGGCCTGTAGTGCATAGATGGACTTGGTATGATTATGACCAGGGATTATTCGGTATAATCATGACCGTAAAAGTCCTCATTGGCCCGTAATGTATTGATGGACAGCTTTTGGTATGATTATGGCTATGGATTCTCTTTGGCCAAGGGTGCAAAGATGAATTGTTTTATGGTATGATCAGGACCGTTGATGAAAACACGATTATCTTTGGCCCATGGTGCATGGATAATTCGTGGTCGTGATACTAAAGAATATCTTTGGTCTGTAGTGCAGGGATGATTTGATGATGTGGATTATTTATTAAGCTGAGACTCAACGATAAAATTGATGATAAATCTTTTAAATCATAGAAGATAGTAGATTTTATGCTCTACTTGACTCTTCTAATGGATTCCTTATTCCGCTGTAGTTGTTGATCTAAAACTTGTTGTCTATTATATTCTATCAGTTGTATTGTGACGACCCCAAAATAGGTCCATTCCATCCAACCCATTCTGAGTCGCCAAATACATGGTACGGAAAATAACTACAACTTTATTACAACAATTGTCGTGCAAAATACAACAACACATATGCTGTGAGTTTGGATACAAATATATACCAAATGTGACACATGTCCCAACCGTGGACAACACCTCACAGTGACACCTTACATAAAGGTATAGTCAAAAACTATTTTAGAAACTAAAATCTTGGAAAGTGCTCAAGGAAACCTTCGTACATGGAGGCCATGCGTCTAGGTTATGATAGATATCATATGTCCAGAGAATTATCCTTGGTTGACCTAATATACCCCAAAGAAAAACGAGAAGATTACTATCATATTCTTCCTAATGGTGAGTCTTCTCTTGATTTATCATTATCTCCACTGTCTCAAATTGAGAATTATACTCCAAACAAACACCAAGATTATATAGGTAGTGCTCATATATATACTCAGCAAGTGGATGAGCACATCCCTGTCTTATGATGATACGAGGTTGTATATCATTAGACATCTTGTATGACAAAACACCCTTCCAAAGTTGAATTCACCTCACCCTCAACATCTATAGACCACCGTTCTATTCCCTTGTTATTCTCCGCTCGGCCCAGCTACACCTTTATTACCTGAAAGGAATTGTGAAGCAAAAGGGTGAGCACAACTAGCTCAGTAAAGAATATCATGACTAAAGATAATTAAATTATCAATAGCCTCCATCAATAATAAATTAGAGATTTAGAACATATGGTATATGATAAAAATTTCAACCATAGTTGCAGCGGAACGAGCAATCCATTAGAAGAGTCAAATAGACTATAAAGTCTATTATATTCTCCATGTTAAAAATCCACCAAAAATGTTTTATCCCTGTAACATCAATCAACAATTCTGGTCCACAATCATATGAATAACTCATAATCATAATTGTAGTTCTAAATTCCTCTTCACATCCAAGACGAAGATAATTTTCATCACCTATCTTTACCTGAAACATCAAAGATCATGGTTACACCAAATCACATTTCCTGTTCATAATCATACTAATAATTTCATCTTTGCACTACGGCCAAAGATATTCATTTGGATCACCAGTTGGTCATGTTCATTTCAACACATGTTCATCTTTGCACTACTAGCCAAAGATATTCAACAACATGTCAACTTTGCACTACGGCCAAAGATATTCATCAATAATTCATCTTTGCACTATAGGCCAAAGATATTCATCAATAATTCATCTTTGCACTACAGGCCAAAGATATTCATCAATAATTCATCTTTGCACTACAGGCCAAAGATATTCATCAATAATTCATCTTTACACTATAGGCCAAAGATATTCATCAATAATTCATCTTTGCACTACAGGCCAAAGACATTCATCAATAATTCATCTTTGCACTATAGGCCAAAGATATTCATAATAAAATCAACCATCTTTTAAGACTGAGGATGATGAAAAATATCTTAAAGGAAACGAATCCAGTGAAACAAAATAACAAGTATTAAGGATTCGTACTTTAAGCAATCCGAGTTCAAAAATACTTCATAAATAATCATACTGAAGTAAAATTCAAGAATGATTAAAACATGGATACAATCAAAGCTAGTATCCAGAATAGATATTTTGGACAAAAAGAAGAAATTTCATTTTTCGGTGAATAGTGTCGTATTCGTAAATAGTGCCGTATACGTGAATAGTACCGTATACGTGAATAGTAACCCCGACACACAAAAGATAGAAATTTCACAAAAACATCATCACGTTTCGTGAATAGTACTCGTGAATAGTAACTCGTGAATAATAACTCATGAATAGTAACCCCGAAATGAAAAAGTTCTAAATTTGATAAAAATTTTCAACCAACATTCTGGCATAATGATATTGAAGAAATAATATCATTTTTAGAAGAAAATAACATCCCTTACTATCCATTACAATCCCTTACCTCAAAAGGGCAGTACTTCTGACCGGAATATTAGATGAAAAGCCGAAGAAACCTTTCACCGTATAGCAACACTCAAAGTATACTCACAAGAACACTCTTGATATATAGAGAGAGAAGTAGAGAGAAAGCTTATGTTTCTGGTGTGATTTTCAATTCTAACTTAGCCTTCTATTTATAGGAAAATGCTAGAATGCCAAAGAAGACTAAAATAATAAAAAAAAAAAATTTCTTATTCCACACCAACCTTCAGCAACCAATTTTGAAAACCATCTTTGGTCAAAAACATCAGCCACCCATGTGCCAACAACCACAAAAACGTTTTTCTTTAAATAAAATAATTAAAATTTCCAAAAATTAATTATTTCGGAACTCCAGAACTTCAATAATTCACAATAAATAGCCCTTTTGTCAGAAAATTCGAATCTCACGAGTTTTTATAGGAAATTCAATTCTCTACAACTTTACAGAAGGAAGTTTTTCCAAATTCCAAACAGAAAGTGACCGAAATCCACAAACGAACGATTTTACAGTCTATAATAAATTTTCGGTCAAGAATTGTGTCCACCGACACACAAAACATGTGTTAAACATTTAATGCCACAAAAATACTCTTCCTCCTCATATACTCATATATCCCACATTCATTGTAAAAATATCACCGTTAATATATTATAAAAATAATATATTTAAATGAATTATTTTATCAGAAAAAGATAAAATATTAATTTTTAACAATTGTCACATTAAAAATTTCCTTCATCTATATCCACATAAAATAAATATTTTCTTTATCATAATAATCAATAATTAATTATTCAAAAATAATATTACGGAATCACAGTACTGACAACCAGGCCGTTCCCAGGATAGAGGGGGCTTTCCAATAAGAATTTCTCCTTACTGGCGCGCAATTAGATGACCAAACCTCTCCTTGACAGAACTTTCTAGACATTGCCAATAATGTTATCTGATAATATTATTCAAATAATATGAATTATTGATCTGATAATGGAAAATATTGTGCAATGACAATTATTGAAACAATAATAATATAAATATCAACGCAACAATTATTGAATCAATAAAGTAATGAACAGTAACTCCTGTAGCAATTATTGAGTAGTGCCTTCTTACGTAAGGATCAATAATTGGTGCAATACCGTGTCCTACTGTGCAACAACGCGTATTACTTTACTTTACCCACCGGGTATTCCAACAGTGTTAACGGTAACAACTACGCTGTTATTTATAAAAACTTTAATTTGTCTTTTTCTTCATCCGATAGTTATTCTGTTATGGGGCCCACAAATGGCTGCGCCGTAGTACGAATATTCCCCGACAGAAAGAATATTCCCCGACAACAATGAGTATTTTATAACCACTTGCTTATTTTGAAAAAAAATTCATATATCACCCTTAACTTTAACCTTCTATCAATTTAACCATTTACTGAATTGTAATTATAAGAAAAATTGAATACTTTTATTTCATAAAATTCGGGGTCTTACATTCTCCCCTCCTTATGAAATTTCGTCCCCGAAATTTATAAACCTGGTATTTCAAAGAGTTGAGAATACCTTACTTCATTTCAGATTCCATCTTACATGTCCTCATGATTGCTCATCTCTTGTATTTCAGATATCATTCTAGAATATAACTTCAAAACAAAAGTTAATTTAACAAATTAACATATCACATAATATCCCGATATTATGACTGACCAACAAATAAGCTTAGGTAGGACACACTAGCGAAGGATTTACTCATCTCTCCCCTCCTAGTTCTAATCCCGATCTCCGCCAGAGATCATATCCCTAAGCTCTGATACCAAATTTAACGACCCCAAAATAGGTTCATTCCATCCAACCCATTCTGAGTCGCCAAATACATGGTACAGAAAATAACTACAACTTTATTACAACAATTGTCGTGCAAAATACAACAACACATATGCTGTGAGTTTGGATACAAATATATACCAAATGTGACACATGTCCCAACCGTGGACAACACCTCACAGTGACACCTTACATAAAGGTATAGTCAAAAACTATTTTAGAAACTAAAATCTTTGGAAAGTGCTCAAGAAAACCTTCGTACATGGAGGCCATGCGTCTAGGTTATGATAGATATCATATGTCCAGAGAATTATCCTTGGTTGACCTAATATACCCCAAAGAAAAACGAGAAGATTACTATCATATTCTTCCTAATGGTGAGTCTTCTCTTGATTTATCATTATCTCCACTGTCTCAAATTGAGAATTATACTCCAAACAAACACCAAGATTATATAGGTAGTGCTCATATATATACTCAGCAAGTGGATGAGCACATCCCTGTCTTATGATGATACGAGGTTGTATATCATTAGACATCTTGTATGACAAAACACCCTTCCAAAGTTGAATTCACCTCACCCTCAACATCTATAGACCACCGTTCTATTCCCTTGTTATTCTCCGCTCGGCCCAGCTACACCTTTATTACCTGAAAGGAATTGTGAAGCAAAAGGGTGAGCACAACTAGCTCAGTGAAGAATATCATGACTAAAGATAATTAAATTATCAATATCCTTCATCAATAATAAATCAGAGATTTAGAACATATGGTATATGATAAAAATTTCAACCATAGTTGCAGCGGAACGAGCAATCCATTAGAAGAGTTAAATAGACTATAAAGTCTATTATATTCTTCATGTTAAAAATCCACCAACAATGTTTTATCCCTGTAACATCAATCAACAATTCTGGTCCACAATCATATGAATAACTCATAATCATAATTGTAGTTCTAAATTCCTCTTCACATCCAGGACGAAGATAATTTTCATCACCTATCTTTACCTGAAACATCAAAGATCATGGTTACACCAAATCACATTTCCTGTTCATAATCATACTAATAATTTCATCTTTACACTACGGCCAAAGATATTCATTTGGATCACCAGTTGGTCATGTTCATTTCAACACATGTTCATCTTTGCACTACTAGCCAAAGATATTCAACAACATGTCAACTTTGCACTACGGCCAAAGATATTCATCAATAATTCATCTTTGAACTACAAGCCAAAGATATTCATCAATAATTCATCTTTGCACTACAGGCCAAAGACATTCATCAATAATTCATCTTTGAACTATAGGCCAAAGATATTCATAATAAAATCAACCATCTTTTAAGACTGAGGATGATGAAAAATATCTTAAAGGAAACGAATCCAGTGAAACAAAATAACAAGTATTAAGGATTCGTACTTTAAGCAATCCGAGTTCAAAAATACTTCATAAATAATCATACTGAAGTAAAATTCAAGAATGATCAAAACATGGATACAATCAAAGCTAGTATCCAGAATAGATATTTTGGACAAAAAGAAGAAATTTTATTTTTCGGTGAATAGTGTCGTATTCGTAAATAGTGCCGTATACGTGAATAGTACCGTATACGTGAATAGTAACCCCGACACACAAAAGATAGAAATTTCACAAAAACATCATCACGTTTTGTGAATAGTACTCGTGAATAGTAACTCGTGAATAGTAACTCATGAATAGTAACCCCGAAATGAAAAAGTTCTAAATTTGATAAAAATTTCCAACCAACATTCTGGCATAATGATATTGAAGAAATAATATCATTTTTAGAAGAAAATAACATCCCTTACTATCCCTTACAATCCCTTACCTCAAAAGGGCAGTACTTCTGACCGGAATATCGGATGAAAAGCCGAAGAAACCTTTCACCGTATAGCAACACTCAAAGTATACTCACAAGAACACTCTTGATATATAGAGAGAGAAGTAGAGAGAAAGCTTATGTTTCTGGTGTGATTTTCAATTCTAACTTAGCCTTCTATTTATAGGAAAATGCTAGAACGCCAAAGGAGACTAAAATAATAAAATATTATTTTCTTTTTCTTATTCCACACCAACCTTCAGCAACCAATTTTGAAAACCATCTTTGGTCAAAAACATCAGCCACCCATGTGCCAACAACCACAAAAACGTTTTTCTTTAAATAAAATAATTAAAATTTCCAAAAATTAATTATTTCGGAACTCCAAAACTTCAATAATTCACAATAAATAGCCCTTTTGTCAGAAAATTCGAATCTCGCAAGTTTTTATAGGAAATTCAATTCTCTACAACTTTGCAGAAGGAAGTTTTTCCAAATTCCAAACAGAAAGTGACCGAAATCCACAAACGAACGAATTTACAATCTATAATAAATTTTCGGTCAAGAATTGTGTCAACCGACACACAAAACATGGGTTAAACATTTAATGCCACAAAAATACTCTTCCTCCTCATATACTCATATATCCCACATTCATTGTAAAAATATCACCGTTAATATATTATAAAAATAATATATTTAAATGAATTATTTTATCAGAAAAAGATAAAATATTAATTTTCAACAATTGTCACATTAAAAATTTTCTCCATCTATATCCACATAAAATAAATATTTTCTTTATCATAATAATCAATAATTAATTATTCAAAAATAATATTACGGAATCACAGTACTGACAACCAGGCGTTCCCAGGATAGAGGGGGCTTTCCAATAAGAATTTCTCCTTACTGGCGCGCAATTAGATGACCAAACCTCTCCTTGACAGAACTTTCTAGACATTGCCAATAATGTTATCTGATAATATTATTCAAATAATATGAATTATTGATCTGATAATGGAAAATACTGTGCAATGACAATTATTGAAACAATAATAATATAAATATCAATGCAGCAATTATTGAATCAATAAAGTAATGAACAGTAACTCCTATAGCAATTATTGAGTAGTGCCTTCTTACGTAAGGATCAATAATTGGTGCAATACCGTGTCCTACTGTGCAACAACGCGTATTACTTTACTTTACCCACCGGGTATTCCAACAGTGTTAACGGTAACCACTACGCCGTTATTTATAAAAACTTTAATTTGTCTTTTTCTTCATCCGATAGTTATTCTGTTATGGGGCCCACAAATGGCTGCGCCGTCGTAAGAATATTCCCCGACAGAAAGAATATTCCACGACCAAACGAATATTCCCCGACAACAATGAGTATTTTATAACCACTTGCTTATTTTGAAAAAAAATCATATATCACCCTTAACTTTAACCTTCTATCAATTTAACCATTTACTGAATTGTAATTATAAGAAAAATTGAATACTTTTATTTCATAAAATTCGAGGTCTTACATGTATACTGTTGAAGGCTAAGGATAATTTATTCTGCATTATCTAAGTCATAATATTTCTTACTAGGCTAGTTGAGTTCACCCTTTCTTTCAATGTTCTCTTCAGGAAATGATAATATAGCTGGAACTAGTCGAGGAATGGATTGACGATCCAGAGGCTTGCATTAGTAGTCCTCACTATTCTGTGAAATAGTGTGATAATAAATGTATTGAGAACTTATTTTGAGTTTGAATACTGTCTAGAAGACAATATTTGTATTAAAACTCACAGCTCATGTTGTATATTTAAGTTTGTATTTGTATTCTGTACCATGTATTTGGCGACTCAGAATAGGTGATGTATACCTATTTTGGGGGCTCACAATGGCCCTGGTAGAAATGAAAGAGTTGATGGTGCAATTGAAAGAATTGCTCGACAAGAAGTATATTCAGTCGAGTGTGTCGCCATGGGGAGCACCGGTGTTGTTTGTTAAGAAGAAATACGGATTGATGCGACTCTGTATTGATTACCGAGAATTGAATAAGGTCACGATTAAAAATAAATATTCATTACCTAGAATCGATGACCTGTTCGATCACTTGAAGGGAGCGAGATATTTCTCGAAGATAGACTTGAGAAGTGGTTATCATCAGTTGAAGGTGAGACCGGAGGATGTACCAAAAATAACATTCAGAACTCTGTATGGTCATTACGAGTTTCTAGTTATGTCATTTGGTTTAACCAACGCACCTGCAACGTTCATTGATTTGATGAACAGGGTGTTTAAACCATTTTTAGACAAATTTGTGGTGGTGTTTATTGATGATATATTGGTATATTCCAAAACCAAAGAGGAACATGTTGAACACTTAAGAGTGACGTTAGAGACATTGAGAAAAGAGAAGTTGTATGCTAAGTTCTCAAAATATGAATTTTGGTTGGAATGTGTACAGTTTCTCGGGCACGTTATTGATAAGGATGGAATTTCGGTAGATCCATCAAAAGTGGAAGTTGTAATAAATTGGGATCAGCCGAAGACACCGTCAGAAGTAAGGAGTTTCTTGGGAGTGGCAGGTTACTACAGGCGTTTTATTCAAGACTTTTCCAAGATCGCGACTCCATTGACGAACTTAACTAGGAAAGCGGTTAAGTTTGTTTGGACAGAGAAGTGTGAGAAAAGTTTTTGAGAATTAAAGAAAAGGTTGAGTTCAGCACCTGTGTTGTCATTGCCTGATGATACAGAAAATTTTGTGGTGTATAGTGACGCATCGCATAAAGGACTAAGTTGTGTGCTTATGCAGAATGGCAGAGTTATTGCGTATGCATCACGACAGTTGAAAGATTACAAGAAAGGGTATCCGACTCATGATTTAGAGTTGGCGGCGATGGTGTTTCCCTTAAAAATTTGGAGACATTATCTTTATGGAGAGAGGTGTGAGATATATATTGACCATAAAAGTCTGAAGTATATATTTACATAAAAAGATTTGAATATGAGACAAAGAAGATGGTTGAAGCTGATCAAAGACTATGACTGCGAGATTTTCTATCATCCCGGAAAGGCGAATGTTGTTGCTGATGCTTTAAGTAGGAAGGGACGAGAGAAGTTAATGTTGTTGACTGCTCAGGAGAAGCTAGTGTCGGAAATGGCTAACCATAGTTGGAAATTAAATATCCGACATAATCCAATGAAAAGTTATTCCAGATGGGAAATGGTTCAACATTGGTAGAAAAGTTGAAGAATGCACAACTTCAGGATGAAGACTGCGAAAAGATAAAACAGAGAGTATCTGAAGGTGAGGAAAATAAATTCAAAATCGATTTGAAAGGGTTACTTCGATTCGAAGGGGGAATTTGGGTTCCACCCGTACCAGAAATTAAAGAAGAATTTCTGAGTAAAGCTCATAACTCAAGATATTCGATTCACCCTGGGAGTACAAAGATATACCAGGATCTTGGACACCATTTTTGGTGGCCAAATATGAAAAAGGATGTGTCTGAGTGCGTGGCAAAGTGCTTAACGTGTAAGAAAGTTAAGGTTGAACATCAAAGGCTAAGCGGATTATTACAACAGTTGGAGATACCAAAATAGAAATGGGAGCATATCATAATGGATTTTGTGGTAGGTCTTCCAACGACCCAACAAGGTTACGATGCCATTTGGGTGATTGTCGATCGACTGATGAAGTCAGCACACTTTTTGCCAATCAAGCTTTGATTTACCCTAGATCGGTTAACAAAACTATACATGAAGGAAATTGTGTCAAGACACGGTGTACCTGTGTCCATTGTATCAGACAGAGATCCACGTTTCACATCTAATTTCTGGAAACGACTACAAGAGTGCTTGGGGACACAACTGAGAATGAGCACAGCGTATCATCCTCAAACCGACGGACAAAGTGAGAGAACCATCCAAACACTAGAAGATATGCTCAGAGTATGTATCATGGATTTCAAGGGAAATTGGGACGATCATTTACCATTGGTGGAATTTGCTTATAATAATAGTTATCACGCGAGTATTGGCATGCCGCCTTACGAAGCGTTATACAGAAGGAAATACAAAACTCCGTTATGTTGGGATGAGGTAGGTAAACGTCAGTTATTGGGTCCAGAATTGGTATAACAGACTATCGAGATCATCAAGGTTATTTGAGCAAGATTGATAGCTGCACAATATAGACAGAAGAAATATGTTGATCAGCATCGACAAAATAGAGAATTCGATGTCGGTAGTTATGTTTTCTTGAAAGTGTCTCCCTAGAAGGGGAGAATTCAGTTTAGCAAGAAGGGGAAATTAAGCCCTAGGTTTATAGGACCTTTAGAAGTGCTTCAACGAGTTGGTGAAGTGGCGTACGCGGTAGCTTTACCTCCGGAGTTGGAGCATATTCATAATATTTTCCATGTCTCGGTATTAAGACCATATAAGCCTGATTATAAGCATGTTATATAATATGAGCCATTACAGTTTGAGAAAGATTTGTCATATGAAGAAGTCCATGTTCAAATTATTGACAGAAAAGAGCAAGTACTGAGGAATAAGGTGATACCTTCTGTTAAGGTAATCTGAAGGAACCACAATACTGAGGAAGCTATGTGGGAACTTGAAAGAGTTATGATGAAGAATTATCCTTAGTTGTTTGCTTGATTTTGTATAGCGATTCTGGGGACATAATCTTGTTAAGGAGAGAAGAATGTAACGAATAAATTTTTCAAGTTGTGATTCTAGGGACATAATCCTTTTAAGGAGTGAAAGATGTAATGATCGAGAAATTTATAATTTAATATTTGTAATTTAATTTAAATATTTATTAAATTAAATAATTTATTTATTGATATAAATAAATATTTGATGAATTGTGGTGAATTAATTTAGTAGCTAAATTGATTAATGTTAATTGAATTGAATAATGATAATTTTATCTGAAGGATTTAATTTAAGGAAATAATTAAATTAAATCAATTGCTTAATATTTAAGAAAATAATTAAATTAAATGAATTGTTTAAAATTTAATAAAATAAGTAAATTAGATAAAGTTATTTTTAAGTCTAATTTATTAATTTAAATTAGATATATAATTATTTATTATTCATAAATATAATTATAATAGAAATTATTTTAATTACCATTACAAGTTATTTAACTTAATTAAGCTAAAGTTATTTAATTAACTAAATGTGTGACACATGAAACCATATAATAAAAATAATATAAAAATAATCTAGTTTGGGGGATAGGTGGTAGCCAAACAAGGTCGCGTGGCCTTTGGTTTATTGTAACTTACGCCTATTGGTTTTTGTTAACTGATATTCACGATTATCAGTTGGCTTATTTTATTTCACGTAACTAAAGCCTTAGAGCAGAGAAAGAGAGTTGTGAGGAAGAGAGTGATTCTTTGTTTATTTTGCTAAGGAGTTGGAGTATCAAGGTTCTTATTATTCTTCTCACCAACAATCAAGGATTTAAGGTATAAATTTCTACTAATGTCTATGTTTTGATTTTTTAGTGAATATCTACTGTAAATTGGTAGTTTTATTGGGTTGATACATGTATGTATGTTGTTATAATCTGCTAATCATCAATTGTGAGTTTTATTTGATGATTAACTACATGAAATTTGGGTTTGTAGGGAGAAAAGTAAATAACAGTGTATGTTTATGAAAAATGGCTTAATAAAGTACAAAATTTCATGTTTAATATGTATGATAATCTGAAAATTGATGTTGGATTATGTTAGTATGTTAAGAAACGAAAGCGGTGCAGTTTGAATCATGTCAATTGGTTAAGAAACGAAGTCATGGCGATCGAATTCGCTAAAAGTGTAAAAAATGATGAAATTGGAAAAATTGGGGTTTTGATCCCATAAAATTGAATATATATGATGTTTGTGTGGTAAGAATGGTGAATAGCATGATTATTGATGATATTACAAAGTTTTAGTTGCTAGGTTCTATGATTTCTGTAGAAAATTGGAATGATTGGGCGACTGCTATGGAACAGAGTTGCTGCTACAGTCTCTGTCTGTGCACGACGCAGTTGCGCCGTTACCACGGGCAGAAACGGCGTAGCTGCGCCAATGGGTTTCTGCAGACATGCACCAGCGCAGCTGCGCCGTGCCCTGAGCCCAGGCAGTGATTTTTGCTTATTTGCAGGTTATGATTTGTGGACTTAAATTAGTTTAGCATGCATGTTAATGATGTTAAGACATAATGTGGATTACAACAACAGATTGTAAGGTGTTGCAATTCAAAGTGTGAATTTTTTTTAAGTGATTGTTAATTAAGTTATATTATGAAACTAAATGTGTTGTTTTCAAAAGTTAGAGATGAATGATTAAGTTATGTTGGATCGTAATGAGATTTCAGATTCGTTAAGGATGTTAACCAACATGGTTAGGTGCTAAGTTAAGGTTATGACCTAAATGATGGTTTAAACCCCTAAAGCTAATATTCATACAATTAATTGTTGTTGCGATTTCAATGATATATGTATGGTAATTGGAAAATATTTTACACTTGTGTAGCTTACATATAAGGCAAGTTCCTAAACCTTACCTCTTTACAATTGAGCAAGCTTTCTAACTTCATTCTTTTATTAATGAATACAAGATCCTAAACTTTTATTGAGTAAGACTATTGACTCTATCCTTATGTACAATTGAATAAGCTCTTGTAACCTAATTCGTTACATTGAGCGAGTTTCACTTTCCTTATTATTATTTGAGGCATATATTGTTCTAATATATTGTTTCAAGTGTACTTTGCATGTATATCATGTTTATTCAATTATACATTGTTGTTATTCGGTCCTTAACTTTGATAACCTTGTTCAAATCTTTATTGTTGTATTAAACCTTCAAGTAGTAAGCAAACCTTCATTGATTGAATTAATCTATAATTGAATAGTGTTCTAAAATTCCTGAAACACTAATAAGTTAGTTTCGAGCTAAACTTCTTTAGAGCGAAAATTCTAAATTCAAGCTGAGACGAACAACCCTAACATAGGGGATTTTATACGTGTAACGTTTAGATGTTTGTGCACAATAAATGGTACAAAGGGCTGATCCCCCTAAGTACGTTAAGAAGGGTCTGTATAGTCTAATTACTGTTAAGGTTGAGGCAATAATACCTAAATATCGGAGACATAGTTCGTGGTCTTAAGACCCTCAGATATTAAACTCGAACTTGTTTTCTATTTTGATTCGTAGAACAAGTTCATCATTGTTCAGCATTTGTTGTTCATTCTCATGTTGTTATCATTACTACTTTCTATATTAGTGAGCAATTGTTTACTCACTCTTGCATTTAACGTTGCAGCTAAAGTAGAGAAAGTCGATGAGCCATCTACTAGCAAAGGAAACGGCAAAATGTCCAAGTGTTAAAGACTTATGAGAATTTTATTTTAATGAATTATGTTAAAGACTTGTTTTATTTTACGATGTATTCCGCAAACTTATGTAATAAATTTAAGGTTAGATTACTTGGAATTGTTTTATGATGATGTAACCCTTTAAAGGGAAGATTATTGTTTAAGTTATTTAAATTATGTCTTTATCCTTTGTTATGGGTAGTTAGATGTAATGATTTTGGATAGTTGTAAGACCCCAGTTTTTATAAATAAAGATGAATTTTCATAATTATTATTTTTGAATATTATGGAATAAATTTGATAAAATATAAAGTTGTGGGTAATATTTGTAAATTTTGCAAAGTACGCAAGTTGTTATAAAATATTCGTTTGGTCGGGGAATATTCTTTTTGTCGGGGAATATTCGTACGACGGCACAATCATTGGTGGACCCCACAACGGAAGTATTGTTGTAGTTAGAAAACGACAAAATTATCTTTCTATAAAATAACGGCGGAGGTGTTACCGTTAGAACTGTTGAACTACTCGGTAGTAAAAGTACAGTAATACGCGTTGTTGCATAGTAGCACACGGTATTAATTATTGATGCTTACGTGAGAAGTCACTCATCTATACTCAATTATTGCTACAGTAATTGCTGCATCATATCTCTTATATTATTGATTCAATTATTATCACAGTATCATCTGTATAATATGTTATATTATCTAAACAATAATTGAGACGACAAGTTATAAATGATTAATAATTGTTGAAAGATTAAATATGTGTTGATAAAATGATTTCTGGTAATTTTTATTCAATCCTTGATGTATATAAAGAGTCTATTATTAGACGTTTGTGGTAAGTTTAATTATTTATGGGGGGCCATATGTCATCATCTAAGAGTCTCTTTCATAAATAGTAATTATTTTCGTAAATAGTAATTATTTTCGTAAATAGTAATTATTTTCGTAAATAGTAATTACCTTAGTAAATAGTAATTACCTTTGTAAATAGTAATTACCTTCGTCAATAGTAATTACCTTCGTCAATAGTAATTACCTTCGTAAATAGTAAATACTTTCGTAAATAGTAATAAATCTTCTATAAATAGAGGCCTAGGGCTTCATTATTTTTCACGAATTCGTTCAAGCTATAGAGAGAGAAAGTATAGAGAGAGTAATAGATAAAGAAGAAGAGTATTCGGTTACTACACTATTGCAGTATTCAATCTCCTAATACGGTAAGGGGTGTTACTCTTTCTTCTTGAAGAGAACTTATGTTATTCCATTCGTTGTTATTCTGTTGGAATAACCTGTAAAAGTGGCATACCCTATACATGACCTGTATATGCGGTGTACCCTATACTTGGTGAAATCCTTATGTTATTCCATTTCTTATTATTCTGTCGGAATAACCTGTATACGCGGTTTACCCTATACTTGGTGACATTCTTCTATTATTCTGTTGGAACATCCTGTCTGTGTGTTTTACACCGGACCTGGTTCCGTCTTTATTATTCTGTTGGAATATCCTATCTGTGTGTTTTACACCGGATCTGGTTCCGTCTTTATTATTATTCTGTTGGAATATCCTATCTGTGTGTTTTACACCGGATCTGGTTCCGTCTTTATTTATTATTCTGTTGGAACATCCTGTCGGTGTGAATTTCACCTGACCTGGTTCCGTTATTTATTATTCTGTTGGAATAACCTGTCTGTGCGGTCTATCGCATGCATGGTGATTTCTTTTGTTATTTCATTCTTTATTATACTCAGTCGGTTAAAACTTTAACTTCTATACTCCATGAAATTAGTAGAATATCCTTGATATTTGCGCTTCATCCAGTATCCTTTCATGAAAATATTCTTCTGATCATTCTTGAATTTTACACCACAAAACAGTATCGTGTTGACAATTTGGACGTTAATAATTTCTGGATAAAATAATTCTTGAACTTGTTTTATTGAATTATTATATCATTGTCATCATCCTCATGTTTATATTTTGTTGAAAGTCATCTGTGGCCTGTAGTGCATAGATGGACTTGGTATGATTATGACCAGGGATTATTCGGTGTAATCATGACCGTAATATTACAAGTGATGTAAAAATTAAAAATCCTCATTGGCTCGTAGTGCATTGATGGACAGTTGTTGGCATGATCATGACCACTAATGAATACACAAATATTCTTGGCCGTAGTGCATGAATAATTGTGGTCGTGATACTAAAGAATATCCTTGGCCGTAGTGCGGGGGTGATTCGATGATGTGGAATATTTATTAAGCTGAGTCTCAGCCATAACGATGATGAAAAACCTTTTAAATCATAAAAGATAGTAGTTTTTATTTTCTACTTGACTCTTTTAATGGATTGTTGGTTCCGCTGTAGTTAAACTTGATATTTATTGTATTTTATCAGTTTAACACTGTTGAAGGCTAATGATAATTTATTCTGCATTATCTTAGTCATAATATTTCTTACTGGGCTAGTTGAGCTCACCCTTTCTTTCACTGTTCTCTTCAGGAAATGAGAATATAGCTGGGACGAGTCGGGGAACGGAGTGATGGACCAGAGAATAGTATTAGTAGTCCTCATTATTCTGTTAAATAATGTGACAATAATTGTATTGAGGACTCCTTTTGAGTTTGTATGATCTCTAGTGGATATTTATTGTATTCAAACTCACAGTTGTATTTTGTCGTACTATACACGACAGTGGTATTAGTAAGTTGTATTTGAATTCTGTACCATGTATCTGACGACTCAAGATGGGTGATGTATACCTAATTTTGGGGGCGTCACAGTTGGTATCAGAGCTTAGGGATATGATCCCTGGCTAAGATGTGAGAATAGTACTAGGAGGGGAGAGACGGAGAATTCCTTCGCTAGTATGACCTACCTAAGTTTATGTGCTATTTTATTGGTCGGTCAGAATATAGGGATAATATGTTACATGTCAATTAACCTTTTGTTTTGTGGCAGTATCTGAAAATGACATCTGAGAATGTTGAGATTGGCAATGGAGCACAGGCGATCGTTGATTCACCACATATCAATAATCAGGATAATGTACATCAGGAAGGCGAAAATCCTCATGCAAACAACAACACTGACCAAATGACGAATGATCAAATGTTCAGAGGTTTTATGCAATTCATGCAACAGCAGGCGAGAGCAACTCCTGTCCAAAACGTAGATGGAAACACGGGAAACTCTCGGGCGGTCACCGCTAAACAATTCAAGGAGCTGGGACCACCGGAGTTTAAGGGAGAGCCAAAACCACTTATGGCGGAAACATGGATAAAGCAGATGACCAAGATATTTGATGTCTTGAGATGCTCCGAGGAGCAAAAGGTTCCCTTTGCCGCCTTTATGTTGCGCGGAGAGGCAGATTATTGGTGGGAATCGGTAAAACGTACTCAACCTGCTGTACTAAAGATATCTTGGGAGAAGTTCCAGGAGTTGTTCAATGACAAATACTTTCCCGAAAGTATTCGCCACATGAAAGAGGTGGAGTTTATTAAGTTGGAACAAAATAATATGACCGTGTCGCAATACGAGGCAAAATTTGCAGAGTTATCACGGTTTGCGTCCCACTTAGTGGATAATGAAGAGAGAATGACGCGAATGTTTTTAAGAGGTTTGAAGCCGGAGATACGTCAACATCTTATTTCTCATAAACTGTGTTTGTATTCAGATGTTGTAAATAGGGCTCAGTTAGTGGAGCGCGATAACGAGTCAACTCAACTAAAAGAGAGCAGCCGACAAAATTATAATACCAGCGAGAGTGGTCATCGAAGCGGTGACAACAAGCGTGGAGGGAATCAGCAAGCCAGAAATGGTAACCACTTCGGTGGTAATCAGGGCCAAAACAATAAGAATGGACATTTCAAGAAGAGGAGATTCAACAATGATGGAAAGACGTCAGCACCAGCACCCGTTGTTAAGGAAGGAGAAAGGCCACCTATCATATGCTTCAAATGCGGAGGGGAGGGACACATCAGTCCAAATTACGCGATGCCGTCCAAAGCATGTTATAATTGTGGACGAGAAGGTCACTTAGCTCGATTTTGTCGTTTACCAAAGACAAATTCAGCTAGGATGGAGGCACCAAAGGCCGTCCCAGAAAGGTCAAAGCCGGTAGTGCAAGGGAGAGCGTTTGTTGTGACCTCCCAAAAAGCAAGGAACCCGAATGAGGTCATCACGGGTAAGCTTATCATAAACTCTAATGAAGTCTATACTTTATTTGATACCGGTTCTACCCATTCTTTTATTTCTCCTACTTGCGCTCATCGATTAAATTTGACTCCGGAGAAATTAGACTTTGACTTATCTGTGGAAACTCCGTTGGGAGAAACCTTCATTACATCCACTGTTTATAAGTCTTGTTTGGTTCAAATCGGTACCCTCACATTACCTGTAGATCTTATTTCATTAAAAATACTTGCATTTGACGTGATTCTAGGGATTGATTGGTTAACTACTCATCATGCAAAAATTTATTGTTTCCATAAGGTTGTTAGCTTTCATATTCCTAATCAACCTATTATGCGAATTCAAGCGACCAAACCATTAAAATCAATCACGGTCATCTCAAGCCATAAAGCTATTCGTTTATTGAAAAACGGATGTCAAGCTTTCTTAGCTCATGTCACAGATTTAAACAAAAATACGTCAGTTTTGAACGATATTTCTATTGTTAATGAATTTCCTGACGTATTCCCCGAAGAACTTCCTGGCCTACCCCCAGAGCGTGAGATTGAATTTTGTATCGACCTTGAACCCGGTACAAAACCCATTTCTAAAGCCCCATATCGAATGGCTCCTATTGAACTTCAGGAGTTAAAAACCCAACTGCAGGAATTGTTAGACATTGGCTTTATTCGTCCTAGTACTTCTCCTTGGGGTGCTCCTGTTCTATTCGTGAAGAAGAAAGATGGGAGTATGCGACTTTGTATTGATTATCGGGAGTTAAATCATGTCACCATCAAAAATAGGTATCCATTGCCACGTATTGATGACTTGTTTGACCAGTTGCAAGGAGCCAAATTCTTTTCAAAGATCGATCTTCGTTCCGGGTATCACCAATTGAAGATTAGAACCGATGACATTCCAAAGACGGCTTTCAGAACTCGGTACGGGCATTATGAATTCCTAGTCATGTCCTTTGGATTGACTAATGCTCCTGCTGCCTTCATGGATATGATGAACCGAGTATTCAAGGAATATTTGGATCACTTTGTGGTCGTCTTTATTGATGACATCCTTATTTATTCTAAAAGCCGTGAAGATCATGAGCAACACTTGAGGCTGACACTCCAAAAGCTTCGTGAATATAAGCTTTATGCCAAGTTGAAGAAATGCGAGTTCTGGCTTGAGGAAGTAGCATTCCTTGGGCACGTGGTATCAAGTCATGGAATATCTGTTGACCCAGCAAAGATTGAAGCTATTCAAAGCTGGGAGCAACCTAAATCAGTGACCGAAGTACGTAGCTTTCTCGGTTTAGCTGGTTATTATCGGAGATTCGTGGAAGGATTTTCTCGAATCGCTACTCCATTGACTCAGCTGACTCGGAAAGATACAAAGTTCGGTTGGAGCGAAGAATGTGAGAAGAGTTTTCAAGAACTCAAGAGGAGACTCATTTCAGCACCTGTTCTAACAATACCATCTGGCTCGGAGGGATTTGTCATCTACAGTGATGCTTCGGGCAAAGGACTGGGATGCGTTCTCATGCAACATGGAAAAGTCATAGCCTATGCCTCGCGACAACTCAAAGAATATGAGAAGAATTATCCTACTCATGATCTAGAGTTAGCAGCTGTTGTTTTTGCACTTAAAATTTGGAGGCATTACTTGTATGGGGAGAAAGTGGAGATCTTTACGGATCATAAAAGCCTCAAATATTTCTTCACTCAAAAGGAACTCAACATGCGACAACGACGTTGGCTTGAACTGTTGAAAGATTATGATCATACCATCCAATACCATCCTGGAAAAACAAACGTGGTAGCTGACGCATTGAGTAGAAGATCACATGCAAGTACGAGTGCGATATTGTCAACGCAAGGGCCCATTTTGTGTGACTTGCAAAGGATGGAGATAGAGTTAAAGACTCCAGGGACGCATGTGACGATGGCGAATATACGAGTAGAACCAACTTTAATCGATAAAGTTAAAGCCGCTCAAGCTACAGACCTGGAGCTGATGCGTATAAGGAAGAAAGTGCAAGAGGGTGCTATGCCGGAAGCAAGAATCGATGAAGAAGGAATACTTCGAGTCAACTCCAGACTTTGTGTTCCTAACGACCCTGATTTAAAGTATAAAATCATGATGGAGGCGCACAATACACCGTTTGCAATCCATCCTGGGAGTACCAAAATGTATCATGATATTCGTCATACATTTTGGTGGAGCAATATGAAGAGAGAGATAGCGTTGTTTATCTCAAGGTGTCTAACTTGTCAACGAGTTAAAGCGGAGCATCAAGTACCAAAAGGTCCATTGCAACCACTTGAAATTCCAGAATGGAAGTGGGAGCACATTACCATGGATTTCGTTACCGGTCTTCCTAAGGTTTCTTAAGGCATAGATGCGATTTGGGTCATTGTTGATAGATTGACCAAGTCTGCTCATTTCTTACCGATACGAGAAACTTATACACTTGAACGTCTTGCTCGTATGTATATAAACGAGATTGTAAGACTGCATGGTATGCCGGTATCCATAGTTTCTGATCGAGACCCAAGATTTACTTCACGATTTTGGGTTAGTTTGCAAAAAGCTATGGGTACAGACTTACGATTTAGCTCGGCATATCATCCTCAGACGGACGGACAGTCGGAAAGAACTACTCAAACTCTTGAAGATCTATTAAGACTCTGTGTCCTTGATTTCAAGGGAAGTTGGGACAAGTTCTTACCATTGGTGGAGTTTTCCTACAACAACAGTTATCAAGCAAGTATTGGCATGGCTCCATTCGAAGCGTTGTATGGAAGAAAGTGTCGTTCTCTAGTATGCTGGGATGAGGTGGGTGAAGCAACGTTGTTGGGACCGGAGTTGGTACGTATGACTACGGAAAAGATTCAAACGATCCGACAACGTATAAAAACCTCACAAAGTCGACAAAAGAGTTATGTTGATCTTCATCGAAAGGACGTGGAATTCAATATAGGAGATCATGTGTTGTTACGTGTTACTCCATGGAAAGGAGTTACAAGATTTGGAAAGAGAGGAAAACTCAATCCTCGATTTATCGGTCCATTTTTAATCCTCGATCGAATAGGAACGGTGGCCTATAGACTCGCTTTACCGCCAAGTATGTCTCGTGTTCATAACGTTTTTCACATATCCATGTTACGTAAATATGTGAAAGACCCGAACCACATTATTGAGTTAGAACAGGACGAAATAGCGGAAGATTTGACGTATGAAGAGATTCCTGTTCAAATCTTGGATAAGAAGGAACATATTCTACGCTCCAAGGTTATACCTCAAGTCAAAGTTTTGTGGAGAAACCACGATGTTGAGGAAATGACTTGGGAGTTAGAATCTGAAATGAAGTCAAGGTATCCTTACCTCTTTGACATACCAGGTACGTACCCTAATTTCGAGGGCGAAATTTCATAAGAAGGGGAGGTTGTAAGACCCCAATTTTTATAAATAAAGATGAATTTTCATAATTATTATTTTTGAATATTATGGAATAAATTTGATAAAATATAAAGTTGTGGGTAATATTTGTAAATTTTGCAAAGTACGCAAGTTGTTATAAAATATTCGTTTGGTCGGGGAATATTCTTTTTGTCGGGGAATATTCGTACGACGGCACAATCATTGGTGGACCCCACAACGGAAGTATTGTTGTAGTTAGAAAACGACAAAATTATCTTTCTATAAAATAACGGCGGAGGTGTTACCGTTAGAACTGTTGAACTACTCGGTAGTAAAAGTACAGTAATACGCGTTGTTGCATAGTAGCACACGGTATTAATTATTGATGCTTACGTGAGAAGTCACTCATCTATACTCAATTATTGCTACAGTAATTGCTGCATCATATCTCTTATATTATTGATTCAATTATTATCACAGTATCATCTGTATAATATGTTATATTATCTAAACAATAATTGAGACGACAAGTTATAAATGATTAATAATTGTTGAAAGATTAAATATGTGTTGATAAAATGATTTCTGGTAATTTTTATTCAATCCTTGATGTATATAAAGAGTCTATTATTAGACGTTTGTGGTAAGTTTAATTATTTATGGGGGGCCATATGTCATCATCTAAGAGTCTCTTTCATAAATAGTAATTATTTTCGTAAATAGTAATTATTTTCGTAAATAGTAATTATTTTCGTAAATAGTAATTACCTTAGTAAATAGTAATTACCTTCGTAAATAGTAATTACCTTCGTCAATAGTAATTACCTTCGTCAATAGTAATTACCTTCGTAAATAGTAAATACTTTCGTAAATAGTAATAAATCTTCTATAAATAGAGGCCTAGGGCTTCATTATTTTTCACGAATTCGTTCAAGCTATAGAGAGAGAAAGTATAGAGAGAGTAATAGATAAAGAAGAAGAGTATTCGGTTACTACACTATTGCAGTATTCAATCTCCTAATACGGTAAGGGGTGTTACTCTTTCTTCTTGAAGAGAACTTATGTTATTCCATTCGTTGTTATTCTGTTGGAATAACCTGTAAAAGTGGCATACCCTATACATGACCTGTATACGCGGTGTACCCTATACTTGGTGAAATCCTTATGTTATTCCATTTCTTATTATTCTGTCGGAATAACCTGTATACGCGGTTTACCCTATACTTGGTGACATTCTTCTATTATTCTGTTGGAACATCCTGTCTGTGTGTTTTACACCGGACCTGGTTCCGTCTTTATTATTCTGTTGGAATATCCTATCTGTGTGTTTTACACCGGATCTGGTTCCGTCTTTATTATTATTCTGTTGGAATATCCTATCTGTGTGTTTTACACCGGATCTGGTTCCGTCTTTATTTATTATTCTGTTGGAACATCCTGTCGGTGTGAATTTCACCTGACCTGGTTCCGTTATTTATTATTCTGTTGGAATAACCTGTCTGTGCGGTCTATCGCATGCATGGTGATTTCTTTTGTTATTTCATTCTTTATTATACTCAGTCGGTTAAAACTTTAACTTCTATACTCCATGAAATTAGTAGAATATCCTTGATATTTGCGCTTCATCCAGTATCCTTTCATGAAAATATTCTTCTAATCATTCTTGAATTTTACACCACAAAACAGTATCGTGTTGACAATTTGGACGTTAATAATTTCTGGATAAAATAATTCTTGAACTTGTTTTATTGAATTATTATATCATTGTCATCATCCTCATGTTTATATTTTGTTGAAAGTCATCTGTGGCCTGTAGTGCATAGATGGACTTGGTATGATTATGACCAGGGATTATTCGGTGTAATCATGACCGTAATATTACAAGTGATGTAAAAATTAAAAATCCTCATTGGCCCGTAGTGCATTGATGGACAGTTGTTGGCATGATCATGACCACTAATGAATACACAAATATTCTTGGCCGTAGTGCATGAATAATTGTGGTCGTGATACTAAAGAATATCCTTGGCCGTAGTGCGGGGGTGATTCGATGATGTGGAATATTTATTAAGCTGAGTCTCAGCCATAACGATGATGAAAAACCTTTTAAATCATAAAAGATAGTAGTTTTTATTTTCTACTTGACTCTTTTAATGGATTGCTGGTTCCGCTGCAGTTAAACTTGATATTTATTGTATTTTATCAGTTTAACACTGTTGAAGGCTAATGATAATTTATTCTGCATTATCTTAGTCATAATAATTCTTACTGGGCTAGTTGAGCTCACCCTTTCTTTCACTGTTCTCTTCAGGAAATGAGAATATAGCTGGGACGAGTCGGGGAACGGAGTGATGGACCAGAGAATAGTATTAGTAGTCCTCATTATTCTGTTAAATAGTGTGACAATAATTGTATTGAGGACTCCTTTTGAGTTTGTATGATCTCTAGTGGATATTTATTGTATTCAAACTCACAGTTGTATTTTGTCGTACTATACACGACAGTGGTATTAGTAAACTGTATTTGAATTCTGTACCATGTATCTGACGACTCAAGATGGGTGATGTATACCTAATTTTGGGGGCGTCACAATAGTGAACACCAAATCCTGTGGGAATGGAGTACCTGGATTTGGGGGTGTCACAGGACTACCCAAAATAGTAATAATGACTTTTATCATGGGACGAAAGGAGTATAACATTGTGTTTTGTATGACACAGTGCTATACTGCTATGTTTTTGGACATGGTGTTTGTTTGACATAAAGATCCAACATAATTATTAATGCTCGTGTTTTTCAGTTTCCACGTGTAACACGTAATTTCCCTTAAGGTCTGAGGATTGAAACTAGCACATTCTTCATTTGTTTATCCCTTTTATTTGGATGTTTAAATTATGGTGCAAGTAAGCGTATTTGAGACATGAACTCTTTAAAATGCATCAAGTAACTGTGTCATATATTTGAGGCTTGATGAGGTTTGTGTAATGTGTAAAAAACTTCAAATATGCACAATCATATCAATATAACAACTCGATGACATTGTGCATTACACTTTCTAAATATTTGTTAGTGCTTTAGAATGAAAAGAGGTACTCGTTTTTAACCCTATTGGTTACATTATAAATATCTTTATCAGGAAATTAAAAAATATTATATATATATGGGCAATGATCTATAGCATCTATTTGCTCTGGATAAAAAATGGGCAAATACCATCTTTACCTTCCATTATATTTATGAACGAAAAGATTAAAAAATTAATCTCGCCATCAGCTAGTTTTACTAGCGGACTGTATTAATATTTACCCTTTCCGATTATGCCACCATCTTCTAGCGGATGTATATCATCAATGAAACGCCCCCATCTTCTAGCGCCATCTTCTAGCGGATGTATATCATCAGTCAAAAGAAACTGGTGAGAAGGAAAAGAAATTGAGCGAGCTGCGATGCGATTTCTCGCTACAAATTAGGGTTGTGAAAGTAAAAAGGAATTAGGAATTAGGGAATTATGGTTGCTGTGAATGAGAAAAAGAAATTGATGAGAAGGAATTGATTGAGGTTTCCAATTTTGGGTGCTGATTGATCCTATAAATAGCAAATTCAGCACTAACAGAAACCAACTCTATTTTTGTCTCTCTCCCTCTGTGCACACTCCTTCCTTCTTCTTGGATTCGTACATCTCCCATCATCCCACCCGAATCTTAGCTACTTTACTTTCCTTTTCTCCGCCCATAGTTGAGTTCTTCCCCTCCCCTTTAAAACCAATCCAACACGTTCGAGTCCCTTTTCAAGTCATTGGATTTTCAGCCTTCAAATCTTTTCTCTCTTCTTTTAAGACTACCCAGCTCCGCTTTGTTAACATCCCTTTCCCTCATTACATCATTGGTGCTACTGTGGCACCATTTGTTCAGGTTCTATTTTGGATCTATTCACCTGTTGCGAATCCAATAAGCAAAGTAACAATTGTTTCTTTAATTACATTGTTGTAGAGTACTTGCTATAGCGAATGTGATGCTTTTTTACTTCCTTCACTCGTGCATCAACTTGGCTTAGTGGGGGTATAATTGTTCAAAAATTTCTTTATCCCGTCCACTAGAATAACTAGCGGACGTCGGAATGCATTTTTTTTATCTGGGCCCTCAATTATTGCTATGAATGGTTTAGATGATATTTGTCATTTTTTAATCCCTAGCAAATAGATGTTATGAATCATTACCCTATATATATATATATACACACACACACACACACACAACTATTATATAATGTCTTAGAATTTAGTAATCAGATTAATTCTATATACTTGAATATGTATTTGTGCACAAAATTTTTACTCAACTCTATGCAACATATGCTACTAAAATTTGATTATCACACAACAATCTACCATCTTTTTATTATATTTTATTTTATTAATTATACGTATAAATTTATTATTAACAAAATAAATAATTCCGCCACAACGCGCGGATTTATATCTAATAATTGTGCTAAAAAGAAGTTTAGAAAATATTAGAAAAACACTTTTACATAATTAATGTATTTATGCGGAATAGTTGTGTAAAAAAATATATTTAAGAAACAGTTTAACAAAAATACGGCAAATAGGAGTATCAAATTTACAATTTAGCCCTGTTCTCAGTGTACGCCACCTTTTCCCTTGTCACTACGGAAAGTTCCACTACCGTTCGAGTTTTACACTGAGAATGTCATCAACATCATCAACAATGGAGTCCCTAATTCTTCAACTCCACGACATCTCCGCCGTGAAATTCGGTGATTTCAAGCTCAAATCCGGCATCTCCTCCCCCATTTACATCGACCTCCGCCTTATCGTCTCCTACCCATCTCTCCTCACCCAAATCTCCCAAGCCCTAATCGCTCAATCCCCCAATCTCGCATACGACGTCGTTTGCGGCGTCCCCTACACTGCCCTCCCCATTGCCACCTGCATCTCCACCGCCTCCAACATACCCATGCTCATGCGCCGGAAAGAGATTAAAGACTACGGCACCGCTAAAGCCATTGAGGGCGCGTTCAAGCAAGACCAAATTTGCCTGATTGTGGAGGATTTAGTCACCAGCGGCGCGTCGGTGCTGGAGACGGCGGCGCCGCTGCGTGCCGCCGGGTTGAAGGTGACGGACGCTGTAGTGATGATAGATAGGGAGCAAGGTGGGAGGGAGAATTTGAAGGAGAATGGGATTAATTTGCATGCTATGGTGAAGTTAACTGATATGGTGAGGATTTTGAAGCAAAGGGGTAGAGTTTCGGAGGAAATGGAGGAGATGGTTTTGAAGTTTTTGGAGGAGAATCGGAAGGTTGCGGTTCCGGCTGCCAGTAAGGGGAATGTTAGGGTTAGGGTTCCGTATGAGGAGAGGGTTAAGATGGCTAAGAATCCCACTGGGAAGAGATTGTTTGAGATAATGGTGGAGAAGGAGAGTAATTTGTGTTTGGCTGCTGATGTTGCCACTGCTGCTGAGTTGCTTGCTATTGTTGATAAGGTGAGAAAACTTTGTTAAACCCTTATTTTTTTATTTTTTTTCTCATATATGTAATCAACTTCAATATCATGGTTAATTAGCTTATAGGAATTGCACCTATCTAAATAGACCCAAAATCCCCTATTTTCACTTGGGGAACAATAAAATTCAGCGACTAAAATACCTTACTAAAGATTAAAATTTCCTAGTCACTCTTAAATGTCCTAAATTCTCACTAATAAATTAAATAAATAATTACACTAAACCCAAGTGGACTTGATAAAAATTTCATAAAATAGATAAATAAATTTTCTTATATGGCTTTGAACTTGTCATCTTCATTGTAGCTTTTGTACAAAGTCATTGACTTTAGCAGCTAAATATACCTAGTGGTTCTGGGGCATATCTATCTAGATAGGAAGATAAGTGCATAGTAGAGTTTCATACATATAATCAAAGGGGGGCCTAATTGTATGGACACTTAGTCAAGAAATAAATAATATATCCTCTTTAGTTCTTTAATACTGGATTCACTTGATATAAAAAATCTATTATGCTGGATCTCTTCTTGGCAATTCTTGTGATTCTTAGTGACTAAATTATGGCTGAATTTTTTGTAATCCCTATTCCTTATTTTTGTCAATAAAAATTTTCATGTCACTTTTTTTTTAAATTTTTTTATATGCCTTTCTGCCTATTTTTTATGTTAGTCATATTACAGTTGATATATCACTGCTCTTCTAAAGCTTCCATAGATGGAGGGGAAAAAATAATTATCTAATTACAATATAGTATGATGATAAGTTATGTAGCATTTGAGGCGGTATGATGATAAGTTATGTAGCATTTGAGGCGGTATGATGATAAGTTATGTAGCATTTGTGGTTGTGCCGTTAAGTTCCTTTTGATTTAGTTATACCTTTTCGATTAAGGAGTTTATTAGCAAGCAAGTTAAGCCTTGTTTCTAATTTACTCTTTGACCATTTATAATTAGTTCCCAGGAGAGGGTATTTATTCTGAATTTTCTGCTAATAGTATTTTGAATATTCACTGCAGGTTGGACCAGAGATTTGCTTATTGAAAACTCATGTTGATATCCTGCCTGATTTCACCCCAGATTTTGGATCTAAACTCCGCTCGGTATATATTTATATATTCGTATACTTTCTGTTGACACATTAACAAAATTTTGATAATCTCTTTCTAGACACTAGCTTTTAAACAACTTATTTGTGGCCTATGACTTCCTTATCTTTTACATTTCATCCCAATAGCTACATGTCCTTTTGTGAAATTTCCTATTTTCGTATACTGTACCATATGCATACTTTATGCTTCATATATTTCTTTGGAAAATTTATTGATGCCATGACTTGAAGCATGAGATAGAAAGTAAACATTTTGGCATGTAGCATTCATTAGTATTCACCGTCTTCTTTTGTACTGAATATATTTCTGCCGGAACGCTGTTTTGATACTCATACTCAGCTTTTAGCCTTTAGGCAAGGACTCTGACTGAGAAAGCCTGGTTTACTCCTCATTTTTGGTTGTCTGGTACAATTTTCCTTTTATTAATAATCATCAATAGACTTTGTCAATGCGCGCAAATACCAAACTCTATTCCCATATTTACCAAATATTGATGACCATGCCAATATTTTCCAAATTAGATGACTCGTAAAACAATTCTTAGCTGCAATGGAATATCTATAATTAGAGATTGATTTATGGCCAGACCTCATTGATGCAAGAAGATCTTATGATAGAAGACTTCAAATTCCATTTAGGTCATGTTAAAGCGTTTAGAGAAGGCTTAGCTTCCTCATCTAGTTTAGGAGCGACAAGAAAGAAAGGGTTTCTGGCGTGCTCTATTTTTTCAAGTGGGTTCAAGTTCTATTGGTTAGATATGAGGAATTCAGCAAACGAGTTTGAAGGTTTGAGCACATGGGAGGTTCAGTTTGCAGAGGCGATCTTGGCAGCAGGACTGTCAACAGGAGTTGGTATTTTGCCGGGATTCTAAGTTAGCGGTGATATATGAGATGTTGATTTATAGTTTTTAGGATTTGGGGTTCAAGGATTGGGTTTTCCTACCTTCTTGTGGGCGCCTGGGGTGGTGGAGGGTTATTGTTGTTTTTGATACAAGGTGTGCTTCTCATCTAGAGTATGTTTGTGGCTCCTCCTTTTTCATGTCTATTTAATTTGCTGGTTAGGGGCTTGGGCCTTGGGCCTTGGGCCTTGGGCCTTGGGCCTTGGTGTTTTTTGTCAGTTTATGGACATAATCAGCAAGGGAGAGGAAGGTGTTTGGGATGAGTTTTATGCTATTTGCAGTCTTTGTAGCCTACTATGGTTTGTTGTTAGTTGTATCTTTATATGAAAGCCCACGGTTAGGAATTCTCTTAGAATCTAAATGTAATAAATCTAAAATTCTTAAATTTTTTAGTACCAATGTGATGTGTGCATTCAATACTAAAGTACCAAAACATCTCATATATTCATTTTTGTGCAATCAAAGGTAGAAAACAAATAAATTTTTGGGTCGTTAATTTTATGTTCTGGAATGTAAGCAAACCGTTTTTGGAACAGAAAGTACCAAAACGCTAGTGTATAGGGTAACTCTAAATTGACCATGACTCAACTACCTTGGAAGACATCACTTGTAGAGTCTATGAAGGATCCTTGTATGATTGTCCCGCTGTCTATTATGAGGAGATTCCCTATGGTGAGAGACGTAATAAGAAGCAAAGAATAGATGAGAAGTTTTTTCATTCAAGTGCAACATTAGAAAAAGAGAATTCAGCTATGAAGATAGTGGCATACAAAAATTTATCATTGTTGTTGGGGCATGAATATTTAGGCCTAGGATGCTACGGTGGGCCATAGTCTGCACGGAGGTAATTACCCCATGTGGGGGAATCTGTTTGGGCAGTTGATGATTTTAAGGAATCTAAGATTCCTAACTATATTTGATTTCTAACTCCTAAGGAAAGAGTCCGGATACAATCTGATTTTCTTTTCCTTAAGAAGATTGACTTTAATCCCATTAAGGTATCTTACCTAATGAGGAATCCTATTCCTATAGGGCTTGGAGAAGGTGGTGTGATCGTATAAATACAAGGTTACACCCTCATTATCAAGTTCTACTTTATTTTACAGCACTAGAGCATTAAACCTTCATTCTTAAACCTTATTTAGCTTGTACTTATTGTCACATCGGAGCTATCCTTCGGTAGGCCCATGCCGTCAAGTTTCTCTGTGTGACTTCGTTTTTGTGCAGGATTGGACACAGCTATTGGTGATTGAGGTGCGTGGACGAATCTTGACATTAACATTGGCACTAAAAGGAGGGTTTTCTAGTGCTACGTAATTTTCAATCACATAGGAGTTTTGGTTGGAATCATGGTGAATAGTAGGAAGATAATTTCAGCACGTGACCAGTCAACGACGAACCCTCCTCAACAACCAAGGGGTTCAAGCCAAAAACAGGTTGGGACCATCAGTTTCTGAATGGTTGGGGTCTATGCCAATTTTGTGGCCCCATCGAAGGATAAGGCGGGCGATCTGAGGCGGAAGCTGTTCTCAATGACCAGCAATGACACAAGACCAAGTGACTTTGTCGAGGACGCACCGTCCCGAACACATCCCCAAGATAATGGCAAAGATGAGAGGAGGTTGATCTTGGCAAAGAAGGCGCAAGAGACCGATGATGCTTTGAAAGCCTTACTCTTGCAGCGGAAGGAGATCGACCAGCAAATGGTGCTCTTGATAGGTGAAGAAGGCGGTGCTTCCAGCCATAACCGAAGGCGAGAGCAGTCGCCAGGAAATCAGTCCAGGACACATCGTCCGGACAATTCTCGACGGACCGAGAGCAGGTTCCAAAGTCGCTCTAGGGAAAGGAGTAGACGCCGAAGTCATTCACGAGATCATTCGCCAGGGAATCAGTCCAAGACACATCGTTCGGGCTGCTCTCGCCAAACTGGGAGCAGACACCGAAGTCGCTCCCGAGTAGCAAGTTCAAAAGGTAGGGGTAGGTCTGACCGGAGAAGGCGAGATATTTCTCCAAATCGAAGAGGGCGGGACAGGCGAGGTTCACCCCCTCGAAGGATAACATCCTTCGGGACGGACCAGTGTCCTCTCGAACGGATTACATCCTTCGAGACGGATAAACATCCTCTCGAACAGATAATATCTTTCAGGACGGATCAACGTCCTCTCGAACGGATAACATCTTTCGAGACGGATTAACATCCTCTCGAACGGATAATATTCTTCGGGATGGATCAACTTCCTCTCGAATGGATAACATCTAACGTCCTCTCGAACGGATAATATTCTTTGAGACGGATCAACGTTCTCTTGAACGGATAACATCTTTCGAGATGGATCAACGTCCACTCGAACGAATAACATCCTTCGGGACGGATCAACGTTCTCTCGAACAGATAATATCCTTCGAGACGCTGAAGGATCAACGTCCTTCCGAACGGATAACATCTGGATCAACGTCCTCTGGAACTGATAACATCCTTTGGGACGGATCAACGTCCTCTTGAATGGATAACATCCTTTGGGACGGATCAACTTCCTCTCTAATGGATAACATCCTTCTGGATGGATTAACGTTCTCTCGAACGGATAACATCCTCACGAACGGATAACATCCTCGGGACGGATGTCCTCTCGAATGGATGAACAATCCTTCGGGATATACCGACATCCTCCCGAGCGGATAATATCTTTCGAGACGGACCCACGTCCCCTCGAATGGATAACATCATTCGGGACGGATCAGCGTCCTTCCGAACATGATAACATCCTTCGGGACGAACCAATGTCCTCTTGAACGGACGAACATCTATCTGTTAACATTTCCATGATTAATTGATCTACTCTCTTATTTTAAGTTCCTTATAAACAAGAGAGTAGGGGGAAATGTTGGGGGCGTGAATATTTAGGCCCGGATGATAGGGTGGGGCCCTGCATGGAGGTAATTATCCCTCGTGGGAACCTGTTTGGGCAGTTGATGATTTTAAGGAATCTAAGATTCCTAACTATATTTGATTTCCAACTCCTAAGGAAAGAGTCCGGATACAATCTGATTTCTTTTCCTTAAGAAGATTGACTTTAATCCCATTAAGGTATCTTACCTAATGAGGAATCCTATTCCTATATGGGGAAGGGTTTGGAGAAGGTGGTGTGATCGCTATAAATACAAATTTACACCCTCATTATCAAGTACAACTTTATTTTACAGCATTAGAACATTAAGCCTTCATCGTTAAACCTTATTCAATCTGTACTTATTGTCACACCGGAGCTATTCCTCGGCGGCCTATACCGTCAAGTTACTTCGTGTAACTTAGTTTCTGTGCAGGATTGGACACGTTATTGGTGATTGAGGTGCGTGGACGAATCTTGGCGTTAACAATTGTTATGTAGGAAAATGGGCCAAAGAAACTTGCCAAGAAATTGTTGAAGTACTTGAAGCATGAGAATTCCTAAGCTTCTAAAGTTTGTTTTTGATCCCGGAGCAAAGGAAATTTCAGCTACATAGCGATCCATGAGCGTTTAAGGGGATGACAATGCAAGGCCATAGGTGATAGACTCCACAACATGCTTTCGCGAGGTTGTCATCTCGTTCTAGCAATGGTTATGGATGGAACATCAATGACACCTTGACCTCTCGCTTATATTGAAGCGGCTAATCTTGGTATAATCAACGGTTGATGCATGGTAGAAGACGTCACAAACACCTATGGATTGATGCTTGATAAGTCGGATTGATCGCCACGAACACACCGATAAGATCTAGAGTTCCTGAAAAGAACAAAGATATAATACTCTCAAGTAATCTAAAGAGAAGAAGTATTATTAAATCTATCAGTGCCAAAACCCTTAGCCTTGAGGTCTATTCATACTAGTACACAAACATAATTATGGTAATAAAAACCTAAAAATGTTGTCCTAATTTTACCCTAGTAAAAGTCTCTAGAATTGCAATCTAAATCATAGTTGTTACGGCACCACGGCGAGTCATGGCGGTAGCCGACTACCTGGACTGCCTAGGCGACAATGCGACCGCCATGGCAGTCCGTAAGGCGACAAGTCGTTTACAATGTGCAATTTATATATTATTTATTTTACTTAACAAGTATATTGGGAATAAAATTTCATATACATTAAAACTCAAAACATAACACTATGGAATAACATTAAAGACATAATTATGTAAATACTTAGCAATAACAATCCAAAAGCAAAACACTTGATATTAAAAATTAGTAGAAGTAATGAAGAATTCAACAAACACCACAAAGAAAATAAAGTTGCAACCAACCAACACAAATACGTAGTCTAATAACTAATAAAACACTACCATAACAAGACAAAATAATGTCTAGACTCTCTACACTAGTCTAGAAACATCGTTCAATCAAAATCATCATAGAAAAGGTCATCTCCATCTCTTCCATGAGAACTACTCTCATTCAAAGGCGTAGGTGGTGGTCTTTCTCCAAAATCATCCTCCACATCTTCATCATCATTTGGAATTCTCTCTTCTTCATCAACTTCATTATCGAAGTCGGAATCTATCAACCTTGATTCTCTTGAAGTTGAACCACCACCACGTCGAGAGTATGTCATTAGATTATTACTAGTATTAGCACGAGCACTCCTTGAAAAATTGCGACCCTCAAGCGTGTTGGATGCACCGGTTGCTCGATCCACATCATTCCATGTAAGATCCCCCGAGATGAACAACATTAGCATCATTATTGATCCATTCATTACCCCATTCAAAGTCATCAATGACTAATGGATCAAAATTATTGCCAAGTTCACGCCTCTTTTGCAACCTTGAGTCGATCTTTCAATTGTATTGGACATACACCAAGTCACTCAATCATTTGTGTTCCAATCTATTCCTCTTCTTCGTATGAATCTAAAATAAATAGAACAAAAAATAATAATATTAATGCTAAAATTTTAATAATAGTGAATGATTTATTAATTTTGAAATTTGAACTAACAATAGAAAGTACTTACAAACTCGAATGTACTCCAATTGCGCTCGTAACCGGAAGAAGAACAACAAAGGCCTAGAATTCTTTTTGCAAATGAGGATAGCTCAATAGCTCACGCTCCAAAAGCATTCCACCAATCAACTAGCAAACATTTAAAAGAAATATTAATATTTTTAAAGGGAGGAAATGAAGAATGTATATAAATTATAAGCATAATATGTCTTTATATATATTTTAATATACGTACGAGGATTCTTTATTTTCCGTTGCCTAATCACCATTTCTCTTGCAAAAGTATCGCGAGAAGCATCATAGTTGTCGGCTATATTGCTTATCTTGTCTAGCAAATTTAACTCGGGCACCATCTTTGCAAGAACGTCATTGAAGTCATCTCGTAAAGCATTAGCAAACAACCGACGTTCTTCTTTGATATCAAAGTACTTGCCCGGATTAAGAAACAACGCAGCCCCATATATATTTTTGCTCCATTTGATTTTCCCATTGCCGCTCAACAATTTCAATCACCTTCTTATACAGTCTTTGTTTGTTATCAAATTGATTTTCCCATCGTCGCTCAACAATTTCAATCACCTTCTTATACAGTCTTTGTTTGTTATCAAATGCATCTTTGATTTTTTTCTTCGCGCATTCCATCGAAGCAATAACTTCAGGCATAACAGGCTTCTCATCACTATCAACAATCCTCAAGACTATAAGAAGTGGCTGTGATGCCCTAATGCAATTCTCAACAGTATGCCAAAATGTTGTTGAAATAACAGTATCACATACTTTCTTCCCCGCTTCAGTAGCCGACAACTTTGATTTTGACCAATCCTCGCTGATGAACAAATGCCTTAATGCATCTTTATTCTTGTACAAACTCTGCAAGGTGAGGAAAGCTGTAGCAAATCTAGTAACTGCGGGTCTCACAAGATCCCTCCCATTCGTTTTCTCCCTCATCGCACTAAGAAGACGACCATGTCTATAAATGAATGTTGTAATTCTCCTTGCATTTGTGATTGTGGGCTGGAATTGCTTCAACTTGCTTATGTCCTCTAACATAAGGTCAAGGCAGTGAGCGGCACAAGGTGTCCAAAACAGTGTAGGTTTCCTCTCCATTAGTATATGCCTCGTTGCCTTGTAATTAGAGGTATTGTCTGTGACCACCTGAACAACATACTCGGGGCCAATTTCCTCGATCTCGCTAGCAAGTAGATTTGCCAACATTGTGGCATCTTGAGACTGACTTGAGGCATCAACAGAACCCATGAAATAAGTCCCTTCCGGACTATTAACAAGAAAATTCAATAAGTGTCTTCCCCTCTTATCTGTCCAACCATCTGACATGAGTGAGCAGCCGTATTCCTTCCAAGCAACCTCATTTTTTATCTTTAAGTCATCGGTTTTCTTCTTTGCCTTCTCAAGTAAAGGAACCCTCAACTCGTGATACGTTGGAGGCTTGAAACCCGACCCATATTTCCCTATGGACTCGACCATTACTTCAAATCTCTTTGAATTTAATTCGTAGAAAAAATCGGCAACGTGCATTTGGACTCTCCTTTTCCTCCGGTGTCCTCAACCGACTTTCAATACTCGTTTGGCTCAAACGCTTGCTAGGTCTCTCCTCTACAACTTCAGGATTCTTCCTTAGAAGTGCTTCAACCGTCTTAGCTTTTGGTAGTGGAACTTGGAATTGAAATACAGCATTCTTCCTTTTAGAAGCCGTCCCAGAACTTGGGATAATGTTAGAAGTATTGGAAGCCATGCTTGGACGAGCAGATGATTGTGCTTCTTGCACTTCTACTACATCATCATCATCATCTAGCTTAAGTGGCTTGTTCCTCTTTCTACTATTCAAAGCCGCTTCCATCTCCCTCATAATTTCTGTTGTTTTGGGACACTTAGCTACATCTCCATAATTTCCGGCTAGATGTGTGAGCCTTTTGATGCCCGAATGACATTTCTTCCCACAAAGTACGCATTGCACGACATCCTTATTACTTAAATCCGGCCAATATCCATATTTCCAACCCGGATTGTTCGATTTAGCTTTTCTTTTAGGGTCCTTCGTTATATCAAATTATCGGCCCCCAAACTTTTCGCCATTTTATTGTCTACACAATACAATCAAAAGCAAAATATAAGACAAACGTATAATATAATATTTATATAGAATTCACAATCTCATGCATTATAATTAACAGTAGTACTAATTAATATAAGACAAACATATAATATAATAACTATTGGGTAATATAATCAGTGAAATATTTAATTGCAAAAAAAAATGATATAACAAGTTATCGATATTGGGTAAATATGCTTCTCATTTTTTTTGGCTAATTGGATATCATATTTTGAGTTGGCAGTCTGCCTCAACCAGTATATATATATATATATATATATATATAACTCAAGTATCCAACAGAAAGACTTCAGCAGTAGCTAACCAAAAAAAAAAGGAAAAAGCCAACAGTGACTGAAGTCGCTCGAAGCGAACTGCTTGAAGCTCGAAGCCAACAGTAACTGTAGGCAAGCTCGAAGCAGAAAAGAAAAGGGGACGGAAAAAGAAATACCTGCTGAACTGCTTGAATCCTCGATCGAAGCTGCCAACTGCCGACTCCTCGAACGCCGACTGCCGATCGACTCTCTTAGTCGGTTGCGACTATGTCTCTGTCGCGACTCTCTTCTCTCTGTCGTTCGCTGTCTCTCTCTCTCTTTTCTCTCGAGCTCGATCGATCTGTTTTCTCTCCTTTCTCTCGCTGCCGATTTGTTCGACTAGGTTGGTTTTCTCGATCCTTTGACGTCGTTTTTTATTTTTAAGCCAGTTAAGTTTTGGGTAGATCCATACCCGTCGAACCAAGTCGGTCGATTTCCCTGTTAGTCGTCGAAGTCGTTGCCACGGTGTCCCAGGCGACGCCTTTTTTTTCTGGTCGCTCGCATTTCCACCATCGACCAAGTCGGTCGTTCGCCTTGACTGCTTGTTACCGCCTGGACGTCTAGGCGACGCCTTAACAACTATGATCTAAATAAATCATAACCCCCTAGAATCATTCTGAATTACCTAAAACAAACGGAAACAAAATACAATATAGTTTGCCTAATATTTTTGGAAACAAAATCTTTCTAATTTTTGAATTGGGCCTTTATCAAATTGATCCAAACTTGTGTCATGCTCATTAGCCTTCTCCTTGGGTTTCTTGAGTTAGCTTCAACCCAAACATTTTGGATCAATCCATTGAGGTCTTGCTTGAACCTTTTAGTTCTAGCCTTTGTAATTGGTCCAACTGACACTTGAATCGGATCAACCCAAATTTTGTCTCCTTGATTCCCATCCACGCCCATTCTAAGCACGCCCTCATTATTCTTGTTGAAAATGATTTGTCCTCAAATCTGGCCTATTTCTTCTTGGATCAAATATCAATTTTTAAAACTTTTCACGTTGCGTATGCAAACACAACAGAACAAAACCAAACAACATGTATCTTTTGTGTAATCACCATGAAATCAAAATACGCAAGTTTTAATGCTTAATTTTCTAGATCAAAAATTAAGATACTTTCCTTTACTCTCAATGCATTGTTCTGATTGGGTTGCACAGTGATCCATGCTTTTCTCATCGTTGAATATGATCCTATCCTGAATCTGCACAACATAATCAACATTTATCTTTCTATTGAAATTAACACATTCAAAATCAAGTAATGACGTTAATGGAATTAAAAGGTCACAATCAACTTCACAAGATGAAAACTCAACTGTATAATTAACATTACAACGATCACAAACAGACACAATCACAGAACAAGCGTTAAAGACTTCCCCCAATTTTGATAAAAATCAGAATATCATCAAAATAGATAATAACAAAATTCCCCATGAAAGAATGCAAAATATGGCTCAATAATCTCATAAAAGCACTTAATACATTAGCTAATCCGAATGATATAACTGAACATGCATGTAAACCATACCCGACTCTAATTTGATGATAAACACTTTTAAAACCAATTTTAGAAAAATCACAAGTACCATGCAGTTCATATAGCATATTATCTAAATAAAGAATATGATAGCGATACATTATAGTGATTTTGTTGACCTCTTGGAAATCAATGGATTAAGATCTCATGAATGACACGAACTCATGCTTTCTTTCACAAACCTTTTCTTTATCAACTAACCAACATGTTTTTGTGACTCCTTCGTCTCCTCGGATCGAACCTGTAAGCTGGTCAAATTGGAATGATAACACTGGGGTATGATATCATCCTGAAATAGAGAAACAACAAAACTAGACAAAGAAGAGTTAAACTGATTAATATTCAAAAGTGTATCTTTGTACGAACGTACAATTATCGACTGTTTAAAATACAATACTTTTTCCAACTCACTCTTTTTCATAGTCACTTATTTTATTTCTCTTCTTTTCTCTTAATCTTTCTTTTGTTTTTATTCTCTCTTTTCAATCTCTTTTTTGTTTTCAACCTCACTTTTATCTGCTTACTCTTTTTCACCCTCAATCTTTTGATTATTCTCTTTCTTTTGTTCACTCTTTTGCTTTTTCTTTTGATCACGATCTTTTTGTAAGTGCATTACATCTTCATGGACTTGCTCAAATGTCATAGGACACAGAGTGAATGATATTTGATTATGCACAAATGAGTACTGGTTCGTAAAGTCGTCATGCTTCTAGTACTTGTCAAACTGCCATGATCTCCCAAATAACAAATGACATCACATAATATTTCATCTTCAGATCTGCCAATGCTAAAAAAACTGACGCCTGTCTATTAACTTTACCTTTTCACAATCCCTTGCAACTTGTAAGGTCGAGGATGGGCAACTGTAGACAGACCTAGCTTCTCCACCATTGTAGTGTTAGCAATGTTGGTACAAATATAGCAATCAATTTTTACACTACATATCTTGTTTTGGACAAGAAACCTAGTATAAAAGATGTTCTTTTGTTGTATTGTATCTTCCTCTTTAACTTGCACACGTAACTTTTCTCATCACCAATGACTCTTCACGGGTAGCATGATTTCTTCAACTTTTACCTCCATCGGCTGAACTCGCTCCCCATGTGCCTTAGGAGTGTTTTGTGGCTGCAACCACCATGCCTCCAATCCTTTACGAACCGCCTCCATGATGTTTTCCTTTGCCTCCTTAGGCTGTACTCTCTCCCTCCTACGCTCCATAGGCTTTTGAGGCTGTTCCCTACATACATGATAAAATCTATTACGATGCCCCTTATACTCCTCTCATGTTCTTTTCCATTCATCCATGAAAGAATCTATACGAACTCTTGATTTCGTTTTCAATGAGTCTTGATAACCAAACATGTTTGCTGCAAAACAAGGGTTAGAAAATAATAATTCTTCACATTCCCTAACTTGTTTCGCTCAAACAATGAATCACTCAATTATGCGAGTATACACTCGATGCTGGCTTTTGTCTTTTAATGATCTCATCAGTCTTGCCTTTTTTCCCTCGAGTATTCTTTTTTTATGTTCATTTCTTGATCTAATTACTAGTCAATGTAATCTATTACAATCAATCAAGAGCTTATCAAGAACAATCTAAATTGAAAGTATTTAGGAGACCACCTTGATGTACACTGTTTGGAAAACCCTTTCTCGGATTAATTGCTTCGGTTGACCTTTGTTTATTATCGATTTCAGATTGACTTGCTTCCTATACGCCTTTAAATTTTTGGAAAGCTTGTTAGGCTTGCAGAATTTTATGGCTTTACTTGTTCGGAATTGGTGATGATGTATTCGGATGTGAGACGGTTGATTGCTGCGGATTTGAAGCAAACGCTGCGAATTTGGGTCAACACAAAACAATAATATGTAGATATTTTTTTAAACGCAACAAGCACAATAAAAGGATAAATAACCTGTTAGAAACTTAGCTTTGATACCAAATGACAGACTCCACGACACGCTTGCTTAATGTGGTCGTCGCCTGGATCGTTCTAGCAATGTTTATGGGTGGAACATCAATGACACCTTGACCCCTCGCTTGTATCGAAGCGGTAACCTTGGTATAATCAACGGTTGATATATGGTAGAAGACCACAAACACCTATGAATTGATGATGGATAAGTCAGATTGAATGTCACAGACTGTGTTACTCGGACTCGTCATTTTTGGTTAGGGGTGAAAACGAGTCGAATCTTAGCGAACACTCTAATGCTCAGATTCAGCTCGACTCGAAAAAATTGAGCTCGAATTCGATAAGGAATTTCTAATTTTGCGCTAGATTCGACTCGGATCATTACTCGGACCTACACGGCTCGTAAGTACTCGACTCGTTTATAAAACGAGTTACTTACGAGCCTTTAAATCGAGTTTCGAATATAAACCTTTTCGCTTAATACTGAACCACTACATACTAAATTGATTATTGAACTAATGTTTATATATTAGTCTTTTACTTTTATTTATGTAAAGAAATTACAAAGAATGTAATACGAATTGACAATCAATTCACTGATTTATTCAAGTACAAGCTTACACAATTTAATACTACACTTTATAAATTATAAAGATTGATACAAATATCACATATTTAGTTTATTAGTATGGATCAGAACAGTATTCGAATATGATCCATCGAGCAGGTATCGAGTATGGTTCGAGAAAAAATAAAATACTCGAATCCTAATCTGAGCGAATATTGGTATATTCGAATTCGACTCGTGTATCATTAAACAGAAATGAGTATGGATCATATTTGACTCGAATCAACTTCTAATTCGAGCTTTGGATCATATTTTCGAACCGATCTCGAGTCGAGTATCGAGCTACTCTGCTCGGCTAACACCCCTATTTTTGGTGGAGTACCCATGTCGACACGACACTGGTACGGGTGCGGGATTCGTACGGGATCCGGCCACATAAATCCGGATACGGCTGTTTCTGTAGGTGGTTCATCGGAGAAGAAGAAGAGACGAGGAAGGAGGAAGGAGGAAGGAGGAAGAAAAAAGAGAAGAAAAAGAATAGAAAAAGTGGGAGAAAAGGAAAAGGGCTCCACCTGGAAATTCAAAGGGCAAAAAGCAGTGTGTTTCTGTTCATGGTCTGAGTAATTAGGGCCCACGGTTTTTCAAATCTGCTGATGCGTTGCTAACTGCTACCCACGTGAGTTATCATGCTTGAATGCTTACTCTTTGCAACCTCACGTGGGATGTATGCTGCCTTTGTGGGTCCCCTGCTACTGCAGATTGATGTTGTTTTGGGCCCACATATGTTTCAAATTTCAAATTCTGCTGATCCAGGTTGCCAACTTTGGGATTAGGCTGGGAATTGTTGACGGCCCACGATTAAGTTGATCATGTATAAGTAGCCTCACGTGGACTGTGTACTGGGAATAGGCCTAATTGCTTTGTCGTGTGGTCCGGGCATGTGGGTTGACTGATCGGCTCACTTGTTTTTTGATGTAACTAATTGTCTTTTGATATTATATGTCGTAGGCACCCGTGTCCAAATGAGGATTCGTATCTGCGTATCCTCTATTTTTTGGCTTCACGTGTCCGACACCTAGATTCGTACCCGCATCCGAGTTCGAGTAACACATGTCACAGACACACCGATAAAATCAAGAGTTCTTGAAAATAACAAAAATAAAATACTCTCAAGTAATCTAAAAAAAGTATTATTAAATCAATCAGTGCCAAAACCCTTGGCCTTGAGGCCTATTCATACTAGTTACAAGAACATAATTATGGTAATAAAAACCCTAAAAATGTTGCTCTAATTTTACCCTAGTAGAAGTCTCTAGAATTGCAATATAGATAAATCATAACACCCTAGAATCATGCTAAATTACCTAAAACAAAAGGAAATAAAATACAATATAATATGCCTAATATTTTTGGAAACAAAAATCTTTCAAATTTTTGAATTGGGCTTAATTGATCCAAACTTGTCTCATGCTCCTTAGCCTTCTCCTTCGGTCTCTTTGAGTTAGTTTCAGCCCAAACATTTTGGATCAATCCATTGATGCCTTGCTTGAACCTTTTAGTTGTAGCCTTTGTAATTGGTCCAACTGGCACTTGAATTGGATCATCTCAAATTTTGTCTCCTTGATTCCCATCCACGCTCAAGCTAAGCACCCCCTCATTATTCATCTTTTCTTGAAAAGGATTTATCTCATCGTTTGATGCGACCCTAGTCAGGATCGTGTCATTCCCCTCCTATTGAAAATGATTTGTTCTCAAATTTGGCCCATCTCCTTGGATCAAATATCAATTTTTAAAACTTTTCACGCTGCATATGCAAACATACTTGAATTTCTGGATTAAACACAACAAAACCAAATAACATTCATCTTTTTTGTAATCACCATGAAATCAAAATACACAAGTTTTAATGCATAATTTTCCGGATCAAAAATTAAGATACTTTCCTTTAGACTCTCAATGCATTGGTTTGATTGGGTTGCACAATGATCCATGCTTTTCTCATATGATCCTATCCTGAATTTGCACAACATAATCAACATTTCTCTTTCCATCGAAATTAACACATTCAAAATCAAGTAATGGCGTTAGTGGAATTAAAAGGTCACAATCAACTTCACAAGATGAAAACTTAATTGCATAATTAACATTACAATGATCACAAACAGACACAATCACACAACAAGTGTTAAAGATTTCCCCCAAGTTTTAATAAAAATTAGAATATCATCAAAATAGATAATAACAAAATTCCCCATGAAAGAATGCAAAATATGGCTCAATATTCTCATAAAAGCACTTAATGCATTAGCTAATCCGAATGATATAACTAAAAATGCATGTAAACCATATCCGACTGTAATTTAATGATAAACACTTTTAAAATTAATTTTACAAAAATCACAAGTACTATGCAGTTCATATAGCATACTATCTAAATAAAGAATAGGATAGCGATACATTATAGTGATTTTGTTGACCTCTTGTAAATCAATGCTTGATCTCCACGTCCTATCCTTTTTAATCACTAAGATCTTTTTAATCACTAAGATCTTATGAATGACACACGAACTTATGCTTTGTTTCACAAATCTTTTCTTTATTCACCAACCGGTTTTTGTGACTCTTTCGTCTCCTCGGGATTGAACCTGTAAGCTGGTCGAATTGGAATGATAACACTGGGTATGATATCAACCTGGAATAGAGAAAGAAGAGTTAATATGGTTAGTATTCAAAAGTGTCTCTTTGTACGAACGTACATGCATCGACCGTTTAAAATACAATATTTTTCCCAACTCACTCTCTTTTCAGAGTCACATATTTCTCTCTCTTCTTTTTTATCAATCTTTCTTTTGTTTTTATTCTCACCCTTTTCAATCTCTTTTTTGTTTTTAGCCTCACTTTTAGATGCTTCCTCTTTTTCACTCAAATCTTTTGATCATTCTCTTTCATTTGATCACTCTCTTGCTTTTTATCACGATCTTTCTGTAAGTGCATTAGATCTTCATGGACTTGAAAGAGTACTGATTCGTAAAGGCGTCATTCTTCATGCGCCTGTCAAACTGCCATAATCTCCCAAGTAACAAATGGCAAGTATGCGTTGGAACTACATCACATAGTATTTCATCTTCATATCTGCCAATGCTAAAAGAAACTGACACTTGTCTATTCACCTCTACCTTTTCGCAATCCTTTGCAACTTGTAAGGTTGAGGATGTGCAACTTGAGACAGACCTAGCTTCTCACCATTGTAGTGCTAGCAATGTTGTTTTGGACAAGAAATATCTTGTCCAAAATCAATTTTTGTCACAATCAATTTTTACACTTCATATCTTGTTTTGGACAAGAAACCTAGTATAAAAGATGTAATTTTGTTCCATTGTATCTTCCTCTTTAACTTGCACACTTGTAACTTTTCTTGTCACCAATGACTCTTCACGGGTAGCATGATCTTCTTTCAACTTTTACCTCCATCGGCTGAACTCGCTCCCTATGCGCCTTATGAGTGTTTTGTGGACCATACCTCCAAGGGAGGCTGTACTCGCTCCCTCGTACGCTCCGTAGGCTTTTGAGGCAGCTCTTACGATGCCCCTCATACTCCTCCCATTTTCTTTTTCGTTCATCCATGAAAGAATCCATACAAATTCTTGATTTCGTTTTCAATGACACCCCATAGCCAAACATGTTTGCTGCAAAACAAGGGTTAGAAAATTATAATTCCTCGCACACTCCCTAACATGTTTCGCTCAAACAATGAATCTCAATTATGCTCGTGTATAAATTCAATGCTTGCTTTTATCTTCTAATGATCTCACCACTCTTGCTTTTTTCCCCTCAAAGTATTCTTCTTTTATGTTCTTTTCTTGAACTAATTACTAATCAATGTAATCTTATTACAACCAATCAAGAGCTTATCAAGAACAATCTATATTGGAAGTATTTAGGCGACCCCTTCTTGGATTAATTGCTTCGGTTGACCTTGGTTTATTATCGATTTCGGATTGACTTGCTTCTTGTATGCATTTAAATTTCCAAAAAGTCGCCTTGCAGAATTTTATGACTTTGCTTCTTCGGAATTGATGATGATGTATTCGGATGTGAGGATGGTTGATTGCTTCGGATTTGAAGTAAACGCTGCGAATTTGGGTTAACACAAAACAATAATATGCAAACTTTTTTTTAAGCGCAACAAGAATAATAAAAGGATAAATAACCTGCTAGAAACTTAGCTTTGATAACAAATGATACTCCACGGCACACCTGCGTGAGGTGGTCGTCGTTCGGATCGTTATAGTAATGGTCATGGGTGGAACATCAATGACACCTTGACCTCTCATTTATATTGAAACGGTAACCTTGGTACAATCAACGATTGATATATTGTAGAAGACACCACACACCTATGAATTGATTCCTGATAAGTCGGATTGATCGTCACGGTCACACCGATAAGATTAAGAGTTCTTGAAAAGAACAAAGATAGAATACTCAAGTAATCTAAAAGGAAGTATTATTAAATCAATCGGTGCCAAAACCCTTGACCTTGAGGCCTATTCATACTAGTACAAGGACATAATTGCGGTAATAAAAACCCTAAAAATGTTGCACTAATTTATCCTAGTAGAAGTCTAGAATTGCAATCTAAATAAATTATAACACCCCTAGAATCAAGCTAAATTACCTAAAACAAAATGAAACAAAATACAATATAGTCTGCCTAATATTTTTGAAAACAAAATCTTTCTAATTTCTGAATGGGCTCGTATCAAATTGATCCAAACTTGTGTCTCATACTCCTTAGCCTTTTCCTTGGGTCTCCTTGAGTTAGCTTCAACCCCAACATTTTGGATCAACCCAAATTTTGACTCCTTTATTCCCATCCACGCCCAAGCTAAGCATGCCCTCATTATTCCCTCTCTTGAAAATGATTTATCTCATCGTTTAATGTGGCCCTAGTCAGGATTGTGTCAATGGGCCATTCTAAGAAATAAAGAAAAGTTGAAGGAGTAGTGGTTTAGTAGTTTCTAGAAGATAGTTACCAGGAACGTTGATATACGCGTAACGGAACTGGGTACGAGGAAAACTATCTATGGTTGAATGCACAATACATTTAGGTTTCGTACCACAATTTGGCATGATAGTAGTCAGGTACACGGAACACAAGGTAATAGGAGTTCCCCGGTAAGGTTCACATGGGATGCAAGGTAGTTAGGCTTACGTTAACATGGTTCATTTGTTAGTGGTGTTGTAACGACCGAGAAAATCAGATTATTATGTAAATTAATTTTTATTTGATTATATTGAATAAATGAAATTATATGTTTATTAAACTGAGTAAGTTGATAAAAGGTCATTTTCTGACCTAGAGTGATTGAATGATCGTAGGATTCTGGCTATATGCTAGAAATAAATGATTTGAATTTTCAAGACGAAAATAAAATTTTTTTGAGAAATTTTCGAAAAATCACTATTCATCCATTTCTGCTCGGGAATTATTTTTGAATTTCCGAGAAACGCGTAATGATAGAATTCTGAGACAAGATGGAATATCCAATAATATTTCAGTTATGACAAACGAAGTTTTCCCCCGAGGACTTAAAAACCTAAGGATTAGTGAAAGTGAATTCTAAGAAAAGAAAAGAATAAATATAATAAGAATCATTATTATACATGAAGGATACGAGTATAATACTAGGTGTTGTACGAGTATAATACGAAGATTATTGACGTATAATACGAATATCATACGAAAGATATATATACGAAGAGAAAACGAAAATTATATCGTAAGAATACGAACAAGTCTAAATGGACTATAGCTATTGGACTACTAGACTTTGTCAATCCCAAGTTAACTAATTGGCAAGCCCAATTGAACAATGAAGGAGGCCCAATGATAAAGTATATCAAGGCCCAAGTAATAATTAAATCAAGCCCAAAACTGGGCCAGATATTGAATAAAATCTAAGTCCGAACCAAGAACCAAACCCGTGGGTCGAACCGATGGATCACCGAGTGAGTAAATGGGTTGGGGCAACCCATGGGAGCTCCACAAACCCACATGGCCGGCTACTTGGTGGCCAAGGGAAGTTGATAGCTTCCTTTGGAAGCTTTGGTGAGGAGGTGCAATAGTAAGGATGTTTAGCCTCTTTACCAAATTGCCCTCCATCTTGTAATTATATTTAATCAAGCCTTAAGTCTTCATTTGTTGTTTTACAACATCAAACACTCATATTGAGAGAGAAGTGAGCTTTAACGAGTAATCAAAGGAAGGCGAAGCTAATTAGTTATCAAACTATCAAGAACGCGAAGAACGCTAAGGTAAAAATACCTATCCCTAGCCTTTGATTCTTTTCTATTTAAATTTTTTTAGAGAAGTAATGAAATGGTAGAGCATGTCTCTTCCGGAGAAATAAGGATGGCTATTAGTGGATTAAAACGTTAATAAGCCATGAATAAGTGAAATCATAAAAGAATGATTAAGCATTTAATGAAGAAAAACCATCAAAACTTAGGATTTGTTGTTGATGGACAAATTTAAAACCATCGCGTATAAGTTAGGTGCAAAATGTTTGGTTAGGATATAGATGACTAACCAATGGATTGATTCCATTTGGTTTGGTATTTGCGTTTATAATTAATATACATGAAGAAGGAAGTCCTAATCAACATGTATAACTATGGATTTAGGAATTAAACGTTGATTAAAAGTAATTAAACGAAGAACGTGAAATGTGAAAACGTAAATCGTGAATCGTATTCGAGTTTAACAAGCGTCTTGTGGTTACATAGTATGTAATAGATAGACGTGATACGAAGATGATAAAATATAAAGGTTAAACTTATGTAATCGCTATACGAGGTCCTATATCGGTACCAGGGGAAACGTATTCGAATTAACCTACTGGTTAGAGTTATAGCTATCGTAACACATAAACGGTGAGCAATGAATGTCGGTTTATGACGTTAGATGTTATTAAGCCGTAATGAAAGTTAAATAAGCTTAACGAATGTTATTAGTAAAATAAATTCGATTAAGACATTGAAGAGAAAGAAGTTGGCACAAACAATGTGTTTAGATTGTTTGGTAGCTAATTTCAGTGTGCTATGTGAATATATCATGCAGTGTTCTAAAAATACCCGCCTCGGCCTAGGCCCAAGGCGGGAAAAAAATCTTTCCAGAAAATTAGGCAGGATCTAGGCGGAGAGATTTTTTTTATTTTAATAACCACCCAAACCTGATCTTGATATATTTTTTTTAATGATTTACCATATTCATAAAATACATGTTGTAGCATATCAAATTACAACAAGAAGTGAACAATATCAAGTTAAATTGGGTAATTTTATTATAGTTGTAATTTTTTGAACTTGTACCAACTTTCAAATTATATAAATGATGATATATTTGTAATATTTAGTTTAATTCAATATAATTCTTAAATTTATGTTTAGTTTCTTAAATTTTATTATTGAATTAAATTCTTGAAATTTTAAATTTTATTATTGAATTAAATTCTTGAAATTTTAAATTTTATTATTGAATTAAATTCTTGAAATTTTAAATTTTATTATTTAATAGCAATCTTGTTTATGAATAAAACTAATACGTTAAGAATATATTTGAATTTTGAACAATTGTATGTTTGTTTTTGAACTTTGACATTAGCAATATAGATGTGTTTGAACTTTAAGCAATATAGCTTTTATTATAGATTGTTTTGCTTTATATTATTGTTTGGTTTGGATAAATGTAAGATAAAATATTAAAATTGGCTTAAAATAAAAAATTCCGCCTAGACTCCGTCCATGCCCTGCCTAGGCGCCAGGCCGCCCGCCTCCTGCCTAACCTCTTTTACAACATTGATATCATGTAGAAATTGTAAAGACCGAGAAAGGTTGAACTTAACGTAGAAGATGCTTGGAGGCAAGTTCTTCCAACTTTTGTCTGACCTTCGTGTTAGCCAAGTTTACGTGGTTCATGTTATATTGTTCATGAATTGCTATGAAAGAGTCGATGCCAATCTTAACTTGGCTAGACGAATCTTAAAGTTTTGATTGAGTTATTTACAAGTCTTTTAAAGTAGTATTGTTAACGCTATTCTATGCCAATTGTTTTGATACGGAATCAAAGGTAAGCCCGAGTATGACTAAACAAAAGCTATTTTATGTCGTAAAACGACTAGCACGCGAGTTTGCCAAAACTTAAATGTAAATACGTTTAACGGATGAGTGTTGATCAACATAGAGTACTATAGGTTGATCACCTAGAAGTGCTCGTAAGAAATATCGGACTTATGGTCTTAGTGCCGGGTTGTCCTTTTCATGAATGAAAACAAATGGGAATGTTCATGGTCTTTTGACCAATTCAATATTCTTAAGTGACTATATGTCCTTTGGAATTGTTTTAAAGAAATGAAAAGTACTTTTTTGATTATTCGTAGTACTTCATAACTATTTGTTTAGTTATGCAAGATAAATCATATGATTCTTGATCTTGTTGTTACAATATATATTACTAGACTTGCTGAGCTATTTATGTTTACTTATTGCTTGAATTATATTATTGCAGCTAACAGTGAACGGATCGAAGGATCCGGGAAAGATAAGGGCAAAGCCAAAATGGATAGATATCCTTTAATAGATTAGTATATTTGTGTGAATAATTATGACAACGAATGATGTAATGGTTAACAGAACCTGGGAAGGAATTATTATTAATGTAATAAGAATTTAGTAAACATATTCGTATCGATGCAGGTTTTTAGTTGAATGAATGTGTAGTTTGTAGCACCGTGTAGCACTATATCCGTGGGTTGAAAGTACCTGGATTTGGGGGCGTCATAGGTGTACTATAACTTATGTCGTTGAACTAGTACATATAGAGAGGCATGGAATGTCTGAAATCATCTTTGAATTGTGATAGCTATAGCTTAGTCCATTCTATCTCAGCTCTAGTTTTCTACCCGGGTATTATTCCCTATGGATATCCTCTGATTCCTACTTGTTCTGTACTAAATTTCCTGCCATAGCTTACTGTGATTCATTCATTTTCACCACACATACGCTTGTTAGTTGATTACAAGCACCATTAAATTTGAATATGTTAAGCTCATTAGGATTGAGCTTAACATAATATGTGATCTTTGTTGATATTATCCTGTTGAAAATTGAAATATTGTCAACTTCTTACTAATTTACTTAAATCTGCTAAAGATTGCAGAAAGACACAACTTCCTAATCTTTGAAGATCGTAAGTTTGCTGACATTGGTAATACAGTGACAATGCAATATGAAGGGTGAGGTTTTTAATTTTATTTTTCTATACTTGGTCTGTTGTATTTACTTTTCTGTTATTTTCATTAGCTGAGCTGACCTTTTCCCATCTTGTGTATAGAGGTATCTTTCATATACTGGATTGGGCAGATATTGTCAATGCTCACATTATATCAGGTCCTGGAATTGTGGATGGCCTGAAATTAAAGGTACTTGTCTGTTGTTTAGTTTTGGTTCCATTTGAAAAATGCAAGTCCTCAACATTGATTTATCCTTTCTTGAAAATTACTTTACTATGCAGGGTTTACCTCGTGGTAGGGGGCTGCTGATACTTGCTGAAATGAGTTCGGCTGGTAATCTTGCCAAGGGAGACTATACAGCTGCAGCAGTTAAAATCGCTGAAGATCATTCAGATTTTGTTATCGGCTTCATCTCTGTTAATCCAGCATCATGGCCTGGGGGACCTTCAAATCCGACCTTCATTCATGCAACCCCTGGCGTTCAAATGGTAAAAGGTGGTGATGCCCTGGGCCAGCAGTATAACACCCCTTATTCGGTAAGTTTCATATGTTGCTCATTGGATTCTTTTAAATTTTTAGCACTTACGATAGGATGCTTCATACATAAAGTTATATCCACTTCAAGTTTTATTCCTTGTTTCTCTCTTTATTTTAGAACTTTCGTAGTCATGTTTACCTAGATTTTCAGCCTCGGATAATGTAGAAAATCTGGGTTGAAAGGTTTTTCTGATTTTCTTGACATTGTTGGCTGATGCTATATAATTATAACATAAGGGTTTCGGTGGTTTGTTAAATCTCAAAAATGGAAATTTGGGGATTTGGCACATATTTACATATTAAATAGATTTTTTTATTTTTATATAATTACATATACATAAATAAATAAAATTTTTAATACTGATGATCATGATAAAAAAGTGTAAAAATTTGAGGAACACATTTGTATACTAATACTATCCAAGAATTTAGTATATATATATATATATATATATATATATATATACTGATTAGTTCTTATACTAATTTCATATATAGTATTAACATGTAAAACATTATACTCCCTCCGTTCTAAATTATAAGATCATTATTGGCTTTTCAATTTGTGATAATTTCAAACTCAAAATTGACATGAATTCATTTAGTTTTAGTCAATAAAATGATGAATATTGCATACTATATAAAAATACTACTTATTGTAAATTTATTTTATGATAATTTGTTTTAGCCAATAGTATGGTGAATATTTTAAACTATATAACAAATACTACCTATTGTAAGATATATTTTATCATAATTTTTGATGAACCAAGTCAATTTTGAATTTGAAATTGTTACAAATTGAAAAGTCAATAACGATCTTGTAATTTGGAACGAAAGAAGTATTAATTAGAATAATATATAGTATTAGTAAATTAGTAATATTTTTAATTTTATCATTAGAAAACTATAGAAGATTTTGAGAATTTGGATTCTTGGATTCATGAATTCGCTGAGCTACAAAAGAATTCTTGCTTCTTTGTATATAGCTAACCTATCTTAAATGTTTTCATTGTTTCTATTGTAGTTAAACTATGCGCTTTATAACAAACCAAAAGGAATAGGTGAAGAATAATAAAAATGTTTATTTCTTTTTTGGGTGGAGGAGAGGGGTGGTTGTTAGGATTACGGGTGTCTGTGATGAATTTGTATAATGGAGAAAGGACTTAGGAGAGTGAAAGTGAACCTTGCATTGTCTTGAATGACCTTTATTACCCAAGTGCAATGGACCTTCTGAAGGGAAAGGGCACTAATGAAGGTCATGTTAATAAAATGATGATCCAGTATTACTAAAGTTTTACCCCAAGGGATGGGAAAAATGGTTGATGCCTCCAAGAATTATCTCAAAGTCGTTGGCTTCTATCCCCATACACGGGGTCAAATTTACCTATAAAAAATATTAAAGAGTTTTGCTATGTATTGCGAAAATTCTCTCGACTTCGACTTGTAATAGCGATGCACTTACATAACATGGAATTGGTTAAAATTAAAAGTTTGACTCGCTATATAACATATATCGTTAAAATATTACCAACAATAGTTATCTATGTAATTGCAACAAAAAAGTATGTACATAAAGTTGCAGGCTATATCATTGTTTAATAGTGTTCTAAAAATTGTTAGGCTGACCTAGGTGGGGTAGGGTGTCCTAGGCGTTTACGCGGACTAAACATTTTCTTGGGTTATCTCATTTATTTATTTTTCTATTGTACATACTTGTTATACTATACAAAACATATAATAGATGCAATTTTATAAATTTTACATGAAACATTACCAAAAAAACATCTTTAATGCTTAATAAATTTATTTCAAGTATTGTAGAGCTTCAAAGTAGAGGTCTGATTCTGTCTAGGTGCCTAGCCAAATCGAGGCGATGGAGGACCGCCTAACGCCTAACTGCAGAATAATCGGACCTTGGTGGGGTTTTTTAGAACACTGTTTTTCAATAATAAATGTTAATGTAAAGTTAAAAACTTTATTTTAGAGTAACTAAAAAAAGTGGATAGTTGTCAACCAAAGTGAAAATTGAATAATTGAAGTTCATAGAAATTTTAAAATGTATATGATTTCTTGAGCCTTTAATTGAAACTAGGTGGGTGCACAAGTAATGAGTGTTTTCGTCAATATATTTTGTTCTATTAAAGATAAATAGGTCCTCGTGTTGTTACGTAGATGAACTTTTTAGGTGGACAAACCGTACAGGGGTAGTATATCTGTGGGGGTGGGGTTGGGTATTTGGAGACTCACTTTGCTTAATTACTACTCATAAACAATAGATAGCTCTAACCAGGAATTCTATCGCAGGGCAAGAAAGGAGTGAGAATTCCTAAGCTCGTTTGCCTATTTAAGGCTCAGTTCACTCTTCTTTTAGCAATATGAAGGCTATCTTCTATTCATACTTTCTAGAGTTATATTAATTTACTCATCACGCGATTGTCACAAAAACGGATGCAAGTCTTGTATCCATTTTCATGTTCACATCCTCTATAAAAATGTTCAAATTTTCAGCATATTCTGGTTTAGGAAATAATTGACCATGGCACTCTCCAAGGGGCGGAAGATAGTTTTAACATAAACGGTGTTTTGTTATATCCTCCCTAAGTCCGGAAGGATCAAACGCTGCATTTTGGCCGTCCGCTCCTATAAGGGGCGGAAGGGCTATTTATCTGACTTAAATGAGGAGCATGTTTAAATAGCCTTTTGGACCTTTTTCATTCACCCCTCTAAGGGGTGGAAGATAATTTTATCAAATAATCGAGACCATCAAATCTTGCCTTGGATGGTTGGAGATGCACTAGATGGAATAGTGTTCCCATCTAGTGCTAGCCATGGGAGATGCACTAGATGCACTATATATGTGTGTGTGTGTGTATATGTATATACACACATATATATAGGGAAGTGACCTATAACAAACTATTAAGCGGACTTGGGTCCCACATATCAAATGACGAAAAAGCCTCAATACATACTATTATGCGGATGGTGAGAAAACCCATCAGAATGTTAATATTAAGTCTGCACAACTATTGTGCGGACTATAAAGACATTAAAAATGATATTGCAAATTTTTGTTCATCTGCACCAAATGTACTTCATCAACACAACTTCAATAAATCATCTGTCCAGGCTTCCACGAAATCAGATCTACTCCCAATTGAAATAAATAAACAGAGAAGAAGATTTCAGCTACATCCCTTTATTAATCAATCCACTGCCGCAGATGGCAGAATCTCTCAACAACCCTCTTGAGTTGTTTGTGGGTATTGATGTGATAAAAATATGTACTGCAAGTGCACAGTGTCAAATTGAAGAACTGGCAAGTACAGGTCGAACCCACAGAGACTAGATTAATTCTTTAATATATCCTTAATTAATATTTTAGGCAAATTAGAAAAAATGGTGGAGAAGATTTTTTAACTAAATTATGCAAACTATTAATTAATAATGAAAACTATTAATGAGAAAAGATACCTAGGAATTAGAATCCACCAAATATTAACATAATAAATAATTTCTTATTTCCTAAATCAATTCCCAAATTATTTCCCCTTCCCTTTAAAAATAATGATTCATATAATTAATATGGGCAAGCATAAGTTATGAAAAATTCACAGATTAACTATAACTTATCAAAACCTCGCAATCAATATAAAAATCATATGCAATTTATGCGGAGGAAAATATGAAGGTGAAAATAATTAGGCATTAATTTAGGAACGGAAAGAAAATATAGTTATGAAATATTTAGTTTCATCATAATCCTAGGTATTAGAAATTTAGCTAGCCATGGAATTAAAAACAAAAATAAATAATATTAGTACTACTATTTGCATGAAATAAGAACAATAATTAAAAAGAGAATTTCTATAATATAAATAAAAGAAAGTTACAAATACTCCCTGACAGTATGTTCCACACGTGATTGGAATAAGAGAAACGACAAACTCTAAATATCTTACTCCCTCCTACACTAGTGAAAAACTGAGAAAAAGAAAATAACAAGTGGTCCTTTTTCTCTCAAACAAGAGGCCTATTTATAGGGAAAATAACTTTGAACCCTAATTTAGATTCATTGAACTTGGACACTTTGATCATTCCTTTTCCCTGTAGAATTCAACTTCCTAGTAGCAATCAACTTCAAAAAGATCTTCTAGATAGACTTTTCTTTCTCTTGTTGGATTTGAATTGCACTAAGATTGTTCCACCTCTTTCCTTCTCCTTGTAGGATTCTTCTTGGACAATCCTTATATGAATAAGAGCATTAAATATAGCTTGATCACCAAGATTTTGACTTTATTGCAACAACTATTAAATCCTACAAAATAAAATAAAACATATTAATTTAATAAACTAATATAATTAAAAGGACAAAATTAGGGATAATAAAATATATGAATTACGTGTCTATCAAATACCCCCATACCTAGCTTTTGCTCGTCCTCGAGTAAAAAAAATAAATAAAAATAAAACAAAAATTACAATACCCCATTTTCGTAGGAAACACGATTGCACTTAGCAAGTGCAACAAGCCTTTAAACCCCAAGGTTACCCCAAGTGGACGAGTTGTGTCTCGTGAGGGTTTGCAGTGAATATACCCACAAAATTTAAAAAATATTTTTGGGTTCAACAAATTATGAAATTGAAAGAAAACTTCTAAATATTTATGGGCATTATACATAAGCAAGATTAAATTCAAAATCACACTTTCACCTTATCAAAAATACTCGATCTTCATTTTAGACACCATCCTTCATTAAATCAATTTCATGTAATGCATGCATGTGTATGTGATGTAACTCTTAGTAGGGATTTTTATCATGAAAATCAAGCAAACTCTTTTTTTCTTTTTCTTTCTTTTTTTCCTTCTTTTTCTCCATTTTTTTTTATTCTTGACTTGTGCAATGTCTCATTTTCTTAGGCTTTTCAGAGTTACCCATGTAGAGCGAGCGTTGGACCAATGACTCCCAAACCAGATGGTTTTAGGGCACTAGGTGTAGAGACACCCCTAAGGATTTACTAACTCGAGTAACAAAGGCCACAAAATTAGACTAGTCAAGCTGCATTTATCCATCATACTTTTCTGCATGAATATCGATGCTTCCCGAGGCTTGGATACCCAGTTATTTCGTTTAATGGACATTGAAACAGTTATTTATTTATTTCTTTTTTTCAACTTTTCTCAACTTCATTTTTTTTCATTCTTCTTTTTTTTCTTTTTTTTTCTTTTTTTTTTTTGAAATTTTTCGAATCATGGTTTATACCCCACAACTAAGAATTAGTGCAAACGTGAAGTGCAAAAATGCTTGTGAAATCAATTTTAAATCCAGATGGTGTTTTGAACTAAGATTTTGTATCTTATCAACAATTCAAGAGTTCTAAATCTTTCAATCTCACTCATGCGCTTTGCTCCATAAACACTTATTAGAATTAGTTCAATTCATAAAAAGTCAAACAATTTTTATTGATTTTTTTGTGTTTTTTTTTTTCGTAAAAAGAAAAAAAAAATTTAATACAAACAAACTCCCCCCATACCTAAATCATGCATTGTCCTCAATGTATGCAAATGAAGAAAAGAGAACAAAGATATGAAAGAATTATACCTTGGACGATGAGGCAGAAACTGGATGACAATATTGTACAAAAGAAAAATATACGTACAAACTTACAAAAACAAGTGCAGTATCAGTCATGCTGAATCAGGTGGGTCAACAAGGTATAACACCTCATCCGGTTCGGTCGGCATTTCGAAAAAAAGTTTGAGTCGTTGACCATTCACTTTGAAAATTTCTCCACTCTTTGGATTTTCAATATCTACTGCCCCATGAGAGTAAACTACCTTCACTACAAAAGGTCCATCCCATCTAGAACGCAATTTTCCAGGAAATAAATGTAGCCTAGAATTATACAAGAGAACTTTTTGACCAGGGGAAAATGATTTTCTCAAAATTGATTTATCATGAAACACTTTTGTTCTTTCTTTGTAAATTCTAGCATTTTCATAAGCATCGTTCCTAATCTCATCTAACTCAGCTAATTGCAATTGTCTATGACTCCCACCAGTGGACATATCAAAATTCAACTGTTTTATGGCCCATAAAGCACGATGTTCAAGTTCAACAGGTAAGTGACAAGCTTTGCCAAACACAAGCCTATACGGTGACATTCCTAAATTAGTCTTAAAGGCAGTACGGTAAGCCCACAATGCATCTGACAATTTTAGAGACCAATCTTTTCTATTAGAACTCACCGTTTTTTCTAAGATTTGTTTTATTTGCCTATTTGAGACTTCTACCTGACCACTTGTTTGGGGATGATATGATGTTGCAAGCTTGTGGGTGATGGAGTACTTTTTTAGCAAGGATGCAAAAAGCTGATTGCGAAAATGTTTTCCTTGATCACTGATTATGGCCCTAGGGGTACCAAAGCGAGAGAAAATGTTCTCTTTCAAAAATTTGACAACAACTTTGTTGTCATTGGTCTTGGTTGGTATAGCTTCTACCCACTTAGACACGTAATCCACTGCGAGTAAAATGTACAAATTTCCAAAAGAATTTGGAAATGGACCCATGAAATCGATTCCCCATACATCAAACAATTCAATGACCAAAATGGGGTGCATTGGCATCATATTCCTCCTAGTGATCCTCCCTAATTGTTGACACCTATTACAATTGGCACAAAAGGATGTGGCATCCTTGAATAGACTAGGCCAATAGAAACCACACTGGAGAACTTTGGCGGCCGTCTTTTTGCCTCCAAAATGTCCTCCACAAGCTTGGTCATGACAAAATGACAGAACACTTCTAAACTCGTGGTCGGGTACACACCTCCTAATGATTTGATCAGGACAATATTTGAACAAATAGGGGTCATCCCAATAAAAGTGTTTGTCTTGTGAAAGAAACTTGGATCGGTCTTGTTTGGACCAATGTGAAGGGATCTCACTAGTCACTAGGTAATTCACAATATCAGCAAACCAAGGTGTAGCAGATATAGAGAAAAGCTGCTCATCTGGGAAAGATTCATTTAAGGGCAGGTCAGAGTTGGACTCCACTACTAAACGTGATAAATGATCAGCTACCACGTTTTCAGACCCTTTTTTATCTCGTATCTCTAGGTCAAATTCTTGGAGCAATAATACCCAACGAATTAAACGGGCTTTTGAATCTTTTTTGGAAAGAAGATGTTTGAGAGCAGCATGGTCAGTGTAAACAATTATTTTAGACCCAATAAGATAAGATCGAAACTTTTCTAGGGCAAAAACTACAGCTAGAAGTTCTTTTTCAGTAGTTGAATAGTTCAATTGAGCATCATTCAAAGTCCTACTAGCATAGTATATGACATGGGGAATCTTGTTGATTCTTTGCCCTAGAACAGCACCAACTGCATAGTCAGATGCATCACACATTAACTCAAATGGTTGTCTCCAATCAGGTGATTTGATGATAGGAGCTGAAGTTAACTCCTTTTTGAGTTGTTCAAAGGATTGAAGACATTTTTTATTAAATTCAAATTTTGCATCTTTACCTAGAAGATTGGTCAAGGGTCGTGCTTTCTTACTAAAATCTTTAATGAATCGCCTATAAAAAGCCTGCATGCCCTAGGAAAGAACGAATTTCTTTGACTGTCCTAGGTGGTGGAAGATTAGAAATGAGGTCAATTTTGGCTTTATCTACTTCAATTCCCTTTTCAGATATGATGTGACCAAGAACAATTCCTTTTTTTACCATGAAATGACATTTTTCCCAATTTAGGATTAAGTTTGTCTCCTTACATCTCCTTAGAACTAAGTCAAGGTGGTGAAGGCACTCATGAAATGTCGACCCAAATATGGAAAAATCATCTATGAAAATTTCTAGGAATTTCTCTACCATATCAGAAAAAATGCTCATCATGCATCTTTGAAAGGTGGCAGGGGCACTACATAGCCCAAAGGGTAGACGACGATATGCAAAGGTTCCATACGGACAAGTGAATGTGGTCTTTTCTTGGTCTTCTGGGGCTATGGGAATTTGAAAGTAGCCCGAGTAACCATCAAGGAAACAATAATAAGCATGACCAGCTAATCTTTCTAGAATTTGGTCTATGAAGGGTAAAGGAAAATGATCCTTTCTTGTGGCAGCATTGAGTTTCCTATAGTCTATGCAAACCCTCCAACCAGATTGGACACGAGTGGGAACTAACTCATTAGCTTCATTTTGAATCACCGTTAAGCCAGACTTTTTAGGTACCACCTGAACAGGACTTACCCACGAGCTATCAGAAATGGGATAAATGATCCCGTTATCTAGACATTTAAGAATTTCTTTCTTAACAACCTCTTTTAGAACTGGGTTTAACCGCCTTTGTGGGTCTCTCACAGGTTTAGCATCATCTATTAAGTGGATCCTATGTTGGACAATGGTTGGACTGATCCCCTTAATATCAGTTATACTCCATCCTATGGCTTCCTTATTTTTTCTCAAGATGGTCAATAACTCTTCCTCCTGTGTGTTTGTTAAATCGGAAGCAATGATTACAGGAAGAGTTTTGGAGGGGCCTAAAAAGGCATATTTAAGATTATCAGGCAGAGGTTTGAGTTCTAACTCTGGAGGACTCTTTTCAAGAGGTTCTGAAGATTGCAAGAATGGCTCAGTCTCGGGTTCCCATTTAGAGTAAGACATTGATGTTGATGACTCTAGCATTTCATTAACCTCATTTACATATTTTGTTTCATCCCAATTTTGACCAAAATGATTTAGACAAAAATTAAAAATTTCGTCTTCAACTGTAAGTTCATTGTCGGACATGTCCTGAATCATGTTCACCTCAACGGGTAGGTCAGAAAAATCACAAGGTTGCTTTCCCACATTAAATACATTTAAATCAATTGTCATGTTCCCAAATGTCAATTTCATTAGTCCATTTCTACAGTTGATTAACGCATTAGAAGTTGCTAGAAATGGTCTACCTAAAATTAGAGGAATTTGACCCTTGGGATTGACAACAGGCTGGGTTTCAAGGACAACAAAGTCAACAGGGAAGACAAAATCACCAACCTTAATAAGTACATCTTCAACTATTCCTTTTGGCACTTTAATGGAACGGTCAGCTAATTGAAGTGTGACACTTGTCTTTTTCAACTCTCCTAAGCCTAAGGTTTCATACACAGAAAATGGTAACAGGTTCACACTAGCTCCTAAATCAAGCAAAGCCTTTTCAATTAATGTGTCACCTATGATGCATGAAATAGTAGGACAACCGGGGTCCTTATATTTCACAGGGACTTGACATGACAAGATAGAACTCACATGGGCTGTTAGAAAAGCTTTCTTAGGAACATGAGTGGTTCTTTTATGTGTGCACAAATCTTTTAAACATTTAGCATATGAGGGAACTTGTTGAATGACATCTAGAAGAGGAATGTTAATTTTCACTTGTTTGAATACTTCTAGAATTTTGTCCAATTGGGCTGACTGCTTGTTTGAAATAAGTCTTTGAGGGAATGGGGCTTTTGGTTTGAAGACTTTTTCAGTTGACTCATAAGGTGTGGTTGAATCATGTTTTGAAACATGATTAGAGGATGGGCCTACTGACTCAGAGTTTGTGGGACTTTCAGGCTGGGTTGACTTTGAAGATGGATCGTTAGATTCAACATTTAATTTTTTCTCTTCTTCATTATCAATTCTAGCATGATTGTTAAAATAATTTCCAGACCCTAAAGAAATTACAGAATTCACATGATTGACTTGGTTGTTTTCAAGTGAATTAACATGATAAGGTTTTTGAGTAGGGACTGAAAATTTTGGATTGGTCTCGGGTTGACTAAGAAGTTTACCCTTCTCTCTTTCACTAACTGCAGTGGCCAATTGACTCATTTGGATCTCTAAGCGAGAAATGGCTTGGGTAGTGTTTTGCATGAAATTGTTAGTGCCTTGCATGAAATTATTGAAATTATTATGAGATTTCATTAAAGTTTCTATGCTCTTCTCTAAAACGTTAAGTCTCTTCTCACTTTCATTAGAAAAACCTGGTGGACCATATTGGGTTGTTGAACTTGAATTTTGGTATGAACCAGGGTTTGGCTTTTGGTAAGGTTGAAAAGATTGATTTGGAGACTGATTGACCTGATTTGAAGAATTATTTGGGTAGGGTCCTTGGTTCCATGCAAAATTAGGATGATTCCTCCAACCAAGATTATAAGTGGGTGCAAATGGGTCATTCCTAGGTCGTTGAAACATTGCATTGACTTGTTCATATTCTTCAAATTGGGTTATGACTCTAGGACATTCCTCAATCGCATGGCTTGGTGAATTACACTTTAGACACAAAGGTGTAGGTGTTGAGACTTGATTCACGTGTGATCCCCTAGTTTCTAAATCTTCAAGTCTTTTAAGTACACCAGCCAACTTAACTTCTGTAGCAATTGAATTGTCAATTGTATGAACACTCCTAGATGAACTAGGTTTATCGGTCTCTCGGGTGGTTTCCCATTGCATGGTTTTTTCTGCTAAGTCTTCTAAAAACTCCCAAGCTTTTTCCTCATCATTATTCAAAAAATCCCCTTGACACATTGACTCTAACATTGTTTTAGTGGGATAGTCTAAACCTTCGTAAGCTATTTGACACAATCTCCATTTCTCAATTCCGTGGTGTGGGCACTGGGATAACAAATTTTTAAATCTATCAAAATATTTCCAAAAGGACTCTTTTTCAAGTTGGCAAAATTGATGAATTGCAGTCCGAATTTTAGCAGTTTTATGATTTGGAAAATATTTTTTTAGAAATGTAACAACAAATCCCTCCCAGGTTGATATGGAATTATTTGGTAGGCTATATAACCATTTTTTTGCATTATCTTTTAAAGCAAATGTTATAAATCTTAGCCTAATTGAGTCATCAGACAGTTGTTGAATTTTCATTAAGGCACAAACTTCCTCAAATTCTTGAATAAATAAATATGCATCTTCTATCCCCGTAAACTTAGGTAACATATTTATAAAATGTGGCTTAAGTTCAAAATTATTACCAGTTACCGGTGGTAGACTAATACATGAAGGTTGGGCAGAGCGGGAAGGATAACATCGATCCCTTAAAGAAACAGTTTGGGCACCCTCCATTTTTGTTAAAGTGAGATCTTTTAAAGTGAAATCCGAAAAATTAAGTTTTCTCACTAATCGTGATGTTTCGTCCCTAATCCACACTTTTTGCATACACTACTCAACAAATAAGCAGATAAGCACAAAAAAAGAAAATAAAAAAAAATTAAAATTAAAATTTTTTAAAAAAAAATAAATTTACTTCTAAGGTTAACCTAAATAAAATCTAGACAGCTCCTAACTGTTCCAAGTTACACCGCAAGGTCCACCAAATTCGAAATTAATCACACCACTAGCCAGGTAAGTGTAAGAAAGGCGGGAGTCTCTCCGTAGAAACGGTGACTAATTGAATAACCACACAATCTTTAGGCGTATACCTTTTGAACCACTTGCCTAGACACCAGTAGTTTGATTAATTTAAAATTCAGACTCCTCTTGGAGTTTCTTGTCCTAATTGAGCTCGAGAGTCCTAGGGGTCAACGTCTACTTGATTTTATTAGGTCATGGTCATGCACAATGTAAATTGGGTTGTTTGTGGGCCAAGGAAGGGTGATGAAATCCCCACCTTATCTTGTTACAGGTTGTGCCCTTAATGTTAGATTAAAGATGAAAATGCACAAATAAAAAAAAAAAAAAACTATAAACAAATAAAATGTCCTAAAACTATGTGAATTACGAAAGAAGGAGAAATTTTGACGTACCTCAATCCTCCAGCAATCACCACAGTTTATATTTGACAAAAATTAAAAAATAAAAAATAAAACCTAACAGGATGTGCTCTACGTGAGTGAATGCATGAATGCGACAAATAAAAAAAATATATATAAAAAAAACTAAACTACTATTTTTTTTATTTTTTTTTATTTCAAAAAAAAAAAATATGGAGATACGAAGTACCGAAGAAAGCACAGCAACAAAATCTTTATCTTTTCGTTTCTTCGATCTGCTTCAATAATCCTGAAAAAAAATGAGTTAAAACTAATTCGAATAAATAAAAATTAAGGAATAAATAAAAATTAATTCTAGTCCCCGGCAACGGCGCCAAAAACTTGATGTGATAAAAATATGTACTGCAAGTGCACAGTGTCAAATTGAAGAACTGGCAAGTACAGGTCGAACCCACAGAGACTAGATTAATTCTTTAATATATCCTTAATTAATATTTTAGGCAAATTAGAAAAAATGGTGGAGAAGATTTTTTAACTAAATTATGCAAACTATTAATTAATAATGAAAACTATTAATGAGAAAAGATACCTAGGAATTAGAATCCACCAAATATTAACATAATAAATAATTTCTTATTTCCTAAATCAATTCCCAAATTATTTCCCCTTCCCTTTAAAAATAATGATTCATATAATTAATATGGGCAAGCATAAGTTATGAAAAATTCACAGATTAACTATAACTTATCAAAACCTCGCAATCAATATAAAAATCATATGCAATTTATGCGGAGGAAAATATGAAGGTGAAAATAATTAGGCATTAATTTAGGAACGGAAAGAAAATATAGTTATGAAATATTTAGTTTCATCATAATCCTAGGTATTAGAAATTTAGCTAGCCATGGAATTAAAAACAAAAATAAATAATATTAGTACTACTATTTGCATGAAATAAGAACAATAATTAAAAAGAGAATTTCTATAATATAAATAAAAGAAAGTTACAAATACTCCCTGACAGTATGTTCCACACGTGATTGGAATAAGAGAAACGACAAACTCTAAATATCTTACTCCCTCCTACACTAGTGAAAAACTGAGAAAAAGAAAATAACAAGTGGTCCTTTTTCTCTCAAACAAGAGGCCTATTTATAGGGAAAATAACTTTGAACCCTAATTTAGATTCATTGAACTTGGACACTTTGATCATTCCCTTTCCCTGTAGAATTCAACTTCCTAGTAGCAATCAACTTCAAAAAGATCTTCTAAATAGACTTTTCTTTCTCTTGTTGGATTTGAATTGCACTAAGATTGTTCCACCTCTTTCCTTCTCCTTGTAGGATTCTTCTTGGACAATCCTTATATGAATAAGAGCATTAAATATATCTTGATCACCAAGATTTTGACTTTATTGCAACAACTATTAAATCCTACAAAATAAAATAAAACATATTAATTTAATAAACTAATATAATTAAAAGGACAAAATTAGGGATAATAAAATATATGAATTACGTGTCTATCAGGTATAATCGGTATATTCGTCGAGGCAAAGCTTCAGCAAAATAAGTGGCAACCTTTCACATCGCTGCAATTGGGACACGGCTAGGAATCCGATCTGTTTGACAAGGGTTTCTGCTACCTTTAGATTATCTTGTTGCACAGCTTCCACACAAGCCATCAAAGTGTGGACTAATAGGACTCCGTTTTCTTGAGAATCCACTAAAACTACTGAATGAAAGGGGTTCGTTCGGTATGGTTGAGATTGAGCTGGAATTGGCCAAATTGATGGAGCCGTTGGGCTTGTGATTTTCAATTTTTTGTTTGGTGGAGGGAGTGGTGATTGAACAATTGTGCGGTAAACAACTTTACTTGGGATTGCTTTAAGACCGTAGTCGGAAGGGGATGAATCATCAATCTTGTTACTTCTATTTAGTAAATAAAGATAGGCACCACATAATAGTTGTGTGGTAGGTACATAAATAAACTTCCTCTCATCCGCAGAACTATTGTGCGGAGCCTCCATATTTTTGAGCTGGGGGTAAAAACGACATTTACTTGATGGGTCAGGCTTCACAAAACTGTTTGTTAGGCTCCTAATAACAGTTGTGCAAATGGATTTATCTCCAACCTTCAGATTGTGGAACGAACTGCTAGATCTACGTTGGATGAATAAGGTCCAATTATGGATGTAGATCATTCCCCATATATGTAGACACTATCCACCTTTTGTTTATATGGTCAATAAATATGGATATGCAAAGATATATATATATATATATATATATATATATATATAGAGAGAGAGAGAGAGAGAGAGGCCGGATCCTGTCCGGACTCCCGGACAGGTTTAAAATCCGGACCTTTTTTTTTGTTTTTTTTTTTTGAAACAACTAAAAAAAATTATGGAATTGGAATTTTTACATAATACAGTGTTTTGGGCGTGATTTGGATGCCTATACCAAAACATTTCTGTACAGTCTGGATAAACTGTACATACATTGGTTGGTGTAGGTATTAAAAACACACCCAAAACACTGTATTATGGAAAAAATTTAGTTCCATAATTTTTTTTAGTTCTACAAAAAAAAAAAAAAAAATTTGGTCTGGATTTTGATCAGGTCCGGACTCCCGGACCTGATCATTTTTCTATATACACACACACACACACACACAAAAACACATACATGAATATGGGAATAGTGTGGTTGTAGTTGCCACAGGTTACTACACTGCTGGTCAATTGTAGCAACTATCACAAATCAACATAGTTTGTGTTAATGAAATGGTAAAATAACGTCATTAATGAAATTGGTTAAATGATACAACTATCCCTGTACTAATATTTGAGCCCAAGTAGATGGATGCAATGACCACAAACATCCTACACACACACACACACACACACACACATATATATATATATATATATATGAATCTACATCTGCTCCAGTTTTTAGCTGTCATGTGCCTATGAATTGTATGTATACTTGTTTAAAACATAAAAAAGCTGTACGGTGCGTAGAAGATTTACTTCTAAGAAAGGCTAAAAAATGATTTAAAAGTCGTAGCAATTTGCACATGAATAGGTTCTTATTATTTTGACAATTCTTATTATCAGACACCAAGATGCTTTTGATTATGGACTCATTGGAGGGGAAGAAAGGGAAAAAGGGGTGAAACTAATTTAGAGAATTTCACAGGGAAGTGCTAGTCTTTTAACTTGTAGAAAGGAAACTCTATTATGGGATGTTAATATGGATTTCATTTCGATTTATTTTTAAGTACTTCAGTTCTAACTATTTAACACAATAGACCTCTATGAAGGAAGAGGAGAAGAATATTGTTTGAAATCGCTTTTCGGCGGGAATTAATCAAGTACTTACATTTAGGTGCCATTTTTTAGATTGAAACTCTTCCAGCTTTGATGGCATATGTGGTGTTTCAGGTAATTGCTGATCGAGGTAGTGACATTATTATAGTGGGCCGTGGAATTATAAAAGCAGCAAACCCTGCGGAGGCAGCTCGTGAGTATCGTCTTCAAGGATGGGATGCATATAAGGTTAATTGCAGCGAATAAGGCAAATAAGTTGCCTATTAGTTTACTCAGTTTGCTTGTATCGATTGTTCTGCCCAAGATGTTTATGACTTAATTTTTCTCATCAATTAAGTTGTTGCATTCGGCACAATTGAAATGCAGTTGAGGTAGAGCTTTTGAACGTCAATAGAGCTCTCGCATGACTGTTTAATCATAAGCTACATACATTCATGCTTTCTTCTTGTGGTTTCTCGAGTTTATTCTTTAAAAAAATAATAGCTCCTTGTCTGCAAATCTCATTTATATTTCTTGAACTTAGCATATGATGATTACTTTTGATTAATATTAGGAGGGAAACCCCCAATAAAACATCGAATGGAGTTCTAAAAATGGTGTAGGGCGCCTAGGCCATTTAGGTGGTGCCTAGGCGGATTAAGGTTTTCCTAGCGGCCTTATTTAGTTATTTATTTTATTGTATATAATAGATGTATTTATTTATTTTATTGTATATACTTATTATACTATAAAGTCATTCAAGTATTGTAGAGTTTTAAAGTTTTTGTTAAATCGATGCGGTAGAGGTTTGGCGGGGCCTAGGCGCCAGCTGAATTGAGGGTGTAGAGTTTTTGCCTAACGCCTAGGCGAGGATCAAGTGGGCTTGGGCATGTATTTTTAGAACACTGAACATGAATTCTAAATCTTTACATATTTATTTTTTTAATGTTTTTGTGTGCCAAAAAATTATTTTGAAAGGAAATACAATCAAAAAAATTATTTTGAAAGGAAATATAATTGCAGTTGCTAGGGGCATTCTGTAGAAGAAATAGCATAAACTTCAAATGGACAAACCTAACAATATTTTTTTTGTGCCAAAAAAATTATTTTGAAAGGAAATACAATTACAGTAGCTAGGGTTATTCTGTAGAACAAATAGCACAAACATATTTGGACAAACCTCTTGTAATAAAGGAACAACACCAATCAAACTATACTAACAAAAACAATCACTTTCTAAATGAACCAATTAGAAAGATCTGTGTTGAGAGGTCTTATAGGTGAGAGGGGAATTATGCAGCCTGCATTTGACCATGTTTAAGATTTCTTTATCCAGAAGTTTTAAACTAAGCTTAATGATGGTGCTAAGGATGCATGAGCAAGCCAAGGATCAAACCGACAAATTGATATTAGCTCCATCCCACTACCGTAACTAATAAACCGTCAGGCAAGAGGTCTAAGTTGAAGAACCTTTCTCCAAATCTAAGAACAATCCCGAGGGATGTTTAATACTCCCTCTGATATAAGATTATTATTGACTTTTTAAAGTCAAATTAAGATATTTTCAATTTTAAAATTGATATATATAATTTTAGTTAATTCAATGATTAATATTATAAATTATCTAAATTAGAATTTATTATTTCCTAATTTTAAATTAGAAAATGTCTCAATTTTACTTAAAAAATAAACAATAATTTTATAATTTTTTGATTTCATAATAGTAGAGTGAGCTCATCTAACTCAGAGAGATATGGGCTTAAATTGAGCAACCTGCTATAGTCCAAAAAGAATTAATGTTCTATTCAGTCCTCCAAATCTAGACCTGGCAATATAACTGTTGGGTCAAACCATATTAACTGGTTTCTGGTTAACCATTTTTATTTATTCAGGTTGGTTAAAGTTTGTACCCATATTTTTTAAAACACATATAGTTAATTAACCGGTTAATTATTTTTCAACCCATATTTCATACCATACCATTTTTGGATGGGAAAAGGGTCAAAAAAAACCCTGATGTTTATTCCCGATGTCCCACTTGCACCCTAAACTAATTTTTTTTCAAAAGTAATCTTAACGTTATATTTTTGGGTCGCTTGTGCCCCTGCTGTTAACAGAATACAAACGGTGTTAAAATCTGATGACGTGGCAGGCTTAATTATAAAATATATTTTAAATAAAACAATATATATTATTTAATTAAAACAAAAAATGCTAAAATTCAAAATAAAAAAAACATAACATATTTACAAAAAAAATTTAAAACAGATTTGTTTAAAAAAACATAATTTTTAAAAAAATAGAATTTTTTTAAAAACAAACTTTTTAAAAAAAACTGAATTTTTAAAAACAGCTTTTTTAAAAAAAACCGAATTTTTTAAAAACAAATTATTTTTAAAAAAACAGATTTTTTAAAAAACAGTTTTTTTTTTAAAAAAATAGAATTTTAAAAACAGCTTTTTTAAAAAAACCGAATTTTTTAAAAACAAATTATTTTTAAAAAAACAGATTTTTTAAAAAAACAGATTTTTTTAAAAAATAGAATTTTTTAAAAACAAACTTTTTTAAAAAAACGCAACTTTTTTAAAAGCAGATTTTTTTAAAAAATAGAATTTTTTAAAAACATATTTTTTTTAAAAAAGGGAACTCTTTTAAAAAAGTTTTTTTTTAAAAAAAACAGAATTTTAGTATAATAGAATTTTTTAAAAAAAGTCTTTTTTAAAAAATAGATTTTTTTAAAAAACAGAATGTTAGTATTTTAGTATTTTTTTAATTTTATTTTTTTTAGTATTTTAGTATTTTTTTAATTAGTATTTTAGTACTAAAATACTAATTAAAAATTAATACTAAAATACTAATTAAATAATAATACTAAAATACTAAAAATTCTGTTTTTTTTTTAAAAAAGCTGTTTTTAAAAATTCTATTTTTTTTTAAAAAAAAATTCTTTTAAAAAAGTTTCGTTTTTTTTAAAGTTTGTTTTAAAAAAAAAATCTATTTTTTTTAAAAAAATCTGTTTTCGTTTTCTAAAAAAAGGTTGTTTTTAAGCAAATTCTATTTTTTAAAAAAAAAATCTGCTTTCATTTTTTTAAAAAAGTTTGTTTTTTTAAAAAAATCTATATTTTAAAAATTATGTTTTTTTAAAAAAAAAATTGTTTTTAAAAAATTCTGTTTTTTTTAAAAGCTATTTTAAAAAATTCTATCTTTTTTTTAAAAAAACTGCTTTTAAAAAAGTTTCGTTTTTTTAAAAAAATTTGTTTTTAAAAAAATTCTATTTTTTAAAAATTATGTTTTTTAAACAAATCTGTTTTAATTTTTTTTGTAAATATGTTATGCTTTTTTTTATTTTGAATTTTAGCATTTTTTGTTTTGATTAAATGATATATATTGTTTTATTTAAAATATATTTTATAATTAAGCCTGCCACGTCATCAGATTTTAACACCGTTTGTATTCTGTTAACGGCAGGGGCACAAGCGACCCAAAAATGTAACGTTAAGGGTACTTTTGGAAAAAAAAATTAGTTTAGGGTGTAAGTGGGACATCGGGGTAAACATCAGGGGCTTTTTTGACCCTTTTCCCATTTTTTGATTCACGCCATGTCTTGTTTTTCTCTCTAATAAAATGTCATGCCTTGTTTTTCTATTTCTACAAGTGCGAAAAAATGATGCTCAATTTGACTTTTTTGGGAGAGAGAATGTTTATTTTATTTGGTCATCAAAGCTTGTAGTAATTAAAAGGAAAATGATATACGAATCTCACATGAAATGAGAAAAATTATTAATTATTGTTAATTTCCTCCATATGCAAAATATATTTTCTATTAAATTTAAAAGTATAGCTGAAAAAAAATAAACAATTTCTACGTACTAATTTAAAAGTCTAGTTGAACTATACACTATAACAAAAATTCAAAGATTATGATAAAATTTAGTGAGACAGTTTTTTTAAAAAAAATAGGGTGACAAAGTAAAGTGTTTTAGAGATATTAAGTGAAATTTTTCATAACTTAATATTATTTCATAAATAATTATATTTTATAAATTAATATAATTGCACAAAAAATTTATTTTTAAGTAGAATTAATAATTTCAATTTAAAATTTTATTAGTATAGTTTTTTAGTAATTAAGTAGAATTAATTTTAATTTAAAATTTTATTAGTATAGTTTTTAGCATTTTATTATTTATATTAATAATTTTTATATCATATTATTACTTAATTAATTTATTTGTAACGGTCACAATTTCATTTTTCAAAAGTTATGTTTAAAAGTCAAAACATCTTAAAATGATTAAAATGGTTAATATGATTTTGAACCATAACCATATAGTTCCAACCCAACCCATCCCATCCCATATTAAAAATGGTTAATATGATTTTAGTTCTTAAATGGAAACTATAACCATATTTTAAAAACCAAAACCAATTCATATTCATATTTTATCAAGCCTATCCAAATCCTTAATCCCCATGCCGTCCATGTGCCAACGGAGAGTAACCTTTTTCCATGCAATCTTAGCCCAATAAGCTTGCAAATATGGATCACAAGGAAATTTACAAAGAATACACTGCACATATCTCAAGGACCGACTTTGTCAGAATGAAGCGAGGTTTACCAAAGTCCATGTAGACTTTAATGTTACGTTTGAATTGGAGTAATGAAAGTGAAAATAAAATAATTCATTTTTATAGAATGAAAAAAATTGTGTTTGGTTGCGATTTGAATGGATTAAACCATTCTTATTCCTCCTAAATTTATGAATTTTAGTTCTTGGGGGAGGGAGGGTATGAAATAACTCATTTAAACTAAAATGGAATGAATCATTCCACTCTCCATTCTATTCATTCAATCCAAACGTAACATAAGAGTAATGTTAGGCCCTTAATTTATTTTTCCTCTAATTTGTCTTGGTAAATAGGATAAATGTATTTTATGATATACTCAATCACATGAGATATAATTAGTGACAAAGCCAAAATTTTTATTTAATGAGATAAATATTGTTAAACTATAAATAATTTGACGGGGGTTCGAGTACAATGGTCTCGAGCAATTTTTTTTTGGATAATTTTACACTTTGATTGCATATATAAAACATGTATGTGATTACAATGCTAATATAATACATAATTCCATTATATATATATATATATATATATATATATATATATATATATATATATATGGGGACCTATTCCACAACCAACATTAGCTCGAAGCACTATTCCAACTAACAAATTTCCAATCGCTCATTCAATTAATCGATGGCTGAGATTAATTTTAGCTTGGGCTCGACCGTACCTCCTTTCTACAGCTTGTGCAGGTCCTTTTTACGGCTAGAGAAATTACCTAAATGCCCCTAATTTTGATTTTTTTTTTATAATGTGGAGTTTTCCAACCGCAGTCGGACCAAGTCTCCCAACCCCAAACCAGGCTTTACGCACAAGCTCGACTTAAGATATGGCTCCGCCCAGAAATGTGCGATCCGTGGCCACGCGAACCAGTTTTTAATTCGCCCTCACACTTGTTGCAGGCGGGAATCGATCCCAGGATGTTCGGGTCTACAGTTCACCATGGCCACACCTCTTTCATACGACTAGGCAAAACACGGCAAAACGATAATGTTTTGCCTGGCAACAAGAAGGAGGTGCGACAAGAGTGATTTCAATTTTTAGCTTCAATCTGACCTACTTTTTAAGACATACATAGTTGCTAACATTTTACTCTATACACATCGTCTAAACAACTATCCAATTTAGATCTGGAGAGAAGTTGTTTTGTCCAAATTTGAAGAAATCAGTTGTGAAGGAGGGCAATTTTTGGTAAGTGTTCATCAATGACTTTCATACCGGCTACAAAGATATTTACGTTTAGTTCTTCTGAATCTCTTGATAGTATAGATTTTACATATTCATCTGAGTATGTTAATGATGCTGAAAGTAATAAAGAGGTAATTGTCCCTTATGTTGGTAAATTGTTTTCTAAATTGGAAGAAGCTGAAAATTTATATAGATCTTATGCACACAAAAATGAATTTGAGATTAGGATTAGTACGAGTCATAAACATGCTCTCAGTAATGATTTGTTGTTCAGGTTATATGTATGTAAAAAAGCGTACACCAACTGCTGTAAAGAGTTTAATAGATGATGAATGTGATAACGATAAAATAAGAAGACAAAAGGACTCGATAGGAAGACATTATGTAAAGCTAGAATGTATGTTGTTCATAATAGAAATAAGACAATTGGCATATTTTGACCATCGAGTCGGGTGTCAATCATTAATGTGTGACACCTACGAAAGTAGATTTGATTGAGACACATAGGAATATTACGCCGTTAGCAAGACAATTAATTGACATCTTAAATAAGGTTGGTATTGGACCTAGTAGGATGATGAACATTTTCAACACAATGAGTGGAGGGATGCAGAACGTAGGCTTAGTGACATGTATGTTCGTAATGTAGTTAGAGATTTAAGGTGTGACTTTGAGGATGAAAACGTTGCACATGTTGCAGTAACTTATTTGAAAAAAAAATTTGAATCTTGTAGTGCGAACAAATTCTTTTTTTGTGTCAAACTACGCGAAGACAATCACATACCTTGTATTTTGTGGGTAAACGCAAAATTAAGGTTTATGTATCGATGTTTTGGAGATGTAGTTACATTTGACACAACGTGTATTGGACAAATATGTATAATATGCCATTTGTTTCATTTACAGGGGACAACCACCATTATAAAGTCTATATTATTTGGATTTACACTGTTAAGGGATGAGACAGAAGACACTTTCCTGTGGGTCTTAGAGACGTGGTTCGAAGCCATGGACTACAAGTCTCCTCTATCACCAAGATAAAGCCACGAGCAATACTATTGCTAGGGTACTCCCATCCTCTCATCATGAATTATGTTCTTGGCATATTAGCAATAAATTCCTAGAGAAGTTGCATTATGTTTATGTGGAATACCCTTCGTTTAAAGATGATTTTAACAATTATGTGTATAATTCATTCTCTATCGGCGAGTTTGAAGAGCATTGGGAAATACTAATGAGGGATTATGATTTGTATCAAAATGAATGGCTCATAAGTTTGTATGATGTAAAGGAGAAATGGATATGTGCATATACTAAAGGTATTTTGCTACGAGAATGATAACCACAAGAAGAAGCGAAGGCATGAATCATTTTTTTGATGAATGTGTGCATGATTCAACAAACATGAAATAATTTTTAGTCAAGTGTTAGAAGGCTATTGAGAAACAATTATTGAGAGAGAAAAAAGCTGACTACGTAACAAAACATCGGAGACGTACTTTGGTATGTGGATCATCTTTGCAAATGAATGTTACAGAATGTTATATAAAAGAAATGTTTAGATGTTTTCAAAAAGACCTTGTTGATTCTCTAAAGTACAACATTAATAAAGTCAGTGAGTTGTGTGTAATTAATACAAAGGTCTTTGCAGTCTACATGACAGATTCAATTGAAGATAGTCGGAGATATCGACAAGTTGTCAACAATCATCAGCTAGGTTTGATAATATGTACTTGCTAAATGTTTTCACATTCTAGTCAGATTTGCAACATGATCGTTCCTCGGTAGACAAGAGATGCTAACAGAAGTAATGGTGAAAAAGTTATGATTTCTCCGATTGGTGCGGATGTTATAACCCAGATTTTTGAGAAATATTAAAATAAGAATTAAATAAATAAAATTCTTATTAGATGATATGGTATGCGGTATTGTGTTGCATAAGTGAGTACAAACTATGCAGTATGTGATTTTTGTGTATAATAGATATATTATTATATATTTATTATATGTAAATAAATTGAAGGGGCAATTTATTTAAAGAAAATGAGATGGGTATGAAAGTCCAATAATAATTTAGAAAATGATAGATTATTACAGATTTAAAAAATTATCTTAGGCCTTTTTAAATTTTTAGATAATTAATTTGCAGTGTTAGAAATTAATATGCAAGACAGTAAAAATTCAATCACACAATGCACCAAGATTTATCTGGTTCATAACACCCCTGGTATGTAACGATCCATAATTTTTGTATATAATTTAAAATATTTATTGAATTAAATAAATATTTTAGTTGATGTGTTTATTGTTAAATAAATATTTGATTGATTTGATTATTTATTAGTTAAATAAATAATTCATGAGTTGCGGGGAATTAACTTAATTAAGTGTAATATATTAATAAAGTTATTATTTGGTAATTTTTTATTTTAAAGTTAATTAAATTAAAAGAGTGTTGAATTAATTATTATGTGATAATATTCTAATTTAATTTAATAATTAAATTAGAGAGTTGATAAGGATTAAATGAATTGTTATAATATTTTTTTGATTTAATTTAGTAATTAAAGTGATGTACTAATTTATTAAATAAAATTATAATGAAAATTATAATTTTGTGACAATTTGATTATGTGGTATTTTGATTTAATAAGTTGTTGTTAGCTTTAATTTAATTAAATTTGAATATGGGAATTTAATTAACTAGGGTGTGACAATACACTATATAGTAAGTCAGTTATTAAAATAAGCTAAAAAGGAGATAAATTTGGTTTTACCAAACAAGGCTTAAGGCCTTTTAAATTCTTATTTAAATTCATTTTTGCTAAACAAACCTTATGGTTTTTGATTTTAAAAAAATAAAATTGTAACTGATAAATATTAAGTATACGTATTATATTGTAATAAGTATATATTTTACGTTAATTTTATCAGTATTAAGCCTAACTCTAAAGATGAACGGGAAAGAAGAAAACAGATAGTAGAAAGAAGAAAGAAGAGATAAAAGCATTATTTGTGATTTTGAAGCTATGTTTTGAGGAGAAGAAGTGGTCAAAATAATTCTCATCATCTAACAAAATATAAACACGTATTAAAGGTAGTAATCTAACTCTTTATTCTTAGTCCTTGTGTTCTTGAGTTTCTTCATGAAAAAATTTAAGTTTTGGTTAATGAATTGGTTAGATAATTGTTACATGTGTTAATAGTTGATTGTAATATGTTAGTTATCATCTATGAACGATTTTAGTATGCTTTAATCTATGAAATCATATTTTAAAAGATGAATTTGAGTTTTTGGTTGATGTATGTACAAAAAAAGGGTTGCTTTGGAGTCAAAATTGTGGATTAAACATGTAATTATATGTAAAGTAATAGTAGTGTTAATACGTTAAGAAATGAAATGAATACAAGTTAAACCACCTGATTTGGTTAAGAAACGAACCCGTAGTGTATGATTACACTAAGGATGTCAAAATATGTGAAATAACATGAACTTTGGGTTTTAATTCCTCTAAAATTAGTTGTTTAATGATGTTTTGTTGTTATAATAGTTGTTTACATGTTGGGTCTTGATTATATGAAGATTATAACTTTTGGGTATGATTAAATTATTGTATGGACGAAGAAATTGGAGTTTTTGGCTTTGTTCTGTATTTTTTCGCGAACTTCAGATTCTGGAACTGGTGCTTCGTGCTGCAGCGCCAGATTTAGGCTTAAAATCGGAGTTGCAGCGCCAAACTTAAGCCTAAAGTCTGAGCTGCAGCGCTAGCCGAGCTGCAACGCCAGTCGTAGTTCAAATGGTGGAGCTGCAATGCCAATTTTTAGTTCAAATGGTGGCGCTGCAGCGCTAGTTGGCAGAATGACGTAGAAATGGTTATCTAAATGTACAACTTTTAGGGGTGTTAATTTAATCTCATCTAATGATCATGATAGCATGTTAACCATACAGTGATATGTTAAAACAGATTGTTAACAAGTGTATGGTAATTTTTAAGGTGTGAGTTAACAAATTATATATAAGAACTTAAATTGATTGTTCGTAGGGTTGATAATGTGTTTATGAACCAAGGCTTGTGTTATATGGCTAACATAATAAGATTTATAGCTTAGATCTATAAAGATAAGTGAAAAAAAAGACAATGATGTTAGTTGTAATTAATTGGTATTGTGATTTTAAATGATATGTGTAGGATCAATTGGAGAACGAGTTGTAATTGTTTAACTTACAAACAAGGCAAGTTCCCTAACCTTTGCTACTTTGTTGTTCATCAAGGTTTTCTTTTCACCGTTATCTTTTTTACACTTATGCAAGTTCTTTAATCTGAAACTCTTATATGAGCATCCTTAACTCTACTTATCATTGAATAAGTTATCTATCTTTATCTTGTTTATGCTTACGCAAGTACATTTATCCTAATCTTTCTTTATGCAAGTTTATATTCCTAAGTTATTATTGTTATACAAGTTCTTTAACCTTAATTTATTATTGAATAGGTTAATTAATCTTTGCTTATTCATTCCAAGCAAGATTGCTTTGGTCATTCAAAATCTGTAATTTTATTGTAAGCATTATCTTGTTGCAAAATGTTTGTTTAGCTATGAATAATTGTTGTTTGATCTTTGATCACCAATGTCATTATACAATCTTACATTGTTGTACCGAACTCTTAGTTGACTTGCGATCCTTCTATTGATTCAACTAATCCTTAGTTGATGAATGCTCTATAAACTAAATTGCCCTTTAAGTCAATCCAAACCAAACTTCTTTTGGTTTGCTTACGTACCTTTACATTTTTGAAAGTATGTACTCGATGATTAACACTTGTTCATTTATAACCCATTGAGACTTTATCACTTATCAATTCATTGTTATACTTTGTTCATGATGATATTGTAATCGAACTCTTGAGTAGTCATTGATCCCTATTTGATTCAACCAGTACTTGGTTGATGAGTGTTCTAAAGATCTAGAATTCCTTTGAAGTTAATTCCAAACCAAATTTCCTTTGGAAATGAACCTAATGATCTAAGCTGAGACGAACAACCCTATATCAGGGGATTATTTTAGAGATACGCGATAGCGTTAAAATGTTTACGCAATACATAGTACAAAGGGTTGATCACCTGGAGTATGAGATGATGGTCCTTATAGTCCTTTAGACTGTTAAAGGTTACAATAGAAACACCTATTAACCTAGGACATAGAAGATGATTATGGTCTTTTAGACTATTAAAGGTTAAAGTAGAAATACTTGAAAATCTAGAACACAGTTTTTGGTCTTATGACCCTTAGTGTATTTCTTTGATATTGATATCTGTTATTTGATTTTAAAGTTCATTATTCCTTTGAACTCATAGTATTCTAATTAGAACTTATTGTTTTCGGTCAAAATACTTTACCCTTGAAATCTCAGTTAATTGTCATTCATAGAATATTATTGTATACTATCCTTCTTGTGGGCAATTGTTTGCTCACTCTTGCACAAAACAATGAAGATGAAGTTAAGAAGATTGAAGAGATTTCTACAAGTAAAGGCAAAGGCGGAATGCTTGATTAGATGATGTTTAATTTACCTTTTATTTATGAAGCTCGTGTAATAGACTTGGTTATGTTTATATTATATTATTTCGCTGATGTTGTAATAATAAAGGTTAGATGACCTGAGATTTATTCTGAGATTGTGTAACCCATTAATGGAAGTTTTATAGTTTAAGCTTGCAAGTTTATATCTTTTGTTTATGGATAGTTAGTTATGATTTAATTGGACAGTGAACACCAAATCTGTGGAATTGAAGTACCCGAATTTGGGGGTGTCACAAGTTGGTATCAAAGCCTTAGGTTATGAACCTTAGGTGGGGAAACCTTAGGCTATAACCTTCTATAGATCGCAAACATAGAGGTGATAAACTCTCATCGAGTTCTAAGGAATGAATTAAGAAAATTCATTGAAGATAAAATGATAAAAGACTTTATGTGTTTATGTGTTAATAACCTATGTGCTCGTGAGTATTATGCATAATGAGTAGTGGGAATTCTTAAAAGTTTGTTGTCAGAATGACTGATGAAAGAGGATAGGGAATAGGAGTCCTGAGATGCTCGTACAGTCTGAGTATGATTGGTATTGGGAAAGTCATACCCGTTGATTTCTGTTGTAGAACTTAGGTATGAGCTTCAGTTTGATCATGAGGATGAAGTGTATGATCATAACATTAAGTTACAAGATAAGTTCGAGGAGTTAGAAGGTCAAGTCGTAAAGCACCAAGCCACGCTAGCGCAAAAAGATGTCGCGACTCAAGACTTTACCGCACGACTTGCAGATGTAAAGTAGAGATTATCTCAGTTAGAGTATTAAAGAGGATAGTTATTAGCTAGGAACGAGTTTACGCAAGAATGACTTGGGAAACGAGTTAGCAAAGCGGGCGAGAGCTGAAGACGCGTAGGTGAAGGCTTCTAAACGCATAAATCGTGTTGAAGACAAGTCAAAGAGGGCAAAGCGAATGATGGAACTTAGAATTTAGTCTTCCACTTTCTTGTGTAGGTTGAAGGTTGTATGTGATACACAATGGATTGTAGGACGATGATTTGTATCATGGAGCAAGAGCGCAATGAAGTTGTACAACGTGAAATGTTCTTGTAGATTGCGAGAAAAATAATAAGATGATATATAAATCATGATGAAAATTAATAAGATGTAAATCCTGACTTTTGAAATAAATAATGGGATATGATGAAGTAATCATGGAATTTTATTATTACAGGATAAATGATATAAATAGCAGTGAGACTATTTTGTTATGTGGTAAAGTAATAAATGAATAAAGTATTATTATTTATTAAGATATATCATGTGTTGTTTAAAAGTGGTTGAGATAAGCTTAAAAGTTTTAATGCGTGAATGAATGATGATCTAATAGTGTAAATTTTAAACAGTAAGATACCGCCTAGAAGAAGACAGCAGGGTCAGCAGACCTCCGAGGAATATACATACAATAATGAAGCTGATGCTAACCCAGTGCCGCAGATGGTGAATTTGCTGGTGGGAGCACCGGTAAATCAACTGAATTCCTGGTTGTATAATCAAATCTCGATGTTCTAACCAAATTCATTTACAATAGGGTTGGAGAGGACAATTGTTGTAGAAGGAGGAAGAAATGTACCGACATACAATCAAGAGCATAGGGGAAAGAAGAGTGAAGATGATAAGGCGAATGGTAGTCATACTGGTAATGCTCAGAAAAGAAAGTGGAACGATAGTATTACCGCTGCAAATCAGCAAGGGAATAAGAAGAAGAAAATGGTGGTGTGCAACAATTGTGAAAAGAGACACATGGGTGTTTGTTTGAAGGAAAGAGGGTGTGCTTTAATTGTGGCTTGAATGACCACATTGCACCAAATTGTCCAAGCCCAAGGAAGGGAGCCTGCTTCACGTGTGGATCGAAGGAGCACTTGGCTCGTGGTTGCCCAAAGAAAGCGGCATGAGAAGCAAGTGGAAGAAAGGGAGACATCAGCAGTGGCAAGCTAGCTAATATAGAGGCAGAGCCGCCGAATCGACCAACCGAACCTATATTTGACGTGACGGTGCATGACACAATGCAAAGTACTATCCTGATCAATAATTTAAATGATTGTGCTATTTGATTTGGGTGTTATTTTTTAATTTATGTTTGATGAATTTGTTTAGAAATTAGATTCGCTTCGGGAAGAGTTAGACTATTTCCTAAATATAGATGGTGTGAATAATGATTCCTTTTAAGTTGATGCGTAGAATTGCCGTATGGGTATTAAAGGCCATATGATGTCAATGGATTTATTTCCAATTTGAATTAGGAAACTCTGAGGTTGTTGAACTATGTGGCGATAAGTGATTGCCAAAGAAAGTGTGTAAACCTTATGATTACGAGGAAGTCAAATGTAATATTTTATTTTTCTAGTTGTAGGTTGCCTGTACGATAGAGTTATCTATCGATGTTGTAAGTCAAGAAGTTGTTAAGAAATGGTGTATGAGATACGCAAAGTTCAAGATAGCCACTTCGTTAGCTAACTTAACTAGAAAATCAGTGGAATTTATATGGGTAGGAAATTATGAAGCGATTTTTTAAGAATTGAAGAAGATGCTAAGTATGGAACCTGTGTTGTCTTTACTAGACAATACAGGAAATTTTACGTTGTAAAGTGACGCTTCGCTTAAAGGACTAGGTTGTGTGCTTATGCAAAATGACAAAGTCATTGTGTATGCCTCACGATAATTGAAATATTACGAGTAGGAATATCCGACTCATGATCCAGAGTTAGCGGTAGTAGTGGTTGCCCTTAGGATTTGGAGGTATTTTTTTGGGAAGTAGTGTGAGATATAAACGTTCCATAAGTGTCTAAAGTATATCCTCGCACATATATATTTAATCATGCATCTGAAGTGATAGTTGAAATTGATCAAGGATTGTGACTGCAAAATCGTAAATGAATATGGTTGCCGACGTCTTAAGAAAAAAGGTAGGAGTTATTTTTGTTAACTGCGCAAGATGGGTTCATAATAGAAATGGTTAAGTTGTGGTAGGAGGTAAGATATTCGAAAAAGTCATAGGGGAAGCTGTTCAGATGGAAAACCGTACAACTTTGCTGAACAGAGTAAAGGAAGAGTAACTTCAAGATGAATGTGTCAAATTCAAGATCGATACTGAAGGATGATTAACAGTTGAAAGAAGAAACTAGGTTTCGTTAGTATCGGGAATTGAAGATGAAGTTTTACATAAAATTATATGTTGAATCAACCAGGGAGCATGAAAATATATTAAGCCTTCGACAATACTTTTGGTGGAAAGATATGGCGATAGATTTCATGGTATGCCAAAGTTAGCATATTTTCTATCGATCAGTGGGCGAAGTTATATGTCAAAGAAATTGTTTCAAGGCACGGTGTTCCGATTGATATGACAGAGATCCACGATTAACATCGAATTTCCAGAAAAGTGCTGAGAATGCATGGGGATGAAGTTGAGAATGAGCATTTTATACCATTTACAAACCGATGAACAAGATGAAAGGACAAGCCAGACATTGGAAGACATTTACCTATGGTTAAGTTCACCTACAACAACAGCTATCACGTAAAGCGTTGGTGTATTACCTTACGAAACGTTATATGGATGGAGGAGAAAAACTCCACTATATTGAAATGATGATGAAGAACATCGACTGCTAGGGCTTAAGGTGGTACAATAAATTGCATAGATCGTCAAGGCAAAAGAACAAGATCGTTAGCAGACAGATGGAAACCTGTGTTTGTAGTATGTAGTTTCGTTTTCTTGAGAATGTCCCAATGAAAGGGAAATACAAAATTTAGTAAAAAGGGAAAGCTGAAACCGAGGTTCTTAAGTTTATGTATTACAAAGAGAGGTAAGAGATGGTTATAAGATAGCCTTACCTCTACAGTTAGAAAATTCACAATGTCTTTCATGTTTTAGTGTTATGATCGAACAAGCCTAATTACAATCATGTGATCGAGTACAAACCATTATAGTTTAAAAAAGATTTATCCTACTTGGAAATTCCTATTTAGATAGTTGACAGAAAAGAACAAGTTCTTATGAATAAAGTGATACCTTTTGTTAAGGTAATATGGAGGGATAACAATTCTAAAGAAGCTACGTGGGAACTCGAAAATAAGTTGATGAAAAGCTATCCGGAGTTATTTGTTTAATTCATGTCTTCGATTCTGGGGACAAAATCATTATAAGGAGAGAAGAATGTGACAAATTAATTGTTTGAGTTATGATTCTGGGGACAGAATCCTTGTAAGGAGGGAATGATGCTGATGAGTTAGTTTTATACCCATAAATTGAGTGCGTCTGAGCTTAATCTTTTGGAAGTTTTAAGTGTTTGTGTCTATTCATGCATTTTTTATGTTGTTTTGTAGGAACTGGGACAAAAGTTACTTGGATCGACGTTTGGGGTGGCTAGATTCACATTTTCGACTTGCCATTTACATAACAACCACTTCAAAGCCAATTTTAGTATTACTCCAGCCCTTATTTTGAAAAACTCAAAGAATAAAAGTTGTATATCTACGTCTCCTCTTTCTGGAACATTTGAATCATCAAAATCAGAGTTCGGACGAAGAAGTTATGGTCATTTTCCCAAAGGATGTCAGAGCAGAAAATTTCAAAAAATGTTCCAGTGCCGGGGCGCCCAAATCAAGCTTATGCTCAGAGCCGGGGTGCTAGAATGCAGTGTTGCAATGACGTGCCAAGTGCCGAGGCGCTGGGGAAGGGATTGGTCAAGCTTGGACGCGTTTTGGGGCGAATTTTAACACTTTTTTGACTCCAAATTGGATTGGATTTGTTCCTAAGCTAAAAATTGGACTTGTAACCTATAAATACATGATAAGGTATAAAATAAAGTGGGATTACATAGATTAGCTTAAATAAAATACTCCATTAGATTAGAACATAAACCCTAGTTTATATTGGATTATTGGAGATTGAAGCAACTTGAGGATCATTGAAGATTCAAAGCAGGAACGAAAGAGGAGTCTCAAGACTACTGACAACAAATTCTATTATCTTCTCTTCTCTTACTTTTATCTTTTAATATTTATTCAATTGTGGATTATTGATTTTAATTCAATGACAATGAACTAAATTTCTTTTATTAAGACTGCAAATTGAACATTTTATGTCTATGAATTAATTATTTAATTTATTCAAATTATTTATGTCAAGGTAAATTGTTTATCATGTCTTGTGCGTATTGATTAATTATTTGGCCAGTAATTACCGTGTTACTCTAGAAGGATTTGGAAGATGAAATCTAGGGTTGGTACTGGACATGATAACATATATGCGTGATTATTTGCATGAGACAAATAATTAGGGTCGTGAATTGAATATGAATATATCTGTTCACTGCATGTAACAAATTGGGAATTGGAATTTAATGAGTTTAATTTAATTATTTTGCATAGGAATATCACAAGATTAATTAAATTGAATAAAAGTTAACTGATCACTTGGGAAAGGGCTTTTAACACTTAGAATTTCTGTTAACAATTCAGTAGGCATAATAATTGGATTAGTTGGATAATTGATTTGTAGTATATAAATTGGGGATATTGTAGTCTTAACCTTTATTTATCTGAATTCATTCATCGAGTCTTAACCTTTATTTATTTGAATTCATTTATAAAGTAATTCAGTTTAATTAGTTAATTTAGTTTGCTTAATTGTAAAAATCATAAATTACAGCTGTTTAAATAAAATTAGTTTGGTTAAGAACTAGTGCTTGGTGAATTTTATTAAATAATTCCTCATGGGAACGATACTCTACTTTCACTTTATTACTTGTTGACCGTGTATACTTTCACGTATTCATTGATTGCGAAATCGATCAACAGATGCAACGATCCAGAATTTTTGTATGTAATTTAAAATATTTATTAAATTAAATAAATATTTTAGTTGATGTGTTTATTGTTAAATAAAAATTTGACTGATTTGATTATTTATTAGTTAAATAAATAATTCATGAGTTGTGGGGAATTAACTTAATTAAGTGTAATATATTAATTAAGTTGGTATTTGGTAATTTTGTATTTTGAAGTTAATTAAATTAAAAAAGTGATGAATTAATTATTATGTGATAATATTCTAAGTTAATTTAATAATTAAATTAGAGAGTTGATAATGATTAAATAAATTGTTATAATGTTGTTTTGATTTAATTTAGTAATTAAAAGTGATGTATTAGTTTATTAAATAAAATTATAATTTTGTAACAATTTGATTATGTGGCATTTTGATTTAATAAGTTGTTGTTAGCTTTAATTTAATTAAATTTGAATATGAGAATTTAATTAAATAGGGTATGACAATAAACTATATAGTAAGTGGGTTATTAAAATAAGTTAAAAAGGAGTTTAAATGGTGGCGCTGTAGCGCCAGTTGGCAGAATGGCCCAGAAATGGTTATTTAAATTTACAACTTCTAGGGGTGTTAATCTAATCTCATCTAATGATAATGATAGCATGTTAACCATATAGTGAGATGTTAAAACAAATTGTTTACAACTGTATGATGATTTTTAAGTTTTGAGTTAACAAATTGTATATAAAGACTTAAACTTGTTGTTCGTAGGGTTGATAATGTGTTTATGAACCAAGGCTTATGTTATATGGCTAATACAATCAGATTTATAGCTAAGAGCTATAAAGACAAGTGAAAAGAGAAGATAATGATTTTAGTTGTAATTAATTGGTATTGTGATTTTAAATGATATGTGTAGGATAAATTGGAGAACGAGCACAAGGCAAGTTCCCTAACCTTTGCTACTTTGTTATTCAGCAAGGTTTTCTTTTCACCGTTATCTTGTTTATACTTATGTAAGTTCTTTAATCTGATCCTCTTATATGAGCATCCTTAACTCTACTTATCATTGAATAAGTTATCTATCTTTATCTTGTTTATGCTTACACAAGTACATTTACCCTAATCTTTCTTTATGCAAGCTTTTATTCCTAAGTTGTTATAGTTATGCAAGTTTTTTAACCGTAATTTATTGTTGAACAAGTTAATTAATCTTTGCCTACTCATTCCAAGCAAGACTGCTTAGGTCATTCAAAGTCTTTAATTTTATTGTAAGCATTATCTTGTTGCAAAGTGTTTGTTCAGCTATGAATAATTGTTGTTTGATCTTTGATCACAAATGTCATTGGACAATCTGATATTGTTGTACCGAAATCTTAGTTGACTAGCTGTGACGACCCCAAAATAGGTCCATTCCATCCAACCCATTCTGAGTCGCTAAATACATGGTACAGAAATAACTACAACTTTATTATTACAACATATAAACTGCGAGTTTAAATACAGATATTGCCGTCTAGACAATATCCACAAGCAAATAAATCCCATCATAATTATTGATACATTATTTTATAAAAATGGTGAGGACTACTAAACAATTCTCTCTAGAACCTTCATTCCATACCCCGACTAGTACTCGCTACATTCTCGCCTCCTGAGAAGAAAAATGGAACAAAAAGGAAAAGGATGAGCTCAACTAGCCCAGTAAAGAATATTATGACTAAGATAATATACAAAAAATTATCGTTAGTCTTCAACAGGGAAAAATCTAATAGAATACAATAGACAACCAGTTTTAAATCAACAACTGCAGCGGAAACAACAATTCATTAGAAGAGTTAAGTAGAGAATGCAAACTACTATCTTCTATATACGAATTTAAAAGTTCATCGTCGATATTTTATCCCTGTAACATCAATCAATATATATCTGGAATTAAATATTCATCTTTGCACTACAGGCCAAAGATATTCATCAGTTGGTCATGTTCATCTAAACACCTGTTCATCTTTGCACTACGACCAAAGATATTCATCAAAAAATCATTCATCTTTGCACTACAGGCCAAAGATATTCGTGAATAGTAACTCATGAATAGTAACTCGTGAATAGTAACTCATGAATAGTAACCCCGATATGAAAATGTTCCAAATTTGATAAAAATTCCAACCAATAATTCGGCATAATGATATCGAAGAAATAATATCATTTGAGAAGAAAATAACATCCCTTACCTCGAAAGACAGTACTTCTAGTTGAAGCACCGGATATAGGCTATGACTTGAACTTGCACCGTATAGCAACACTCAAAGTATACTCAAAATACTCACAAGAATACGCTCGATAATATAGAGAGAGAAAACTTCAGTTTCTGGTGTGATTTTCAATTCTAACCTAAGCACCCTATTTATAGGAAATTGCTTAGAACACCAAAACAGAAAATTTAATAAAATATTAATATTAATATTACAATTCCTACGCCCACTTTTAAGGATCTGAAATCAGCAAATTCCAACACATGAAAGACCTACAAAAATGACAAAAAACGTTTTTCATATTTAAAATATTTTAAACTTCTAAAAATCAATTATTTCGGAGCTTCGGAACTTCAATAATTCATAATAAATAGCCCTTTTATCAGAAAATTTGAATCTTGCGAGTTTTTATAAGAAATTCAATTCTCTACAACTTTGCAGAAGAAAGTTTTTCTAAATTCTAAACATAAATTAACCGAAATCCACAAACGGGCGATTTTATAGGCTATAATCAAATTTCGGTCAATAATTGTGTCCACCAACACACAAAATATGTGTTAAACATTTAATGCCACAAAAATACTTTTCCTCCTCATATACTCACATATTCCACATTCATTGTAAAAATATAACCATTAATATATTATTAAAATAATATATTTAAATAAATTATTTTATCAGAAAAAGATAAAATATTAATTTTCAACAATTGTCACATTAAAAATTTCTCCATCTATATCCACATAAAATCAATATTTTCCTCATCATATGAATCAATAATTAATTATTCACAAATAATATTACAGAATCAGAACATTGACAACCAGACATTTCCCAGGAAAGAGGTGGCTTTCCAATAAGAATTTCTCCTTACTGGCGCGTAATTAGGTGACCAAACCTCTCCTTAGACAGAACTTTCTTGACATTGCCAATAATGTTATCTAATAATATTATTCAGATAATATGAATTATTGCTTCAATAATGAAAATATTGTGTAATGACAATTTATTGAAACAACAGTAATATAAAATATCAATGCAGTAATTATTGAATCAATAAAATACTGAACAGTAATTACTGTAACAATTATTGAGTAGTGCCTTCTTATGTAAGAATCAATAATTGGTGCAATACCGTGTGCAACTGTGTTTTAACCACCGAGTATTTTAACAGTATTAACGGTAACAACTACGCCATTATTTTTAAACAACTTATACTTGTCATTTTCTTCATCCAATCGTTTTTCGTTATGTGGCCCACAAAAGACTGCGCCATCGTACGAATATTCCCCGATAGCAAAAATATTCCATGACCAAACGAATATTCCCCAACAACAATGAATATTTTATAATCACTTGCTTATTTTGAAATATTTGCGTATTTTACCCATAACTATCCACATTAATCAAATCAACCCTTACTTTTTCAAAATAATAAATAGAGAAAATTAAATTTTATTAATAATAAGTTGGGGTCTTACAACCTCCCCTCCTTATGAAATTTCGTCCTCGAAATTGACGTACGTACCTGGTGTTTCGAAAAGATGAGAATACCTCACTTTCATTTTCGTTTCCAACTCCCAGGTAATTTCCTCAATAGCATGGTTTCTCCACAAAACTTTAACTTGTGGTATAACCTCGGTACATAAGACATGTTCTTTCCTATCCAAGATCTTGACAGGTGCCTCCTCATACATTAAATCTTCGGCTATCTCATTCGGTTCTAACTCAATGACGTGGTTCGGGTCGTCCACATATTTACGTAACATCGATACGTGAAAAACGTTATGAACACGCGTCATACTAGGCGGTAAAACGAGTCTATAGGCCACAGTTCCTATTCGTTCGAGAATTTCAAATGAATTAATAAATCGAAGATTTGAGCTTTCTTCACCTCACCGATTCTCGCTTTTGAAATAACAACTTCTTGCACCTCCTTCTTCAAATTCATCAGCTCCTGTGTATAGCTTGAACAACTTTAACTTTATCGATTAAAGTCGATTATACTTGTATATCATAACGTGGGTACCTAGAGTTTTCATCTCCATCTCTATTATTTGTAAATTATACGAAATGAGTCTTTGACAATATCGTACTCGTACTTGTATAAGATCTTCTACTCAACACGTCAGCTACCACGTTCGTTTTTCCAGGATGACATGGTCAGAACATGTGCTGAAATGAGCCTCCTCTTGAGTTCTTCGAAGCTCTTCCCACATTCCTTGCTCCATTCGAACTTTGTATCTCTACGAGTCAACTCCGTTAATGGAATACGATTCGAGAATATCCTTCAACGAATCTCCGATAATAACCAACTAAGCCTAGAAATCTACGTATTTCGATTACCGACTTAGGTTGTTCTCAACTATGACTCATATCCCAACTTCGGATAGCACGTTACAATGACACTTATCAGTTTACTATCGCATGAATATTATCCCCTACAGAGAGTCTGGCTTCGGTGCATTCCACAAAGGAAGTCACCAGATAAAGGCTCGGGTACCGAATTCTATAGTTGAATTTTTAACTCCTGAAGTTCAATAGGAGCCATTCGATATGAGATTTTAGAAATGAGTTTTGTACCGGGTTCAAAGTCGATACAAAATTTAATATCAGGCTTTGGGAGTAAGCTAAGAAATTCTTCAGGAAATACGTCTGGAAAAATCAATAACAACAGGAATATTATTCAAATCTGATGTGTCTTTATTCAAATCCATAACATGGACTAAGAAAACTTGACATCCGTAATAAACGAATGACCTCATGGCTTGATATGAAAATGTTTGACTACAATGGTTTGATTGCTTGAATTCGAATAACAGGTTGCTTAGGAATATGAAAACTAACAACCTTACGAAAGTAATCATTTTCGACATGATGAGTAGTTAACCTTAAAATCACATCAAAAGCAAATATCTCTATAGAAATAAGGTTAACATGTAATGTGATAGTGCCAACCTGAATCAAGCAAGATTTCTAAACAACGGATGTAATGAAAGTTTCTCCTAACGGAGTCTCCATAAATAGGTCAAAGTCTAATTTCTCCGTAGTCAAGTTCAAACGTTGAGTGCAAGCAAGAGAGATAAAAGAATGGGTAGAATCAGTATCTAGTAAGGTATAAACTTCGCAATAATTTATAATTAACTAACCCGTGCTAACTTCGTTCGGGTTCCTTGCATTTTGACCGGTCACGACAAACGCTCTTCCAGGAACCGTTGACTTTGACTTTTCTGGGACATCCTTTTGAGTCACCATTCCCGCTGGACTGGATTTCGATACCGTACAATCTCGAGCGATATGTCCTTCTTTTCCACAATTATAGCATACCTTAAACTGTTGTGGGCAGTTTGGGCTGATATGTCCCTCTTTCCCGCATTTGTAACATACGACCGGTGGTCTTTCTCCTCCCTTGGAACCAGTTGCTACTGGCGCTGACGTCTTCACATGGTCGTTGTTGAATCTCCTCTTTTTAAAATCTCCTACCGACTTACTTCTTCTATTTTCATGACCACGATTACCACCAGAGTGGTTACCGCCTTTGTCCGTATTCTTCTTTCTTCGCTGGTTATCGTTATTCTGATGACTGCTATCTTCGGTATGATCCTGGTTATGGTCCATCGGTTGAACGTACTCGTTATCTCGCTCTAGCAACTGAGCCCTGTTGACAACATCTGAATAGAGAGAAAATTTATGAGAAATGAGATACTGACGTATGCCGGGTTTCAAACCTCTCAGAAACATCCGCGTCATACGTTCCTCATTCTCCACCAAATGAGGTACAAACCTGGATAACTCCGCGAACTTCGCCTCGTACTGGGACACCGTCATGTTATTTTGTTCTAGTCTAATAAACTCTACCTCCTTCATATGGCGAATACTTTCAGGGAAGTACTTGTCATTGAACTGTTTCTGAAACGTCTCCCATGACATGCTGAGTGCAGCTGGATGGGTACGCTTCACAGATTTCCACCAGTAATCTGCCTCGTTACAGAACATAAAAGTAGCGAATGGAACTTTCTGTTCCTCCGTACATCCCAAGACATCGAATATCTTGGTAATTTATTTGACCCACGTCTCCGCCTTAATCAGATCCGGCTTTCCCCAGAATTCTGGTGGTCCCAACTCTTTGAACTGCTTAGCTGTGACCACCCTGAATTGCTATCATTTCCTCCTGTATTTTGAACACGAGTCTCCCTCGTCTGATTTTGCATGAACTGCAAAAAGCTTCTAAACATCCCCATGTTCATCATCTGCTCAGTGGTGTTGTTCACAGGAGGAACATTGCCAGCCTGTTGCACGTTCTCCTCGTTGGTGAGTACAGGCGTCTCCACGGTCTCATTTCTACTGTTAATATTCTCAGTCGACATTCTCAAATACTGTCATAAAACAAGGGTTAATTAAGGAAATCAATATATCACATAATATCCCTATATACCGACCAACTAACAAATAAGCTTAGGTAGGACACACTAGCGAAGGATTTACTCGTCTCTCCCCTCCTAGTTCTATTCCCCGATCTCCACCAGAGATCATATCCCTAAGCTCTGATACCAACTGTGACGACCCCAAAATAGGTCCATTCCATCCAACCCATTCTGAGTCGCCAAATTCATGGTACAGAAATAACTACAACTTTATTATTTCAACATATAAACTGTGAGTTTAAATACAGATATTGTCGTCTAGACAATATCCACACGCAAATAAATCCCCATCATAATTATTGATACATTATTTTACAAAAATGATGAGGACTACTAAATAACTCTCTCTAGAACCTTCATTCCATACCCCGACTAGTACTCGCTACATTCTCGCCTCCTGAGAAGAAAAATAGAACAAAAAGGAAAAGGATGAGCTCAACTAGCCCAGTAAAGAATATTATGACTAAGATAATATACAACAAATTATCGTTAGTCTTTAACAGGGAAAAATCTAATAGAATACAATAGACAACCAATTTTAAATCAACAACTGCAGCGGAAACAACAATTCATTAGAAGAGTTAAGTAGAGAATGCAAACTACTATCTTCTATATACGAATTTAAAAGTTCATCGTCGATATTTTATCCCTGTAACATCAATCAATATATATCTGGAATTAAATATTCATCTTTGCACTACAGGTCAAAGATATTCATCAGTTGGTCATGTTCATCTAAACACCTGTTCATCTTTGCACTACGACCAAAGATATTCATCAAGAAATCATTCATCTTTGCACTACAGGCCAAAGATATTCAGTAATATCATCATTTAGGACCGAGGATGATGAAAAATATTTTAAAGAAAACAAATCCAGTGAAACAAAAGAACAAATATTAAGGATTCGTACTTTAAACAATTCTCATTCAAAAATACTTCATAAATAACCAGAGTGGAGTAAAATTCAAGAATGATCAAAACATAGATACAATCAAAGTTAGTATCCAGAATAGATATTTTGGACGAAAAGAAGAAATTTTATTTTTCGGTGAATAGTGTCGTATTCGTGAATAGTGTCGTATACGTTTATAGTGTCGTATACGTGAATAGTAACTCCGACACCAAAAGATAGAAATTTCACAAAAAATATCATCATGTTTCGTGAATAGTACTCGTGAATAGTAACTCATGAATAGTAACTCGTGAATAGTAACTCATGAATAGTAACCCCGACATGAAAAAGTTCCAAATTTGATAAAAATTCCAACCAATAATTCGGCATAATGATATCGAAGAAATAATATCATTTGAGAAGAAAATAACATCCCTTACCTCGAAAGACAATACTTCTAGTTGAAACACCGGATATAGGCTATGACTTGAACTTGCACCGTATAGCAACACTCAAAGTATACTCAAAATACTCACAAGAATACGCTCGATAATATAGAGAGAGAAAACTTCAGTTTCTGGTGTGATTTTCAATTCTAACCTAAGCACCCTATTTATAGGAAATTGCTTAGAACACCAAAACAAAAAATTTAATAAAATATTAATATTAATATTACAATTCCTACGCCCACTTTTAAGGATCTGAAATCAGAAAATTCCAACACATGCAAGACCCACAAAAATGACAAAAAATGTTTTTCATATTTAAAATATTTTAAACATCCAAAAATCAATTATTTCGGAGCTTCGGAACTTCAATAATTCATAATAAATAGCCCTTTTATCAGAAAATTCTAATCTCGGGAGTTTTTATAGGAAATTCAATTCTCTATAACTTTGCAGAAGAAAGTTTTTCCAAATTCCAAACATAAATTAACTGAATTCCACAAACGGGCGATTTATTGGCTATAATCAAATTTCGGTCAATAATTGTGTCCACCAACACACAAAATATGTGTTAAACATTTAATGCCACAAAAATACTCTTCCTCCTCATATACTCATATATCCCACATTCATTATAAAAATATCACCATTAATATATTATTAAAATAATATATTTAAATAAATTATTTTATCAGAAAAAGATAAAATATTAATTTTAAACAGTTGTCACATTAAAATTTTTCTCCATCTATATCCACATAAAATCAATATTTTCCTCATCATATGAATCAATAATGAATTATTCACAAATAATATTACAGAATCACAATATTGACAACCAGACAGTTCCCAAGAAAGAGAGGGCTTTCCAATAAGAATTTCTCCTTACTGGCGCATAATTAGCTGACCAAACCTCTCCTTAGACAGAACTTTCTAGACATTGCCAATAATGTTATCTAATAATATTATTCAGATAATATGAATTATTGCTTCAATAATGAAAATAATTGTGTAATGACAATTTATTGAAACAACAGTAATATAAAATATCAATGCAGCAATTATTGAATCAATAAAATACTGAACAGTAATTACTGTAACAATTATTGAGTAGTGCCTTCTTTCGTAAGAATCAATAATTGGTGCAATACCCGTGTGCAACTGTGTTTTAACCACCGAGTATTTTAACAGTATTAACGGTAACAACTACGCCATTATTTTTAAACAACTTATACTTGAGGTTTTCTTCATCCAATCGCTTTTCATTATGGGGCCCACAAAAGACTGCGCCGTCGTACGAATATTCCCCGACATCAAGAATATTCCCCGACAGCAAGAATATTCCATGACCAAATGAATATTCCCCGACAACAATGAATATTTTATAACCACTTGCTTATTTTAAAATATTTACGTATTTTACCCATAACTATCCACATTAATCAAATCAACCCTTACTATTTCAAAAGAATAAATAGAGAAAATTAAATTTCATTAATAATAAGTTGGGGTCTTACACTAGCGACCCTTTTATTGATTCAACTAATCCTTAGTTGATGAATGCTCTATAAACTAAATTGCCCTTTAAGTCAATCTAAACAAAACTTCTTTTGGTTTGCTTATGTACCTTTACAGTTTTGAAAGTATGTACTCGATGATTAACACTTGTTCATTTATAACCTATTGAGACTTTATCTCTTATCGTTTGTTGGTATACTTTGTTCATCATATTGTAATCGAACTCTTGAGTAGTCATTGATCCCTATTTGATTCAACCAGAACTTGGTTGATGAGCGTTCTAAAGATCTAGAATTCCTTTAAAGTTAATTCCAAACCAAACTTTCTTTTGTACGAAACCTAATGATCTAAGCTGCGATGAATAACCCTATATCATAGGATTATTTTAGAGTTACGTGATAGCGTTAAAATGTTTGCGCAATACATAGTACAAAGGGCTGATCACCTGGAGTACTAGATGATGATCTATATAGTCGTTTAAACTGTTAAGGTTACAATAGAAACACCTTTTAACTTAGGACATGGAAGATGATTATAGTCTTTTAGACTGTTAAAGGTTAAAGTAGAAATACTTGAAAACCTAGAACACAGTTCGTGGTCTTATGACCCTCAGTGTATTCCTTTGATATTGATATCTGTTATCTGATTTTAAAGTTCATTATTCCTTTGAACTCATAGTATTTTAATTAGAACTTATTGTTTTCGGTAAAAATACTTTACCATTGAAAGCTCAGTTAATTTTCATTCATAGAATGTTATTGTATACTATCATTCTTGTGGGTAATTGTTTGCTCACTCTTGCACAAAACAATGCAGATGAAGTTAAGAAGTCTGAAGAGCTTTCTACAAGTAAAGGCAAAGGCAGAATGCTCAATTAGATGACATTTGATTTACCTTTTATTTATGAAGCTTGTGTAATAGACTTGGTTATGTTTATATTATATTATTCCACTGATGTTGTAATAATAAAGGTTAGATGACCTGGGATTTATTCTGAGATCCCTTTAATGAGAGTTTTATAGTTTAAGCTTGCAAGTTTATATCTTTTGTTTATGGGTAGTTAGTTATGATTTAATTGGACAGTATACATACAAACTTAGCAAAAAAAAATCTATGAAATTGAAGTACCTGATTTTGGGGGTGTCATATGGTATGTTTCTACGTCCAGTCTCAAGTTCCTATTTAGAACTTGAGATCCTATTACTATCAGTAATAAATATTCCTTCAATAGGCAGAGAAGTCTTTACAAAGTTTTATAGATAAACTTTCAACTATTCCCAACTAATCTATCTTGGACAGCAAGCTCTCAGCCCCATCCACAAACTTAGTTATTTCTTCTTTTGAGTTTAGTTCTATTCTATGAACTGGTCTTAAAACAACAGTCTCTCCTCACAAGTTTACTAGAGACCCAACTCCCATCTGACCTCTCTAATACTCTTATCTTGGTCGAAGAATTACTCGTCTTTCTCACGGGTATATAAAATAAACTAACTCTACCCTTTTCCTTTTTACAAGAGATTTTACAACAATTTGCTTCTAAAATAAGCAGATATCAATTAAAGAGAAAATATATTTATAAAAGTTTCAAAGACTTTTGTACTTGAGAAAATATGCTTCTTTGTAAGTAGATAATAATTTAATGCAAATTTATAAAGAATTATTTATTCTTTATAATAAAGAGTGTTTTTTCTATGGATTAAAAAGGACTTCTTTTTTAGATATTCTCTAACAAGTATTATATGAATGAATTTATGTTCAAGTACTTGTGATTAAATGAATAAATTAATTTAAATGATAATTATCAAGTAAAACAATTTAATTAGTTAAGTATTACTTGATATAACAAATATATTTGTTTAACTCAGATAATATATAATAATATTTTATATATTATGTGATTTATAAATAAAGTCACTTAGTACTATAAGGAATCGTACGGTTCGATTCCCTCACTAAACAGGAATATCCCTGTAGCCTTTTGGCGTCTAAGTATGACATAATTTATAATTTCAAAATTGATATTTATATAAATATTTTCGATAGATCACATAGATTTTCAAATCTAGTTCGGATGATTAACTCTTTTTGGAGGAATATCTCAGTGTCATTTTGAACTATCAAGTGTATATCTATTTTATAATATTTATATAAATAATATCAATAAAAAGTTACTTAGTACTATAAAGAATCATATGGTGTTATTTCCTCTCCTTAGATGATATATCTCCGTAGTCTTTCGGCGTCTAAGTATAACTTTTTATTTATTTTTGTTAAGTTTGTTTGTATATAGAAAAGAAAAGGAGATTGAACGAGTAAAGGGGCATACCCCAGAAACTTTTAAAAAGTACCCCATGGGACAACCCCCAAAAGTGGAACTAAAGACCAACTACCAATCCAATCGGAATTACAAATTATAAAATAAAACGTGCATATAAAAAGAAAAAACGAGAGCCAAAGGAGCCAAAAGAGAGCATCTGCTGGCATGTGACGAGCAGCTGCCCCAAACTCAGCTCAAGTGCCGAAGCGCAGCTGAACCTAAGACCCGAAAGCGCCGAGAGCCTGAAACACCAGCTTATGCTCACCCGAAGCCCGGACACCAGCCCAAAACATGGCCTCGCCCAGCCTTATGCTCGCCCGAACACCAGCCTCATGCTCGCCCGAACACCTGCTCACCCGAACACTAGCCTCATGCTCGCCCGAACACCAGCCTCATGCTCGTCCCAACACCACCTCATGGTCGCCCAAAACATACCAACATCTGCTCAATGCTTGCCCATCTCATGTGTAAGACCCCGAAAATTTTTAAATAAAAAAGAATTTCCTTTATTTATTTATTTTTGAAATAGTAAGGGTGAATTTGATTAATGTGGTTAGTTATGGGTAAACTGCGCAAATATTTTAAATAAGCAGGTGGTTATAAAATATTCATTATTGTATGGGAATATTCGTTTGGTCGTGGAATATTCTTGCTGTCGGGGAATATTTGTACGACGGCGCAGTCTTTTGTGGGCCCTATAACAGAAAGCGATTGGATGAAGAAAACGACAAAAATAAGTTGTTTATAAATAACGGCGTAGTTGTTACCGTTAATACTGTTGGAATACTCGGTGGTTAAAACACAGTAATACGCGTTGTTGCACAGTAGCACACGGTATTACACCAATTATTGATTCTTACGTAAGAAGGCACTACTCAATAATTATTACAGTAATTACTGTTCCGTATTTTATGTTATTGATTCAATAATTACTGCATTGATATTTTATATCCCTGTTGTTTCAATAATTGTCACTACATAGTATTTTTCATTATCGAAGCAATAATTTATATTATCTGAATAATATTATTAGATAACATTATTGGCAATGTCTAGAAAGTTCTGTCTAAGGAGAGGTTTGGTCACCTAATTGCGCGCCAGTAAGAAGAAATTCTTATTAGTAAGCCCCCTCTTTCCTGGGAACGGCCTGGTTGCTAGTACTGTGATTCTGTAATATTATTTGTGAATAATTAATTATTAAATTTATGTGAATATAGATGGAGAAAATTTTTAATGTGACAATTGTTGAAAATTAATATTTTATCTTTTTCTGATAAAATAATTCATTTAAATATATTATTTTAATAATATATTAACGATGATATTTTTATAATGAATGTGGGATATATGAGTATATGAGGAGGAAGAGTATTTTTGTGGCATTAAATGTTTAACACATATTTTGTGTGTTGGTGGACACAATTATTGACTAAAATTTGATTATAGTCTGTAAAATCGTCCGTTTATGGATTTCGGTCAATTTCTGTTTGGAATTTGGAAAAATTTTCTTCTGCAAATTTGTAGAGAATTGAATTTCCTATATAAACTCGCGAGATTCAAATTTTCTGACAAAAGGGCTATTTATTATGAATTATTGAAGTTCCGAAATAATTGATTTTTGGAAGTTTTAATTATTTTAAATAATAAAAACGTTTTTTATTTATTTTTCTAGAAGGGGACATGTGTTCAATGGCTGAAAATCAGATTCAAGGGTTGGCGTAGATGATTATATATATATATATATATATATATATATATATATATATATATATATATATATATTAATATTATATTAAATTTTCTGCTTTGGTGTTCTAAGCAATTTCCTATAAATAGGTGCTTAGGTTAGAATTGAAAATCACACCAGAAACTGAAGTTTTCTCTCTCTATATTATCGAGCGTATTCTTGTGAGTATTTTGAGTATTCTTTGAGTATTGCTATACGGTGCAAGTTCAAGTCATAGCTTATATCTGGTGTTTCAACTAGAAGTACTGTCTTTCGAGGTAATGGATGTTATTTTCTTCTCAAATGATATTATTTCTTCAATATCATTATGCTGAAATGTTGGTTGGAACTTTTTATCAAATTTGGAACTTTTTCATGTCGGGGTTACTATTCACGAGTTACTATTCACGAGTACTATTCACGAAGCATGATGATGTTTTTTGTGAAATTTCTATCTTTTGGTGTCAGAGTTACTATTCACGTATACGGCACTATTCACGTATACGGCACTATTCACGAATACGGCACTATTCACCGAAAAATAAAATTTCTTCTTTTTGTCCAAAATATCTATTCTGGATACTAGCTTTGATTGGATCTATGTTTTGATCATTCTTGAATTTTACTTTAGTATGATTATTTATGAAGTATTTTTGAACTCGGATTGTTTAGAGTACGAATCCTTAATACTTGTTATTTTGTTTCACTGGATTCGTTTCCTTTAAAATATTTTTCATCATCCTCAGTCCTAAATGACGGTGTTACTGAATATCTTTGGCCTGTAGTGCAAAGATGGTTGATTTTATTATGAATATCTTTGGCTCGTAGTGCAAAGATGTACAGGTGTTGAGATGAACATGAACAATTGATGAATATCTTTGGCCCGTAGTGCAAAGATGAACAGGTGTTTAGATGAACATGACCAACTGATGAATATCTTTGGCCTGTAGTGCAAAGATGAATATTTGATTTGATTTGAGATATATATTGATTGATGTTACAGGGATAAAATATTGATGATGGACTTTTAAATTCATAGATGTTAGTAGATTTTATTCTCTACTTAACTCTTCTAATGAATTGTTGTTTCCGCTGCAGTTGTTGATCTAAAACTTGTTGTCTATTGTATTCTATCAGATTTTTCCCTGTTGAAGACTAAGGATAATTTGTTGTACATTATCTTAGTCATAATATTCTTTACTGGGCTAGTTGAGCTCACCCTTTTCCTTATTATTCCATTTTTCTTCTCAGGAGGCGAGAATGTAGCGAGTACTAGTCGGGGTATGGAATGAAGGTTCTAGAGAGAGTTGTTTAGTAGTCCTCACCATTTTTTGTAAAATTATGTATCAATAATTATGATGGGGATTTATTTGAATGAGGATATTGCCTAGATGACAGTGTTTGTATTCAAATTCACAGCTTATGGGTTGTAAAAGCTGTAGTTGTTTCTGTACCATGTATTTGACAACTCAGAATGGGTTGGGTGGAATGGACCTATTTTGGGGCTGTCACAGTTGGTATCAGAGCTTAGGGATATGATCTCTGGCGGAGATCGAGGAATAGAACTAGGAGGGGAGAGACGAGTAAATCCTTCGCTAGTGTGTCCTACCTAAGCTTATTTGTTAGTTGGTCACTATATAGGGATATTATGTGATATATTTATTTCCTTAATTAACCCTTGTTTTATGACAGTATTTGAGAATGTTGGCTGAGAATATAAACAGTGGAAATGAGACCGTGGAAACACCTGTACTTACCAACGAGGAGAATGTGCAACAGGCTGGCAATGTACCTCCTGTGAACAACACCACTGAGCAGACGATGAACGACGGGATGTTTAGGAGCTTTTTGCAGGTCATGCAAAACCAGACGAGGGAGACTCGTGTTCAAAATACAGGAGGAAATGATAGCAATTCACGGGTGGTCACAGCCAAGCAGTTCAAAGAGTTGGGACCACCAGAATTTAAGGGAAAGCCCGATCCGATCATGGCGGAAACGTGGGTCAAACAAATTACCAAGATATTCGATGTCTTGGGATGCACGGAGGAACAGAAGGTTCCATTCGCCACCTTTATGTTCCGTGGCGAGGCAGACTACTGGTGGGAGTCTGTGAAGCGTACACATCCAGCCGCACTCAGCATGTCATGGGAGACGTTTCAGAAACTTTTCAACGAAAAATACTTTCCTGAAAGTATTCGCCATATGAAAGAAGTGGAGTTTATTAGACTGGAGCAGAATAACATGACGGTGTCCCAGTACGAGGCGAAGTTCGCAGAGTTATCCAGGTTTGCACCTCATTTGGTGGAGAATGAGGAACGTATGACGCGGATGTTTCTGAGAGGTTTGAAACCCGGCATACGTCAGTATCTCATTTCTCATAAATTTTCTATCTATTCAGATGTTGTCAACAGGGCTCAGTTGTTAGAGCGAGATAATTAGTACGTTCAACCGAGGGACCATAACCAGGATCATACCGAAGATAGCAGTCATCATAATAACGTTAACGAGCGGAGAAAGAAGAATATGGACAAAGGCGGTAACCACTTTGGTGGTAATCGTGGCCATGAAAATAGAAGAAGCGAGTCAGGAGGAGATTTTAAAAAGAGGAGATTTTACAACGACCATGTGAAGACGACAGTGCCAGCAGCAACTGGTTCCAAGGGAGGAGAAAGATCACCGGTCGTATGTTACAAATGCGGGAAAGAGGGACATATCAGCCCAAACTGCCCACAACAGTTCAAGGTATGCTATAATTGTAGAAAGGAAGGACATATCGCTCGAGAGTGTACGGTAGCGAAACCAATTCCAGCGGGGATGGTGATTCAAAAGGCTGTACCAGAAAAGTCAAAGTCAACAGTTCCTGGAAGAGCGTTTGTCGTGACCGGTCAAAATGCGAGGAACCCGAACGAAGTTAGCACTGGTTAGTTAATTATAATTCTTGCGAAGTTTATACCTTACTAGGTACCGGTTCTACCCATTCTTTTATCTCTCTTGCTTGCACTCAACGTTTGAACTTGACTACGGAGAAATTAGACTTTGACCTATTTGTGGAGACTCCGTTAGGAGAAACTTTCATTACATCCGTTGTTTAGAAATCTTGCTTGATTCAAGTTGGCACTATCATATTACCTGTTAACCTTATTTCTATAGAGATATTTGTTTTTGATGTGATTTTAAGGTTAACTACTCATCATGCCAAAATTAATTGCTTTTGTAAGGTTGTTAGTTTTCATATTCCTAAGCAACCTGATATTCGAACTCAAGCAATCAAACAATTGAAGTCAAACATTTTTATATCAAGCCATGAAGTCATTCGTTTATTGAAAAATGGATGTCGTGTTTTCTTAGCCCATGTCATGGACTTGAACAAAAGTACATCAGATTTGAATGATATTTCTGTTGTTAGTAAATTTCCTGATGTATTTCCTGAAGAATTTCTTGGCTTATTCCCAAGGTGTGATATTAAATTTTGTATCGACTTTGAATCCGGTACAAAACCCATTTCTAAAATCTCATATCGAATGGCTCCTATTGAACTTCAGGAGTTAAAAACCCAACTGTAGAAGTTTATACCCGAGCCTTTATCTGGTGATTTTCTTTGTGGAATGCACCGAAGCCAGACTCTCCGTAGGGGACAATATTCGTGCGATAGTAAACTGATAGGTGTCATTGTAACGTGCTATCCAAGGTTGGGATATGAGTCGCAGTTGAGAGCAACCTAAGTCGGTAATCGAAATACGTAGCTTTCTAGGCTTAGTTGATTATTATCGGAGATTCGTTGAAGGATATTCTCGAATCGCTACTCCACTAACGCAGCTGACTCGTAGAGATACAAATTTCAAATGGAGCAAGGAATGTGGGAAGAGCTTCGAAGAACTCAAGAGGAGACTCATTTCGGCACATGTTCTGACCATACCGTCTTGGAAAAGCGAACGTGGTAGCTGACGTGTTGAGTAGAAGATCGTATACAAGTACGAGTACGATATTGTCAAAGACTAATTTCGTATAATTTATAAATAATAGAGATGGAGATGAAAACTCTAGGTATCCACGTGATGATATACGAGTATAATCGACTTTAATCGATAAAGTTAAAGTTGTTCAAGCTACACACCGGAGCTGGTGAATATGAAGAAGCAGGTACAAGAAGTTGTTATTCCAAAAGCGAGAATTGGCGATGTGAGAAAAGCTCAAACCTTCGATTTATTAATCCATTTGAAATTCTCGATCGAATAGGAACTGTGGCCTATAGACTCGTTTTACCGCCAAGTATGTCGCGTATTTATAACGTTTTTTTTACTGATGTGGACGACTCGAACCATGTTATTGAGTTAGAACCGGACGAAATAGCCGAAGACTTAACGTATGAGGAGGTACCTGTCAAGATCTTGGATAGGAAGGAGCATGTCCTACGCACGAAGGTAATACCACAAGTTAAAGTTCTGTGGAGGAACCATGCTATTGAGGAAATGACCTGGGAGTTGGAAACAGAAATAAAAGCGAGGTATCTTTACCTTTTCGAAACACCAGTTACGTACGTCAATTTCGAGGACGAAATTTCATAAGGAGGGGAGGTTGTAAGACCCTGAAAATTTTTAAATAAAAAGGAATTTCCTTTATTTATTTATTTTTGAAATAGTAAGGGTGAATTTGATTAATGTGGTTAGTTATGGGTAAACTGCGCAAATATTTTAAATAAGCAGGGGGTTATAAAATATTCATTGTTGTCGGGGAATATTCGTTTGGTCGTGGAATATTCTTGCTGTCGGGGAATATTTGTACGACGGCGCAGTCTTTTGTGGGTCCCATAACAGAAAGCGATTGGATGAAGAAAACGACAAAAATAAGTTGTTTATAAATAACGGCGTAGTTGTTACCATTAATACTGTTGGAATACTCGGTGGTTAAAATACAGTAATACGCATTGTTGCACAGTAGCACACAGTATTACACCAATTATTGATTCTTACGTAAGAAGGCACTACTCAATAATTGTTACAGTAATTACTGTTCCGTATTTTATGTTATTGATTCAATAATTACTGCATTGATATTTTATATCCATGTTGTTTCAATAATTGTCACTACACAGTATTTTTCATTATCGAAGCAATAATTCATATTATCTGAATAATATTATTAGATAACATTATTGGCAATGTCTAGAAAGTTCTGTCTAAGGAGAGGTTTGGTCACCTAATTGCGCGCCAGTAAGAAGAAATTCTTATTGGAAAGCCCCCTCTTTCCTGGGAACGGCCTGGTTGCTAGTACTGTGATTCTGTAATATTATTTGTGAATAATTAATTATTGAATTTAAGTGGATATAGATAGAGAAAATTTTTAATGTGACAATTGTTGAAAATTAATATTTTATCTTTTTCTGATAAAATAATTCATTTAAATATATTATTTTAATAATATATTAACGATGATATTTTTATAATGAATGTGGGATATATGAGTATATGAGGAGGAAGAGTATTTTTGTGGCATTAAATGTTTAACACATATTTTGTGTGTTGGTGGACACAATTATTGACTAAAATTTGATTATAGTCTGTAAAATCGTCCGTTTATGGATTTCGGTCAATTTCTGTTTGGAATTTGAAAAAATTTTCTTCTGCAAATTTGTAGAGAATTGAATTTCCTATATAAACTCGCGAGATTCAAATTTTCTGACAAAAGGGCTATTTATTATGAATTATTGAAGTTCCGAAATAATTGATTTTTGGAAGTTTTAATTATTTTAAATAATAAAAACGTTTTTTATTTATTTTTCTAGAAGGGGGCATGTGTTCAATGGCTGAAAATCAGATTCAAGGGTTGGCGTAGATGATTATATATATATATATATATATATATATATATATATATATATATATATATATATATATATTAATATTATATTAAATTTTCTGCTTTGGTGTTCTAAGCAATTTCCTATAAATAGGTGCTTAGGTTAGAATTGAAAATCACACCAGAAACTGAAGTTTTCTCTCTCTATATTATCGAGCGTATTCTTGTGAGTATTTTGAGTATTCTTTGAGTATTGCTATACGGTGCAAGTTCAAGTCATAGCTTATATCTGGTGTTTCAACTAGAAGTACTGTCTTTCGAGGTAATGGATGTTATTTTCTTCTCAAATGATATTATTTCTTCAATATCATTATGCTGAAATGTTGGTTGGAACTTTTTATCAAATTTGGAACTTTTTCATGTCGGGGTTACTATTCATGAGTTACTATTCACGAGTACTATTCACGAAGCATGATGATGTTTTTTGTGAAATTTCTATCTTTTGGTGTCAGAGTTACTATTCACGTATACGGCACTATTCACGTATACGACACTATTCACGAATACGGCACTATTCACCAAAAAATAAAATTTCTTCTTTTTGTCCAAAATATCTATTCTGGATACTAGCTTTGATTGGATCTATGTTTTGATCATTCTTGAATTTTACTTTAGTATGATTATTTATGAAGTATTTTTGAACTCGGATTGTTTAGAATACGAATCCTTAATACTTGTTATTTTGTTTCACTGGATTCGTTTCCTTTAAAATATTTTTCATCATCCTCAGTCCTAAATGACGGTGTTACTGAATATCTTTGGCCTGTAGTGCAAAGATGGTTGATTTTATTATGAATATCTTTGGCTCGTAGTGCAAAGATGTACAGGTGTTGAGATGAACATGAACAATTGATGAATATCTTTGGCCCGTAGTGCAAAGATGAACAGGTGTTTAGATGAACATGACCAACTAATGAATATCTTTGGCCTGTAGTGCAAAGATGAATATTTGATTTGATTTGAGATATATATTGATTGATGTTACTGGGATAAAATATTGATGATGGACTTTTAAATTCATAGATGTTAGTAGATTTTATTCTCTACTTAACTCTTCTAATGAATTGTTGTTTCTGCTGCAGTTGTTGATCTAAAACTTGTTGTCTATTGTATTCTATCAGATTTTTCCCTGTTGAAGACTAAGGATAATTTGTTGTACATTATCTTAGTCATAATATTCTTTACTGGGCTAGTTGAGCTCACCCTTTTCCTTGTTGTTCCATTTTTCTTCTCAGGAGGCGAGAATGTAGCGAGTACTAGTCGGGGTATGGAATGAAGGTTCTAGAGAGAGTTGTTTAGTAGTCCTCACCATTTTTTGTAAAATTATGTATCAATAATTATGATGGGGATTTATTTGCATGAGGATATTGCCTAGATGACAATGTTTGTATTCAAACTCACAGCTTATGGGTTGTAAAAGCTGTAGTTGTTTCTGTACCATGTATTTGATAACTCAGAATGGGTTGGGTGGAATAGACCTATTTTGGGGCTGTCACATCATGCTCATGCTCGCCCACAACAGATCGCCCACCTCACTACCTGCACCTCATAGCCAGTTACAATAGTATTGACAGCTGGTGGCCTTAAGAAAAGACTTGCAAGTAGAGAGTTTTAATTCAATGAGATGAATGACATCCTTCGCGAGGTTTGCTGGGGGGATGAGGGTAGTCTCGTGAATCTTTTTGTTTCGAGCCTCCCAAACTTTATAGATGCAAGTGGCCACTGTTAGGCTTAGGATTTTCTTGGACAATTATGAGCCTTGGTATGTAATCAGGTAAACAATAATAGCATCCCATGTGAATGGAAAAGTGATCCAATTCCCTAAATGCACGGCACATTGGAGAATGGTTGAAGAGTAAGCATATTCAAAGAACAAGTGGTTAAAAGTTTCTAACTATTGATTGCAAAGAGGACAATTCCAAGTTCTGCCAGTGTATTGTTTGGTCCGGTCATTAGTGGAGAGTTTCCGAAGGAGCCCAAGCCAGAGGATGAATGAATAGCGGGGAACATGAAGATTATTCCAATGTATAGAGCTCTAAGGAACCTTTGGAGATCTTGCTCAGATGGATTCCCAAATCTATTTAGCCTTGACAGTCTTAAGATCATATGTACCCCATAAGATTTGGTTAGGCCCAGGAGGAGGAATGGGGAGGGAGCGGACTTGCTGCCGAAAGAGGATGACTTCATGTGGTTGCTAACTGAGAGGAACCAAGAATCTCTGGAGAGGAGATAACTAACCGTGGCATGTGATGGAAGACCAGAATTGGAAAGGAGAGTATGAGATGGTTTGATAGCTGCACCATTCAACCAAGGATCATACCATAAGCTTATGTATTGGTCATTCCTCACATTGTACTTAAGATGTTGAAGGGTGAGAGGACGTAATTTGAGGAATTGCTTCCTATATCCAAGAGCAGTCAGGGGATAATGCTACTTGCCATATGGTCTTAGATTTTAAGAAAGTGGCTTTCATCCAGTTTGCCCAAAGAGAGTGTGAATGACAACTGAGTTGGTGGAGGAAATGTTGCAACAACAAAGCTTTATTCCAATCCAACAGATTTTTAAGTCCTAATCCTCCCTCATCCTTGGGAAATGTGATATTAGCCCAGGCTACTTTTGCACCATACTTACTCATGTTTGGCCCCTTCCACAAGAATCTGTCGAGTAATGCTTGAATTTCTCTTAGAACTGCTTTTGGGATCATGAAATGAGTCACCAATAGACTTGTAAGGAGAAAAGAATGGAATGGATCAATTGTACTCTCCTAGAGAAGGCAAGGACCTTGGAAGTCCATGAGGTGGCACGGTTTGTTATCCGTTGAATAAGAGGAACACAATCCGTATAAGAGAGTTTTTTGGATAATAAGGGTACTCCTAGAAATTTGGCAGGTAAGGAGCCTAGTTGAAACCCAAGAAGGGAGAGGATGATACCCGTAGAGGAGGCATCAGTGTTGAATAGGTAACAATGACTTTTGTGGGAGTTAGGAATAAGACCAGAGACCATGGAAAAGGAAAGGATGCAAGAATTGACAATAGTAATGGAGGGTAAGCTTGCATGGCTAAAAATAATGATATCATCAGCAAAAAGGAGGTGGGTAAGTTTGAAAGTCTTGGTCTTCCAATGATAAGTGAAATCAGTAGCTGAGGTAGCTTTGTTGAGTTGAAGGGAAATCATCTCCATAAAAATGACAAACAGGAAAGGGGAAAGAGGGTCTCCTTGGCGAAGCCCACAAGAACTACTGAAAACCCTGCAAGAGTGCCATTCAATTTGATAGAGAGAGGTGATGCAAGCTTTGATCCACCCTATGAAAATTGCAGGGAACTGAAATGCTTTGAGGGTATCAAAAAGAAACTCCCAGCGAATCGTATCAAAATCTTTCCTAAGATCGATCTTGATTGCGCATCTAGAAGGCCCTGTCTTCCTGGAGTACCCTTGGAATAATTCTTGAGCAATTAGAATATTATCACTAATATTCTGGCCTTTTACAAAAGCTGACTGTGCTGTGTTAATAATCTGGGGCAGTACTTCCTTTAGCCTGTTAGAGAGGATCTTTGCAATACATTTGTAAATAGTGTTGCAGCAGGAGATAGGCCGAAAGTCAATCATAGATGAATGATTGAGGCATTTGGGGATCAAGGCCAGAGCTGTGGAGTTAATACCATTTGGTGAGCCTGCTAGACGAGAAGAAGAATTGGACAGCTTTTAAGAAACCAGGTCCAACAATATCCCAGCAGTTAAGGAAAAAATTGACATTAAAACCATTCGGTCCAGGACTCTTGTTTCGTTTCATGGAGTCTAGAACCTTAAAGATATCCGAGTCTGAAACCGGAGCAATTAGTTGCGAAGCTTGGAGGGGGCTCACCAGATTCATAGGGGAGATACCAAAGGTGTCAAAACCGGCATAAGATGTTTCTGAGGCATTAAATAAGGTTTTAAAATAGCCAACAGCTACAGCCTCAACATTGTATTTGCCATGCACCATAACTCCATCATCATTGAGGATAGAAAATATTTTATTGGAGTTCCATCTACTCTTCATCATATTAGCAAAATATGTAGTTTTCCGGTCGCCTAAAGCCAACCAGTTGGCTCTCGATTTCTGTTGCATTTGGATTTCCTCTCTGTCAATAGCCTTGTAAAGCTTTTGGGTGCAGAGTTTCTCCTAAATTAAGTTGGCCGGGTCCAAAGGATGGTCATGGAGGAGAGATTGTACCAAATGCAATTCATCTTTAGCCAGTTTTACCAAAGAAGTGAGATTGCCAGTGGTGAGGTTAAGAGAGATTAAAGCATGTTTGGTAAAATGCAACTTTTCAGAGAAAACATAGAAGGGGTTCCCATGTATGGGGGTGCTCCATGCTAAACTCACAGCCTCCATAAAGCCCTCCAAAAGAGCCATGTGATTAAAGAATTGGATTTGCCTGCAAGGTTTGGAGAAATTGATGCCAGTATTAAGAAGAACAAAAGAGTGATCAGAAAGGCCTCGACGAGCATAAGTAGCAAGGGAGAGATCAAAGTTGGTGAACCAAGCAGAATTACCCATAACTCGGTCAAGCTTTTTATGTACAGGGCAAGATAATTGCTTGTTCCACCAAGTAAATATTGGGCTAATACCCCTAAGATCATCAATTCCAATTGAAGAAGTGCAGTCTCTGAAATCATTTTTTCCAATGTCCCAAGAATCATTTGGTTGGTTAGTCTCAGAAAGATCTTTGATAGTATTGAAATCACCCATTAAGCACCAACTTCCAGTGGGAGAAATAGCACCCAACTCATTCTATAAATCTCTCATTTTAGTATAAGAGTTCAGCCCATAAACGAAGGAGACAAAGAAAGAAGTACTAATAAAATCTAAAGATTGCACCTTACAATGTATAACCTATGAAGAGACAAATAAAACATCCAAGTTCCAGAGATTAGGATTCCAGCCTACCCAAATTCTACCATTGTTATAAAAATCGTAATTAAAAACCCATTCCCAGTTAGAACACAGCTTCCGGGAAACTTTCTTGGCATTAGATGGCTTAACTCTAGTTTCAATCAATCCAATGATGGATACATTATTATCAACAATAATTTTCTTAACATAAGCCTGCTTAGGCTGTTTATTTAGGCCACGAATGTTGTAGGCAGCCAGCATAAATTAAACTGGAGGTGGGGGTGTTACCTATTTTACCCTTGCCTTTCCTCTTTTTTGCAGCTTTTGGGTTCTCCATACCAGAAATCTGTTTGTTTTTCAAGTCTTTTCCTTCCTTTTCATCAACAACCTTAAGTCTAGTAACTAGGGGATTTGTGGCAGCTGGGGATTTAGTGTCAGACCCATGGATGAGATCAGTCTGATCAACTGGATCGAAAGTATTGGACATGATCATGGGAGCTTTTGGAGAGGATATATTCGAACTGAATTTGGCCCCTCGAGTCACTGTCACCCACTCATTAGAGGGGAGGACCTCATTTCCTTTAGAGATAGATGAATCCTTTGGTAAAGGGGAGACCGACCTTAGACCAACAGAAAATTCAGACACCTTTGTATGGCCAACCACCTCTGTACCATTACCTCCGGAGGTGGTTGCCGATGGACCTTTTGGAACCCATTTAAAATTTGTTTTGGGGCATTTTAGGAGAGTGTGACCAAAAACCAAGCATGATGGGCAGAAAAGTGGTTTGCTTTGGTATTCCACATCAACTTGGGTGAAAGTGTAATCCATAGATTGATCTTTCTTGGTAGCAACCCGAATGGAGGGAGGAAAGGGGAAAGAGGCTTTGACTTCAATGCAAACTCATGCAAAATTCAAGAAATTATTCTTAGAAGTCATCTCATCCGTGAAAAGAGGTTTCCCTATAGTACTTGCTATGTAGCTGATGCCTTCATCGGACCAATAAGAGAGGGGTATATTGCTGAGTTTCACCCAAACTGGAAAAACATCACAGTATGTTTTAGAGAAAACCACTCCTTCCTTCCATTGTTGTAGAACCATGATTTTAGAGGTGAAATGCCAGGGGTCGGAAGCCAACACATTTTCACAATCAGATTTTGAGCTGAACTTGAAAATGTTGTACCCTTTGCAATGGAGGAAGACATTCAAAAGGCCAAGATTCCCCCACAGCCTTCTGGTTATGGGTTCAACAACTTTGTAGGGGAGGGAAGAGTGCAAGAAGTAACCTACTAAGCTTGAAGCCCAAAGTTTGTTCCCTCGAGAGAGCATATCATCCGGTGGAATGACAGACAGGTCACCATCAGCCAAGGATGGGTGGTGGAACGAGAGGGACCAGGATGCTCTGGCAGCTGGCTTACCTACCACTTTGCACTAGGATTTAGAGGGCACATTCTCCAAAATTGCAGGGATTTCAACTTCTTCAAGGGTTGGGGCGGAAAATTTCAAATTTGAAGCGAGGGCTGACATGAGTAGAACCGAAGAGACAGGACCAGAGGGTGTTGGTTGTGGAGCCAGAGCAACCATTCGGGTGGTACTACCAACTCCTGCTACCGAAGGAAGTTTAGGAAAGGGTGAACCAGAATCAAGTGCTTCACCTACACACACGATCGGTGAGAGAAGCCCACCTAGAGAACTCCCCCTCCCCCCGAGGCCGAGGGAACAATGTGGCTAGGACTAATTGTTGGAAATGGGATTTGAATGAGAAAATTGACTCGGGTCGGGTCATGATCGTGACGAACGGGTTTGTGATACTACGTCATTTTGACGACGGTTACATGCAAATTTTTCCTATAAATAAATGGTGTGGGAAAACATTTAAAAGAGAAAAAAGATACAAAATTTCCCTTCCATTTCTGAAATTTTTTTCTATTTCGTCCCGTTCTGAAAAACCCGTTCTAGAATTCCCGTTCTGCAGTTTTCCCGTCCCGTTCTGCAGTAAGAAATTCTCGTTTCTTCCCTTCTGCTGTCCCGTTCTCGTTCTGCAGTTCCATTCTGCATACTTTTCCCATTTCTGAGTAAGTGTAAGTGTATGAATACACGATTTTTCATGCATCATTACTATAATTTCCATTTACATGCATCATCATTATTATTGATAGTAAAAGTTCGAGTACATAACATAGAATTTGCGTTCGATGAATTCTTAATTTTGTAATGCTACTAATTAAGAATTGAAATCCGTTTTATCTTGGGAAGCAATTATTCAATTAACCCTTAGCATCTGTGGGGGAATAAATTTGCTTTAAGGAGACTTTGTGAATTCAAAGGACTCGGATTTATTGATTAATATTTTATGTGTTATATATATATATATATATATATATATATAATTATGTTTTGTTTTATTATATTTATATATATTAAATAATACTATATATTACAGTTAACAATCTTAAAGCAAATTTATATTTTCTGTAATTATAGTTTGATTTAATATACATAGTATTCTGTGATATGATTGAATGTTATTACATGCAATTCTGTTATTTCCAATTTCGTAGAAATATATATATATATGCAAATATATATAATATTCGATTATATATATATATATATATATATATATATATATATATATATATATATATATATATATATATATATATTCTGTTTATGCATGAATAGACATTAATAATTACTTATAATGATATTTTTGGTGTAATATAGATTACATGCATGCTTTTGGTGTAATATAGAAGTCATCATTTAAGACTGCAGTACTGCATCATGCATATATAAAAGTTATCCGTGTACATTTTTCTGGCAAACTAAAATTTATTTCTGTTATTATATATATATATATTATTTCGGCAATTAATATGAGTAAGTTAATTGTGTTCGGATGAAAGAGCAGTAAGTTTTTGCATCTCAGTTTTAATTTCAAACAATAAATGCAGTAAATTTAATATTGCATGTTCTGATTTCCTGCAATAAAGTGCAGTAAGTTTAATTGCATGTTCTGTTCTTTTGCATGTTAATTGCATATTTATTGCATGATAATATGTATTCGTTAATTGAAAAAATAAAAATAAAAAAATTCGTTCATATTCTGTTTTGATAATTGATATGTACTTATATAATAACAATAAGTTGTAATTATATAATGTACTTGTATATCACTGTTCGTTAAATAATTTGTACTTGTATATATACTTGCATATTACTGTTCGTCTGAATGCAGTCAAATTTTCTGTATATATTTTCTCAAGTTCCCATTGTAGTTTGATTTCAAATCCTTAGAAAATTTGACTTTTAAAGCTTATCTTTTTCTCCTTCAAGAATATCAAGTAGACACTTAATGCCTTTATTTTCGTATGCATGGCTGGTTTGTATATAACATGTTTTGCATGACTGTTATAATTTTGTATGTTGTTATAAACATATTCTATAACATTATTGGAAGCCTATAAACTAACAGTAAGTAAGCCTTTGAAAATCGACATTTCTGTTGCATGTCAAATATATAATATTCTGTTATTATATATAAATTACATATTAAAAATTGCATGTTTATATTCTGTTATTTCTAATATTACATGTGTAGGATATATAATATTTTGTTTATATATATTCTATAATTGTAGTAGTGTTTTATGTAAACAGAAAATTGTTTGCATATTAATAGATACTATTCTGTTATTGTTTTCAAATTCAAATAACAGTTTATTTTGATTGCTAAAATATAGTATTGTGTTAATATATAAATATTCTGCAAAAACAAATTTGTAAGCAAAATTTGTTACATCTTGTACAAACAGAAATTTGTTTCTGTTTATTGACAATTGTCATCTTTGTATAAAAGAAATGGCGACAACAAGCACCATTCATGCCATGAGTATGTCTCATGGAGAAAAGCCTGAAAAGTTCAATGGAACTGATTTCAAGCGTTGGCAACAAAAAAATGATATTTTATCTCACAACATTGAATTTGGCTCGGTTTCTACAAGAGGACTGTCCTACTCTTGTTGAAGGAGAAAGTGACAAGGAGAAAGTGGCTGCTGTTGATGCATGGAAACATGCAGATTTCCTTTGCAGAAATTATGTAATGAATGGATTAGACAATACACTATATAATGTGTATTGTACAATTCAATCTGCAAAGGAACTTTGGGAATCTTTAGATAAGAAATATAAAACTGAAGATGCTGGCATGAAAAAATTCATTGTCGGTAGATTTCTTGATTATAAAATGGTAGATTCCAAAGCAGTTATCACTCAGGTTCAAGAATTACAAGTAATTCTACATGACATTCATTCTGAAGGAATGTCATTAAGTGAATCATTCCAAGTTGCAGCAATGATTGAGAAACTTTCAGCATCATGGAAAGACTTCAAGAATTATCTGAAGCATAAACGCAAAGAGATGAATCTTGAAGAACTGATCGTGCGACTAAGGATTGAAGAGGACAATCGAGGATCTGAGAAAAAAAAGTGGGAAGAATTTCATTGAAGCTAAGGCAAATGTTGTAGAATAAAGGCCAAACAACAACAAAAGGAAGCGTGAAGACAAAGAAGCTTTCAAGGCCAAGAAAAAATTCAAGGGCAAATGCTTCAACTATGGCATCCAAGGACATAAATCAAGTGAATATCGCAAGCCAAAGAAGTTTAAGAAAGAATAGAAGTCTTAAGCAAATGTGACTGAACTGGAAAAGTTGTCTGAAGATGTTTCAGACATTAATCTTTCTGCGGTTGTATCTGAATGCAATTTGGTAGGAAACCCTAAAGAGTGGTACGTGGACACTTCGAACAAATGGATGTTTTCTACTTACAAACCAGTAGAAAATGATGATCAACTCTTCATGAGAAACTCCTCAAGTTCAAAGGTTGAAGGACGTGGAAAGATTGTACTGAAAATGAGATCTGGCAAAGAATTGACTTTGAATGAAGTGTTTCATGTGCCAGATATTCGGAAGAATCTAGTTTCTGGGTCACCACTTAGCAAGAATGGCTTTAAGTTGATGTCTGTGTCTGATAAGTTTGTACTTACAAAGAAAGATATGTTTGTAGGAAAGGGCTACATGAATGATGGGCTCTTTAAGATGAATGTAATGACTGTTGTACTGAAGTCTATTGATAATAATAAAATTAATTCTTCTGCTTACTTGTTAGAGTCTTCAAACATATGGCATGCTAGATTAGGTCATGTTAATTATAATACTTTGCGTAGATTAATTAATTTAGAATTCTTGCCTAAATTTGATATTAATCTAAAACATAAATATGAAATTTGTGTGGAATCAAAAATGACAAGATTACCCTTTCATTCTGTTGAAAGGAAAACTGAACCTCTAGATTTAATTCACACTGATATATGTGACTTAAAGTTTGTGCAAACTAGAGGTGGGAAAAAATATTTCATAACCTTTATTGATGATTGCACAAGATATTGTTATGTATATTTGCTAAGAAGTAAAGATGAGGCTGTAGAAATGTTTCAACTTTATAAAAATGAAGTTGAAAATCAACTTAGCAAAAAGATTAAAGCAATAAGAAGCGATAGAGGTGGTGAATATGAATCACCATTTGAAAAGATATGCTCTACTCATGGTATTATTCACCAAACTACTGCTCCTTATTCACCTCAATCTAACGGTATTGCTGAACGCAAGAACCGAACATTGAAAGAAATGTTGAATGCTATGTTAAACAGTTCTGGAGCACCCCAGAATTTGTGGGGGGAAGCTTTGCTTTCTGCTAATTATATTCTTAATAAAGTGCCTCATAAGAAAACTCACAAAACACCTTATGAATTATGGAAAGGTCATAGACCTTGCTACAAATACTTAAGAGTGTGGGGGTGTCTAGCAAAGGTAATGGTTCCTAAACCTAAAAAGGTTAAGATAGGACCAAAAATAATTGACTGTGTTTTCATTGGTTATGCAAATAACAGCAGTGCTTATTGCTTTCTTGCTCATAAATCTGAAATTAACGATATTCATGTTAATACATTTATTGAATCAAGAGATGCATCATTTTTTGAGAATATTTTTCCATATAATGGAAATAATGATTCAAATTTGAACAAAAGACCTTTGGATGCTACTAGTGATAATCCTGAAAATATAGACAAAGAGTCTGTAGTGGATGAACCTAGACGTAGCAAAAGAGCAAGGACTTCAACGTCTTTTGGTCTGAATTTTCTAACATTTTTTATTAGAAAACGATCCTCGAACCTACAAGGAAGCAGTATCCTCTCCAGATGCTTCTCATTGGAAAGAAGCAATAAATAGCGAAATAAACGTGTATTGGACTATACATACTCAAAAATATGGACTGCACTATACAAGATATTCAGCAGTATTGGAAGGATATAGTGATGCTAATTGGATATCTGACAATAAAGACTCAAAATCCACAAGTGGATATGTCTTTACCCTTGGAGGTGCAGCGGTATCTCGGAAATCCTCAAAACAAACGTGTATTGCTAGGTCTACAATGGAATCAGAATTCATTGCGTTAGACAAAGCTGGAGAAGAAGCTGAATGGCTTCGTAATTTTTTGGAGGATATTCTAAATTGGTCAAGACCTGTGCCAGCTATATGTATACACTGTGATAGCCAATCAGCGATTGGAAGAGCACAGAGTCATTTATATAACGGTAAGTCACGTCATATACGACGAAGACATAATACCGTTAGACAATTGCTCTCAAATGGAATTATCTCAATTGATTATGTAAGGTCAAAAGATAATATTGCGGATCCGCTTACGAAAGGTTTAACAAGAGAGCAAGTGAAAAAATCATCGAAGGAAATGGGTTTAAAGCCTACTGTTTAAATAAGAGTCGTCATAGTGGCAACCCAACCTAGCTGACTGGAGATCCCAAGATCTAGGTTCAATGGGCAAACCGAACTATGTAGTACTCAGTAAAGCACTGAGGAGATATTTACTCCTAACCATTCCTAAGATGAGACAGTGCACATCTGCCGCGATAATCAGGATAAGATACGCTTTTAATGATTTCTATATCTTGAAATATGTTCAAGTGGGGTATTGCAGGATACTCTTGATAGAAGTCACCTACGTGAGTAAGAAGGGGGCCACTTCTGTGAGAATTTTGAAGGCTGAATTCTCTAATATACTTACGAAACCAAGAGGTGTTTCAAGGCCAAAATGAACACAAACGTGAGAACCAACTATGTCTAAAGAGATATTTTGTGAATTCTATTGTCTTAGTTTACACAAAAAGCTGACAGTTCAAAGACATCAAGTCTACTGATTAGCCGAGTAAATCCGATAGATTTTACTAGGGCAAGTTCAAAGCCACTTGGCTACTTAACCTGATGAAATATCTTTTCTCATGTACTCGAACTAGTGTCTGCATATTCATAACATATTTTGCATATTGTAAAGCCAATTTTACATTCATGTGGGGGATTGTTGGAAATGGGATTTGAATGAGAAAATTAACTCGGGTCGGGTCGTGGACTCGGGTCGGGTCGTGATCGTGACGGACGGGTTTATGATACTACGTCGTTTTAACGACGGTTACATGCAAATTTTTCCTATAAATAAATGGTGTGGGAAAACATTTAAAAGAGAAAAAAGATACAAATTTCCCTTCCATTTCTGAAAATATTTTCTATTTCGTCCCGTTCTGAAAAACCCGTTCTAGAATTCTCGTTCTGCAGTTTTTCCGTCCCGTTCTGCAGTAAGAAATTCCCGTTCCTTCCCTTCTGCTGTCCCGTTCTCGTTCTGCAGTTCCGTTCTGCATATTTTTCCCGTTTCTGAGTAAGTGTAAGTGTATGAATACACGATTTTTCATGCATCATTACTATAATTTCCATTTACATGCATCATCATTATTATTGATAGTAAAAGTTCGAGTACATAACATAGAATTTGCGTTCGATGAATTCTTAATTTTGTAATGCTACTAATTAAGAATTGAAATCCGTTTTATCTTGGGAAGCAATTATTCAATTAACCCTTAGCATCTGTGGGGGAATAAATTTGCTTTAAGGAGACTTTGTGAATTCAAAGGACTCGGATTTATTGATTAATATTTTCTGTGTTATATATATATAAAATTATGTTTTGTTTTATCATATTTATATATATTAAATAAAACTATATATTACAGTTAACACTAATAGCAGAGACCTGGACGACTTTCTTAACCTTCTTACTGTCTGACAGGAATTCTTGGACATCATTTGAGGTAACCCAATGGGACGATAATAAAGACATGAGATGCATATTCTTTTTCCATTCAAATAGAGCTTCCTCTCTATCTTTTTGTGAAAAATGGTGAGCAGCAGAGAAGATGGCACGAGCATTTTCCCCTATAGCCGGACCAATGTTAAGTTCAGTACCCATAACCTGGGTAGAAGAATCGTCCGAGCTGATATTTATACCCAACTGACCATGGAAGGCCTCCAATTCTCCCATTTCCACAATACCCAGAGGATGAGGCAGAGAGGAAGGTGAGCTTGGGTTAGAGATACCAAAATCTTCAAAAAGGTCCCTAGAGGGACTACTTTCAGAGTTGCCGGCGGAAAGGTGATTGTGACTGACCATAGTGAAGGAACAGAGAAAGAGGGGGGGGTGTAGTAGGCTTAGCAGCGAAGGAGAATGTAGAAAGCAAGAATGGAAGCAAAGCACGAGACCGGAAGAAAGGAGAGGGGGGAAACGGGAAACTTAGGTAAGGCCTCAAAAGTTAGGTGGGTTCAGTAGGCGGGAAAAGGGTTGGAAAGTAAGAGAGAAGGTAGACTGGTAGATCAAATATCCTAGAGAGAGAAACATTGGATTGATAACTTTTTGTTTTATAAATAGATGAAATATAGATATATAAAATTGTGTATAACAATTTATATTCGTATATCTATAAATGTAAATAAACAAGAGATAATTCAGCTAAGTTAAATCAAATGAATTATCTCAATTACTTGAACCAATTTTCTCTTCTCAAATAATTAAAACTTTGGTAAGAAGATATATAAAGCTTTAGAGAGAGAGAGAGAGTGTGTGGGTAAGGGGAGTAAGCTTTTTTTTCACTTGAATTGGCAAAAATCAAATGAATGAAAGACTCTGTATTTATAGAATTTTAAGGTCTGGGGCAAAATGATAATTTTGAAATCTATTTTTGAAATCAATGGATGAGATTACTTCAATTTTATTTTAATGGTTCGGATGTAAATAAAGCAGACGAATTTCCAGCAAGAAGGAATTAAGTTTTTCGCCCATGCACTTCTTCGATAACTTAATGCAACTAATGTTAAATCAAAGCCAAATTCAACATATCTTATAAATTCGGTCAAAGCATATCATAAACAACCATGTCCCATAAAGAGTGTTACCAAATGACCAAGTGTTTGCACACACACACACGACTATATATATATATATATATATATATATATAGGTCGGATCCTGTCCAGACTCCCGGACAGGTTTAAAATTCGGACTTTTTTTTTGCTTTTTTTTTTAAACAACTAAAAAAATTATGGAATTTAAATTTTTATATAATACAGTGTTTTTTGCGTGATTTGGATGTCTATAACAAAACATGTCTGTACAGTCTGGGCAGACTGTACATACATTGGTTGGTGTAGGTATTAAAAACACACCCAAAACACTGTATTATGGAAAAATTTCAGTTCCATAATTTTTTTTAGTTGTTCTACAAAAAAATAAAAAATAAAAATTTGGGTCCGGATTTTGATCAGGTCCGGGAGTCCAGACCTGATCAATTTTATATATATATATATATATATATATATATACACGGAAAGCTTCAAGAGCATAATTCTTAAATAGCATAATGTCTTAAATAGCATAATTTTATCAAAATGATGTCGTTTTCATGGGACGCGGTGACATTTTTGTAAATACCATGCCACCGCGTATTTACAAAAATGCCACCACGTCCCATGAAAACGACGTCGTTTTGATAAAATTATGCTATTTAAGGCATTATGCTATTTAAGAATTATACTCTTGAAGCTTCTCGTATATATATATATATATATATATATATATATATAGGGTCTCCATCCACAGCAACCGGTTGTTGGGGAGCAACCCCTTTTTGGCCAGCCGGTACAAGCTGTTACGGCTTATAAAAAAAAAAATTCTAAGGCCGGTACAAGCTGTACCGGCTGGCCAAAAAAGGGGTTGCTCCCCAACAACCGGTTGCTGTAGATGGAGACCTATATATATATATATATATATATATATATATATATATATATATAGAGTCCCGTTCTTAGACGGACTCAAATGACGGACTAAGTTGACGGACTCACACCTTTCTCTCTATCGCTCTTCCCTCTCTCTCTGTATCATCCAAAAAGCACGCCAATTAGAAAATTTCACCTCCCTCTCTCATTGCGAAAACTGGTAACGGGTCCATCGAAAGAGAATCGATCCCTTCTCCCAGCCTTGGGAATCTCTGCCTTCTCCCTCTCTCTTCGCGAGGAATCGTCGCCTTCTCCCTCTCTCTTCGCGAGGAATCGATGCCTTCGCGAGAATTGGCCCCTTCTCCCTTCCTCGTCGATTCTAGACCAAGGTAACAAATTTGGGTGATAATTTTCATGTTTTATGGGTTGATATCAGGATAGATTCATTCCAATTTATGATTTGGTGTTCAATAATAGCTTTTTTATAAATTTTACTTAATAAGGGCCAAACCCTATAATCTGCAAAATTATTGTGTCCAATTTATGATTTGGTACTGTAATTTTGCCTGCTACATAGTTCTGTAGTACCTATTAACCTCTATAGCTTCGTGAATTCAATCATTTCATTCCTCTTAAAGTTTACTTCTTATTTCTATAGCATATTCTCCTCTTTGGATGAATGAATGTGACATACTTTTAATACTCTTTTAATTGGTTCTACTTGCTGTTATCATCAGACTTGTGATTGCTACCACTATTTTAAGGATTGGGGGTTATAACAGGGAATAACCTGTGTGTGGATATTACAGGGAAGAAGTGCGGTAAGGCTCCAAAGATACAGAGACTTGTAACTCCACTATAGAGGGTCATGGCTTCCTAGTTAAAAAACATAGAGGGTAGTATATCAAATACAGTTGAATTCTGTGGCATGATTTTTCAGTTGCTCAGTTTCAACTGGTTTGTAAAGTTTTATGTGTTCAGACTCATTTGTTTTCTTATTCTTTGATATTATCTTAATTATGAGACTAAACTCTGTCTCTACACTGAATGTTGGATAGTTCCCATAAATGTCTGTGATACAACTTACAAGCTTATATACTCTAATCACACTAATGTTCATTTTTTGGTTGTATTTTTAATCCCAAGGTGAATGTAAATATGAATATGACTTTTCAAGCTGTTTCCTGTTAATTTCCATGACCAGATGGACAAGGCTTCTGTTCTTGGAGACGCTATCAATAAGAATTCATTGTGAGAAAAAGAAAGTGTTATGTCAATGTTTCTGCAAGACAAAAAGAGAGTAGAGAAAGGTATGAAGCTGCAAATGAGTTATTTCAAGAATTAAAGGAATATTGTGGATCTTCTAGTGCTCGGGTATATGCAGTAATGATCAAACATTTTGGAAATTGGAAGTGACAAAGCTTGCCTCTTCCATTTTTTCTTCTTTTTCTTTCCCTTTTATAATGTATGGTTGTGATATACATGTACAATGTGATGTACTTGGTAAAAATTCTATAGCATCTCAATTGTTTTTGGACTTGTGAAAAGATGAAGTCTTCAGAGGTATACAGTTGCTGCTACTGCTCGTAAGCTCAAGGTTGTTCCAAGTTTTGAGATGCTTGAATCTACTGAGATAGGACTATGAATTATACCATGAAATATTTTGTGCTATATGAAACTATAAGATGGATCAAATTCTACTATCATATTGACCGAAAATATAAATTTGCAGCTAGGATTCAAATAAAATAACACTATTGTTAAATAAAATGATTTAGTTATTAAATAGTTTTTGATATTTATGGTCCTGATTGGGACGGAACCCCTGCAACCTTCATTCACAGTTATAAATTACATGGACCTATAAAATTACTCATGCTCCTACTTGGGCAAATTTACCAGCACAAAAAAACAGATGGATAGTTTATTTGCTATAAACTTGAAATTGGTCATCACTGGAATACAAATGCAGCAAAAATTGATAGAAAAAAACAAGAATAGGCCATCATCTCCTTGTCGTTTTTAGCAATCTCAGTCTGTGTTCTCTCTAACATCTGTGTCTTCTGCATTTCCAACGGTTTCGACACTGAACATCTGACCTGTCAAGTTTTTGACTCCTGCAAAACCTTTCCTGCAATTTCTTGCCATTCCTCTAAACGAAGGCTCTTCCTCCCACGCTGAAGAAACCTGTCCCCCAAAGCATCTAGCAGAATAAACGTCTCATGTTCAGTCCAGTCTGAAAGTGAGCTCCGCCCAACATAAGATGGCTTTGGATTTGAAATAACCACTGTTGATGGTGCTGCAACTCGAGGAGCAAATTCATAACTTGATATCTTCCTTTTCTTTTGGTGTCTATTTTGATCAATGCTTTCAATCCTCCTACTATAATCATTTATGACATCATCATCTCCTTCTTCCTCATCATCATCATCATCATCATCATCATCATCATCATCATCATCACACCTGCCATTCTGCTGAATGCCATTCTTAACATTATTTTTTATAGCAAAATTTTTATAGAAATATAGCCTCAGACCATCTCAAAATCTACAAAATTGTTTTAACAAAAATTGAACTTTATATATATATATATATATATATATATATATATATATATATATATATATATATTTCTCAACTAAAAATTTCTCCTTAAGTTTAGAGTACAATCACTACCCAAAACAGAAATAAAAATAATTATTCCTATCTTAAAAAGGTTCAATTATTCCCCAGAAAGAAAAAAAAGAAGAAGTTAAATTGCATCCAAATTCACCAATTTTTTATCCTAGTAAACATAGTTTCCAACAAAACAAATCACTAAAGTGTTATCCCAAGAACAAATTATATTAAAGTCCGTTACAAAATAAAACTAATGGCTAACTTTCTAAAACTGAATCTTTTTATAAAATAAAAATTTAGAAGGAAAAAAACGCATAAACCGCACCGTAAAAATCGATGGTTCAATTTAGGAAATTTCATCTCTCCTACATAATTAAACTTAAATGTAAGAAGAAACCCATGATTCTCACCTTAATCCGAGCATAACCTAATTGAAGATCTCACTTCTTGAACTTTTTATTCAAAATCGAACACCGAACAAGAACCTAAATATATATACGGAGCAACGTTTTTGACTCGGCTCTTTGTGAGTGAGGGAGAGAGAATCGGGGAAAGAGAAGATGGAAGATGGAGAGAGAATCGGGGAAACAGATTTACAGAGAAAGCTTGGAAGTGTGAGAGGGAAGAGGACGAAGCGGCAGAACAGAAAGAAGAGTTTTCAGTAAACCCCACCCAACTCCTCTCTTTCCATCCAATTCTAAGCTCTTTTTTTTTTTTGGAACAATTACATTTTATAGTACATTTAAAAATATAATTACAAGAAAAGTGCCCTCATTAAATATTTACATAATTAATATCTTTAAAATTTTATTTTTATTATTAGTACATATTTATGATTCCTTTAATTATGGGATGTGTTTTAATTCTCAACCATCTTTCCCACAATTTTCTCCCCATCTCTCCCACGATTTTCTCCCACTCCATTTATGTTTCCCTTCTTCTTCTTCTCCTTCCTCCCTCCGCCTCCTCCCTCCGCCCCTCTCCTCCCCCTCCCTCCGCCCACGCCCCACCCCCTCACTCCGCCACCCCCTCCTCCCCCTCCCCCTCCCTCCGCCACTCTCCTCCTCCTCCCCCTCCCTCCGCCCCTCTCCTCCTCCTCCCCCTCCACCCCCTCCCTCCACCACCCCCTCCTCTTCCCCCCTCCCTCCTCCCCCTCCCTCTCCCTCTCCATCCGCCACCCTCCTCCTCCTCCTCCTCCCACTGCCCACGCCCCACCCCCTCCCTCTGCCATCGTCACTTTGTTTCTACAGTTTTTTTATAATGCAGTTGGTAGTCAAACCTTTATATCAAGGTAACTAATTCTGTTTTATTAAGTTTCCAATTTATTTTGCATGTAATACAGTTGGTAGCCAAACCTTCGTGCAGTTGGTTGCCAAACTTTCAGATCAAGGTAACTAATTCATACTGCAGGTGTGAAGGTAGATTGATTATCTTGGTATAAAAGTTTGATTACCTTGGTATACAAGTTTGGTTACCTTGGTATAAAGTTTTGGTTACCTTTGGTATAAATATGCATTGTTCTATTTTTTATTTACCAACATGAAATTGGTTGTCAAACTTTTAGACCAAGGTAACCAATTCAGTTGTATTTGATTACCAATTTTATTTTAAATGTGATGCAGTTACTAGTCAATTTTTGTGGCGGCGGCGGCGGCAATGTGGCGGCGGCAGTGGTGGCGGCGAGAGAAGAGGATGATGAACATTAGTTCCTTCATAATTTTTTATTTTTAATTTTCTCATTTTGATTTGAATTTTGAAATATGGATTTGAAATTGTTGTTAGAGACAAGATTTGAATTTGAATTTGAATTATTAGTTATCCTTGATTTTAGATTTCTTTATTAATGTGAATTGTACTATTTTTGTAATATGAGTCTTAATTACACTTTTTTTGTAATTATTTAGTTGATGCACTTTTCTTGTAATTATTTTCTATTTGTTGTATACTTATGTAAAGGACCCTTTTTTTTTCACACCCCAAGAGTCCAATCTGGGTTTGTTTCTTTCATTTTGACCCGGATCTTTCAAATGACCCGTGTGCTTTTTTTTTTGATGAGTCCGCCAAATAGTCCGCACGCTTAGTCCGTTTTAGAACCTGCCTATATATATATATATATATATATATATATATATATAGAGTCCGGGATCCCGGACTCAACTAAAATACGGACCTTTTTTTTTTTTTTTTTTTTTTTGCTTTTTTTTTTGAAACAACTAAAAAAAAAAAAAAAAATTATGAAATCGAAATTTTTCCATAATACAGTGTTTTGGGCGTGATTTGGATGCCTATAACGAAATATGTCTGTACAGTCTGGGCAGACTGTACATACATTGGTTGGGGTAGGTATTAAAAACACGCCTAAAACACTGTATTATGGAAAAATTTCAGTTCCATAATTTTTTTTTTTTTAGTTGTTCTACAAAAAAAAAAAAAAATTAAGGGTCCGGATTTGATCAGGTCCGGGAGTCCGGACCTGATCCTGGTTGTATATATATATATATATATATATATATATATATATATATATATGCATATATATATATATATATATATATATATATGTAAGAAATCTTTTTGCCCAATTTTATTTTGTGAGTTTGAAAGAAAATAGGATCTCCTTGCTTTGGAAATTTTTTATATGAATCAATTTATTTAACACTTGATATTTAAATTATCAAGGTCAATAAAAATTAATTCAAATAAAGTTTAGAAAAATAGTTTAGATAAAAGTAAGTAAAATAATTAATTAAATATCAAACCTATTTAATTAATTTAATTACTTCATAATTGTTATCATCAAAATATACTAAAACTTTGGAGACCTATCAATCTCCCCCTTTTTGATGATGACAATTATAAAAAATATTTTCTATTAAGGGTCTCCCCCTAAAATTATGAAGTTCCCCCCTTACATAATGAATATTTCAAATTAGTACATTCAAATCAGTTTAATTATAAAAATTTTAACATTTTAGCAATTTATATGACATCCTATAAACAGTTCATATAATATTTTTCTTTTCCCCCTTTGTCATCATAAAAAATGATGGGGAGAAAAGTTGGACCTGTAGAAAAGGTTAGTCTTTTGTTCCTGCAAAAGAGTTAGTAACCATAAAACTATGATAAGTTGTTCTAGTAGTAGTAGTTAGTAGTAGTTAGTTACAGTCATCCAAAATAGTTAGTAATATTACAAATACTTCAAATAGTTAGATGTCATCCAGATTAATAGGAGAGAAATGTTGAGTAGTATCTGGAAGATTGTCATCTGGAAATAGTTGTGCTACATGATCAACTGGTTCAACACTTGTTCTTGCAATGAACTGATATGGAGCCCATTAACAGTGCATACTCACCATCATAAAATAAACCATATTCTTAACAGAATGCAAGGACAATTGCATATCTTCTAATTTTTCTGTTATGAGATTTTGGATGTTCAGAAGAAGTTGTTTCATACTATTAAGAGAGTCTATTTTTGTGGCCATATTTATGTTAGACTCTATTACCTTATGATCAAAAGGTTTAAAGGTGGAAGATTGAGATGAGAGACAATATTACTAGTTGGAACCAATTGAGACTAATGTTGTGAGACATTTATCTCCAGATAGTTGAAAATATGAGTGAGTAACAGACCAAAACCCAGATGGTTATTGTGAAAGTAGAACTCAAAAGAAGATAACAGAAAGTAGGTTAAATTATAGGGCATGCATTCATTCAAAATACTTTTGATAAGTTCCAAGTCAAAAGGAAGTAATTTTTTATCTTCTCTAATAGGCATAAAAATTTTCCTAAGAATTTTTCCCAAAAAATGATTCTCAGCAGTGAGGAATTCCAGTTCAATTTTATAAATAACAAAGCATGTACCATTTGGTCAGTGACAACAGACAAATTATGTTTAAAAAGTATACATTCTTTAACAAAAATGCCAAAAGGATGAAAATAAGAATTGACCTTGGGTAACTTTAATGTGGAAAGATGAAGTTGAAGGTCATTGATAAGGAAATGTTCATCAATGACATGTGTTTGGCCTTGAATGCATGTGGTGATACTAGTTAGCAGACCAGATGAGTTTTTAGAAAATTCCATATGAGTGTAAAATTCAAATATGAGACTAGGATAAATAGTTTTGTCATAAAATGTAACCAAACAATCCCACCCAATATTTTTGAGTTTTTCAAATAAGTCTGGAAAGTTGTTAAAAGTGATCACATTTCCTAGAGACAGATTATGTCTCATGATTCTATATTTAGCTTGAGCAGATGCATTAGTGAGATGGGGAACACCATGAGAGAAATGCAATTTAGAGTGTAAAGGAAGTTTCTTACGTCTAGATGAAAAAAGAGTAGACATGAGGAAGAGAGAAGCAGGTAGCAGAGGTGATGAGATGAAACTAAGAAACAACCGAAGACATGAATGCACCATGCTGTAAAATGAACTTATATATATTAAAGAAAGGTAATGATATGCTTCAGATAATTAATAGACATGGAGAGACTAACCTAAGAATATATACGATACATAACCAGTCAAGATTAGCAGTTGTAATCTATTTTATTTATTTATTAATAAAAGAATTAATTATTAAATGCATTTATTATCTATATGGTGTTGTTTTAATAATATGTGATAAACCTATAGTTTTAAGCAATGCTTTTAGAATCATGATGAAATCATGCTAATGATCAGATCTAAATTCTTAGATAGCTTAAAACTAAAATATTCTCAATCAATGAATTACTAAAAAGGGAATTAGTGAATCCGGATAGATTGGTACATACGTTGCTTTCTCATTAGATGAGGATGATTGATGTCATGATCATTTGCGTGGAGACACTAAAGCAAGTATGTAGGTGATTATTGGAGAATAAGTTCACTGAACGTTACTCCTTAAGGAATACCTAATGGAGTTTTACTTGTCTGCCAATAGGAATTCCTGTAGTTATAGTAGTACAAATGATTCTTAGACTTGAGATCATCATAGTATCTTATATATAATGAATTACACTTTAACTTATTCCTTAAGACTCTTAGACAATATCAAAGGGTATGTTTGGGAGTAATAAGTTATATATGGAGATAATGAATGATTAATAAATAATCTACCACTTCTAATAAAAGAAGAGAAATGTCCTATGTGATTCGATAAATGACAACCCAGAAATCCTTGGCCCCAGGTGGAATGAAATTAGAAAGTAGTTTTTAATTTGCATTCATTAGGATTTGTGCATTTAGGAATCAAAATACATATAATTAAATAAAATAAGACTTGACAGTAATTCTATGTCTTATATTTAATTGGGACATTATATGGTGGAAGGATTGAATTATACGGTAACTATTTACTCAAAGGTTCTTTTACGATTAATATTGAAATCTATATTATCTTGAAAGTCGTTGATCGCTAGGGAGGCTTATCCCTATTGTAGAATAAATATTATTTATTTAAATAAATTAATAGTTTAATTTATTTAGTTAAATAAGATTAGAATCGTTCTAATTAATTTATTCACAACTGGTTTAATATGGAGAACCTAAAGGGTTACACCATAAAAGGAAGAATAATTATTTAAAAAGTTAATGGCATAATCATAATAATATGTTAAGTATATTTAATTTAATCTATGGTGATAGAATAAATTAAATAGCTTAATATTTATTATTTAATATTTTGAAAATATTAAATATAAATTAATAAGAGGAGTCTTATTAATATTATTATAATTATTATTATTTTAATTTCTAAAAGAGTTTAGGAATTAATTTAATATATAAGTACTCTCATTTATCAATAGTATCAGGAAGCTAAATTAATTAAAGGAGTTTAATTAAATAAATAATACTCCTTCCGTCTCAAATTAATTGCTCAGTTTTGACTTTTTAAAGTCAAATTGACCATTTTAAAACTAATCTTTTTACTATTTTTGCTAAAATATTGGTGAAGAGATTATAACCAAAACAAAATATATACAATTTATTACTAACCCCAATTTTTATAATTTTAGAAATATATTTATATATGCTTAATTATTAATTCTAAAAATAGTCAATTTGACTTAAAAAAGTTAAAATTGAGCAATTAATTTGAGACGGAGGGAGTACGTTATTTTAATTAAATAGGGTTACCTGATATTTTTATAAGATGAGTCTTATATCAGATATCAAATATACGTGATTCCAGTAGTTGGAGAGTACGCCCCATTTTTCTATAGAGATAGGAAAAACTAGGGTTTTAGCTAATACACCATTCTTCTTGAAAATTCTTTTTCGTTGGTGGATCACCTCTAGAGGCTACACTTGGGTGGCTAACATTGATCAAAGGAAAGAAATTGAACTCAGAGATTCAAGGAGATCGCGGAGAAGTAGGAGTTAAATTCGTACATGTGGAAGCTCGTATATACAAAGGTATAATTCCATAACTTCTTGTTATTCGTTTTAATTAATAATATGCATAAAGGATTATCCGAGTAATTGATTTGTGAAAAATTTTAAAATCTAGTTTTATTTGCTTCCGCTAATTTTGCAATTTGATTACTACTTTGATCTTCACAAAACCTTACAATGGTATCAGAGCCAAACTTTATGCGAATTATTAATTGTTTTGATTCCATATATGTATGAATATGTATTTAGAATAATTTATTGGGCATAATTTGGTGTATAAAATTTAAAAAAAAAGAAGTTAAAGCCTGTTATTCGAGATCTGAATTTCATTGTGCCTTATCCGCGTGTTTTTTTAGGACATATATATATATATATATATATATATATAAGGGCTATATGTATATACACAACTGTGTATTACACAGTAGGTCTATGACTACATATTTTTTGGGCTATAGCGACGGTAAACTATTGTTATAGCCTAGAATAGCTATGACGACGGATGAAACCGTCACTATAGCCCAAAAACCGTCGTCATAGTCTACTGTGTAATACACATCTGTGTATTTACATTTTTCCCTATATATAATATTCTTAATAGTTTTATAATTAAAATAAAGAGTTTGTTTTAATCATGAAAATTAGATTTCATGCAATTTAAAAATGCCCATTAAATGATACTCATATATATATGGAATGATTTTAATTCATAAAATGAATGTGTTATTTATTGATACACATGATGATATATATGATAATACATAGAATTGATTATGGAATATTGACTAATGTGATTGAATTTATTTTGGTTGGATGCTTGGATAAATGTATTTTATTAAATAGGGTATGCGTACATCGTCTTTTCTGATTTTATTATTGATGTAAATTCTATCTCTCTCCTATGTAATTACCCTTGACTGTTGATCAAGGTTTCTATTTAAATTAAATAATTTATGTAATAGGATTAGTTAGAATTTCTCAAAGAACCGGAGATCATGGAAAAAGAAGCGCTCGAAGACCAGTTTGTAATGGAACCCGAGTTTAAATGAAATAGTTATATTTAAAAATTTATTCTTGCACCCTAGGGTTTGACCGTTTGGTTCACTTGGTGGCTCTAGTGAACCAAATTAAAATAAAAGTCCATAATCAATCCGGGTAGAATATAGTATTCTATAATATGTATGCTAGTATTATATATATATATATATATATATATATATATATATATATATATATATATTATGCAAACATGCTTCAAATGTTTAATAATATGACGCATATTGTGTCGCCCCCAAAATAGGTGCATACATCACCCATCTTGAGTCGCCAAATACATGGTACAAAATTCAAATACAACTTAATTATACAACAGTCGTGTAAAATACGACAAAACATAATCTAAGAGTTTTAATAAGAATATTGTCATCTAGACAATATCCACACTTAATGGAGTCCTCATTACATTTATTGTCACATTATTTAACAGAATAGTAAGGACTACTAATGCTATCATATGTACCGTCACTCTGTTCCCCGACTAGTCCCGGCTACGTTCTCATTTCCTGAAGAGAACAGTGAAAGAAAGGGTGAGCTCAACTAGCCCAGTAAGAAATATTATGACTAAGATAATGGAAAATAAATTACCATTAGTCTTCAATAATGTTAAACTGATAAAATACAATAGACATCAAATTTAACTGCAGCGGAATAAGCAATCCATTAGAAGAGTCAAGTAGAGCATAAAATCTACTATCTTCTATGATTTAAAATGTTTTCGTCAATTTTTATCACAGAGACTCAGCTTAATAAATAAATCACATCATCGAGTCATCCCTGCACTACGGGCTAAGGATATTCATTAAATCATCAATGGTAATGGCTATACCGAATAATCCCTGGTCATAATCATACCAAAAACTATCCATTAATGCACTACAGGCTACTAAGGACTTTTACCACATCATTTATAACATTACAGGTCATGATTATATCGAATAATCTCTGGTCATAATCATACCAAGTTCATCTATGCACGTAAGCCAAAGATGACTTTCATCACAATATATGCATGAAGATGATGACAATGACATAATAATTCAATAAAATAAGTTCAAGAATAAATTTTAAAGATTTATAAGTTAATTTATCCTGAAATTAATTATGTCCAAATTGTCAACACGATACTATTTTATGGAGTAAAATTCAAGAATGCTCAGAAGAATATTTCCAATGAAAAGATACCAGATGAAGCTCAAATATCCAGGATATTCTACTAATTTCATAGAGTATAGAAGCCAAAACTTTAACCAAATGAGTATCACAGAATATATGAAACTCAAATGGATTTTCACTCGTCATGCGGTAATCCATGTAGACAGATCATTTTCACAATTTAATAAGGAATGAATACGATGGATCATTCACCATGCATGTGATAATCCACATAGATAGGTTATTTCAACAGAATAATAAAGAATGGAATAAGGTCTAGCGTAATCCACACAGACAGGATATTCCAACAGAATAATAAGAATGGAATAACAGAAGAATTCACCATGCATGCGATAGACTGCACAGACATGTTATTCCAACAGAATAATAAAGAATGGAACCAGGTCTAGCGTAATCCGCACAGACAGGATATTCCAACAGAATAATAAAGAATGGAATAACAAAGAATTCACCATGCATGCGATAGACCGCACAGACAGGTTATGTCAACAGAATAATAAAGAATGGAATAACAGAAGAATTTCACCATGTATGCGGTACTTCGCATAGACAGGTTATTCCAACATAATAATAAAGAATTGAATAACAGAAGAATTTCACCATGTATGTGGTACTTCGCATAGACAGGTTATTCCAACATAATAATAAATAATGGAATAACAGAAGCTCTCATCATGAATACGAAAGAAATAATTCCCCTTACCTTAGAAAGAAACTAGATACTGGAGTAGTGAGGTAGCAAACTTCTCTTCTTCTTTCTCTCTATATTTTCTCTCTATAATAATTGCTCTAAAGCTTTAGTGAATTGGAAGAATGATCTTTTATTTATAAGAAAATATAGTTTCGATAATTGCACGTTTTGGGGCTCGAAATATTACAGTACAATACCTTCAACTTTTCTTTCATTTTTAATTTAGTCCTGCAAGTATTATCAAACTTGCACCACCTCTCCTAATAGTAAATAATGTGAATCAATAGTTCAATCATGTGAATCAATAGTTATAATCATGTGAAAATATGAATTACAGTATAGTGCCTCCATTTATACCTCTATTTTTAACTTAGTCATGCAAGTATTATCAATCTTGTACCAACTCCCCTAATAGTACAAGAATGTGAATCAATAGTACACACATGTGAACAAATAATTATAATCATGTGAATTAATAGCAATTAATTACTCATTTATCCGGTTAATTACCCGACTAGTCAGTATAACTTCCAGACATCAATTAATATCGAAATAAATATCGATTTTCACTAACACTAATAATTCCAACACAATGGAACTATCAATTTCATCTTTAATCAACACGAACTTATTCATCATTAATATTATAACTCACAATATTTAACAACCAGGTCGTTCCCAGGAAAGAGGGGGCTATCCGATAAGAATTTCTCCTTATTGACGTGCAATTAGATGACCAAACCTCTCCTTGACAGAACTTCTATACATTATAAATATTGCAATTTCATAATATGAATAACTTTGTCGTCTCAATTATTGATTTAATAATATATCATATAATGCAGATGATACTGTGATAATAATCAAATCAATAATATAAGAGATATGATGCATCAATTACTGTAGCAATAATTGAGTATAACTGAGTGACTTCTCACATAAGCATCAATAATCAATACTGTGTGCTACTATGCAACCACGCGTATTACTCTACTTTTACTACCGGGTAGTTCAACAGTTTAACGATAAAACTTCCGCCGTTATTTTTATAAAAAGATAAATCTGTCGTTTTCTAACTACGACAATACTTTTGTTGTGGGGTTCACCAATGATTGTACCGTCGTATGAATATTTCCTGTTAAAATGAATATTCCCTGATCAATTGAATATTATATAACCACTTGCTTACTTTGCAAAATTTGTAAATTTTACCCACAACTATAACATTATATCAAATCCACACCATAATATTAAAAAATATATTTCGAGAAAATTATTCTTTATTCATAAAAGTTGGGGTTTTACAACCTCCCCTTCTTATGAAATTTCGTCCTCGAAATTAGGGTGCGTACCTGGTATGTCGAAGAGGTGAGGATACCTTTCTTTCATCTCAGATTCTTACTCCCAGGTCATTTCCTCCACATCGTGGTTTCTCCACAAAACTTTGACTTGAGGTATAACTTTAGAGCATAGAATATGATCTTATTATCCAAGATTTTAACAGGTAACTCTTCATATGTTAAATCTTCCTCTATCTTGTCTGGTTTTAATTCTATAATATGGTTCGGGTCTTTCACATATTTACGTAACATAGATATGTGAAAAACATTATGAACACAAGACATACTTGGTGGTAAGGCGAGTCTATAGGCCACAATTTCTACTCGATCGAGGATTAAAAATGGGCCAATGAATCGAGGTTTGAGCTTTCCTCTCTTTCCAAATCTTGTAACTCCTTTCCATGGAGCAACATGTAATAACACATGATATCCAATATTAAATTCCACGTCTTTTCGATGAAGATCAACATAACTCTTTTGTCGATCTTGTGAGGTTTTTATACGTTGTCGGATCGTTTGAATCTTTTCCATAGTCATACGTACCAAATCCGGTCCCAACAACGTTGTTTCACCCACCTCATCCCAGCATACTGGAGAATGACACTTTCTTTCATACAACGCCTCAAATGGAGCCATGCCAATACTTTCTTGATAACTATTATTGTAGGAAAACTCCACCAATGGTAAGAACTTGTCCCAACTTCCCTTGAAGTCAAGGACACAAAGTCTTAATAAATCTTCAAGAGTTTGAATAGTCCTTTCTAACTGCCCATCCATTTGAGGATGATATGCCGAACTAAATCGTAAATTCGTGCCCATAGCATTTTATAAACTAACCCAAAATCTTGAAGTGAATCTTGGGTCTCGATCAGAAACTATGGATACTGGCATACCATGCAATCTTACGATCTTGTTTATGTATACACTAGCAAGACGTTTAAGTATAAAAGTTTCTCGTATCGGTAAGAAAAGAGCAGACGTGGTCAATCTATCAACAATGACCCAAATCACATCTATGCCTTGAGAAACCTTGGGAAGACCAGTAACGAAATCCATGGTAATGTGCTCCCACTTTCATTATGTAATTTTAAGTGGTTGTAATGGACCTTTTGGCACTTGATGCTCCGCCTTGACTCGTTGACAAGTTAGACACCTTGAGATAAACCCTGCTATCTCTCTCTTCATTTTTCTCCACCAAAATGTATGTTGAAGATCACGATACATTTTTTGGTACTCCCAGGATGGATTGCAAATGGTGTGTTGTGCGCGCCTCCATCATGATTTTATACTTCAAGTCAGAATCATTAGGAACACAAAGTCTGGAGTTGACTCGAAGTATTCCTTCTTATTGATTCTTGCTTCCGGAATAACACCTTCTTTCACTTTGTTCTTCATACACATCAGCTTCAGGTCTGTAGTTTTAGCAGCTTTAACTTTATCGATTAAAGTTGGTTCCACTCGTAAATTCGTCATCATCACATGGGTCCCTGGAGTCTTTAACTCTATTTTCATCCTTTCCAAGTCATACAAAATGGGTCTTTGCGTTGATAATATTGCACTTGTACCCGCATATGATCTTCAACTTAATGCATTAGCTACTACGTTCGCTTTTCCAGGATGGTATTGGATGGTATGATCATAATCTTTCAACAACTCAAGCCATCGTCATTGCCGCATGTTGAGTTTCTTTTGAGTGAAGAAATATTTGAGGATTTTATGATCCGTATAGATCTCCACCTTCTCTCCATACAGGTAATGCCTCCAAATCTTAAGCATAAAAACGACTCGTTGCCAGTTAGATCATGAGTAGGATAATTCCTTTCATATTCTTTGAGTTGTCGAGAGGCATAGGCTATGACTTTCCCATGTTGCATGAGAACACATCCTAACCCTTTGCCTGAAGCATCACTGTAGATGACAAATCCCTCCGAGCCAGATGGTATTGTCAGAACAGGTGCTGAAATGAGTCTCCTCTTGAGTTCTTGAAAACTCTTTTCACATTCCTCGCTCCAATCAAATTTTGTATCTTTTCGAGTCAGCTGAGTTAATGGAGTAGCAATTCGAGAAAACCCTTCTTACGAATCTCCGATAATAACCAGCTAAGCCGAGAAAGCTACGTACTTCGGTCACTGACTTAGGTTGCTCCCAGCTTTGAATTGCTTCAATCTTTGCTGGGTCAACAGATATTCCATGATTTGATATCACGTACCCAAGGAATGCAACTTCCTTAAGTTAGAACTCGTATTTTTTCAACTTGGCATAAAGCTTGTTTTCACAAAGCATTTGGAGTATCAGCCTCAAGTGTTGCTCATGGTCTTCAGCGGGTTTTGGAGTATAAGAGGATGTCATCAATAAAGACGGCCACAAAGTGATTCAAATATTCCTTGAATACTCGGTTCATCATATCCATGAAGGCAGCAGGAGTATTAGTCAATCCAAAAGACATAACTAGGAATTCATAATGCCCGTACCGAGTTCTGAAAGCAGTCTTTGGAATGTCATCAGTTTTAATCTTCAAATGATGATATCCAGAACGAAAATCAATCTTTGAAAAGAATTTGGCTCCTTGCAACTGGTCAAATAGGTCATCAATGCGAGGCAACGGGTACCTATTTTTGATGGTGTCATGATTCAACTCTCGATAATCAATACAAAGTTGTATACTTCCATCTTTCTTCTTCACGAATAGAATAGGAGCACCCCCAAGGAGACGTACTAGGACGAATGAAACCGATGTCTAACAATTCCTGTAGTTGGGTTTTTAACTCTTGAATTTCAATAGGAGCCATTCGATATGGGGCTTTGGAAATGGATTTTGTACCGGATTCAAGGTCGATACAAAATTTAATTTCATGCTCTGGGGGTAGGCCAGGAAGTTCTTCAGGGAATACGTCAGAAAATTTATTAACAATAGAAATATCATTCAAATCTGACATATCTTTATTTAAATCCGTGACATGGGCTAAGAAATCTTGACATCCGTTTTTCAATAAATGAATAGCTTTATGACTTGATATGACAGTGATTGATTTTAGTTGTTTGGTTGCTTGAATTCACATAATAGGTTGGTTAGGAATATGAAAACTAACAACCTTACGAAAATAATCGATTTAAGCATGATGAGTAGTTAACCAATCAACCCCTAAAAGCACATCAAATGCAAGTATTTTCAAAGAAATAAGATCGACAGGTAACGTACGGTTACCAATTTGAATCAAACAAGACTTATAAACTGTGGATGTAATGAAGGTTTCTCCCAACGGAGTTTCAACAAATAAGTCAAAGTCTAATTTCTTCGGAGTCAAATTTAAACGTTGAGCGCAAATAGGATAAGTGAAGGAATGGGTAGAACCGGTATCAAATAAAGTATAAACTTCGCTAGAGTTTATGATTAGCTTACCCGTGATCACCTCGTTCGGATTCCTCGCTTTTTTGGGAGGTTACGACAAACGCTCTCCCTTGAACTACCGATTTTGTCTTATCTGTGACACCCTTTGATGCCTCCATCCCCGCTGGACTTGACTTTGGTGCACGACAAAATCGGGCTAGGTGACCTTCTTTTCCACAATTATAACATGCTTTGGACTGCATCGTGCAGTTTGGACTTATGTGTCCTTCCCCTCCACATTTGTAACATACGACCGGTGGTCGTTCTCCTTCCTTAATAACAGGTGTTGGTGCTGACGTCTTTCCATCCTTGTTGAATCTCCTCTTCTTGAAATGTCCACTCTTATTGTCATGGCCATGATTATCACCGATGTGATTATCATTTTTGGCATGTTGATTCCCTCCACGTTTGTTATCACCGCTTTGATGACTGCTACCACTGGTATTATCGACTTGTCGGTTGCTCTCTCTTGGTTGGGTTAACTCATTATCGCGCTCCAATAACTTAACCCTATTCACAACATCTGATACAAACACAGTTTGTGAGAAATTAGGTATTCATGTATCTTGGGTTTCAAACCTCTTAGAAACATTCGCGTCATTCTCTCCTCATTATCAACCAAGTGGGACGCAAACCGAGACAACTCTGTAAACTTAGCTTCGTATTGCGCCACGGTCATATTGTTTAGCTCAAGCTTGATGAACTCTACCTCCATGTGATGAATACTTTCAGGAAAGTACTTGTCATTTAACAGCTCTTCGAACTTCTCCCAAGACATTTTGAGTGCGGCAAGTTGAGTACGCTTTACAGATTCTCACCAGTAATCTGCCTCTGCTCGCAACATAAAGGTGGCAAAGGGAACCTTTTGCTCCTCGGAGCATCCCAAGACATCAAATATCTTATTGATCTACTTTATCCATGTCTCCGCCTTAAGTGGTTTTGGCTCTCCAAAAAACTCCGGTGGTCCCAGCTCCTTGAACTGCTTAGCGGTGACCGTCCGAGAGTTGTCAGTGCTTCCACCTGCATTTTGGACAGGAGCCGCTTTCGCCTGATGTTGCACGAATTGCATAAAGCCTCTGAACATCCCATCGTTCACTATTTCATCGGTGTTATTGTCTACATGAGGATTATTGTCTTCTTGTTGTACATTATCCTAGGCATTAATCTGTGGTGACTCAACGGTCTCATGTGCTTCATTGTTTATCTCAACATTTTCGGATACCATTTTCAAATACTGCCACAAAACAAGGGTTAATTAACATATCACATATTATCCCTATACTCTGACCGACCAATTAAATACCCAATAAACTTAGGTAGGTCATACTAGCGAATGAATTCCCCATCTCTCCCCTCCTAGTTCTTGTCTCACATCTTAGCCAGGGATCGTATCCCTAAGCTATGATACCAAGTGTGACGCCCCCAAAATAGGTATACATCACCCATCTTGAGTCGCCAAATATATGATACAAAATTGAAATACAACTTAATTATACAACAGTCATGTAAAATACGACAAAACATAATCTAAGAGTTTTAATAAGAATATTGTCATCTAGACAATATCCACACTCAATGGAGTCCTCATTATATTTATTGTCACACTATTTAATAGAATAGTGAGGACTACTAATACTATCATCTGGACCGTAACTCCGTTCCCCGACTAGTCCCGGCTACGTTCTCATTTCCTGAAGAGAACAGTGAAAGAAAGGGTGAGCTCAACTAGCCCAGTAAGAAATATTATGACTAAGATAATACAAAATAAATTATCATTAGTCTTCAACAATGTTAAACTGATAAAATACAATAGACATCAAATTTAACTGCAACGGAATAAGCAATCCATTAGAAGAGTCAAGTAGAGCATGATATCTACTATCTTCTATGATTTAAAATGTTTTCGTCAATTTTTATCACAGAGACTCAGCTTAATAAATAAATCACATCATCGAGTCATCCCTGCACTACGGGCCAAGGATATTCATTAAATCATCAATGGTAATAGCTATACCGAATAATCCTTGGTCATAATCATACCAAAAACTGTCCATCAATGCACTATAGGTTACTAAGGACTTTTAACACATCACTTATAACATTACAGGTCATGATTATATCGAATAATCCCTGGTCATAATCATACCAAGTCCATCTATGCACGTAAGCCAAAGATGATTTTCATCACAATATATGCATGAGGATGATGACAATGACATAATAATTCAATAAAACAAGTTCAAGAATAAATTTTAAAGATTTATAAGTTAATTTATCTTGAAATCAATTACGTCCAAATTGTCAACACGATACTGCTTTATGGAGTAAAATTCAAGAATGCTCAGAAGAATATTTCCATGAAAAGATACTGGATGAAGTACAACTATCCAGGATATTCTACTAATTTCATGGAGTATAGAAGCCAAAACTTTAACCAAATGAGTATCATAGAATATATGAAACTGCAAATAGATTTTCACCCGTCATGCGGTAATCCATGTAGACAGATCATTTTCACAATTTAATAAGGAATGAATACGATGGATCATTCACCATGCATGTGATAATCCACATAGATAGGTTATTCCAACAGAATAATAAAGAATGGAACCAGGTCTAGCGTAATCCGCACAGACAGGATATTCCAACAGAATAATAATAAATGGAATAACAAAGAATTCACCATGCATGCGATAGACCGCACAGACAGGTTATTCCAACAGAATAATAAAGAATGGAATAATAAAAGAATTTCACCATGTATGCGGTACTTCACATAGAAAGGTTATTCCAACATAATAATAAAGAATGGAATAACAGAAGAATTTCACCATGTATGTGGTACTTCGCATAGACAGGTTATTCCAACATAATAATAAAGATTGGAATAACAGAAGCTCTCTTCATGAATACGAAAGAAATAATTCCCCTTACCTTAAAAAGAAACTAGATACTGGAGTAGTGATGTAGCAAACTTCTCTTCTTTTTTCTCTCTATAATAATTGCTCTAAAGCTTTAGTGAATTAGAAAACTGATCTTTTATTTATAGGAAAATATAGTTTCGATAATTGCACATTTTGGGGCTCGAAAATATTACAGTACAATACCTTTAACTTTTCTTTCATTTTTAATTTAGTCCTGCAAGTATTATCAAACTTGCACCACCTCCCCTAATAGTAAATAATGTGAATCAATAGTTCAATCATGTGAATCAATAGTTATAATCATGTGAAAATACGAATTACAATATAGTGCCTCCATCTATACCTCCATTTTAACTTAGTCATGCAAGTATTATCAATCTTGTACCAACTCCCCTAATAGTACAAGAATGTGAATCAATAGTACACAAATGTGAACAAATAGTTATAATTATGTGAATTAATAGCAATTAATTACTCATTTATCTGGTTAATTACCCGACTAGTCAGTATAACTTCCAGACATCAATTAATATCGAAATAAATATCGATTTTCACTAACACTAATAATTCCGACACATTGGAACTATAAATTTCATCTTTAATCAACACGAACTTATTCATCATTAATATTATAACTCACAATATTTAACAATCAGGTCATTCCCAGGAAAGAGGGGACTTTTCGATAAGAATTTCTCCTTATTGGCACACAATTAGATGACCAAACCTCTCTTTGACAGAACTTCTAGACATTATAAATATTTCAATGTCATAATATGAATAATTTTATCTTCTCAATTATTAATTTAATAATATATCATATAATGCAGATGATACTGTGATAATAATCGAATCAATAATATGAGAGATATGATGCAATAATTATTGTAGAAATAATTGAGTATAACTGAGTGACTTCTCTCAAAAGCATCAATAATCAAATCGTGTGCTACTATGCAACCACGCGTATTACTCTACTTTTACTACCGGGTAGTTCAACAGTTTAACGATAAAACTTCTGCCATTATTTTTATAAAGAGATAATTCTGTCGTTTTCTAACTACGACAATACTTTTGTTGTGGGGTCCACCAATGATTATACCGTCGTACGAATATTCCCCGACCAATTGAATATTATATAACCACTTGCGTACTTTGCAAAATTTGTAAATATTACCCACAACTATAACATTATATCAAATCCACACCATAATATTCAAAAATATATTTCGAGAAAATTATTCTTTATTCATAAAAGTTGGGGTCTTGCACATATTATATATATATATATATATATATATATGTGTGTGTGTGTGTGTGTGTGTGCATGCACGCTAAACAAGATGAGACAAATAATAACTAATTCCTCAAATGTTTTATATATTAAGTCTTAAGCGTTTAAAGATATTTAGAATATCGAACGTCGCCTTCTAGCATGATAAAATTAATAGAGTATTAAATATTTAATATGAGTTTGTTGTGTCACCACAAGAAAAGTATTAAGTATTTAACATGTTAATTTATCACATTTGATGCTTATAAAGAAAATTGAATAATATTGTTTTGTTGTGTCACCACAAGGATAATATTTTTTTTTGAATATATGGAAATGCTAGGTTGGACTTAACTTAGATAATTTTGATTTGGATGTGCTTCCACTTGATCAAAATAATCCAAGAGGCAAAACATAAGGAGTTACATGATGATGTAATTGACAAGGAATTGTCTACCTATTTATTTATATATAGTTTGTTGTATATATATTTGAAATGAGATTTTTATTCTCATTAGCAAAATCTTTAATTAGATTTTACCGAACTATATAGATGATGGTAATATAGTTTGAAGAAAATAGTGGAAGATACTAATATAAAATAAGACCTAATTTATTTTGGTAAAATAAATTAATTAAATGAATGTTTGATAAAATATTATCTTGTTACATGCAGAAATTTGAAAATGTCACACTCACTAATTTCACTGTGTAGCATACTTGATGCTAACAAACTGACCGGACCAAATTACATGGACTAGTTAAAAAATCTGAGAATTGTTCTCACTGCTGAAAATATTTCTTATGTCCTAAATTCGCTCGTACCTGCAAATGTTGCAGAGACAACCTCCGAGGAAGAGATTGCTATTTTTAAACAGTGGAAAAATGATGCATATGTGGCTCAATGCATCATGCCTGCATCCATGAGTAATGAGCTTCAGCGTTAGCATGAAACCATGGATGCTCCTACTATGCTACTACACCTGCAAGAGCTATGTGTGACGCCCCCAAAATATACTACTTACAACTCCATTTATATAACTGTCGTGCAAAATACAACGACTTATATACTGTGAGTTTCAATACAAATATTGTTACGTATATAATACAACAATATTCATATTTAAATTATTACAATGCCATATAAAGCACAGCAGCAATTATATCAAGTCCCCGAAGGGACACGAGAAGATTTATGTTCTCCTCATTCTAATGGAGTGCACCTTTGACGCTTCCATATTCTGATTCGTTTCACCCTATTGTTGTTCACCAAAATTAAATATCAAATAATGTATAAAACATGTCACACACATTTTAAATAACCAACAATCCATCTTTGCACTATAGGCCAAAGATATACAACTGTAAAACCAATAATCAACAGTCCATCTTTGCACTACGGGCCAAAGATATACAACTGTAAAACCAATAATGCTGAGACTCAACTTAATAGTATCACGACCACGAATTATCCATGCACTACGGGCCAAGGATATTCGTGTTTTCAATTACGGTCATGATTATACCGAATAATCCCTGGTCATAATCATACCAAGTCCATCTATGCACTACGACCAAAGATGACTTTTACCACATCGTTTGTAACATTACGGTCATGATTATACCAAATAATGTCTGGTCATAATCATATCAAGTGTATCTATGCACTACTGGCCATAGATGACTTTCAACACAATATAAGCATGAGAATGATGACAATGATATATATAATGAATAAACATATATCATCAGACTAATAAGATAACATAGATCGTGTAACGATTGAGAAATTTGTAATTTAATTTAAATATTTATGGAATTAAATAAATATTTAAAATAATTTATTTATTGAGGAAAATAAATATTTGATGAGTTGTCATGAATTAATTTAGTTGCTAAATTAATTAATGTTAATTGAATCGAGTAATGATAATTTTATTTGTTAGATTTAATTTAAGGAAATAATTAAATTAAATCAATTTCTTAATATTAAAGAAAATAATTAAATTAAATGAATTGTTTAATTTAATAGAAATAAATAAATTAAATAAAGTGATGTTTCTAATTAAATTAGATGAATAATTATTTATTAATTTTAAGTATAATGATAATGAGATTTTTATTATTATTATATAAGTTATTTAAATTATCTAAATCTAGTTATTTAAATTAATTAAGCAACTTAATGGTGTGACATTAGTGTGACATGAAAACTATGTAATATAAATAATATAATAATAATAATCTAGTATGGGGAATTAGTCTGGAACCAAACATAGCTTTATGGCTTTTGGTTATTTCAACTGACGCTGCCTTTTGGCTTATTCAACTGACGTTTATGGGAGTCAATTTATAACTCTACGCATTATTTTCTAAGGCTTGTTAGCATAGAAAGAAAGCAGAGGAAGATGAGATTGAGAGTGAGAGCTTGAGAGATTATTCTGAGGTTTCAAGAGGAAGGAGAGGATTGCTAAACCTAGTCACCATCTTGTGCTAATCAAGAAGATTAAGGTATAATTAACTCCTAAATCTCTAAATTTTAGTTTTGTCTGAGTTCTCTGTAAATTGATTTTTGTTGAATCGTTGTTTCAAACGTGATTATGTGATATTGGTTATATTGTATAATCTGTTGTCATCATGTATTAGTGTTGTATCAGTTATTCAATTTGTGAGAATTGGGTTTATAGGAGGGAATTGAAATATCAGTGTTATGTTCATATGTTATGGCCTTAGAGAGTACCAATTTTAGTGGTCAATGTGTGTATAAAACTGTAAATTGATGCTTGCATATGGTAGTCCATTGAGATATGAACATAATGTAATTTGAATGGAATGATTTGGCCAAATAACGAATTCGCAGTGATGATTTTTGGGATAGATTGTCAAAAATGGAGTTTTATATGAAAAACATGAAAATTGAGAAATTAAAATAGTTTAATTTGATGTTTAATTGTTCTAAGTTAATGAATATGTGAGGAAACATGTATGTGTTAGTTTTATATCAGTTGGATGTGCTAATTTCACCGTTTGATGGGTGAAATTTGTGTTTGTTAGGCTAAAAAAGGCTACTGTTTACTGCCGTCTTTGCGTCTGCCTGAACTCCAGCGCAGCTGCGCCGGTCCCAAGCCTAAGTGTGGCGTAGCTGCGCCGCACCCTGAACTGATACAGTGAGGTCTGCTTATTGGCAGATCATGTGTAGTGGACTTATATTAGTTTAGCATGCATGTTAATGATGTTGAGGCATAATATAAACCACAATAACAGATTTTCATGCGTTGTTATATAAAGTGTAAAATAATTTAAGTGATTACCTGAATAAGTTATGTAATGAAACCAAATGAGATGTTTTCGAAAGATAGAGTTGAACGATTAAGTTGTGTTGATCAATGTGTAATTTCAGATTTGTTAAGTATATTTAACCTACGTGGTTAGGTGTTAAGTTAGGGTTGTGACTTAAATGATGGTTTAAACCCTAAAGTTAGTATTCATGCGATTAATTGTTGTGGCGATTTCAATGATATGTGTAGGATAATTGGAGATTATTTTCATTTGTGTAGCTTACAATCAAGGCAAGTTCTCTAACCCTACTTTTATAGTTGTGCAAGTTTCTAAACCTTGTCTCTTTACAATTGAGCAAGCTTTCTAACTTCATTCTTTTCATATTGAATGCATGTTCCCATTCCTATATTATTATTGTTCAAGTTCTTAAAATTGAGCAAACTTAATCTATCTTGAATATGTTTGTACAAGCTCTTATAACCTAATTCATTATATCGAGCGAGTGTTACTTTACTAATTATTATTCAAAGCACATATTGTTCTAATACATTGATTCAAATGAGATTGTTCTAACTCTTTTGGTTATAGCATTTTGTATGTATATCATGTAATTCCATTGTATCTATTGTTGATATCCGATCTTTGACTTTGATAGCCTTGTTCAGTTATAAATTCTGGTATTAAACCTTTACTGATGTAAATCAAATAGTGTTCTAAAATTCTAGAAACACTGATAAGTTAGTTCCAAACTAAACTTTCTTTAGTGCGGAAATTCTAAATCCAAACTGAGACGAACAACCCTAACATAGGGGATTTTGTACGTGTAACGTTTAGATGTTTGTGCATAATACATGGTACAAAGGGTTGATCCCCCTAAGTACGTTAAGAAGGGTTCGTATAGTCTAAATGACTGTTAAGGTTGGGTAATATCACCTAAGTACCGGGGACATAGTTCGTGGTCTTAAGACCCTCAGATAATTAAAGTTCGAACTTGTTTTCTAGTTTGATTTGTAGAACAAGTTCCTTATTGTACAGCTTTCGTTGTTCACTCTCATATTATTATCATTGCTACGTTATATGTTAGTGAGCATTTATTTGCTCACTCTTGCAAATAACACTGCAACTAAAGTGGAGAAAGTTGATGAGCCGTCGACTAGCAAAGGCAATCGACTAGCAAAGGCAAGGGCAAGATGTCCAAATGATGAAGACTTTTGAGAATTTTATTTTAATAAATTATGTTAAAGACTTGTTTTAATATGTGATGTATTCCGCAAACTTATGTAATAATTTTAAGGTTAGATTACCTGGGAATTTAATTTGAGATGATGCTGTAACCCTTTAATGTGAAAGATTATTGTTTAAGATAATTTAAATTATGTCTTTATCCTTTATTGATGGGTAGTTAGATGTAATAGTTTTGATAAGTGAGCACCAAATCCTGTGGGAATGAAGTACCTGGATTTGGGGGTGTCACAGATCTTAGAGATTTTCAACTTAATTATCCAGAGTCCAAATTGATAACATAATAATAGATGAAGCACAAACTATTAAGGATATTCTAATCCTTTCAGGACTTTTCACCTTTTAATGATAAACTGAATAAACTAATAATAATATCTTACCATAATATGGAGTATGAAAGAAAATGATATTCCTTTTACCATAAAAATGATACATTCTTACCACAATAATAATATCCCTTACCTTAGCATGTGTCTTGATTCTGCTTTCTGTGAAATTGATCAACTTAAACAATGCTTGCATTCCTTATCTACACTTGGAGTAACATTACACTCAATAGAAATACTCACAATATTATACTCACAATATCGTAGTAAAAGAATTCTATATTTTTAGTATAGTGATGGTGTCTGTTTAGTTGCTTAACCGGGAAACCTATTTATACTGAAAATTTAGTAAACAACTAACACACCTGTTTTGACAAAATAATCAAATGAGATATATAATAATGGTAGTGGAATTTATGGTCCCACAGAGAAAATTAAACCAACGTGTACACGTTTTAACAATATTTGTTCAATAATAGAGTTGTGGTCCATACTACTTTAGGAAAAGTAGAGTGTCGACAAGTCCTGCCAAACTTATTTTTGTAAAAAGAAAATAATTGAACAAACATCTGTATATCATACTTATCTTTAATCAACACCTTATATTCATCAATTATTTACACATCTTTAATCTTTCAACAATTATTCATAATTATTAACATAGACTCACAATACTGCCAACTGGTTTAATAATATCATATCAAATAATATGAGTCACTGTGCAATAACAACTTTGACAATTATTGATTGAAAGACTGAGTAAGAATCAATAATATGAATCACTGTGCAATAACTACTGTGACAATTATTGAATGAAATACATAGTGACTTCTTACGTAAGAATCAAATCAATATCTTACTATAAACAATTTAAATTCTATTAAAAGTAGGGATCAACACCAAATCATTTTTATCTCGAATAACATATAAACCAACTAACAATTCATTATTCAATCAAGTTGTTTTATTTATCGCATAAAAGCATTATTCATATTCCAAAATTTTAGAAGTGAATAATAAAACTTGAGAAATATACAACCTCATATATGGCAATCCATTATTCTGATATTATCACCATTTTTACTTTAACAAAATATTATTTTTTGTTTTTATCGTAAATCATTCATTACTAGTGTGTTTACATTCCCACACCTCGTGAGCTTACTAACACTTCTAAAATATTTAAAAATATGATTATGAACTTTTCAAATAATTTTCATATTTTTCAGATTATCCAACAATTTTCTATAATTATTTCTATTTATAAAAAGTATCATTTAATAGCTTCAAAATAGAAATACAAACTTCACATACTTTTATATCATTAAAACATCATCAATATTAATCTTATATTATTATAATATTTTTCATGCAAAATTTATAATTTTCAACCATTCATAGAATTTCCAATGAATTTCCTCTATTTTTAAACTAACCATAAATGGCTTAAAAAGTATAATAAATATTTCTGTTATTAAATTTTTTTTCCAAAACTGTCAAAAAATTATAAAACAATATTATGCCATTTTTCACCAAGTTTCAAAATTTTTCATCATTCATAGAATTTTCTATGAATTTCTTCTATTTTCAAACTAACTATAAATAGTTTAAAAATACAATAATTACTTCTGCTTTTCAATAATTCATGAAAATTTTACAGAAATTCTAAGATGGTATTATAAGCATTTTGTAAAAATATTTCAACCCAAATAATTTTTTTGATAAATTAATTATAAACTCCAATATTCAGAAATTTCAATAATTCACAATAATTATCAATTTTATCAGAAAAAATACAAATCTTATGTCCTTCTATATACAATTTAATTCTCTGCAACTTTGTACAAGAAAGTTTGTCCAAATTCTTACTCTAACGTAGAGAGAAGGAAAATTCTGCTACAATAATTTCTGAATTAGTCACCTACTTAAATTCATAACAAATCATAATTTAATCTTTAACGGTTCAAAATTTGTGGACATATACTCAACTTATATATTTATAATATATCTGAAAATTACAACGATCCAACGGTCGGATTAAAAATTATAACTCATGCAATAAGGCTTAAGAACACTAATTTTTCAGACTACGAGTCCTCCGGACCAGTTTCACTCAAACTGTCACCATGAAAAATTCACAAAAAATTTTTTGGGTGATTCCAGTTTCTACGGTTAGCTTACTTCCAGGGATTTCTTTTGATATATGGTTCATCTCCTAACTCATTATACACAAAGAGTTATGGATTTTACAAAATCAAGTAGTAAACTAATTTTTATGAAAATTTCCAGATTTTGTTCTTCTTTTGATTTCTAGATTTCTCTCACTTGATTCATGTTTATACAAGTTTAAATCATCTAAATCAAGTATAAACAAAACCTCTTCATATAAAATTCATTAAAACTTAAATCAGAAAATAAATTAAGAATTTTAAAAATACCTCTTTATCAAATTCCTTTTTCTTTCATCATTCCTTTCTTCTTCTTCATCTTCTTCTGATTCTCTCTTTCTCTCTCTCTCTCCTCTATTTTTTTGATAACTCCCGTGAGTTGTAATGGGTGAGAAGGGAGTATCCTTTTTCCTTCTTTTATTTCTCTTTCTTTCCTCCTTTTTCTTCCCTCATTTCCTCTTTTTCTTCTTCTTTTCCCCTCTTTTCTTCTTTCCTTTTCTCCCACATCTCCTTGTCCCCCCAATTAATTCTCCCTTCCACAAATTTTCTTGCAATCAGCCACACATGCGGCCCCACTCAATCATAGTTAAATTTTCTCCTCTTTTATTAGCTCATTTATCCGATTAAATGTTCGTTTGACCACTTATCAATTTAATATTTTATAATTTTAGAATAATAATCATAAATTAAATTAGACACCTATTTCATAAAATTCGGGGTCTTACACTGTGACACCCCCAAATCCAAGTACTTCCATTTCCACAGAATTTGGTGCTCACTATTCAAAATCATTACATCTAACTACCCATAATCAAAGGATAAAGACATAATTTAAATAACTTAACAATAATCTTTTCTATTAAAGGATTACATCATCATCTCAAAATAATCCCAGGTAATCTAACCTTAAAATTATTACATAAGCTTGTGGAATACATCATAAAATAAAACAAGTCTTTAACATAATTCATTAAAATAAAATTCTCATAAGTCTTCAACACTTGGACATTTTGCCCTTTCTCTTGCTAGTAGATGGCTCATCGACTTTCTCTACTTTAGCTGCAGTGTTAAAATACAAGAGTGAACAAACAATTACTCATTAATAAAACGAATAACTTTATAAAAGTATTATGTTTTATATAAAAAGATTTTATTATGCAAACACTATGCAAACACTATGCATAATAAAATATAATATATTCTATTTATAGTCTAATAAAACGAATAACTTTATAAAAGTATTCTGTTTTATATAAAAAGATTTTACTATGCAAAACATTATGCATAATAGAATATAATATATTCTATTTATAGTCTAATAAAACGAATAAATTTATAAAAGTATTCTATATAAAAAAAACTTTTCTGTTTTATTACATTAATAATACTAATAAAACAAAACTTCATCATCATTATTATAATTCACACTATTAATCGACCAGGTCGTTCCCAGGAAAGAGGGGGCTTTCTAATAAGGATTTTTCCCTATTGGTGCGCAATTAGGTGACCAAACCTCTCCTTGGCAGAACTTTTAGACATCGTTAATATTGCAAATAATAATATTAATAACTTCGTCGTCTCAATTATTGATTTAATAATATATTAAATATCGACAATAATTGAATCAATTAACGTGAGATACTATGCAATAATTACTGAAGCAATAATTGTACAAAACTGAGTGACTTCTCACGTAAGCATCAATAATCAATACCGTGTGCTACTATGCAATCATGCGTATTACTGTACTTTTACTACCGAGTAGTTCAACAGTTTTAACTGTAAAACTTCCGTCGTTATTTTCATAAAAATATTTTTATCTTTTTCTCAATCCGATAATACTTCCGTTGTGGGGTCCACCAATGATTGTGTTGTCGTACGAATATTCCTGTTAAAACAAATATTCTCCGACCAATCGAATATTATATAACAACTTGCGTACTTTGCAAAATTTATAACTATTACCCACAACTATAACATTATATAAAATTCATTCCATAATATTCAAAAATGATAATTATAAAAAATTTATCTTTATTCATAAAAGTTGGGGTCTTACAAGATATAAATAATTAGGTAGATAACTCTTGTCAATTACATCAACTATGCACCTCCTTGTATTTTGCCTCTAAGATTATTTTGATTAAGTGGTGGCACATTCGAATCAAAATTATCCAAGTTAAGTCCAACCTAGCACTCCATATATTCAAAAAAGAAAACACTGTCCTTGTGGTGACATAACAAAACAACATTGTTCAATTTTCTTTATAAGCATCAAATGTGATAAAATTAATATCTCAAAGAATTAAGATAAGGCTTGTGGTGACACAACAAACTTATAATAATTAATTGATACTCTATTATTTTTATCATGCTAGAAGGCGACGTTCGATATTCCAAATATCTTTGAACGCTTAGGACTTAATATAAAAACTTTGAGGGGTTTGTTTGTAATTAATTTGCCTCATCTTGTTTAGCGCGCATGCACATATATATATAAAATACACGTCATATTAATGAACATGTGAAGCATGTTTGCATAATATATAATATATATATATATATATATATAGTATAAGCATGCACTTATAGAATATTATATTCTACTCGGATTGATTATGGACTTTTATTCTAGTTTGGTTCACTAGAGCCGCCAAGTGAACCAAAAGGTCAAACCTAGGGGTGCAAGAATTAATATTTAAATATAACTATTACATTTAAACCCAGACTCCATTACAAACGGGTCTTTAAGCGCTCCTTACCCCTTAATCTCTAATTCTTCAAAATTAATTCTAAATTTCCTATTACAAAACTATTTTAAAATAAATAGAAAGCTTGATCAGCAGTAAAGGGGAAGTACATAGGAGGAAGATAGAATTTACATTAAGAAAAAATTAGAGAAGACGAGGTACACAGACCCCATTTAATAAAACTCATACATGCATGCATCCAACTAAAATAAAATCCAATCACATTGGTCAATATTTCATAATCAATCCCATTTATTATCATACATATCACCATATGCATCAATAAATAACATTCATCTCATTTATAATAAACATTCAATATATATATTGATATCATTTAATGGACGAATTTAATTAGTATAAAATCTAATTTTGAATCAAAATAAACTCCTTTATTTTAATCCAAATTTAAATCAAAATAAACTTCTTTTATTTTAATTTATCCTATTTTGAATAAAATAAACTATTTTATTTTAATCAAAATCTTTAATCAAAATAAACTCATTTATTTTATTTAATTATGGAATCCAATTTCAAGTTAAAAAAAGCTCATTTATTAAAGGAAACACAGATTCTCTTTCCTATTCACAAATAAACTCATTTATTTTGAATAATATGAAATATTATACCATATCTAAATAAACTCTTTTATTTAAGGAAAAATGAATTCACTTTCCTATTCACAAATAAACTCTTTTATTTTGAATAATATGAAATATTATTCCATATCTAAATAAACTGTTTTATTTAAGGAAAGATGGATTCACTTTCCTATTCACAAATAAACTCCTTTATTTTAGGAAATATGAAATCCAATTTCAACTCTAATTAGTTATCACGGAATCCAATTCCAACTCTAATTAGTTAGTATGAAATTCAATTTTAAAATTAAAATAATTTTTTTTATTTTAAGATTAAAATAAACTTTTTATTTTAATTATAAAATTATTAAAATATATATTACATATACATAATATATATATATATATATATAACGTGAATTACATGAATCTTTAGGGGCATGCAAATCTGTATGTTAGAATACATATAATAATTGATTATTAACATATATATCATGGGCCATGTTTTTTGTTTGAATCCCCAGGTTATCTTATCATCTTATATATATATATATATATATATATATATATATATATATATATATATATATATATATATAATCATATAATATTAGTAATCATATTACTTTAAGATTTGCCTGTTAACTTTTGAATAACATGATTGGTGGTCCCCTTTTTATGAATCATATTAATAAAGCATGGTCGGTAATGTGACGCCCCCAAAATAGATCTACACGACCCATTCTGTGTGGCCAGATATTACTCTATAAAAATCAGATACAAACTTCATTTATACAACTGTTGAACTGTCGTGCAGAGTACGACAACAGATATGTTGTGAGTTTTAATACAATATTATCTCGTAAACAGTATCCAAACTCAAATTGTTACAATGCCATATAAAATACATCATCAAATATTTTAAGACCACAAAGAAGAACGTGAAGATTACTATCATATTCATTCTAATGAGGTGCACTTTTGACGCTTTCAAAGTCGGGTTCTCATCACCCTATTGTTGTTCGCCAAAATTAATTATTAAGTGACGTATAAAATATTACACACACATCTTAGGTCCTCAATACAATTATCTGTTGCATGTCATGCCGTTTTATAATATATTGAGAAACTTTGACAGTCTCGGACCATCACACTATTTCCCTGTTATCCCTGCTCGACCCAGCTACACTCTTATTACCTGAAAAGAATTGTGAAGAAAAGGGTGAGCACAAATAGCCCAGTAAAAAATATCACAACTAAAGATAATTAAATTATCAATAGCCTTCGTCAATAATAAATTAGAGATTTAGAACATATGGTAGATGATAAAACTTTTCAACCATAGTTGCAGCGGAATGAGCAATCCATTAGAAGAGTCAAATAAACCATCAGGTCTATTATCTTCTCCATGTTAAAAGTCCACCAATAATATTTTATCCCTGTAACATCAATTAACAATTCATGTCCACAATCATATGAATAACTCATAATCATAATTGTGATTCTAAATTCCTCTTCGCACCCAGGACGAAGATATTTTCATCACTTATCTTCACCTGAAACATCAAAAATCATGGTTATACCAAATCACAATTCATGCTCATAATCATACTAATAAATTCAACTTTGCACTACGGCCAAAGATATTCATTAACAATTTATTCTTTGCACTACAGGCCAAAGACATACAATTATATTTTAAAAGAGTCAAGTAGAGCATGATATCTACTATCTTTTACGAATTAAAAGTGTATAATCAATATTTTATCGCTGAAACTCAGCTTAATAAATAATCTACATCATTGAATCATCCCTACACTACAACCAAGGATATTCATGTAATCATCATTGGTCATGATTATACCGAATAATCCCTGGTTATAATCATACCAATAACTGTCCATCAATGCAGTACGGGCCAATGAGGACTTTTACCACATCATCTATAACATTACGGGTCATGATTATACCGAATGATCCCTGGTCATAATCATACCAATAAACAGTTCATCTATGCACATAAGCCAAAGATACTCATCAATCAATAGTTCATCTTTGCACGTAAGCCAAAGATATACAATAGTAAAACCAATAATCAACAGTCCATCTTTGCACGTAAAACAAAGATATTCAACTGTAAAACCAATAATTAACAGTCCATCTTTGCACGTAAGCCAAAGATGACTTTCATCATAATATAAGCATAAGGATGATGACAATGATATAAGCATTAATCAAACGAAAATAATGAAAAATATTAAAGACTTTAAATTTATCCAAATATATCAATCACTTAATAAACTTATAATATAATATTATTAATATTATAACAATATTTTACTCACTTCTTAAACTTATAAATAATTTATTTCAATTATTTACACTTTACCAAATAATACATTTAATCATTCAAAAATGTCATACTCATAAGATTTCATCACCAATGATCAAATTTCTCATCAAAAATCTGCATATATCCTATATAGGATTCTCAAGCCATAAAATCATATTTTCCAATTTTGTTACTTCATATAACATATTTAATTTATTTACTCATAACTAGTTCATTTTCATGAAAAATACCATATCAGTCCCAAAAATATTTTTTTTCTGGGATTTAGCATAATATAGTTCCATATTGAACATATATTTTTTTTGAAATTTTCAAAATTCATTTACTATTTTTCATATGGCCAAAACTGCCGAATATTTAGACATTTATCATAAATTATACTTTTGTCCAAAAAATCTGAAATTTACAAGGTATACTCCTGTTATATACATGTACTTCCAATAAAAATTTCACCAATTTTGGAGTTAACCACAAGGAGTTATAAGGGTTTACTTTTAAAATAGTATTTTTCATAAAATCCATAACTATTAATCTATACATCCAAAAATTGCCATCTTTGGACACAATATAGAAAACTCATCAAATTATCATTTCAAAATTTTCCAAAATTTTTGAGGGTCAGAAAAATTACGAAAATGTAAATAGATTTTCACCCGTCATGCGATAATCCACGTAGACAGATCATTTCTACAATTTAATAAGGAATAAATACAAAGGATCGTTCACCATGCATGCGGTAATCCACATAGACAGGTTATTCCAACAGAATAATAAAGAATAGAATAACAGAAGAATTCACCATGCATGCGATAGACCACACAGACAGGTTATTCCCAACAGAATAATAAAGAATAGAACCAGGTCATGCGTAATTCGCACAGACGGGATATTCCAACAGAATAATAAAGAATGAAATAACAACAGAATTCACCAGGCATGAGATAAACCGCACAGACAGGTTATTCCAACATAATAATAAAGAATGGAACCAAGTCATACGTAATCCGTACAGACAGGATATTCCAACAGAATAATAAAGAATGGAACCATGTCATGCGTAATCCGCACAGACAGGATATTCCAACAGAATAACAAAGAATAAAATAATAGAAGAATTTCACCATGTATGCAGTACTTCGCATAGACATGTTATTCCAACATAATAATAAGGAATGGAATAACAATAGATCTGTTCATGAATACGAAAGAAATAATACCCCTTACCTTAGAAGAAAACTGGATACTGAAATAGTGAGGTAGTAGACTTCTCTTCTTCTTTCTCTCTATAATTTCTCTCTATAATAATTTCTCTATAGCTTTAGTGAATTGGTGAGAAATGAAGAAATAATGAGCTTCTATTTATAGGAAAATATAGTTTCGATAATTGTACGTTTTGGGGCTCAAAATATTACAGTATAATACCTTCAACTTTTCTTTCATTTTTAATTTAGTCGTGCAAGTATTATTAAACTTACACCACATCCCCTAATAGTAAATCATGTGAATTAATAGTTCATTCATGTGACTTAATAGTTATAATCATGTGAAAATAAGAATTATAGTATAGTACCTCCATCTATACCTCCACGTTTAACTTAGTCATGCAAGTATTATCAATCTTGCACCACCTCCCCTAATAGTACATGAATGTGAATCAATAGTACACACATGTGAATAAATAGTTATAATCATGTGAATTAATAGCAATTAATTACTCAATTATCCGATTAATTACCCGACTAGTCAATATAACCTCCAGACATCAATTATTATCGAAATAAATGTCGATTTTCACTAACACTAACAATCCCAACACAATGGAAATATTTTTCTCAAAAATTTTATTTTTAAAATTTTGAAGTTTGACTTTTTCTGAAAAAGTCAACTGTTGACTTTTTTGACCAAAAAGTCAACCCCGACAAATTTTGTGTTTATAGTCTATTTCTACTAATTTCATCGTTCCGGACTCAAATATCACGTCCGCGTCTCCGAATTCAACTCCGAACTCAAATTCGATTTTTAATAACATTCACCATTAATATTATAACTCATAATATTTAACAACCAAGTCGTTCCCAGGAAAGAGGGGGCTTTCCGATAAGGATTTCTCCACATTGACGCGCAATTAGGTGACCAAACCTCTCCTTGACAGAATTTCTGGACATTGTCAATATTACAAATAATAATATGAATAACTTTGTAGTCTCAATTATTGATTTAATAATATATCATATTATGCAGATGATACTGTGACAATAATTGAATCAATAATATGAGAGATATGATGCAGCAATTATTGTAGCAATAATTGAGTATAATTGAGTGATTTCTCACATAAGCATCAATAATCAATACCGTGTGCTATTATGCAACCACGCGTATTACTGTTCTTTTACTACCCGGTTATTTTATGACAACTTGCTTACTTTGAAAAAATTTCAAATATGACCCTTAACTTTAAACTTTTATCAATTTAACTATTTACCAAAATAGAAAAATTGAATACTTTTATTTCATAAAATTCGGGATCTCACAAGTAATCATATTATCTGAAGCATGGTCGGTGACCCCCTTTTCATGTTATTCATATTACATGATCGGTAATCATATTACCTGAAGCATGGTCGGTGGTCCCTTTATTATGAATTAAATACACGGACTCAGCGCAACAGCCTCGCGAATGGAATTTTTTTTAAAAATAAATTTTATACAACAAAATTAAGCCCAATTAAATTGTTCTAAACACATATCAATATACATATCAAAATAAAACAATTAATAATTCGCATAAAAGTTTGGCTCTGATACCACTGTTAGGTTTGTAATATTTATGAACGCAATCAAACTGCACAAAGCGGAAGCATGGAAAATTAGAGTTTTAAAATTTTACAAACCATATACCCGGATCATCCTTTATGCGCAATTATTAATTAAACGAAAATAAGAAGAATAAAAATTGTACCCTTGAAGATCCGAGCTTCCTCAAGTACAAGTTCACCTCCAATCTTTTTCGCGTTCAACTTGAATCCACCGGGTCTGGTTCCTTCTTTTGATCAACGTTAGCCACCCAAGTGTTTGGCCTCTAAAGGTGATCCACCAAGGAAGAAGAAAAATTCAAGAAGACGGGTGTTTGGCAAAACCCTAGTTTTTCTATCTCTCATAGAAAAAAAAAGAGCGTACTCTCCAACTGTTGAAATCACGTCTGTTGTGAAAAAGTCAACAACAACTGTACCCATAATAAGACTCCTCTTATTTATAGATGTGGACAACCCTCTTTAACAATTAAGGAATTGGGTAATTAAACTCCTTTAATTAATCAGGCTCTTAATCTTATTAGGAGTAATTAATTAAACTTTTAATTAATTAGCCTCCTAATCTTATTAGTAATAAATGAGAGTACTTTTATTAATTAATTTTCAAACTCATTTAGGAATTAAATAATAATAATAGTAATAATAATAAGACTCATCTTATTAATTTATATTTAATATTTCTAAAATATTATATAATAAATATTAAGCTATTTAATTTATTCTATCACCATAGATTAAATTAAATATACTTAACTTATTATTATGATTATGTCATTAACTTCTTAAATAATTATTCTTCCTTTTATGGTGTGACCCTTTAGGTTCTCCATATTAAACCGGCTGTGAATAAATCAATTAGAACAATTCTAATCTTATTTAAATAAATAAATTATACTATTAATTTATTTAAATAAATAATATTTATTCTACAATAGGGATAAGCCTCCCTAGCGATCAACGACTTTCCAGATAATATAGATTTCAACATTAATCATAATAGAACCTTTGAGTAAATAGTTACCGTACAATTCAATCCTTCCACCATACAATGTCCCAATTAAATATAAGATATGGAATTACTGTCAAGTCTTATTTTATTTAATTATATGTATTTCAATCCTTAAATGCATAACACCAAATAATACAAATTAAAAACTATTTTCTAATTTCATTCTGCCTTGTCCAAGGACTACTGTGTTGTTATTTATCGAATCACATAGGACATTTCTCTTCTTTTACTAGAAGCGGTAAATTCTTTATTGATCAAACATTATCTCCATGTACAACTTATTATACCCAAGGGTCTTAAGAAATAAGTCAAAGTATAACTCATCATACACAAGATACTATGATGATCTCAAGTCCAAGGATCACTTGTACTACTATCACTACAGGAACTCCTATTGACAGGCAAGTAAAACTCCATTAGGTATTCCTTAGCGAGCCACGTTCAGTGAACTTATTCTCTAATAAACACCTACATACTTACTTTAGTGTCTCCACACAAATGATCATGAGATCAATCATCCTCATCCAATGAGCAAGCAACGTATGTACCAATCTATCCAGATTCATTAATCCCCAATTTAGTAATCCAACGATTGGAAACTATTTTAGTTTTAAGCTTTCTAAGAATTTAGATCTCATTAAAATGATCATCATCATTATTCTAAAAGTATTGCTTAAAACTATGAGTTTATCACATATTATAAAACAGCATCATGTAGATAATTAAAAGCCTTTAATAAATTAATACTTTTTATTAATAAATGAATAAGATTGTTACAAAGTATATGCTTTATCATCAAACATGATTGACTTGTGTGCATACTACTTTCACTAATACCATATCAACTTAAATCCACAAATTAGATAGAATTAAGCCAAAAACCCTAATTGACTAATTCACTATATCTCTATGTGAATTAAAATTAAAAAGAGTTTAATTCCAAGTTCTTATCTGATTACATGTGATGCTAGGTATATCTCTATCCTAACATAAATCAAGATTTGTGACGACCCCAAAATAGGTATACATCACCCATTCTGAGTCGCCAAATACATGGTACAAAATTCAAATACAAACTTAATTATACAACTGTTGTGTAAAATACGACAAAACATAGCTGAGAGTTTTAACACGAATATTATCTCGTAGACAATATCCAAACTCAAATAGTCCTCATTACAATTATTACCACACTATTTCATAGAATAGTAAGACCTATAGCCACCATCTCGGACCATCACTCTGTTCCCCGACTAGTTCCAGCTATATTCTCATTTCCTTAAGAGAACAATGAAAGCAAAGGGTGAGCTCAACTAGCATAGTAAAAAATATTATGACTAAGATAATGCAGAATAAATTATCGTTAGCCTTCAACAATGTTAAACTGATAGAAAACAATAGACAAACCTTTGGTCGCTTGCTTTACAGCACTTGCATTACCAGGTTGGAAATGGCCTCGACACAAACCTTTGGTTTGACCCTTGGCTCAATGGCACTGCTATCAACCCCTCCACTTATCTTCTATCCAATTCTGGGATCCCTCTATCAGCAACTGTCAGTCATTTTATTAGAGGTACCACTTGGTTTTTTTCTCAGGGCAATCATCATGACATTATCATTTTGCGAAGGAAACTGGAAAGTCTCCCTCCTCCTACGCAGCACCGAGATAGGATTCTATGGGAAGCTTGTGATACTAAACATATAAAAGTTAATCAAATCTGGGAGTCCATTCGATTAAGACAGCAGCCTATCCCTTGGTGATCAATAGTGTGGAACAAATTTCATGTCCCTCGATTCTCATTTATCCTTTGGCTTGACATTCTTAAGAGGCTTCCCACCAATGACCGGACTTCGAGATATTCTGGGATAACATGGAATTGCCCTCTGTGCAACCTGTATCCAGAGACTTTTGAGCATTTATTCTTTAAATGTGCTTTCTCAGAGTCTGTTCTTCTTACGGCTATAAACCTTGGAAATTGGAATCCCTTTCCAATCTCATGGGATGCTATTATGAGCTTCCTAACAAATTTTCAAGGTTCAAATCTTTCAAGGAATATACTTAGCCTAATAGTGGCTATTTGCTTCTACAAAGTCTGGGAGCCTAGAAATAAAAAGCTACACTCAAACACTCTTCCTCCTATGACTAGGCTTGCGAAGGATGTCATTAATATCATTAAGTTTAGGTTATCAACATGTAATTCTTTTATCAAAGTTACAAATTGTTAATATTTCTATAATTGGTTTATTACTAACTAGTTGGATTCTGGTATAGTTCCCTCATCTTGGGCCTGTCCACAGATGATGTAGCTATATTCTGGGGTATGCCCCTTGCCTTTGTAATTTGGTCCCTTTTATACAAACAAAATTTAGCAAAAAATAAAAATAAACAATTCATTAAAAGAGTCAAGTAGAGCATGATATCTACTATCTTCTATTATTTAAAAGTTTTTCATCAATTTTTTCGCTGAGACTCAGCTCAATAAATAATCAACATCACTAAATTATCCATGCACTACGGGTCAAGTATATTCATTATTATCACATCCACAAATTATTCATGCACTACGGGCCAATGAGGACTTTTACCACATCATTTGTAATATTACAGGTCATGATTATACTAATACATAGTCATAATCATACCAATCAATAGTCCATCTATGCACTACGGGCCAAAGGTGACTTTCATCACAATATAAGCATGAGGATGATGACAATGATATAAAAATTCAATTAAGTGAGCAAGGATAAATTTTAAAGATTTATAAATTAATTTATCTAGAGTTCAAGAATACCCAAATTGTCAACATGATAACTGCTTTGTGAAGTAAAATTCAAGAATAATATTCATGTATCAAAAATAATTTAGATAGGAAAGAAATTAATTTTGTCATGAATAATGCCCCGGGTGAATAGTACCCGAGTGAATAGTACCCTGTGAATAATACCCCATGAATAGTACCTCGGCATGAAAAGATCAAAATTTAACAAGAATGTTCAGAAAATATTATTGTGAAACGATACTAGATGAAGCGTAAATTTTAAGGATATTCTACTAATTTCAAGGAGTATAGAAGTAATACTTATCAAAATGAGTGTAGAATTCGAAATCTGAAACGAATTAATATTACTTACATACTACAGAATATGGAAGAAAATATCATTTCTTACGAATATTGAACAAAAATAATAATCACATTCAAAACACTGTATTATATAAAAATTCTAGTTCCATAAAATATTAAATTATTTTTTTTAGTTGTTTTAAAACAAAGAAAAAAAGTCTGTATTTTAAGAAAGTCAGAGAGTCCGGATAGAAACCGATATATATATATATAGTAGGGATCAGGTGCTTACCCTTAAAAAGCTTACCCAGCTTACCTATTAAAAACGCGTGTCTTTTTTCTCTCTCATCGCTCAAACATTTCGCGTCTCTTTTTTTTTCCCTTCTATTTCTCTCATCTGAAAGAGGCGAACTGGGATTCATCTACATCCGGAAAAGCCATCCCGAAGCCATTCCAAATCTGAAGCTCGATTCGGTCGACCCCCTCCCTCATCCGATTCTCAAACATGTGCTTCCAAAACAAGCCCTAAATCATGGTATGTCTTCAATCCAAATCAGTTTTTTATGGGTATTCCAAAACAAGCCCTAATAGAAAGTGTTCTTTCTCATTTTCTCATTTTCAGACAAAGCAAACCTCATTCCCTCATCCGAATCAGTTCAATTTCACCCTAAATAAGCTTTTAAGGTGCGATTTATTGTGGGATTTTATTGTGCGATTTTATTGTGGGTTTTCATTTTAAGGTGCGATTTATTGTGCGATTTATTTTGGGTTTTCATTTTAATTTTAAGGTGTGAATTATTTACTGAAAATTTTATCTATAATCATGTTTTTATCTGTGTGCTTGAAGTTGGTGTACTAGTATATGTTATTCCTTCTTTCTATTCCTCTTATGAGAATCCAGTCTCTGCAATATTCAAAAAATGAGAGTGTCATTTTGAGAACGTAAATAGAGCAATTTTTTGGGCACAATTTATTGTATATTTACATAAACAAATTTATTTGTTGATTAGAGTTTTGGACTAAGTTTTATTATATATTCCCAAGCTGTCTTCACTTATACTTTGAGAAAATGAGTAGTATGAGTGTATGGATTATATGAATTTATGAATGTCTAGGAGTTTTGACCGGGTGTTTTATTCATTAGTTATGGCAAGAAACTGTCTTTTTCTCAAGGGGTTGATTTTTTTCCGTTCAAAAATCCAAATTCAGCTATATGTCGTTGTTGTTATCTCCAAGCATATTGAACACGCACAAGAGAGTGAAGTTAAGTCCAATAAAATGAATTTTATATTAACAAGGTCTTAATTTTAATAGCCACTCACTTCCGCTACTTGATCTCAATGTAATTGTCCTACTTGATCTTTAATTTTTTTGCTTAATGTGGAGCTTTTATCATGTGTGGACAGGATATCAGTAATTGTATTCGAGAAAAACTTTCTCACTTGAGCAGCTATGAAAGCACATTGTGATTGTGAGAGGCGACCTCAACTTAAAACAGCTATGGAATGGAGGAAGAGATGGAGAAATTGCGTGCACTAGGCAAAATGCGAAGAAACAAATTTATTGTTGTAATTGTTATTTCTTGGCTATTTATTTTAATCATGTTATTGTAAGGCAAACCACAATCACTATCACTGTAATGCTTCCACATGTAAATTTGGGACCCTTACTGGAGATGACACATATTAGATCTAAGCAAAAAGTCTCTCTAGTAATTAACTAATTATGCAGAGCATTGTAATTATAGTTACAAGCTTCTTATTAAGGTTTCTCAAAATCTGGTATGATCTGCTTTGTTTACCTGAATGTGGACATAAAGTCTAGTCTTGTTATTGCTTACTTTATAGTTAGTGTTCTCCTCTCCTTAACCCCAAAGGATTGCTCAAGTAGGTGTTAATCATGGATTGAAATTTAGGAAGTCTCTTCATATAACTGCAACCCCTTGGAGCTCGATTCCTTTGCTTTCTTTTGGTTTATTTTGGTAATTTGTTATGCTAAAGTTGTTTGCTAAAGTTGTAAAAGAATTTTAGCTCTATTTTATTGATTTTTGTCATAGAATAGGATGATCAGAACTCATTTAAGAAGGAAACTAGTCAATATACTAAAATTGCATAATAAAGAATCCATGAGTATTTGTCATGCAGTCTGTGTTCTTATTTGATGATTTGTTTCCGTCTTCGTCCATATTGATTGGACTCTCCATGAGTTTTTCGGTGCTAGTGGCTTGTGTCTGTGTGTTTTGTTTGCTCACACCCAGATTTGGAATTCACATTTTCCTTCTTTGTAGTTGGTGATTTAATTTCCTTTTCTTTTACTGCATTCTGATTCTCATAGCTCCATATTTTTGCTTATTTTCAAGCTTTCAGTAGCTTTTTGCTTAATGTTTGTGGCTTCACATTCCCATAGATTGTTACTTTGGGATCCAAAGAGTGTATTTCAGTCTTGAACACCCCTGATTTATGCAAAGATCATTGAAAAGTTAGACGGATAATAGGAGGGTAACGATCCAAAACAACGAGATAGAAACTCTTGAAAAACCTTCTTGTCAAACAGGACAGGAGTGTATGGGTCAGAGAATATTTTCATTTCATTTCCTTCCCTACAAATTTAACAATACAAGGGGCTGGCTGTTTGTTCCATTGTATATATATTACATTGACAAAATTTAAAATCCAGGCAGTATAATTCCATTGAAGTATTCCGTCAAACAACTTTAGCATAACAAATTCAAAAACAACAGTCTTGATTACCAAAACGAATCCAAAAGTCAGATTACAACAACTTGATCAAAATGATAACAGTCACCACAAATCCAAATGTCAATACTACAAAAACTACATACTATGATAACAGTCACCACGAATCCAAAAGCCGGATGGAACCAGGAGTATTATTATTTTCCAATGAGCCTGTACCAAGTACTTCTTCTAAAGGAAAGCAACTGCACCTGCACCTACTCCTACATGAGTTGCTTATAACCATCCCAGAGAACACAATAAGCAGAACGATCCCTTCATAAGCACCTGTACATGAAGTTTTAAAATCAAATATATGTTTCAAAATGGCATCAAATATGACAACCGAAAATAAAACCAGGAGCACAGCTGATCACTTTGCTATACAACATCTAGATACTATGAAATATGATATGTCAGCCATAAAGAGACATAAGCTGATATGATAGCAGAAACTTAATAAAATGTCCTCTACCCACACATGACATCCCATCAAAATAAACACAAAGAAGCTTGACAATACTAAATAAGGCTGCATTATCCCCACAACTATCAATTTCAAAGTTCATAGAATCCATAATAAACAACAGTTCCCTGAGAATAAATTTAAAAGAACGATTAAGTAATACTTGTAATTCAACTTCCATAAAAGGAGATAAACAATCAATTTCAACTTTTTCAAATTCTGGAAAATTTCAGGAATGACACTGTGCCATTTAAAGAAAGAAAGAAATAAGCTGGCATATGCAAATTGCATAGCATACTTGTTCAAAAAACAAACTACCTAATTAAGCATATATTGCAAGAAAAAATGTTGATTCTGACTATGCTTTTCTCTGTAATACTAGCATATATTTCTGGAATTATGTGCATAAACTAATAGAAAGATACGCATAAACATAATCTTAATCTGACTAATAGAATTATGTGTATAATACGCTAGTATTAAAACTAATAGAATTAAAACTAGTATTATGTGTATAATCTGCCAGAAATATATGCTAGTATTAAAACAAATAGAATTATGTCCTCTGACTAATAGAAACTACTTCTGTTTCTAACTAACTACTACTTCCGCTTTTGGCCTGAGAATCATCAGAGGACATTAAAACTAATAGAATTAGGGCTTGTTTTGGAAGCTAAAGAGAACCGGATAAGAGAAGAGGACATACCAGGATTAGGGCTTTTTTTGGTCGCACGCGAGGGAAGGCTTCTCTTCGAAATACACGCGTATCAGTCAATCGAGTAGTAGATCTGGAATCGATTTGTCGCTGGCTTTTCCGGATGTAGATGAATCCCAGTTCGCCTCTTTCAAACGAGAGAAATAGAAGGGGAGAAAAAAGAAACGCGAAACGTTTGAGCGAGGAGAAAGAAAAAAAGAGACGCGTTTTTAATAGGTAAGCTGGGTAAGCTTTTTAAGGGTAAGCACCTGATCCCTACTATATATATATATATATATATATATATATATATATATGCAAGATCTTAAACGGACCAAGAGAAGCGGACTACCAGACGGACCAAGGCAAAAAAAAATACGCAAGTCTTAAAACATGAGGCGGGTCAAAAAAAAGAGGGGGAAACTGAATTCTGAGATGATAAACACTGAATCCGTCTCTCTCTCTCCTCGATGCTCTCTCCCCAAATCCTGCCGTTTCTCTCCCCGATTCTGAGTAGTTTTAGGCTGGATCGTCGGAAGGCCGGATCCATCAATGCTTCTGCCCCTTTACACTTTTTCCCCTTCTCTCCCCAAATCCTGTCGTTTCTCTCTCCCCGATTCTGAGCAATCTCCACAAATTCCCTCTCCGTCAAAGCGAGTCTGAATCAATCGAACAGACCTTGTTGTAAACTTAGAGGTAAAGATTCTAACCAGCTTGCAAGATAGAGTAAACTTTTTGAAGAGAGTGAGTGTCGTCATAAAATTTTTTTGTTCTAATTTTAAACTGGTCCCTCTTGTTGTATTTTTGTTAGATTTTCTCCTTATAAGTATTTTAATTATTTTAGCTTACTCTGATACATCCAAAGTTGCATAAAGTTGATGTTGTTCGAAGAATTTTGGTGCTATTCTTTTCTAAGAGTTTATTTGTTTTAAATTTTCATACTATTTGAACTGGTCTTTATTTGCTGGTGAAAGCATCTGGCCCCAATATGGTTTCTTGTGATGGATATGATTGGATTTTCTAATTATGGTAAAAAAAAACTTATAAGTACTTGTATGCTTTTTCAATGGACAAACATTCAAATGCTAAGTATGATCAGGAACATTTGTGCTGTTCTTGGGAGTATCTATTTATTTAAGGTAGCTGCGCTCTGGTTTTAACTGTTTTTTCAAATAATTGCATTTTGAGACTTCTTGAATCCACAGTAATTTCCGAGAAGCAAATTCTCAGGAAATATATATGGTTGTTTATCTTAAAAATAGGAACTTATCAAATAATATTTGACAGTTGACTGGTCAATACATAATGAGGTGGGAAGATATATTCGGCATAATTCCATCTGTTAATCATTTGTTTGCAGGGTCCTTGTGTATTTCTGGTCGGGCTAAAGTAGATATGAAGCCTGCCCACTGAATGTTTGATTAGTGATAAATGTTGGACACTTGGACCACATAAAAACTACACCCTGAGGAAAGTTGCAAGGGGAGAGGTTCAGTGAAATCAAGGCGATTTTTTTCAGAAAGTGGCTGAAATCTATGTCAAAAATAGATCAAAGCTGAGACTCCTCTGCTCTCTCCTCAAACTGCTAAGATCAAAGCTCAGATCAAAATAGAACCTCTGCTTCCATCCCTCTCTCACATGATAAAGTAGCAGATATAAACCCACCCCTTGTAATAACCAAGTATCTGCTGATGGGAGATAAAAAGCAGAGTGGCTGCTATGGCAGATTTTGGATGTAATTTGATGTATTTTCTGTTGTGCAATGTTGTTAATTTTCTTTTTTTAAAACAGAGGTTAGTTCATCTAGTATAACCTGTGTTCTGTGCTATTATATGCCACTGTATAGCTTGATGAGGATGATTTGTACATAAAGTAAATAAACATGGATTTTACAAGAAGCAACTTATCTGCAATCGTAGTAAAACGGCCAAAATTAGTTTAGTAGGCTAACCAACTATTTTTTAAAGTTGCACTATTCACATTTGGCTTAATTGATTTTTTTAGTAAAAAAGAAAGTGTCAAACTAAATCCAACAAGCCACTATTCACATCAGTAAAGCTGTTCAGTAATGCTCATACACCATAAGGTACTGCTGCATTATCAAAATAAATATCTATTTTGGACCAAAAAGTTATAAATTTAATTTATGCTAACTTGATTATTCATTGTAGCATGTTTCCCAGATCAACCCACGAAACATTTGCAGCTGTACCAGACATTCACCAATCATAATTATTCACTTACATTACAAGAAACAAATCCAAACAACATGGCGGATGGCACCAAATATTAACTAATTGAATACATGTCTATAAGTAGCCATTACAAAATTAAATTGCAATCTAATAAGCACGTAAGTTCAGGCTTCAAGGTAGCTTTGTGAACCATTGTTTCCTTGTGAATTTGGTGGCAACTCTTCTCCACAAGGTCAAGCAGCTTCTCCAGGTTCATGGCCCATGAATTTAGAATGTCATTACTATCTTTCGCTGTTTGGAAACAGACAACGCCCACTGGTTTGTCAACCTTTGCCATCGGTGCTTTGGAAACAACCATATCTGAAAGATGCTTTTCAGTTTCCAGAGAATCAATTAAGACGATAAGAACCACAATGACCTAGAGATTGCAAGTCAACTTTAGTCCAGCCATATCACCACATTAACAATGCTTTAGAAAGAACATTTCGTAATACATCATGATAATTGTTTATTTCTTTCTTTTTTTTGGGGGGGGGGCATGGGAATAGATGAAATATGAATTCAACCTTATTGGAGAGACCGAAATAAATAATTGAATTTCACTTAGAGATGAGGCTAGTCTAGTACTATTAAAAGTGTACCTCTTCAATGAAATAATGAACTTGGTCCTGCCATACAAGCCAAAAAGGATTGGTGCATAAACAGACCTGTCAAAACCCCTTCTTCTTTTTTTTCTTTAGATGAGTTGTAAATATTATTCTCTTAAGACTCCTCTCAAAATAACAATTAGCAATTATCTTATACAATTTTAGACTATCTCAAATTCCCCTTGAAAACACAAAGACTAAATGGTGGACATGATACAGTGAGCATAACTCAGATGTCCACTTACAATGATGCGAAACAGTTCTTAAAAGTTTGTGCAAGTTTATAACAGTTGAGATAAAAACCCTACTATTACAATAAATAAATTTTCTGGAAAATACACCAGGGTAAATATATTATCCCACACAAAATCCATGATCAGTTCATACCGCTGCAGAAGATTTTATCAGCAATTACGGTTTCTATAGACAAGACTAACAAATAAGAAAAGCTTACCAGAGGAAAGGAAGTACCGCGAATATCTAGGATTGCTTGAACAGATTCGGGTCAGTGGCAGGGGAAGAAATCGAACACAACTTCGTTCCTTTCGACCGAATCGGATGAGGGAAAGGGGTTTGGCTTGCACCAAATTTGGGGCTTCGCTACTTTCGCCCTAGATTTATGGCTTTTGTCCGAATCGGGTAAGGGAGAGGAGCTCTGAAATTGACAAATCGAACACAACTTTGTTACTTCCGTAACGATTATCTGAAAAAGCGAGAGCAGGGGTCGACCAGGGCTATGAGCTCACAGAACTCCTTCGCCCCTTTCGACCTAGAGAAGCAGCGTTCACTTTTTTTATGCTCGCCTTCTTCTCCTACTCTCTCTTGACTTTCTTCTTCTCGATCCTCCTTCTGCCTCACATCCTCAACAGTAGATCCCTCCACATGAGGTTGGAGATCCTTTCTCCCTAACTTAATAATATCACTCCCATTCTGTATCCCTGTTGAGATTTTTGTGCTTTCTCCAATTGCAGCCTTCTTATTGCCCGAGTGTTGGACTTGGTAAAGCAACCAGATTGAATCAGCTAGCTGAAAAATGAGAAGAGAACTAATATTCGCGGTATGTGGTAAGAGCAACTCCAGCAGGCCGGAGTTGCAAAAATCGTAGACTATATTTAGTCTAGGAAGCAGATTTTGCTCCAGCAGATGGACTATATTTAGTCCAACCATTTTTCCGGCAATCCAAAAAGACTAAATCAAGGAACGAAAATCTCATGGACTATAATTTTAATATTATTAAATGGGAGAGATGATAGAAGAAAAAGAAGGAGGAGATCTGTGAAGAAAAAAATGAAGGAGAAGAAGGTCTGTGAAGAAGGAGATGAAGAAGACGAAGTGGGAAGAGTCGGCAGCAACATATAGAATTTTAGAACGGATAGATACAATTATTAGGGTAATTGGAAAATCTATAAATATGTACAATAATTTAATAAATTTTACAGTTTTCAATCAATTATTTCAACATTTAGTAATTGTTAGTATTTTATTAATAATAATTTGTATTTTTATTATATTTGATTTTTATTTTTTATTGCTAATCTCTCTTTAATTTATTTTTTAATAGAAAATCATGGTCCTCCCATGTATTATTTTTTAGATGGAAAATCATGGTCCTTCAAAGTTTTTTGAATTCATTGATTATTTTAATCTTTTATATTATAGTCCACGGGATAGTCCACAAGATAGTCTATCTGCTGGAAGAATTGAAGACTATAGGACATCTGCTGATGTCATATGGACTAAATATAGTCCAACAGATAATCCATCTGCTGGAGATGCTCTAACTGGTAAGTGAAATAAAGGAGAGAGAAACTAATAGGAGTCGTGTTTTATAGCTTTGGTCCGTATTTTTGGTTCGCCTAAGAACCGGCTCCCTATAAATATATACTAGCTGGGTCCCGTGCCTCCGGCACTATATGGATAATATGATTTATTTTAAATTTTGAACGACCAAAATAATTTATTGAGTGAGCGGGAAATTTAAAGTCATTTGTATTTTATTAGATAGATAGATAGATGTATTTTATTAGATAGATGTATGAACGGTGGGATTTATCTCAAACTTTGGACGGCCCAGATGATTTATTGAGTGAGCGGGAAATTCAAAATTATTTGTATTTTATTAGATAGACTAGCTAGGTCCCGTGCCTCCGGCACTGTATGGGCAGTGAGATTTATCTCAAACTTAGAACGGCCCAGATGATTTATTAAGTGAGCGGGAAATTCAAAATTATTATTAGATAGATTAGATAGATAGATGTATTTTATTAGATAGATGTATGGACGGTGGGATTTATCTCAAACTTTGGACGGCCCAGATGATTTATTGAGTGAGCGGGAAATTCAAAATCATTTGTATTTTATTAGATAGATATATAGATTATTAGATTGTTAGATAGATAGATGTATTTTATTAGATAGATGTATGAACGGTGGGATTTATTTCAAACTTTGGACGGCCCAGATGATTTATTGAGTGAGCGGGAAATTCAAAATCATTTGTATTTTATTAGATAGATATACTAGTAATTGCCCGTGCCTGAAGGCTCGGCGTAACAAAAAATTAGATTAAAATTCGAAAAATACTTTATTACCTAAAGACTCTTTGCAACTTAAAATCAGACATAATAATTATCATAATTTACCACACTACCACAATAATTAATTTTTCTTTAAAAATAGATATCCAGAAAAAATTAAACTTGTCTACAAAACTTACAATTATCAATAAAAATTATCATAATTCACCACACCACTACAATAATTATTATTATTGTTATTATTATTATTATTGTTATTGTTATTGTTATTGTTGTTGTTGTTGTTATTATTATTATTATTACTATTATTATAATTTTAATTATAATTATTAATATTAATTTTATTATAATTATTATTACTTTATTACTATTATTATTATTATTACTATTATAATAATAATATTATTATATTATAATTATTATTATTTTGAATTAAAATTAGAATGAATTTGAACCGTACTTATGCTTTCCCGCTCAAATCAATTAGAATGAATCAGAATCTTTATTATATAGATTATTATTATTATTATTATAATTATTATTTCTATTACTATTACTATTACTATAATAATAATAATAATTATTATTATTATTATTATTACTATTATTAGTACTATTATAATTATTATTAGTACTATTATTATTATATTTATTTTTAGTACTATTATTATTTGTTTTTGTGTGTGTGTGTTAAGAAGAGAGGAGAGAGAAAGATTTTGTGTGTGAACATGAGAGAGAATATGGTGTATGAGTTAATTTAATTTGGGCGGGAAGAAATATGAGACGTTAGATTAAGTTGGAAAAATTAAGTTAGAATGAATCTGAGACGTTGTTGTGCTTTGTCAAATTATAGAATTCAAATTGGGTTCTGTTTTATTATATATATATATGGAGTCCAGATCAGGTCCGGACTCCCGGATTTTAACAAAATTCAGACCTTTTTTTAAAAAAAAAACAACTAAAAAAAATTTATAGAACTTGAATTTTTACATAATACAGTGTTTTGGGTGTGATTTGGATACGTATAACAAAATATGTCTGTACAGTCTGGGCAGACTGTACATACATTGGTTGGTGTAGGTATTAAAAACACACCCAAAACACTGTATTATGAAAAAAAATTAGTTCCATAATTTTTTTTTAGTTGTTCTACAAAAAAAAAAAAAATTGGGTCCGGATTTTGGATCAGGTCCGGACTCCCGGATCTGATCCATGTTCTATATATATATATATATATATATATATATATATATATATATATATATATATATATATATAGGGTCTCCATCCACAGCAACCGGTTGTTGGGGAGCAACCCTTTTTTTCCCAGCCGTTATAGCTTGTACCGGCCACTTAGAATTTTTTTATTTTTTTATAAGTCGCTACAAGCTGTAGCGGCTGGAAAAAAATGGGTTGCTCCCAACAACCGATTGATGTGGATGGAATCCCATATATATATATATATATATATATATATATATATATATATATATATATATATATATATATATATATATATGGCTCCCTTACTTTGTTAAAATGCGAATTTTTTTTTTGCTTTTTTTTAAAACAACTAATTTTTTTAAAAAATTTTTATGGAATTAGAATTTTTTTCATAATACAATGTTTTGGGCGTGATTTGGATACATATACCAAAAAATATATGTACAGTCTGCACAGACTGTACAGACCTGTTTTGTTATACGTATCCAAATCACATCCAAAACACTGTATTATGAAAAAATTTCAGTTCCATAAAATAGTAAACTTTTTTTTTAGTTGTTTTAAAAAAAGCAAAAAAAAATCCGCATTTTAAGAAAGCAAGGGCTCCCTTACAGGAACTGGACCCTATATATATATATATATATATATATATATATATATATATATATTTACATCTTTTATATATAATTTCAATTAGGCATTGTAATCTTATTGAGATGGTGTAACTAAACTATAAATATAGATGAACAATACAGATACACACATTCTAACCTATTAAATAGAGGTACTCATCTTAAAACTTATTCCTACTCTCATACCGAAAGTATCTCTCGACAGCTCAAATCGTTAAGTACTTTCTGGTGATTCCTTTTATGCATATGCACGTCCAAGCCGGGAGTTGAACATGCTGTCAAATTCGATAGCTAACACGAGATACAGAAGAAAAAAAGAAATTAGTGCAGAATTATAAAAAAAATATCATTAAAGAAATTGTCTACAAAATTTATTAAAATGGTTTTAATGACAGTGACTAGAAATGTTTAAGGTGTAGGACAAAGCCATAACCGAGTTGTTTAAACTTGTAAATCCATAATACATTTGAACTTTCATTTATCAACCCTGTTGGGTCATGATATTTCACCTACTGGGCCGAATGGCTTGGGCCTACTTATTTGGTTATTCTCTTGGGTCATTATTATTGGGCCTTGTTATTAGACTAATTCATTGGATTATCTTGATTGGGTCTTACAAAGTCTTGGGCCGAATTATTGAACCGACCCATTAGATAATTTAAATATCTACATCTTTGACTTGCAATGATGAAAAAAGATAACGGTTTACCGAGATCTCTGCCATACATTAATGTGGATGGGATTATAGTCGGCTGGTGGTGGTGAACAGTAACAGTATGTAGTGGGTGAGCTGTATGCAGTCGGATGGGACCGTCAGAGTCAGTGGATAGACGTCAGACAGCAGTAGAAGGCTTGGCTAACCGGTCAGGAGAGTATAACATAGCAAGGAAGTCATTTAAGTAAAGGTAACTGATAATTTTATCTCTCTCAATACACTAGATATTTTATCCTCCATTGTTAACCTTGTGATCGCCTGTACTGACTCTCACGCCTGAGTTATCCCCCAGACGGTCGAAGCCGTCAAGCTTTTGGTGTTGATCGTGTTTATTGTGCAGGATCAGGACGTCTTACGTGATTGGGACGTGGCAGAAGATCTTGGCGTTAACATTGGCGCTAGAAGGAGGGTCTGTGTTCTAGTGTCCTTGAGATTTCAATCACTTAATTTATTTGTTCTACGTCAGAAAGAATGGCGAGGAGTAGAACTAGTACACTAGAGGGACAAACGATGACTGTAAGTTTGTCGTTACCACAGTGTTTCTGTTAAGGATCGCTTGGGTCCTTCCAAAAGTGCTCATGAGAGTACGGCTTCCAAATATGATTCGGGGGGTTCTCGTTTGAGAGCCCATGGTGAATCCCGAAGAAGGTTGGTGTTTGCTGATGATGGAGGTCGTGACCAGGACAGAAGGCGGGTAGAAGGCTCACCGCTAGAACTCGTCATCGAGGTGGTCGAGATGATAAAGCTGCTAAGTTGGACGAAGATGGCGGATGAGGCAGATAAGGCTTTAGAGGTTCTTTTGAAGCAGAGGGAGGACATAGCCGAACAGATGTTTCAGATTGCAGAGTTGAAGGACGAGGCATCTACTTATGTGGAGTCTGAAAGACGTAGCAAACCTAGAGATGGGTAGCAGAGAGAAGGGAAAGAGCCTGTCCATTCAGGTCATGTGTCTCGGGGACGACCTCAAGAACGAAGGAGTAGAACTCTTGAGGTGTCAAAGAAAGCACTTCTTGTGATCAGTTCTCAAGGTCGTGATGGTGGTAGACAAAGAAGCCAGTTAAGAGAGTATGCACCTGAGAATAGAACGAGAGAGCACCAGCGTGAATATTCTCATCGTGATGACAGGGCCACACGCCGAAGTAGATCCAGAAGTTTATCGAAGGCAGTGGGATCTGATAGAGGAGGTCGATCCACTCAGAAGAAGAAGGTATCTCCAGAGAAGGAAGTCTCCTAGAAACCAGAAGGTTTAGATTTCTTGGTGAAGGAGTTAAAGGAGCTTCGAAAGCAGTTGGCTGAGGTTCAACAAGTAAAGGACACTCCGGGAAAGAAGGCGTCAACTTTTTCCTCGGATATTCTTAAGGAGAAAGCAGACATCACCAAGAAGTTTCCTCACATGGAGAGTTATGATGGGTCAGGGGATCCTTACGACCATAGCAAGGCATTTGACAAGCTGATGGACTATTATGATTTCACCAATGCTGCCAAGTGTCACACGTTTGTCATAACGTTGAGGAAAGATGCAAGGCAATGGATGGGGACTTTGCCTGCAGATTCTGTATCTTCATGGTCCGAGCTTTGTGATAAATTTCATGCTCGTTTTGGGAGCAATAGAAGGAGAGGGAAGCCTACGGGTTCTCTAGCATAAGTTCGGTAATTTTCAAATGAATCCTTGGGCTTATATGTAAAATGTTTCAGGGAGGCAATTGGCCAAGTGGCAGATCTCAATGATCTTCAGGCTGTCGGGTTATTTCGGAATGGCTTAGATTTGGTGAAATCGGAAAAGTTGGTGAAAAAGCTGATGTTTCACCATCCGAAGAGCTTGGTCGAAGCTTTCGATAAAGCTGAGGGCTATATTGTGGTGGAGGAGGCTATGAATAGCCTGAAGCGTCTTTCTTCGGATCACATGAAGGAGACGAATATTTCTAAAGCTGAAGGCGATCAGAAGAAGGTGGGAGGATATAATGATCGGCCAAAGGGCAGTTCGAAGAAGTATAACAACACATGGCGACAGGGAAGTAATCGACCACCTGCTCCTACCCAAAAGGTGAACAAGGTTTACACCAAACTGAACAGGGATAGGTCGGTGATTTTGGATCAGATTAGGAACCAACCGTTCTTTGAACCACCTCGTGATAATATCAAGCCAGGGCAGGGCAATGCTTGAAAATTTTGTGGCTATCATCAAGCTGCAGGTCACGATACTAATGAATGTTGTAATTTTAAGGACTTTATAGAGAGGAAGGTTCAGAGTGGTGTGTTGGTTCAGTATGTGGCCGGAAACGATCATCAGCAGGAACAACAGAATGCAGATCGGACTGTTCAAGTGATTCAACCGGTTCCTCCCATACAACCTGCTCCAAATCAGCCGCCAAGGCATGTCGTTGATGTAATAACTAGTGGGACGACAGAAAAATTGGCGGGGAAGAATAGGAGAGGGTATCTGGACTCGGTTATGTCCATGGCAGGTGTTCTCCCAAAGATTGATAGACCGTTCCCAGGGACAGTTATAGCTTTTACTGATGCAGATTATCCTTCAGAACCCATCGAACCCCATGAAGGAGCATTGGTGATCACATCACAAGTGGGTTCGGTTGACATGAAATGAATGATGATAGACAACGGGTCTTCCGTGGATATTCTGTATGCCTATGCTTATCAGAGGATGCATCTTGATGGGCAAAAGATGGAGGTGGGGCAGGAGGCACCTTTGTATGGCTTCAGCAACGATCCGGTTAAAGTGGCAGGAACTATTGAGCTACCAGTCATCTTCGGTACTGCTCCACAATAGGTAGAAATAATATGTAAATTCTATGTTGTGCATGTAGATTTGGCCTACAACGCCATATTGGGACGACCTACTTTGACAGCCCTACAAGCAGTGACTTTCATTCCTCATTTCAAGATCAAGTTCCCAATAGCACATGGAGTCGGAGAGGTAGCAGGGGACTTGGATCTGGCCAGACGATGCTATCGGAATGCTGTTATAGCTTTGGGGGTAGGGGTCAGCAAAAAAAAGCAGACCATGGCGATAGAAATCGAGCCATTTACCCAAAGCAGTTCGGAGCCATTGGTTATGCCTGCAGGAGAGACGGAGGAGATCGAGCTGGTTCTTGGGAAGAAGGACAAAACAGTGAAGATAGGTTCGGGTCTGCCGAAACCTCTTCGGACAAACCTTATGGAACTTTTTCGCTGTTATGCGGATATATTTGTATGGGAGCCTTAGGATATGCCTGGAATCAGCCGAAGGATTGCCGAGCACCGATTGGATGTGGAACCATCAAAGAAGTCAGTTTGGCAGAAGAGGCGGATCTTTGCACCAGAAAGACAAAGGATCATTGATGAAGAGATTGCAAAGCTGATAGCTGCTGACTTCATCTTTGAGATCGATTACCCAGAGTGGATGGCTAATGTGGTGCTGGTCCAGAAGCAGAACGAGAAATGGCGGGTGTAAAATCGACTACATGGACCTGAATAAAGCTTGCCCGAAGAACTTCTATCCTCTACCCCACATCGATCAACTCATTGATGTGACTTCGGGGTATGCACTACTAAGCTTTATGGATGCTTTTTCAGGTTATCATCAGATCTCTATATGCAAGGAAGATATTCTGAAGACGACATTCATCACACACCGTTCGGTGTATGCCTACAAGAAGATGACGTTCGGTTTGATTAATGCTGGGGCCAGATATCAAGAATGATGAACTTCGTCTTCTAGAAGAAGCTAGTAAGAAATATGGAGGTGTATGTGTATGACATGATAGTGAAGAGCATGATCGTTCAAAAGCACTTGGATGATCTAGAGAAATGCTTTCAGATGACCCGTCATCACAAATTGAGGCTCAATCCTACCAAATGCACCTTCGGGCTCGGTGCAAGAAAATTCTTGGGTTATCTGGTCAGTCAGAGAGGTATTGAGGCCAATCCAGAGAAGATCCAAGCTATTTTAAACATGAAGACTCCTCATTCATTTAATGATGTTCAATGTCTGACCGGGAGGATTGCAGCTTTAAGGAGGTTCATGTCCAAGTCGGCAGAAAGGTGTTTGTCGTTTTTTGGTACATTGAAGGGACCGAAGAATGCGAAGACATTCCAATGGACTTCAGAGTGTGAAGACGCCTTCCAAGACATAAAGACGTATTTATCTTTGGCTCCTTTATTGGTAAAGCCAGTTCCTGCTTAGCCACTTTATTTATACCTGGCAGCTAGTTCGTTAGCAGTGGGAGCAATGCTGGTTCGAGAAGTTGGGGGAAGACAACATCCAGTCTACTATGTCAGTCATGTTCTAAGGGATGCTGAAACCAGGTACCCGAATATTGAGAAATTTTCCTTTGCTTTGATAATAGCCAGTCGAAAGCTTAGGCAATATTTTCAAGGTCGGCTCCTGGTCGTTTACACGGATTAACTGCTGAAGAAGGTGATGAGCAAGCCAGAAGTTTCGGGGAGATTGGCTGCATGGACAATGGAGTTGTCCCAATTTTTCATCGAATTTCATCCCCAAACAGATATAAAGGGGCAGGCCTTACCTAATTTTATGGTGGAATGTTCATTCACAGAGGCAGATGCAGAGATGCCAGAAACTGAAGTGTCCGACCGATCAGTTGTAGCTCTTCAGCACAGTCAGGGTTCATGGACGTTGTATGTAGATGGGTCTTCTACTACGGACGTCAGTGGAGTAGGGGATTATTTTAACAAGTCCGGAGGGATTCAAAGTGCAGCAGGCCATCAGATTTGGGTTCAGAGCGACGAACAACGAGGCAAAGTATGAAGCAGTGTTGGCCGGAGTCCGACTAGCAAAGAGTCTAGAAGTTCAGAAGTTAATCATCTACAGTGACTCTCAGTTGGTCGTCAAGCAGGTTTCAGGGGTGTATGAAGCTCGAGGTTCAAGGATAATCAAGTATTTGGCCGAGTTGAAGGATCGACTTCAATATTTTCTCTCCTATGAGTTTTAGGGTGTAGAGCGCAATGACAATTCTATTGCCGATGCATTGTCGAAGCTGGCCATTACGGATGCCAACAATTTTGATGGGTCAGTTTATTTGGAGGTTCTGCAGCAGCCGAGTATCCAGCATGAAGTCGTGATGTGCATTGAATGTTCTAACTGTTGGATGGCTCCATACATAGAGTATCTGGCAGATGGTGTCCTTCCTTCGGATCAGATGTTGGCCAAGAAGATCAAATATAAGAGCACCAATTTTGTTCTTATTGATGGGGATCTTTATCGAAGGGCTTTTTCGTCACCATTGTTGAAGTGTTTGGTTCCATCTGAGGCTGAGTATGCTCTTCGGGAGGTTCACGAAGGCATCTGTGGTGACCATATGGTTGCTAAGTCATTAGCCTACAAAGTACTTCGGCAGGGGTACTACTGGCCTACTATCTTCAAGAAAGCTACATAGTATGTAAAGAAGTGCGATAAATGTCAGCTCAACAGTCCGATCCCACATCAACCACCAGAAGAGTTATACTCAATCTTATCTCCTATACCCTTTGCTGTCTGGGGGTAGATATACTGGGTCCGTTGCCGAAAGCTAAAGGCCAGGTCAATTTTGTTATAGTCGCCATTGATTACATGACCAAATGGGTAGAAGCGAAGCCACTTAGGTTGATAACGGAACAAGAATGTTTGAAGTTCATGAAGGAGTCAGTAGTGTTTTGTTTCGGAATTCCTAAGTTGGTGATATCGGATAACAAAAGCCAGTTTGTGGGATCGAAATTTGAAGGATTTTTAAAAGAGCTGGGAGTTTAGCACAGAAAGACTTCAGTGGCTCATCCATAGTCGAACGGGCAGGTCTAGGTGACCAACAGAACACTGCTGAATGGGATCAAGCGCAGATTGGATGAAGCTAAAGGAAGATGGCCAGAAGAGCTGCTCAGTGTGTTATGGGCTTACCGGACTACACCGAGGACTACAACAGGGGATTCACCTTTTAGACTGGCCTATGGTATTGATGCCTTAGTCCCAGTTGAGATTGGATCTCCAAGTCTTTGGGTCAGTCAGTTTAAGGAGATCTACGATGATGAAGGGCTGAAGATCAACATGGATCTGCTGGAAGAAGTCAGAGAGACAACTTTGATCAGATTGGCAGCCTATCAGCGAAGAGTGGCTAAGCATTATAATAAAGGGGTAAAGCTTCGTAGATTTGAAGTGGGGGACTTCATCCTCAGAGAAGTCAAAGCATCTACGCCTTAGAATTTAGGAAAGCTGATGCCGAACTGGGAAAGACCGTATGAGGTAGTTGAATTACCAACGCCATGAACTTATCGATTAAAGGCATTAGACGGATCAGAAATCATGAACACTTGGCATGCTGGTAGGATTCAGAAGTATTTTTAGAAAAGATCGAGTTAGTCTCCCGGAAGTCTGTAAATATTAGATCATCATTAATAAAAGATTCACTTTTTCACAATTGATCTTCTCTCTATTGGTCCTAAATTCACAATGGTGTAAAGAGGACCGAGTGGACTCGCTGACCATTCGATGGTAGCCTTATCGGCAGGAGTGTCCTCATGGGTTTGTTATACCCTACGTGGTAAACAAATTCCATAGTCCTTTTAATATTGTTTTACCGCGAGTGGTAAACAAATGCACCGAAGTAAGGAGGTTCGGTCGGACTTGCTGACCATTCAATGGTAGCCTTATCGGCAGAAGTGTCCTCATGGGTTTGTTATACCCTGCGTGGTAAACAAATTCCATAGTCCTTTTAATATTGTTTTATCACGAGTGGTAAACCAATGCACCGAAGTAAGGAGGTTCAGTCGGACTCGCTGACCATTCGATGGTAGCCTTATTGTCAGGTGCCTTATGAATTTGTTTCACCTTGTGTGGTAAACAAATTCTATGGTCCTTATATACTTGTTTTACCCCGAGTGGTAAACAAAATCCCGATGGTGCAAAGAGGATCAGCCGAATTCACCTTATACATGATCTATCTCACACTTCGGTAACGATAAGTATGCATTATTTTATTTTGTTCAAGTGTTGAGTTCGGTTCATTATGTCCAGCCTATGATATTCTTTAACTTAATTGATTATATGATCTGTTTGCTTACCTGGTTCACAATTTAATTTAAGTTCAAAACATCTTATACAGTTTCAAAGCTGATTGATGCTGAATTATTGACAAAAAACGAACTATACAGAAGTCATGAGAAACAAAGTTGATATTTCAATTAATATTCGAATATTTACATAAAAAGATAGAAATTTTTACATAAAGGTCCTAATACTAGAATAAAGCAATATCAGATTCAAGCATTATCTTCGTCTTCGAAATCAAGTAGGGCCGGATCTACCTTGGCTGTAACTAGCTTCTCCTTCCCTCGACTTCGGCAGACTTCATATCCTTCAGAGTATATCCGAAGGATTTCTGCATTCAGCTCATTGGATGCTCGATATGCAGTCTGTTTCTGCTTACGCAGTTCTTCAGTCAGAGGAGGACCTAGCTCCTTCAAGGACTTCAGCTTATCTTGAAGCTTTCAGCGTCTGATCAGGTGCCTTTCTTTATCTTCATGGGCCTTCACTTGAAGATTGTCCACTTGTACTGCCAAGCTCTGATTGGCTATAGCGAGTTCTTCATTTCTAGCCCTTAGAACTTCGTTCTTTTCAACGAGATCGACATTCATATTAGTCAGATCTTGTTGACTGGCCTTGGTCGTCTTCAGTTCTTCCTTAGAGGTATTCAGTTCCTCTTTGGTTTGAGCCAAGTCCTTCCGAAGGAATTCATTATTGAACTCTGTAATATCCCGTTCATGCCTCTCCTTCGCTGGAGCAGACTGCAGAATGGCATTTTCTTTTCTTGTAGCTTCGACTTTGAGATGTTTAGGGCGTAAACGCCCAAAAATAGTATTGGCATGTATATGTTCAATTTTAACCAATCAATTTCAGATATCTAACTTAAGCATGAAAATAAATATGAAGATTGAGAAAGTTCTTTACCTGCGCTAGATAGCTCATGCCTTCATCGAGCAGGTCCCCGATTGAGTTGTTGCCAAATCGGTGATCGTCGGCATCCCTAACAAAGGAATTGAAGAGCTGGAAGGGGAAGTTGGCATTGAATCGAGGCCATAGGGTTGACAATGTCATAGCTTCATTCTAGAACTCGTAAGATGAAGGTCATGGAGGAGTGGGTATGGATTGATCATGAGGTGGAGAGGGGTCCATGTAAATAGTTTTAGGTGATGGGGACCAAGGAGGAACAGTTTCACGTGGTGGTGATGGGGCAGAGGCTGAAATTGGCTGGCTATCAGATGGTCATTTTCTTTTTCGAGATAATGATGGAATGGGCTCAGCTGGTTCTTCATCGTCAGAGTCTTGAATCTCAATGGGAATTATTGGGGGAAGATCGGTTGAAGGAGGAGGCACTCGAAGATCTTTGGTTGTCAGAGGAGTGATCTTTGTCCTTAGTTTCTTGACTCGAAGGAGTATTTTCCGATCATCTACTGGCAGATCGAGTAGACTCCCTAGGGTAGATGTCGGGTTGGTGGTTGGTTCAGGTTCAGGGATGGTTTCAGGTTCTGTTGATGTTGGTTTGGATCGAGGTTTTCGGATAGCTCTTTTCTTCTTACGGGGTTGAAGAGATTCTTCTAGCAGAAGGAGATCCTCAGTTTTTGGATCTTCAGTTTGAGGCTCAGTGGTAGGCATTTCAACAGTTATATCATCTTTTAGAAGGGGCTTCCAATTCGAAAGCTTCGGCAGCTGCTTCTTTTGACTTTCCAGACAGAAAATCTTTCAAGTCCTTTACATCCGAAGATGTCGGCTTAATCAAAGACACTGCAGAAATCAGAAAGCCATATATCAGAATCTACATCACTTCAAATTTCAAATAATTGTGCAACAAAATGATTCAGAACTTATATTTATGGTCATATAACCAGGCTTGCTTAGTGAGAAACAAGTAGTTCCATTCCTTCGAGGGGAAGTTTTCGAAGAGTTCTATCATTTCACTCACCCTTTCTTCAGGGATGTCTCCAAAGTCGGCAGATACTTTTTCATCAGTGGCCCAGTTTGGCAGGGATGCAATCTCTGGTCCTTTGATGAAGAACCACCCCTTATGCCATCTTTTGTTTCTAGAAGGAGTGGAGACCAAGGAGCGTCTCTCAAACTTTTCCCCTGCTTTCGGTGATTATTTACCCAGAACCTTGAATCCCTTTTCTCGGGACTGGGAAACCTTGTAGACGGTGAAGAAGAAATCGAGCGTGGGTTCTACTCCAACTTCATGACAGGATGCAATGAAGGCGAGAATGTGGATGTAAGAATTCGGCACTAATTGGGCGAACCCAACGCCAATAAACCCTAGAAGGGTAACTATGAAAATGTGCAGGGGGAAGCGAACCCCCTTTTCGAGAAAGGTCATAGCTATAGCTGTCCATCCTTCCGGCCGTTGATACATTTTCTACTCTGACCTCGGAGCCCTCATCTGGTGGGTATCAGGGATTTGATATCAAGCCTGGATCCTTCGTAACTCGATCTCAGTTATATCAGAAGGAGTATTGGCATGAGAAAAGCGTTCCTTATTTCTGAAGAATTCAAAGGGAGCAGGGATGGGTTTTTGAGGTGGGTTCTTGCTCGGAGTGGTATCTTTGGGGTTAGAACTTGAAGCCACATTATTAGGGATGGGATTTGGTGGAACTGTGCTGATAGGAGTTACTAGAATGGGTGAACCTTGTTCGGAGTCTTGGGAAGCCATTGTTGTCGATTTGCAGTAAGGAAGAAAGATCGAGAGAGAAGAAGATAACTCAAAAGTCTGATAGTTCAAATTAGCAAGTAAAAAAATTTTAAATTGGGGGTATAAAGAGTTTTTATATGAGCGTTTATGACAGTTTCATGAGGCTCAAGGGCGGCACATTTAATGCTGACAATGATGAAGAATTTGAAAGGGTAGCATCTGATTTAAGTCTCAGTTATCTACTGAATTAGACTTCTCAGTTTGGGCTTCCGATTTCTTTTTATAAGGACTATATGTTATTTACCATTTAGGCCTTAATGAATTTCGTTTTGAGCCTCTTTCAATCCTACCAAGTTCTTCATACCATGGACCGTTAATAATTTTCTATTAAACATCCTGTTTAATAAAAAACTAGGGGTCAATGTTGGGTCATGATATTTCACCTACTGTGCCGAATGGATTGGGCCTACTTATTTGGTTATTCTCTTGGGTCATTATTATGGGGCCTTGTTATTAGACTAATTTATTGGATTATCTTGATTGGGTCTTACAAAATCTTGGGCCAAATTATTGAACCGACCCATTAGATAATTTAAATATCTACATCTTTGACTTGCAATGATGAAAAAAGATAACGGTTTACCGAGATCTCTGTCATACATTAATGTGGATGAGATTATAGTCGGCTGTTGCTTAATTTTTAATAGCACTTTATTACGAAAGTATACGCGTTCAATTGTAATATTCAGCAAGCAATGATATCGTTCCCACGAGGAAATAGACTAATATTTATCAATTACTAATTCTAATGCAATTAATCCTATTTTAAACTAAGAAAATTTTGTTTAAGATTTGTAAATTAAACTTAACAAAACTAATGATTAAAATCAGAATTTCACAAGAATAACTGCAGATTTAACAGGTTAAGATTACAACTTCTCTTGGTATTTCATTTAAACTAACTTACTTTCCATTTAAAATAAATCAATTAATATGAATCATTATCCAAGAATGCTTTATGAATATTCACGCACTTCTTCCAAAGACACGTGAACAAATCATCCTAAATCCAATCTTTAAGATGTGGAATTACAAGGAACACCCCAATTAATCAACTCACTATATTCCTATGTGAATCAAGTTAATTAGGGTTTTACGCACAAATTCTTTTAATGGATACAAAAGACACATAGGTATATTCCTATCCTACACGCTAATTATATTAACCTTATTCAGATTATATGAACAGATGTTATCATATCCAGATCTCAATCTATACTCCATCTTCCAATTTTATATAGATTATCACAGTAATTGTTGGCCAAACAATTAATCAATAAACATAAGATATAATAAACAATTCAATAAAAACCAACTTTCATTCAATGGAAAACTCGCAATTTAAACTACATACCAAGTTCCGTTGCAATCTTAATTAAAATTTAGTTCATGATAATAATAAAGAAAAACATCATCCAAGTTAATAATCCAAACATCCCAGATAATTACAAAAGATAAAACTAGAAAAGAGAAGAAGAAACTCTGAATTTGCTCTTAAACTCTCTCTTAGATCTTTAGCCTTTGCAATTCTCCTTCGTGCTTTTCTTCCTTGTTCTCTCTGCAAATCTCTTGAAAAACTGATTGATTCTTGCAAAATTCGTTCCTCTCCCTTTTCTAGAGTCCTCTCCTATTTGTATTGGTCTCAGCCCTCATTCAGACTCCTCTTTTGCTTCAAAAACCCACTTGGCAGCAACAAAACGAACATTATTACGCACTAGAGCGCCTAGGCGCTCAACATAGGCTAATTCCAAGCGCCTAGGCGCTTGGCCAGGACCACAGAATTATAAAAATGCCACTCAGCTTTAATTTTCATGATTTTTGACCTTTTTCTTCTCCGAAATGACCAATTTGTCCCTCCAGCTCCAACCTACAACAAATAAACACAAAACACATAAAAAGATACTAAAAACAATAAAAGATAACAATAATTAAGTTTAATAATATCGGATTCATAGGTATAAAACCTACTCATCAAATACCCCCAAACTTAACCAATTGCTTGTCCCCAAGCAACACAACACAATGCAATAACTAAATATGCAATGCAAATGCAACTAGATAAATGCTTAAATTCCAGCAGTCAAACAGAACAAAATCTATTCATCAAGCCTCAGAGAAATCACAATAAACATGCTAGTACATCATATCAAAACAGATTAATAATTTCCTTGTCAATCATCAAATCTTAACCTGTTATTATTGATATAGTGTGTGTGTGCTTAACATCTATGCTAACTGATATGATGCTAAATACAACACATAATAAATCTCTTTAAAGGAATCATACAGTGTAAACTCACAAAATTCACGAACAAGCTAAAACCAACTAAAGACAAATATCCACCAAATTTAAGAGTCCAATCCGGGATACTTATGCTTTACTGTGCTTTACGGGGGCTTTTTGCTCTTTTCCCGTTTTATTGTTTTTTTTTCATATATATATATATATTTAACCATGACTGTGCAATGTCTCATTCCATTAGGCTAACAGTGCTACCCCTTAGCGAGCTTTCGACCAACGACTCCCAGACCATATAAGACCTTAGGGCGCTAGGTTTTAAGATACCCCTTCGGGCGTACTTGCTCAAGTAACAAAGGTCCCGAAACAAAACTAGCCACGGTATTATTATTTCTTCTTTTTTTTTATGCCTATATATCCCAAATTTTTCCCCCAAACTTAAGTTTTTGTCTAAAATTCAGTCATCTTCGCCTATTCACGTCTTTCATTCATTTAAACTAGCATTATCCTCTAGAAGTCCATTATGTGTCAATTTAAACTCAATCAGTCAACATAGTTATTTTTACTATGTTATCCTTATTATATCAGTTTCAAACATGTACAGATTCAAATCATGACAAAAAATCACATCAAAGTCTTAAAAGACAATACTATACTTGTCTACTCAATTCCAAACTCATCACTGGCCAAAACAGAATTAAACTATCTAACGGCTGGAAACATGCAAAAACTACTATATGCAAAACAGACTTAAATTTTTTTAATTTTTTTTTTTAAATGCAAACTACATGAAAAACTATTAAGTAAATACTATATGAATGCACTAGATGAATACTACATGCATGAACTGGAGCTGGACAATTACACCCCCAAACTTAACCAATGCAATGTCCTCATTGTATATAAGAAATAAAAATTAAGAAATTAAGCACTGAGGACTTCCCTGAAAGAAAGAAACTTTATTCCTCGTCAGAATCTTCTTCCTCTTCTTCTTCATCTGGGGGGTACGCAGACAATGGTGGAAATTGGTAGGGAGCGGCACCTGGATTCATGCGGGCAAACATTTCAAGGAATGCTGCACTAAAATTCTGATACACCTCCGTTTGCCGCTGAGCTAAACTATCTTGATTTCTTTCCATTCGGTCAAAATCTTGCTGAACTCGAGTGGCCACCATGTCGATCCTTCGAGTTTGATTTCTCAAATCTCGACGGATATCTTCATAAAAATTAGGTGGGTGCCCAGAACTTCCAGCAGCAGGAGGATTGTCGTGTAATTGTTGAATAGGCTCTGCTGCAGGCTCGGGAGGAGCAATAATGAATCCTAACCCTCTCGGGTGTGGTATACCCCCACCCCATACCTTATACTTCTTAATAAGCGAGTGGTCAATTGCGGCTAAAGGAGGCTGTGTAGCTTCCTCGGCATCCCATTTTACCCCAGCTTGTTGACATAGTCCTGTGATCAAAGATGGGTGTGCTAATCCACCTGAGGACCCTCCTCGAATTGCTTTGTCAATGGAATCATGAATAACTTGGCCCACATCTATTATTTTTCCTGATGCAATGCAGAAAAGCAATGCTGCCCTTTGATTTATAACATCACTCATATGCCTACATGGCATCATCTTGGCACAAATAAAGGCATGCCATGCTTTCCCATAAATGCTTAGTTTGGATGCGGGGAACAACACAGCTTCTTGTTGATCAGTTAATTTCCATGTTGTTCCAGGTACACACAAGGCTTGAATGATCTCACTGTAGTCTAGCTCGTGTTCTAAATATTGCATGTATCCATTATTGGGTATCGTGTTCAAGCCGTAATAAGCATTTATTGACCCAAAACTGACCTCCACTGATTTTTCTCGAACCCAAATTATGTTACCAACATGATCTATTGCATTGGCGTAGAATTCCTTAACAATTTTAACAACCGATGCATCCGGTTGGGCTGTAAAGTTCACCCATCTTCTACTCCCAATCATCTGTAATAATTCCCCATCTTCTATCTCTGGCAATAATCCACGCTCAGGAATTAGTGCTTTATTAGAAAGTACATTGTAATATCTTTCGGACGCTTTAGCACTTGTAAATCTCTTTTTGTCATACTTTTGCGAAGTGCCCGAAGTTTCTCCTCTTTGTCTCTTAGTAGCCATAGTCTTATCTAATATGTTCTTGCCAAACCAAATGATACTCAGTGACTTAGGATAGCCAAAATCCTTTTTGTGACAAACTATCGAACACTTGGTGTGCACAGATTTGGAATACTATTGGTAGGCACTCCCCCAAACTTAATTTTCACCAATTTTTCCAATTGTTAAGCCCACTATACTTCTAAGGCAATACAAGTAACAATTAAGAGTACTCACACCCACTTGAGCCAACACAATGATAGAAACTAGCTTCAAAGTACTAACATAGCTATTATCCAAGTGAATCCAAATAATTTGCGTTAAAATCTTGTGTACTTACTTGAGTATAGCCAAATATGATGTTCAATCAAAGTTGGATGAGCAATTTGATCTTTGAACCCTTACTTTAGATAGATGTGGCTTGAATGCAAGTTGAATCCTGAATTGGTGAAGAAGGATGACAATATGGAACTTAGTTGCCTTGGTTTGGGTAGAGATTTAGTGTTTGATTAGGATTTGGAAGAAGTGTATCCCGAATTGGGGCTTTTATTTATTTATTTATTTATTTGTATTGGAGCGCCTAGGCGCTTGAGATTGTGCTGTCTGGACCGCCTAGGCGGTTGCTTGCAGGATGCTTGGATCGTGTAGAGCGCCTAGGCGCTTGGGTTGGCCTTGGCTGGAGCGCCTAGGCGCTTGGTCGTTAGACAAGTACTGACTTTGAGCGCCTAGGCGCTTGATTTGGCTTGAAGAGGAGCGCCTAGGCGCTTGGGCTGCATTTTAGGTTCTGACTTGGAGCGCCTAGGCGCTTGGTCTTTGCTTGTCTGGAGCGCCTAGGCGCTTGGTCTGTGTAGAGTGATTGTTTTGGTGTTTTACGCTTCTTGCATGCCATACCTCCAATAACGTGTTTCCTTCACACCAAAATTTGAGAATATGATTAGAAATCTGAGATTTTGATGAGAGGACGTTCAACTTATTAAGATCATAAATGCTTGGCCTCCTTTCCTGCAATCAATTGAATATCTGTTAGAGAACGATGGATGTAACAAATCCTAAACTATAAAATTTTAACCACTAAATAAACTAATAGTAGAACAAATTAATAAAAGTAAAAATAGCAAATAACAATAAAAATTCCTGGGTTGCCTCCCAGTTAGCGCTTGGGTTATAGTCTTCAGCCTGACTTTCTCCTCTTTTCTAATCAGCAAGGTTGACTGATGTCTTTTCACGATCAACACAACCCCCATAGTAGTGCTTCAATCTTTAACCGTTGACTTTAAAATTACGTTTTGAATTCGGGTCATCCACTTCTACAGCTCCATGAGGATAGACTTTTGTAATTATAAATGGCCCAGACCGACGAGATTTCAACTTTCCAGGAAACAGTTTAAGCCTTGAATTGTATAATAATACTGTTTGACCTGCTTCAAACTTTCTTTCCAGAATTTTCTCATCATGCCACCTCTTAATCTTTTCTTTATATAACTTCGCGTTCTCATACGATTGGAGTCTGAATTCATCCATTTGATTCAATTGTAAGAGGCGCTTCTCCCCCGCGGCAGATATATCAAAGTTTAACTTCCGAATTGTCCAATAAGCACTGTGTTCGAGTTCAACTGGAAGATGACATGCCTTCCCAAAAACTAACCTGTACGGAGACATTCCTATCGGAGTTTTGTAAGCTGTACGGTATGCCCATAAAGCATCGTCCAACTTGTCAGACCAATCTTTCCGACTAGGATTCACTATCTTCTCGAGGATTCATTTCACTTCTCGGTTAGATACCTCGGCTTGACCACTTGTTTGTGGATGGTAAGCAGTAGCTATCCTATGAGTGACTCCGTACTTAGCGAGGATAGCTGAGAACTGCTTATTACAGAAATGCGTGCCTTCATCACTAATGATTGCGCGAGTAGTGCCGAATCTAGAAAAGATGTTCTTCCGAATGAACTTAATCAAAACCTGCGCATCATTGGTGGGCGATGCTATAGCTTCTACCCACTTCGAAACGTAGTCCACCGCTAAAAGTATATAGGAATTACTGAAAGATGGTGGAAATGGTACCATGAAGTCAATGCCCCAAACATCAAATAATTCAACTTCGAGGATCATGTTAAGTGGCATCTCGTGTCGCTTTGATATATTACCAACTCTTTGGCATCTGTCACATTTTAAAGAAAACACACGGGCATCTTTGAAGAGTGTTGGCCAGAAAAATCCACATTGAAGCACTTTAGCTGCCGTTCTTTCTCCCCCAAAATGTCCACCATAGTCAGATGCATGACATTGGTATAGAATATTTTCCATTTCAACTTCCGGGACGCACCTTCTTATTACTTGATCGCCACATTGTTTAAATAAAAATGGCTCATCCCATAAATATTGTTTCACATCATGGAGAAATTTCTTCTTCTGCTGGCTTGTCAAATCTGGCGGAAACACCTTACTGACAATGAAATTTACATAATCTGCATACCATGGTGTATCCATCCTTATCGCAAATAGCTGTTCATCCGGAAAAAATTCGTTGATCACTGTTGTGTCATTTTTCTTTAGTTCTGAATTCTCTAACCGTGATAAATGATCAGCAACCTGATTTTCTGTTCCTTTTCGGTCCCGGATCTCCAAGTCAAACTCTTGTAGCAATAATACCCATCTAATTAATCTCGGCTTCGCGTCTTTCTTTGCTATTAAGTACTTAATTGCCGAATAATCTGTAAACACAATCACCTTTGTCCCAATTAAATATGAGCGAAATTTATCAAATGCATAAACAACTGCTAATAGCTCTTTCTCGGTAGTGGTATAATTCAGTTGAGCATCCGTCAATGTTTTACTAGCATAGTATATAGCATGAAAAATTTTATCCTTTCGTTGGCCAAGAACTGCGCCAATCGCAAAGTCGCTAGCATCACACATTAATTCGAACGGTATATTCCAATCTGGCGCTATGATTACAGGTGCGGTAACAAGTTTCTTCTTTAACACATCAAAAGCTTCTAGGCATGCTTGATCAAAGTTGAATGGGACATCCTTCTCCAAAAGATTGCAAAGTGGTTTTGTGATTTTGGAGAAGTCTTTTATAAATCGTCTATAGAAACCAGCGTGTCCCAAAAAACTTCGAATACCCTTTACAGAAATTGGTGGTGGCAGGTTCTCAATGGTTTCGATTTTAGCTCTATCAACCTCAATTCCTTTAGATGATACTCGGTGACCCAAGATTATCCCCTCTTGCACCATAAAATGACATTCCTCCCAGTTTAAAACCAAATTCGTTTCCATACACCGTTTGAGCACGAGGGTGAGATTTTCCAAACAATAATCAAACGAATCCCCAAAAACTGAAAAATCATCCATAAATACCTCAAGATTTTGTTCAACCATATCTGAAAAAATAGCCATCATACACCGTTGAAATGTCGCTGGCGCATTACATAACCCAAAAGACATTCTGCGAAAAGCAAAGGTGCCATATGGGCATGTGAATGTTGTTTTCTCTTGATCCTCTGGTGCAATGGCAATCTGGTTATATCCCGAGTATCCATCCAAGAGACAATAATACTCGTGACCTGCAAGCCTGTCCAACATCTGATCTATGAAAGGTAGAGGAAAATGGTCTTTACGAGTGGCCTTATTCAACTTTCTGTAATCCATACACACCCGCCAACCAGTAACTGTTCGAGTTGGGATCAATTCATTATGCTCATTCGCAACTACTGTCATTCCCCCTTTCTTTGGCACGCATTGAACCGGACTTACCCATGAGCTATCTGAGATAGGGTAGATAATTCCCGCATCCAACCATTTAATGATCTCCTTTTTAACGACTTCCTTCATGATGGGATTGAGTCTTCGTTGTTGTTCAATAGTCGGTTTCGCTTCGTCTTCCAACAAAATCTTATGCATACAAATTGATGGGCTTATTCCCTTGATATCTGCAATAGTCCATCCAAGAGCAGTCTTGTATTGTCGAAGTATCCTTAGTAGCTTTTCTTTTTGAACCTTGTCAAGTGATGCAGAAATAATGACTGGCAAGGAGGAAGAAGAACCAAGGTAGGTGTACCGGAGGTGGTTAGGCAATGGCTTAAGTTCCAAGGTAGTCGGTTCTTCTACGGATGATGTCACCTTTTCATCTAGCTTTCCCCGATAATCCAGAGGTTCAAATTCTTGTAGACATCGTGTGAACTTCGGAGTTGAATCTAACATTTGGACCCATTCTATCACAGTTGAATCATCAAATAAATTTTTACTAATCAATGCGGTTTCAAGAGGGTTTTCAATCACAGATTCACTAAATACCTCTTCAGTTGCTTCTTCAATTAGATCAACTCTTAAGCACTCTTCCTCTTCCTTGGGGAATTTCATAGCCTTGAAAACATTAAAAGTTATTTCTTCATCTTGAACTCTCATTGTTAACTCTCCCTTTTGTACATCAATTAATGTCCTTCCAGTGGCTAAAAACGGTCTTCCAAGGATAATGGGTATGTCTTTATCCTCTTCGTAGTCCAACACAATGAAGTCAGTTGGAAATATGACTTCCACAATGCCCCTAGGGTATGTCACTGATCTATCTGCAAGCTGTAGAGAGATATTTGTTGGCCTTGGCGCTGGTAATCCCAACTGAGTGTAGATCGAAAGTGGCATCAAGTTAATACTTGCACCCAAATCACACAAACATTTGTTAGAGAACTGGGGCCCAATCGTGCACGGTATTGTAAAGCTACCCGGATCCTTCAACTTTGGTGGTAACTTTCTTTGCAGAATTGCGCTACATTCTTCTGTTAATGCTACAGTTTCGAACTCCCCTAGCTTCCTCTTTCTTGCTAAAATATCTTTCATAAATTTTGCATAACTAGGCATTTGTTCTAAAGCATCTGCGAATGGAATGTTAATTTGCAGCTTTTTGAACACTTCTAAAAATTTTGAAAATTGTCTATCTAATTTCTGCTTTTGAAATCTTTGAGGAAACGGCATAGGTGGTACAACTGTTGTTTGCTTATCTTCTTGTTGCTTTGTCACAACTTTTTCCCCAGATTTACTTTCCGAATTTCCACTCTCTTGTTCACCATCCTCAGCAGAAATTATTTTCTTGTGTCCGTCCAAATCTGTGGTCAACTCCTTCCCACTTCTGAGTGTAACTGCCTTACAGTGCTCATTTCCATCATTCCTTGGATTTTTCTCCGTATCACTAGGTAATGAACCTGGAGTTCTAGTATTCAAAGCATTAGCCATTTGCCCCATTTGATTCTCAAGATTCTTGATTGCCGCTGATTGGTTTTTCGTTGTGGCTTCAAACTGAGTTGCCTATCTTGCCAACAATTCTTCCATTTGTGATAACTTATCAGGTTGATGAGGTTGTGGGTGTTGTTGAGTTTGTTGATGTGGCTGAAATCCAGGTGGATATGTTTGCCTTGGAGCTTGGGCTTGAGCATGTGACTGATTATTACTCCAAGAAAAATTCGGGTGGTTTCTCACTCCTGAATTGTAGTTGTTTGCATAACTGCCCTGCTGCCTGTTATAATTGGAAACAAACTGGATTGACTCAGGATTTATTGCGCATTGATCACTTGAGTGGTTACCCGCACATATTTCACATATCGTTTCCATTTTCTGAACTGGTTGTACCCCAAGTGCATCTATCTTCTTTGTAAGAGCAGAAATCTGAGCTGTCACTTGAGCTGACAATGCTGTCATTGCATCTGATGAGTAGGTTTTATACCTATGAATCTGATATTATTAAACTTAATTATTGTTATATTTAATTGTTTTTTTTAGGATCTTTTTATGTGTTTTGTGTTTATTTGTTGTAGGTTGGAGCTGGAGGGACAAATTGGTCATTTTGGAGAAGAAAAAGGTCAAAAATCATGAAAATTAAAGCTGAGTGGCATTTCTGTAAATATGAGGTCCTTGCCAAGCGCCTAGGCGCTTGAAATTGCCCTATGATGAGCGCCTAGGCGCTCTAGTGCGTAGAAAGTTGCGTTGCTGCCAAGGGGGTTTTTGAAGCCAAATAGGAGTCTGAATGAGGGCTGAGACCAATACAAATAGGAGAGGACTCTAGAAAAGAAAGGAGAACGAATTTTGCAAGGAATCAATCAATTCTTCAAGAGATTTGCAGAGAGAACAAGGAAGAAAAACACGAAGGAGAATTGCAAAGGCTAAAGATCTAAGAGAGAGTATTGGAGCAAATTCAGAGTTTCTTCTTCTCTTCTCTAGTTTTATCTTTTGTAACTATCTGGGATGTTTAGATTATTTATCTGGATGATGTTTTTCTTTATTATTATCATGAACTAAATTTTAATTAAGATTGCAACAGAACTTGGTATGTAGTTTGAAGTGCAAGCTTCCCATTGAATGAAAGTTAGTTTTTATTGAATTGTTTATTATATCTTATGTTTAATTGATTAATTGTTTGGCCAACAATTACTGTGATAATCTATATAAAATTGAAAGATGGAGTATAGATTGAGATCTGGATATGATAACATCTGTTCATATAATCTGAATAGGGTTAATATGATTAGCATGTAGGATAGGAATATACCTATGTGTCTTTTGTATCCATTGAAAGAATTTGTGCGTAAACCCTAATTAACTTGATTCACATAGGAATATAGTGAGTTGATTAACTGGGGTGTTCCTTGTAATTCCGCGTCTTAAAGATTGGATTTAGGAGGATTTGTTCACGTGTCTTTGGAAAAAGTGCGTGAATATTCATAAAGCATTCTTGGATAACAATTCATATTAATTGATTTATTTTAAATGGGAAGTAAGTTAGTTTGAATGAAATACCAAGGGAAGTTGTAATCTTAACCTGTTAAATCTGAAGTTATTCTTGTGAAATTTTGGTTTTAATTATTAGTTTGTTAAGTTTAATTTTAAATCATAAACAAAATTTTCTTAGTTTAAAATAGGATTAATTGCATTAGAGTTAGTAATTGATAAATATTAGTCTATTTTCTCGTGGGAACGATATCCTTGCTTGCTGAATATTACAATTGAACGCGTATACTTGCGTGGTAAAGTGCTATTAAAAAATTAGGCAACAAGTTTTTGGCGCCGTTGCCGGGGAAATTAGTTTAATATTTTGTCATTATTGATTTTTATAGCGTTAATCTTAATTTAAACTTTTTCTGTTCTGTTCTATTCAGGTGCTTTTGACTAGTTTATGCAAACGCGATCGAAGAAGCCAGATTTATTGCCTCACGAGGACGACATCGAGAAAAGATTTCAGCGGTTGCGTAAGTGGGTTAAGGAAACCAAAGAAGCATTTGATAAGGAAGATACTATGGCTGAAGAAGAACAAAAAGCGCTGCGGGATTATGCTACACCGCGGGTTACTGAAATTCAGTCGAGTATTACGAGACCTGCTATTACTGCTACAAGTTTTGAGATAAAACCGGGGACAATACAGATGATTCAAAATTCATGTCAGTTTGGAGGGTTACCAAACGATGATCCGAACGATCATATAGTCAGTTTTATAGAAATCTGCGATACTTTCAAGTACAATAATGTGTCAGAGGATGCAATAAGGCTACGGCTATTTCCATTTACTCTCAGAGATAAGGCTAAGAGTTGGCTCCATTCACTACCACCAGGCTCGATCACTACATGGAATGATCTAGCCCAGAAATTTCTTGCAAAGTTTTTCCCGCCTGCAAAAACAGCAAAGTTGCGGAACGATATCTTCTCTTTCGTTCAGCACGATTCAGAATCACTATATGAAGCTTGGGAGAGATTCAAAGATTCATTGCGAAAATGTCCACACCATGGGATTCCTAAATGGCTTCAGGTGCAAACTTTTTATAACGGTTTATTCAGCACAGTGAGATCGAGTATATATGCTGCAGCAGGAGGAGCTATTATGGCCAAGAATTGTGATGAGGGGTATCAGTTGCTTGAAACAATGGCAGCTAATAATTATCAATGGCCAACAGCAAGAACAACTCCGCCAAGGACAGTCGGAGTGTATGAAGTGGATGCGATGACAGCATTGTCAGCTCAAGTGACAGCTCAGATTTCTGCTCTTACAAAGAAGATAGATGAACTTGGGGTACAGCCAGTTCAGAAAATGGAAACGATATGTGAAATATGTGCGGGTAACCACTCAAGTGATCAATGTGCAATAAATCCTGAATCAGTCCATTTTGTTTCCAATTATAACAGGCAGCAGGGCAGTTATTCAAACAACTACAATTTAGGAGTGAGAAACCACCCGAATTTTTCTTGGAGTAATAATCAGTCACATGCACAAGCTCCAAGGCAAACATATCCACCTGGATTTCAGCCACAGCAACAAACTCAACAACAACCACAACCTCATCAACCTGATAAGTTATCACAAATGGAAGAATTGCTGGCAAGATTTGCAACTCAGTTGGAAACCACAACGAAAAACCAATCAGCTGCAATAAAGAATCTGGAGAATCAAATGGGGCAAATGGCTAATGCTTTGAATACTAGAACTCCAGGTTCTTTACCTAGTGATACGGAGAAAAATCCAAGGAATGATGGAAATGAGCACTGTAAGGCAGTTACACTCAGAAGCGGGAAGGAGTTGACTACAGATTTGAACGGACACAAGAAAGTAATTTCTGCTGAGGATGGTGAACAAGAGAGTGGAAATTCGAAAAGTAAATCTGGGGAAAAAGTTGTTGACAAGGCAACAAAACAACAAGAAGATAAGCAAACAACAGTTGTACCACCTGTGCCGTTTCCTTAAAGATTTCAAAAGCAGAAATTAAATCGACAATTTTCAAAATTTTTAGAAGTGTTCAAAAAGCTGCAAATCAACATTCCATTCGCAGATGCTTTAGAACAAATGCCTAGTTATGCAAAATTTATGAAAGATATTTTAGCAAGAAAGAGGAAGCTAGGGGAGTTCGAAACAGTAGCATTGACAGAAGAATGTAGCGCAATTCTGCAAAGAAAGTTACCACCGAAGTTGAAGGATCCGAGTAGCTTTACAATACCGTGCACGATTGGGCCCCAGTTCTTTAACAGATGTTTGTGTGATTTGGGTGCAAGTATTAACTTGATGCCACTTTCGATCTACACTCAGTTGGGATTACCAGCCCCAAAGCCAACAAATATCTCTCTACAGCTCGCAGATAGATCAGTGACATACCCTAGGGGCATTGTGGAAGACATATTAGTAAAGGTGGACAAATTCATATTTCCAGCTGACTTCATTGTGTTGGACTACGAAGAGGATAAAGACATACCCATTATCCTTGGAAGACCGTTTTTAGCCACTGGAAGGACATTAATTGATGTACAAAAGGGAGAGTTAACAATGAGAGTTCAAGATGAAGAAGTAACTTTTAATGTTTTCAAGGCTATGAAATTTTCGAAGGAAGAGGAAGAGTGCTTAAGAGTTGATCTAATTGAAGAAGCAACTGAAGAGGTATTTGGTGAATCTGTGATTGAAAACCCTCTTGAAACCGCATTGGTTAGTGAAAAATTATTTGATGATTCAATGGTGATAGAATGGGTCCAAATGCTAGATTCAACTCCGAAGTTCACACGATGTCTACAAAAATTTGAACCTCTGGATTATCGGGGAAAGCTAGATGAAAAGATGACATCATCCGTAGAAGAACCACCTACCTTGGAACTTAAGCCATTGCCTAACCACCTCCGGTACACCTACCTTGGTTCTTCTTCTTCCTTGCCAGTCATTATTTCTGCATCACTTGATAAGGTTCAAGAAGAAAAGCTACTAAGGGTACTTCGACAATACAAGACTGCTCTTGGATGGACTATTGCAGATATCAAGGGGATAAGCCCATCAATTTGTATGCATAAGATTTTGTTGGAAGACGAAGCGAAACCAACTATTGAACAACAACGAAGACTCAATCCCATCATGAAGGAAGTTGTTAAAAAGGAAATCATTAAATGGTTGGATGCTGGAATTATCTACCCTATCTCAGATAGCTCATCGGTAAGTCCGGTTCAATGCGTGCCAAAGAAAGGGGGAATGACAGTAGTTGCGAACGAGCAGAATGAATTGATCCCAACGCGAACAGTTACTGGTTGGCGGGTGTGTATGGATTACAGAAAGTTGAATAAGGCCACTCGTAAGGACCATTTTCCTCTACCATTCATAGATCAGATGTTGGACAGGCTTGCAGGGCACGAGTATTATTGCCTCTTGGATGGATACTCAGGCTATAACCAGATTGCCATTGCACCTGAGGATCAGGAGAAAACAACATTCACATGCCCATATGGCACCTTTGCTTTTCGCAGAATGTCTTTTGGGTTATGTAATGCGCCAGCGACATTTCAACGGTGTATGATGGCTATTTTTTCAGATATGGTTGAACAAAATCTTGAGGTATTTATGGATGATTTTTCAATTTTTGGGGATTCGTTTGATTATTGTTTGGAAAATCTCACACTCGTGCTCAAACGGTGCATGGAAACGAATTTGGTTTTGAACTGGGAGAAATGTCATTTTATGGTGCAAGAAGGGATAATCTTGGGTCATCGAGTATCATCAAAAGGAATTGAGGTTGATAGAGCTAAAATCGAAACCATTGAGAACATGCCACCACCAATTTCTGTAAAGGGTATTCGAAGTTTTTTGGGACACGCTGGTTTCTACAGACGATTTATAAAAGACTTCTCCAAAATCACAAAACCACTTTGCAATCTTTTGGAGAAGGATGTCTCATTCAACTTTGATCAAGCATGCCTGGAAGCTTTTGATGTGTTAAAGAAAAAACTTGTTACCGCACCTGTAATCATAGCACCAGATTGGACTATACCGTTCGAATTAATGTGTGATGCTAGCGACTTTGCGATTGGTGCAGTTCTTGGCCAACGAAAAGATAAAATTTTTCACGCTATATACTATGCTAGTAAGACATTGACGAATGCTCAACTGAATTATACCACTACCGAGAAGGAGCTATTAGCAGTTGTTTATGCATTTGATAAATTTCGCTCATATTTGATTGGGACAAAGGTGATTGTGTTTACAGATCATTCGGCAATTAAGTACTTAATAGCAAAGAAAGACGCAAAGCCGAGATTAATTAGATGGGTACTATTGCTACAAGAGTTTGACTTGGAGATCCGGGACCGAAAAGGAACTGAAAATCAGGTTGCTGATCATTTATCACGGTTAGAGAATTCAGAACTAAAGAAAAATGACACAACAGTGATCAACGAATTTTTTCCGGATGAACAACTATTTGCGGTAAGGATGGATACACCATGGTATGCAGATTATGTAAATTTCATTGTCAGTAAGGTGTTTCCGCCTGATTTGACAAGCCAACAGAAGAAGAAATTTCTCCATGATGTGAAACAGTATTTATGGGATGAGCCATTCTTATTTAAACAATGTGGCGATCAAGTAATAAGAAGGTGCGTCCCGGAAGTTGAAATGGAGAGTATTCTATACCAATGTCATGCATCTGACTATGGTGGACATTTTGGGGGAGAAAGAACGGCAGCTAAAGTGCTTCAATGTGGATTTTTCTGGCCAACACTCTTCAAAGATGCCCGTGTGTTTTCATTAAAATGTGACAGATGCCAAAGAGTTGGTAATATATCAAAGCGACACGAGATGCCACTTAATATGATCCTGGAAGTCGAATTGTTTGATGTTTGGGGAATTGACTTTATGGGACCATTTCCACCATCTTTCTGTAACTCCTATATACTTCTAGCGGTGGACTACGTTTTGAAGTGGGTAGAAGCTATAGCATCACCTACCAATGACGCGAAGGTTGTGATTAAGTTCATTCGGAAGAACATTTTCTCTAGATTCGGCACTCCTCGCGCAATCATTAGTGATGAAGGAACACATTTCTGTAATAAGCAATTTTCAGCTATCCTTGCTAAATATGGAGTCACTCATAAGATAGCTACTGCTTACCATCCACAAACAAATGGTCAAGCCGAGGTATCTAACCGAGAAGTGAAACGAATCCTCGAAAAGATAGTGAATCCTAGTCGGTAAGATTGGTCTAGCAAGTTGGACGATGCTCTATGGGCATACCGTACAGCTTACAAAACTCCGATAGGGATGTCTCCGTTTAGGTTAGTTTATGGGAAGGCATGCCATCTTCCAGTTGAACTCGAACACAGTGCTTATTGGGCAATTCGGAAGTTAAACCTTGATATATCTGCTGCGGGAGAGAAGCGCCTCTTACAATTGAATCAAATGGATGAATTCAGACTCCAATCGTATGAGAACGCGAAGTTATATAAAGAAAAGGTTAAAAGATGGCATGATGAGAAAATTCTGGAAAGAAAGTTTGAAGCAGGTCAAACTGTGTTATTATACAATTCGAGGCTTAAACTGTTTCCTGGAAAGTTGAAATCTCGATGGTCCGGGCCATTTATAATTTCAAAAGTCTATCCTCATGGAGCTGTAGAAGTGGAAGACCCGTATTCAAAACGTAAATTTAAAGTCAACGGGCAAAGATTGAAGCACTACTATGGGGGTTGTTTTGATCGTGAAAAGACATCGGTCAACCTTGCTGATTAGAACAGAGGAGAAAGTCAGGCTGAAGACTATAAACCAAGCGCTAACTAGGAGGCAACCCAGGAAGTTTTATTGTTATTTGATATTTTTACTCTTATTAATTTACTTTACCATTAGTTTATTTAGTGGTTAAACTTTGCTAGTTAAGGATTTGTTGCATACCTTGTTCTCTAACAGAGATTCAATTGATTGCAGGAAAGGAAACAAGTAAAAGTTTAAGATTGGGGATATTTGACAAGGTTTGGGACAAAAGTTACATGGATTGACGTTTGGAGTGGCTAGATTCGCGTTTTCGGTTTGCCATTTACAAAGAAGTCACTTCAGAGCCAATTTGACCATAGCTCCGGATATTATTTCGTGAAACTTTAAGAATGAAAGTTGTAGATCTACTTTTCCTCTTTCCAGAACATCTTGAATCATCTAAATCGGAGTTCGGACGAAAACGTTATGGCCGTTTTCCCAAAAGACGTCAGAACAGAAAATGTTGGAAAGCAGCCCAAGCGCCTAGGCGCTCCAGACAGGCACAAACCAAGCGCCTAGGCGCTCAAAGTCAGTACCTGTGAAGCAGCCCAAGCGCCTAGGCGCTCCAGACAGGCACAAACCAAGCGCCTAGGCGCTCAAAGTCAGTACCTGTGAAGCAGCCCAAGCGCCTAGACGCTCTAGACTAGTACAAACCAAGCGCCTAGGCGCTCAACACATCCAAACCATTCTGCAATCCACCGCCTAGGCGGTCCAAAGAGCACTACAACCAGCGCCTAGGTGCTCCAATGTAAAAAAAAATAATAATAAAATCCCCAAATTCGGGCTAAACCTCTCCCATTCCAAATCAAAGACTCTCTTACTCTCCTACTCCATCTCTAACCTTCCACAACTCTAAACCCTCATCTAATCTAGCCTAAACAACCAATCTTTCTCTTCCAAATCCTAATCAAACACTATATCTCTACCCAAACCAAGGCAACTAAGTTCCATATTGTCATCCTTCTTCACCAATTCGGGATTCCACTTGCATTCAAGCCACATCTACTTAAAGTAAGGGTTCAAAGCTCAAATTGCTCATCCAACTTTGATTGAACATCATATTTGGCTATACCCAAGTAAGTACACAAGGTTTTATTGCAAATTCTTTGGATTCACTTGGATAATAGTTAGGTTAGTACTTTGAAGCTAGTTTCTATCATTGTGTTGGCTCAATTGGGTGTGGGTACTCTTAATTGTTGCTTGAATTGCCTTGGATGTATAGTGTGTTCAGTAATTGCAAAAATTGGTGAAAATTAAGTTTGGGGGAGTGCATACCAATAGTGTTCCAAATCTGTGCACACAAAGTGTTTGATAAATTATCCCAAAGAAGATTTTGGCTCTCCTAAGTCTTTGAGTATCATTTGGGTTGGCAAGAACTTAGTACATAATACTATGGCTACTAAGAGACAAAGAGGAGAAACTTCGGGCACATCGCAAAAGTATGACAAAAAGAGATTTACAAGTGCTAAAGCGTCCGACAGATATTACAATGTACTTTCTAACAAAGCACTAATTCCCGAGCGTGGATTATTGCCCGAGATAGAAGATGGGGAATTATTACAGATGATTGGGAGTAGAAGATGGATGAACTTCACAGCCCAACCGGATGCATCTGTTGTTAAGATAGTTAAGGAATTCTACGCCAATGCAATAGATCATGTTGGTAACATAATTTGGGTTCGAGGTAAATCTGTGGAGGTCAGTTTTGGGTCAATAAATGCTTATTACGGCTTGAACACGATACCCAATAATGGATACATGCAATATTTACAACATGAGCTAGACTACAGTCAGATCATTCAAGCCTTGTGTGTACCTGGAACAACATGGAAATTAACTGATCAACAAGAAGCTGTGTTGTTCCCCGCATCCAAACTAAGCATTTATGGGAAAGCATGGCATGCCTTTATTTGTGCCAAGATGATGCCATGTAGGCATATGAGTGATGTTGTAAATCAAAGGGCAGCACTGCTTTTCTACATTGCATCAGGAAAAATTATAGATGTGGGCCAAGTTATTCATGATTCCATTGACAAAGCAATTCGAGGAGGGACCTCAGGTGGATTACCACACCCATCTTTGATCACAGGACTATGCCAACAAGCTGGGGTAAAATGGGATGCTGAGGAAGCTACACAGCCTCCATTAGCTGCAATTGACCACTCACTTATTAAGAAGTACAAGGTATGGGGTGGGGGGATACCACACCCGAGAGGGTTAGGATTCATTATTGCTCCTCCCGAGCCTGCAGCCGAGCCTAGTCACCAATTTCACGAGAATCCTCCTGCAGCTGGAAGTTCTGAGCAACCACCTAATTTTTATGAAGATATTCGTCGAGATTTGCGAAATCAAACTAGAAGGATCGACATGGTGGCCACTCGAGTTCAGGAAGGTTTTGACCGAATGGAAACAAATCAGGATAGTTTAGCTCAGCGGCAAACGGAGGTGTATCAAAATTTTAGTGCCGCATTCCTTGAAATGTTTGCCCGCATGAATCCAGGTGCCGCCCCCTACCAATTTCCACCATTGTCTGCTTACCCCCCAGATGAAGAAGAAGACGAAGAGGAAGAAGATTCTGACGAGGAATAAAGCTTCTATCTTTCAGGGAAGTCCTCAGTGCTTAAATTCTTATATTTTATTTGTTATTTACAATGAGGACAATGCATCGATTAAGTTTGGGGGTGTAATTTTCCAGCTCTAGTTCATGCATGTAGTATTCATATAGTGCATTCATATAGTATTCAGTTAATATTTTTTCATGTAGCTTGCATTCATGTAGTTTTCATTTTAATTTTCTATAAAAAAAAAATAAATAAAAAAAAATAAATAAAAAAATTTTTCAAGCATTTGCATGTTTCCAGCTGTTAAATAGTTTAAGTCTGTTTTGGTCAGTGATGAGATTGGAATTGAGTATACAAGTATAGTATTGTCTGTTAAGACTTTGATGTGATTTCTTGTCATGATTTGAATCTTTACCTGTTTGAAACTGATATAATAAGGATAGCACAGTAAAAACAACCATGTTGACTGATTGAGTTTAAATTGACACATAATGGACTTCTAGAGGATAATGCTAGTCTGAATGAATGAAAGACATGAATAGGCGAAGATGACTGAAGTTAGATAAAAACTTAAGTTTGGGGGAAAAATTTGGGATATATAAGTTTTTATTGAAAAAAAAAAAATTAATAAGGAAAATAATACCGTGGCTAGTTTTGTTTCGGGGCCTTTGTTACTTGAGCAAGTACGCCCGAAGGGGTATCTTAAAACCTAGCGCCCTAAGGTCTTATATGGTCTGGGAGTCGTTGGTCGAAAGCTCGCTAAGGGGTAGCACTGTTAGCCTAATGGAATGAGACATTGCACAGTCATGGTTAAAATATATATATATATATATATATATATATATATATATATATATATATAAACACAAAAACAATAAAACGGGAAAAGAGCAAAAAGCCCCCGTAAAGCACAATAAAGCATAAGTATCCCGGATTGGACTCTTAAATTTTGGTGAATATTTGTCTTTAGTTGTTTTAGTTTGTTCGTGAATTTTGTGAGTTTACACTGTATGATTCCTTTAAAGAGATTTATTATGAGTTGTATTTAGCATCATATCAGTTAGCATGGATGTTAAGCACACACACACTATATCAATAATAACAGGTTAAGATTTGATGATTGACGAGGAAATTACAAATCTGTTTTGATATGATGTACTATCATGTTTATTGTGATTTCTCTGAGGCTTGATGAATAGATTTTGTTCTGTTTGACTGCTGGAATGTAGGCATTTAGATAGCTGCATTTGCATTGCATATTTAGCTATTGCATTGTGTTGTGTTGCTTGGGGACAAGCAATTGGTTAAGTTTGGGGGTATTTGATGAGTAGGTTTTATACCTATGAATATGATATTATTAAACTTAATTATTGTTATATTTAATTGTTTTTTTAGGATCTTTTTATGTGTTTTGTGTTTATTTGTTGTAGGTTGGAGCTGGAGGGACAAATTGGTCATTTTGGAGAAGAAAAAGGTCAAAAATCATGAAAATTAAAGCTGAGTGGCATTTCTTTAAATATGAGGTCCTGGCCAAGCGCCTAGGCGCTTGAAATTGCCCTATGATGAGCGCCTAGGCGCTCTAGTGCGTAGAAAGTTGCGTTTTTCAGCTGCCAAGGGGGTTTTTGAAGCCAAATAGGAGTCTGAATGAGGGCTGAGACCAATACAAATAGGAGAGGACTCTAGAAAAGGAAGGAGAACGAATTTTGCAAGGAATCAATCAATTCTTCAAGAGATTTGCAGAGAGAACAAGGAAGAAAAACACGAAGGAGAATTGCAAAGGCTAAAGATCTAAGAGAGAGTATTGGAGCAAATTCAGAGTTTCTTCTTCTCTTCTCTAGTTTTATCTTTTGTAACTATCTGGGATGTTTAGATTATTTATCTGGATGATGTTTTTCTTTATTATTATCATGAACTAAATTTTAATTAAGATTGCAACAGAACTTGGTATGTAGTTTGAAGTGCAAGCTTCCCATTGAATGAAAGTTAGTTTTTATTGAATTGTTTATTATATCTTATGTTTAATTGATTAATTGTTTGGCCAACAATTACTGTGATAATCTATATAAAATTGGAAGATGGAGTATAGATTGAGATCTGGATATGATAACATCTGTTCATATAATCTGAATAGGGTTAATATGATTAGCATGTAGGATAGGAATATACCTATGTGTCTTTTGTATCCATTGAAAGAATTTGTGCGTAAACCCTAATTAACTTGATTCACATAGGAATATAGTGAGTTGATTAACTGGGGTGTTCCTTGTAATTCCGCGTCTTAAAGATTGGATTTAGGAGGATTTGTTCACGTGTCTTTGGAAAAAGTGCGTGAATATTCATAAAGCATTCTTGGATAACAATTCATATTAATTGATTTATTTTAAATGGGAAGTAAGTTAGTTTGAATGAAATACCAAGGGAAGTTGTAATCTTAACCTGTTAAATCTGCAGTTATTCTTGTGAAATTTTTGTTTTAATTATTAGTTTGTTAAGTTTAATTTTAAATCATAAACAAAATTTTCTTAGTTTAAAATAGGATTAATTGCATTAGAGTTAGTAATTGATAAATATTAGTCTATTTCCTCGTGGGAACGATATCCTTGCTTGCTGAATATTACAATTGAACGCGTATACTTGCGTGGTAAAGTGCTATTAAAAAATTAGGCAACACATCCACTTCATACACTCCGACTGTCCTTGGCTGAGTTGTTCTTGCTGTTGGCCACTGATAATTATTAGCTGCCATGGTTTCAAGCAACTGATACCCCTCATCACAATTCTTGGCCATAATAGCTCCTCCTGCTGCAGCATCTTTACTCGATCTCACTGTGCTGAATAAACCATTATAAAAAGTTTGTACCTGAAGCCATTTAGGAATCCCATGGTGTGGACATTTTCGCAATGAATCTTTGAATCTCTCCCAAGCTTCATATAGTGATTCTGAATCGTGCTGAACGAAAGAGAAGATATCGTTTCGCAACTTTGCTGTTTTTGCAGGCGGGAAAAACTTTGCAAGAAATTTCTGGGCTAGATCATTCCATGTAGTAATCGAGCCTGGTGGTAGTGAATGGATCCAACTCTTAGCCTTATCTCTGAAAGTAAATGGAAATAGCCTTAGCCTTATTGCATCCTCTGACACATTATTGTACTTGAAAGTATCGCAGATTTCTATAAAGTTGACTATGTGATAGTTCGGATCATCGTTTGGTAACCCTCCAAACTGACATGAATTTTGAATCATCTGTATTGTCCCCGGTTTTATCTCAAAACTTGTAGCAGTAATGGCAGGTCTAGTAATACTTGACTGAATTTCAGTAACCCGCGACGTAGCATAATCCCGCAGTGCTTTTTGCTCTTCTTCAGCCATAGTATCTTTCTTATCAAGTGCTTCTTTGATTTCTTTAACCCACTTACGCAACCGCTGAAATTTTTTCTCGATGTCGTCCTCGTGAGGCAATAAATCTGGTTTCTTCGATCGCGTTTGCATACACTAGTCAAGAACACCTGAATAGAACAGAACAGAAAAAGTTTAAATTAAGATTAACGCTATAAAAATCAATAATGACAAAATATTAAACTAATATCCCCGGCAACGGCGCCAAAAACTTGTTGCCTAATTTTTAATAGCACTTTACTACGCAAGTATACGCGTTCAATTGTAATATTCAGCAAGCAAGGATATCATTCCCACGAGGAAATAGACTAATATTTATCAATTATTAATTCTAATGCAATTAATCCTATTTTAAACTAAGAAAATTTTGTTTAAAATTTGTAAATTAAACTTAACAAAACTAATGATTAAAATCTGAATTTCACAAGAATAACTGCAGATTTAACAGGTTAAGATTACAACTTCCCTTGGTATTTCATTTAAACTAACTTATTTCCCATTTAAAATAAATCAATTAATATGAATCATTATCCAAGAATGCTTTATGAATATTCACGCACTTCTTCCAAAGACACGTGAACAAATCCTCCTAAATCCAATCTTTAAGATGCGGAATTACAAGGAACACCCCAATTAATCAACTCACTATATTCCTATTTGAATCAAGTTAATTAGGGTTTTACGCACAAATTCTTTTAATGGATACAAAAGACACATAGGTATATTCCTATCTTACACGCTAATCATATTAACCTTATTCAGATTATATGAACAGATGTTATCATATCCAGATCTCAATCTATATTCCATCTTCCAATTTTATATAGATTATCACAGTAATTGTTGGCCAAACAATTAATCAATAAACATAAGATATAATAAACAATTCAATAAAAACCAACTTTCATTCAATGGGAAACTCGCAATTTAAACTACATACCAAGTTCCGTTGCAATCTTAATTAAAATTTAGTTCATGATAATAATAAAGAAAAACATCATCCAAGTTAATAATCCAAACATCCCAGATAATTACAAAAGATAAAACTAGAAAAGAGAAGAAGAAACTCTGAATTTGCTCTTAAACTCTCTCTTAGATCTTTAGCCTTTGCAATTCTCCTTCGTGCTTTTCTTCCTTGTTCTCTCTGCAAATCTCTTGAAAAACTGATTGATTCTTGCAAAATTCGTTCCTCTCCCTTTTCTAGAGTCCTCTCCTATTTGTATTGGTCTCAGCCCTCATTCAGACTCCTCTTTTGCTTCAAAAACCCACTTGGCAGCAACAAAACGCACATTATTACGCACTAGAGCGCCTAGGCGCTCAACATAGGCTAATTCCAAGCGCCTAGGCGCTTGGCCAGGACCACAGAATTACAAAAATGCCACTCAGCTTTAATTTTCATGATTTTTGACCTTTTTCTTCTCCGAAATGACCAATTTGTCCCTCCAGCTCCAACCTACAACAAATAAACACAAAACACATAAAAAGATACTAAAAACAATAAAAGATAACAATAATTAAGTTTAATAATATCGGATTCATAGGTATAAAACCTACTCATCATCGGTCGGCAGTGGTGAATAGTAACAGTATGTAGTGGGTGAGCTGCATGCAGTCGGATGGGACCGTCAGAGTCAGTGAATAAACGTCAGACAGCAGTAGAAGGCATGGTTAACCGGGCATGAGAGTATAACATAGCAAGGAAGTCATTCAAGTAAAGGTAACTGATAATTTTATCTCTCTCAATACACTAGATATTTTATCCTCCATTGTTAACCTTGTGATCGCCTGTACTGACTCTCACGCCTAAGATATCCCCCGACGGTTGAAGCCGTCAAGCTTTTGGTGTTGTTCGTATTTATTGTGCAGGATTAAGACGTCTTACGTGATTGAGACGTGACAGAAGATCTTGGCGTTAACAAACCCAATATCCATTGAAGCCACACAAACTCCAAAGAGTATATATGAAACCTCCTTAAAATTCTCTACAAACTTAAAAAAGTATACAATTGGAATTATAATACGATCAATATTTATATTTTAAAGTTAATATAAAATAATTTTAAGTTTAAAATTGACATTAATTCATTTAATTTTAATTAAAATCATAATTAATATTTTAAACTTTTTTTAAAATAATATTAATTATAATATTTATTATTTCATAATACTTAATAAATTTTATTAATTTTGAATTTTAAAATATCTTATAATTAATTTTCAAAAATTAATAATAATCTTATAATTTAAACGAAAATAGCTTGTCACTAAAATTTCTTACAACTAGTGTATAGATGATTAATTCTCAAAAAAGAATTACTCTCTTACTTCTACAAAGAGCTCATTCACAAACAAAACAAAATAAAAATTATTCAAAAAAATCATTATTTATTGATCATAATATAAAATGACATAATTTTTTCTAGTGTAATAACTCGATTTACTACCATACAACCACAACTAAGAAAACACTTATTTTGTTCAAGGATAAATATAGAAAGAAATTATATTCGCAAGTTTTATAAGTGAGACTTTCTTTTTTCTTCTTTTTTTTCGGAATAGGAAAATTTTAGACAAATCTTAATATACAACTTTAAAGACTTGTTTATTTTTAAAATAGTTATATAAAGAAATTCATCATAACAAATAAAAAAATCATCACAAAAAGTTTATGTGATGATTTTAAGTATCACAATGATTATCTTGTATACGCCTATCATTAAAGGTTTTATACGTGATGGTTTTGATAATCACGCAAACGTTAGTATTTTTGTGATGATTAATACAATCACATTAACACAATCTATTGTGATTGGTAAAGTCATCACAAAAAAAATAAGATTTTAGGGATCAAAGGTTAATTATATAAAATGATACTTGTAGGATTCAAACCCTCCCCCATTTACAAACTAAATAACGAGTATTACCATTACACTAAAGCCTAGATTATGATTATAATTTTAAAACAAAATATAAAATTAACTTACTAAACAAAATTATTTCCACATAAAATTTGGTGATTGCAATGACAATCATAAATACTCTATAATAATGGTAAAATTAGTCATCACCATCATATATTTTATTGTTTTGTGATGACTTGAAAATTCCATCACCAAATACCTTCTTTCTATAATTGCAAATAAAAATCGTCACAAAAATCTATCTTTTTTAATGATTGTCATGGTCATCATAAAATATTGTTTTGATTATTTCTTACATTAAAATATTAGTGATAGCTTAAATGCAATCACAAAAATAGTATATCTATAAGTAATGACTTAGTGCGTCACAAAAAGAAAATTTATTTTGCATGAAAAATTTAGTGTGATTGACATGACCATCACAATTATAATATATTGATGACAAGATTAGTCATCACTAAGAGCCATCATATATACTATTATTTTGCAATTACTTAAAAAATCCATCATAAATTACTAACTTTTATAATTATTTTTAAAAATTATCACAAAATTCCATCACGTATTTTTATTTTCTATTAGTATATGACCTAATAAAACCTTGACATTAAAAAAAATAATCAATAAGAGAAAGAATTGTTTTTGGGAAGAGAGAAAAGTTACTTAAAAGACAAATTAAGTTTCAATGGTAGACCTGGTTATTTGGTTTATAAATTGATGAGTTAACCTTTATTAATTAGGTACATTTGGGTTGGCTAACTATTTTAAATTGGTTAAAATTTAAACTCATATTTTTCGAAAGAAAAATAGACAAACCAATTAACTAATTTTGACACATTTTAAACGAGTTTAATATGAGTTTTGATGGAAATATGAATTGTGATACAATGGAAAGGGCCGCATACGTATCAACGTCAATGCGAATCTAGCACATTTAGAGACTTGATAAATATAAGTAATTAATAATGAGAGTAAATACTCGGTTACATGTGAAGTTGGATAATAATTTTGTTACAGTTGTTCTACATAAGAACTTCATTATTTTGAAAATATAGATATAGACTTATATTTATATTTTTTATGCTGTTAATATTTTTAAAATAAAAATAATAATGTCAAAGTAATAAATAAATATAATTTTCAGTAATTAATGTTTGATAACAAGTGTTATTTAAAATATTAAATATCACAAAACTCATTCACCCCCATTTTACAGTATATAAAAAATTTTAGAGAGAAGTTAACAGGAAGATAAAAACAATTAATATATTAAGTAATTTATTTAATTGAACCATAATTCAACTTAACATGCCCATTCTCTTGATTTTATCTCTACTCAGCAATTTTTTTTCTTTTTTTTTCTTCTTTTTTTGTGTTAACATTATTTTGAAAACTTATTCAATTCCCTTTATATCCTTTCCATCCCTATTAATTATCTCACATATACAGTGAAACGATTAATTTTTACAACAGCGTTTTAGTTTTTCATTTTTACTTTTTCTGTCCCAGCCTCTTAAAGCACACAGTAGTGTGTGTACAAGGTAACTAGTTCCAATATCCATAACCATCTGGAGCAAGCTACAACAACAGAGTTTTGTGTTGTTCTGTTTAACTGTAACAAAATTTTACACAAATAGAAGGCAAACTCTGGGAACACAGTTTTGACAGAGACTAAATGTACATTATCCAGTTTACTGTAGGACATCAAGAAAACTGCTTGTTCTTCAAACCTGGGGTTTCAAAATAGTTTACTATTACAAAGAAAAGGCCTCAGCATTAAACATGAACAACAAAAATGCCTGGAAAATGCAACTCAAATATTGTTAAGGAAAGCTTTAGTGTTCAGAATTAATCACTTTCCGTTGTTAAAACCAATAGTGAAAAATACACAACAAAAAACTCAACAAACTTTTTAGGTAAAGCATGTCAACGTAATAACAGACGAGTCTTTGAGAAAATGAAATCCACAGCAACCAGGATAAAATTAAAGACTCACATGAGTAGTGTCCCACTCTGAAACTTATTTATTTGACGTCAAGTAGCTCAACGCTTTTGGTTTTTCAGCACAGCTAGGACAGATTACTAAAGATTGTAGAACAGTCGGTATAATGACAAGGAAGCTTAAATACAGAGATGCAATACTTCAAGCATGAAGCATTTCAGTTTTCAATTGACCATGTGACTCTGATACAAGGACTTCAATCTTCAACTGACCATGCTTTCAGAGATCCAGGTAGCTGACAATGAATGAAAAGTTCGTCACCAGTGAATCCATTACAATAGTATGCGAGAGGAAAAAAGTTCATGGAAGATAGATAAAGGAAGGAATTACCCTTAAAAGTCTTCTGAAATACATAATTATTAAGAGGCTTCAGCCTCAGTAGCTCCACGTTCTGCTTCACAGTTCGATGCATTCTCTGAGTTGTTGACACGGGAGCTGCTTTTAGACTTTTCCCCTTCAGAAGATACAGGACTTTTTGATACCAAGTGAGATCGAGTTTCCTTGGTTTCGAAATTTTCAGGCCAAACCCCACTTGGAGTACTCAGTAAACTAGTAGCTTTTCTTTCACAAGGTAACCTAGCAGATGCAGGTGATTCAGGAGTCTCGGGAAGTTTTCCCAACAACTCTAGAGGCCTATGAAAGAGCAAATGAGCAACAGTACGGTCGATGGTATTGGTATTAGTCTCTACCTCTGTCATTTTATCAAACCTGCAAAGTGATGATAAGCTTATAAGTAAGACTGACAAAAGGAAAGTACAGCTTGTTGTATGAATCATTGAACTAAATAACAAAGTTTCCAGATTGATAAGAATAGTCTAGCTTACGTTGTGCAAAAGGAACTCTGCGCAAATGGCATATATACTAATATACATGTCAAATTATGAAGGAAAGTAGAAACAAATTTCAGAATGGTAATAGTTCAAGATGACAATAATGTAGTAGGTTACAGAGTTGGTGTCTCAATACTTAATTTTAATTGAAAATCCCAGAAACTGAAATTTCTCACTATTTCAATTACATTAAAGCTTCGGAGTTCCAACTCAGACATCTTTAACTAGGAATCTTTAATGCTTATCTTCACTTCTCAAAATAAGAACTTAAATTTGAAATTTATTTTCCTATATGGTTCATTTGGCAAGTCTGAGAAGAAAAATTAACCAGAGCAAAAAATGAATTAGGAAAAAGTTCAGACGTGCATTCTAAAATAAGTGAAATTTGAAAATTATTGGTATATTTTGGGGAAATGTTTTTGTTACAACTCTCAATAATTTAATTTTTAATAACATGATCGGTCCATGACCACTTTTGGCAAATGTTGTTTGATTATTGTCAAGTTACAAAAAGCTTAAGCTGATTGAGAGAAGGTCCAATAATGCATATCATGATTTAACTCCCACTATAACATGGAGAGAAGAGTTTGATTGATCCATTATTACATCTTTTGGAAAAAAGTTAATTTGATTATTGTCAAGATACCCAATGCTATAGCCGCTTGAGGGAAAGCTCAACAATATATATCATGCTTTAACTCTCACTTGATCCATCACTACATCTTTGGTAAATGATTAGTTTGATTATTGTCAAGTCACCCAAAGCGATAGCAGCTTGAGAGATAACCCAACAATCAATCTTTAGCAATTCTCCTTGCGTGGGACTTCCACATTAAGAAATTAAAAGTGGTACATCATGGTTCAAAAACCAAAGTTACCACACAGACTGCACTTGCATTATCAACAGAAGGGAATCAACAGCATGCAAAAAGACTTGAAGCCCAGACTGATAGGGATCGATTCGTGAGACGTCGTGGTGGTGGATGATTCGCTATTTAGTTATTTGTTTATCAGTTATTTATTTATTTAGCTTGTTGGACTTCTTATTTATTGGTTTATTTTAATATTGGATAATTTATTTATTAGAGTTTATATTCTTATAAATATGCTTATAAATCATGTCAGACTCTTTACACTTTTTGTATTGAAATTATCCTAATTATTGGTTGCGATCGATACTTTTTCTCCTTCCTCGATTGGGAAACCCTAAGGGTAGTGGTTCTCCTGCAGTTGAATCACCCTAGTTCTTTTAATTTTCCTTATTAATTTACGACTTTCAATTAATTATTTGTTCATTATTTTCCGTCCTACATCATATTGACATCAGAGCTTAAGGTTTCTCCATCAATTTCTTAATTTTTGGGAGATTTTGGGTTTTCAAAAAAAATAGTTACTGCTCATCGGAGTTACTGTTCATCGCCCAGAGTTGCTGTTCTTCGCAATTCACTGTTCATAAAAAAAATTGATGCACCATTGTTTTGGAGATAAGGAGGTAACCCTATCTTTCCTAATTTAAATTAAAAAGCCTGGCAAAGTACCCCAAATTCCGCTCTTCATTTAAATATTGCCCCACAATTTATTAATTTACATTTTTTCACCCCTGTTTCTTGAATAAAAAGCCTTAAACTTTTAACGTTAGCACTTTTCACCCCCAGTCTCATACTTTCTGTTCAATTACCTCCATTTAAAAAAACAAAAAAGTAAAAGTAAATATTTCATTTTGAACATTAGGATTTTCAATATTTAATCACTTGAATTCCCTTCATTCATTAGTTCTAAAATTTTTGAAAGCTTGTTTTGGATTTATTCTTTTAAACTCATTTTATTCCATCTAGTTGCATATTATTCGATTATTATAATTAGCTTTTGCAATTGCTATTGCATAGGCTTCGACTTTTAATTTTAATTTGCTTCAATTAAAATTTTGTATTATCTTAGCTTTGCACTTGCATTTGCATCATGCCTACACGTACCCAAGCTGCTTTAGAAGAAATTCAGGACCAATTAGTGGTCATAGTTGCACAACTGGGTCAAATAAATGATAGGATCACGCACTTTGAACAAAGACAGCGCGTAGTAAAACCTCAGGGGAATAATGGGAATGGCATGTCAAAAACCTACATGTTAGGCACTATGAACATCCTACTAGGTATGATCCTTTATTATTATGACTATAAGAAAGCTAAGGTAGATTTGATCCCAATGCATTTATTGATTGGTTGTTTAATATGGAGAAGTATTTTAACTTGAGATGTCTGAGGATAGGAATGTGCGATTCGCCAAAATAAAATTGGTGAAATTGGCCAGTTTATTCTGGTCAGGAGTTGAGAGACTTGAAGCGTGATAGATTGACCATTATGAAGTTCAAGAATGGGTTACGACCTAAAATTCAATCACACAACCTAACCAGTAGCATCACTACCCTAGATGACCTTTTTTAGTCAGCTTTAGATAATGAGTATAGGTTACAGGCTAGGAGAACCCCTTCTTACTCAGGTCAGCCTAGTGGCCGAAATTTCTCGCAGAGTTTTCCCCTTTTCTCAAGTGTCCTCAATGGCAAGTAACACTGTAACCGGGCCATTTTGTGACAATGGGAATGGTGTAGCCGCACTCAACTCTCAGTCTACTACCCAGAAGAGGTGCTTTACGTGCAAGAGGTTAGCGCACAAGTCTTTTAAGAGTCCCAATCACAATCGCCAACATGTAACAAATAATAGAGGGAACTTCAAAAGAGGAGGGATATTGTCCGGGATGAGGTCGAGGGTGAGTATGACTCGCAGGATGAAGAGGTTAATGAGCCCCTAGAGGAGATTAGTAATTAGGTAGGTGTCATGAGATGTATTTTCACGAGTCATAGGAGAGAGGATGATTGGAGAACCGTCATATTTCAAACCTACAACAAAGTAGGTGGTGTCTCTTCTAAGTTGACCATTGATGGGAGTAATTGCTTAAATGTTGTTGTTGAGTCCGCCTTACCACAGACGAAGCTAAAGGCAGAATCACATCCCCAACCTTTTAGTGTCACCTGAGTCAATAAGACATCCATTCTTGTTGTCAAAGATATGTCTAGTGTCGATCCACCTTCAGGGCTATGAGGATAATATTTGGTGTGATGTCCATCATATGGATGTTGCACATATTCTACTATATGACCGTGATGTGACTCATTATACGAGGACGAACACGTGTTTACACACAATGAGCAAAAAATATCATTAGCACATGTGAGACCCCGAGTGTCATCCAATAGTCAACCAAAGGAGACTAGCTTACCTACCCAACAAACCAAATCACTCCATATTCTTAATAGAAAAGAGTTTGAGTGGAGTGTGTTGGAGAAGGTTATATATGTGGTGGTAGCTAAAGAGGTGAGAGATGTTCCTGAGGAGAGTAATACAGAAATTCCTAGTAATGCTAGCCAGATTCTACATGAGTTTGCAAATGTTATGCCTAGTCAGTTGCCCAATGGGTTACCACCTCTCAAGGACATTGAGTATGCCATTGACCTTGTTCCAGGGACTTCTTTACCTAACTTGCCACATTATAAGATGCATCCCACATAACAGACTGAGATGGGACGACAGATAGGTGAGTTGTTGAGGAAGAGCTTTGTTAGAGAAAGTCTTAGACCTTGTGTCGTTCAAGCCTTATTCACCCCTAAGGTTAATGGGAGTTTGAGGATGTATTGTGATAGTCGAGCTATAAATAAGATCACCGTCAAGCATACGTTCTTGATGACATGCTAGATATGATGACTAGGGCTCGTGTATTAACCAAAATAGACTTGTGGAGTGGATACCACCAAATCCGCATCCAAGAGGGAGATGAGTAGAAGATTGCCTTTAAGACAGGAGACGAACTTTATGAGTGGTTAGTCTTACCTTTTGTCTTAACCAATGCACCCAACACATTTATGAGATTTACAAATCAGGTGCTACGGCATTTCATAGGCAAGTTTGTAGTGGTCTATTTTGATGACATCCTCGTTTATGATGTTCTTTCAGTTTTTGTTGTGGTGGACCGTTTCACTAAGATGACATATTTTATTCCTTGCAGCAAACTGATAATGTCTCACATATTGCCATGATTTTCTTTAGTGAGGTAGTGAGATTGCATGGATTACCATTGAATATAGTTTCCGATATAGGTGTTAAATTTATGAATTATTCTAGAAAAACTCTCAGGAAGAAACTTAACATTATGCTTCAGTTTTTCAGTACTTATCATCCATAGACCGATGGACTGAGGTTGTTAATAGGAGCCTAAGTGATTTAACACGATCCTGACTAGGGTCACATCAAACAATGAGATAATCATTTTCAAGAGAGGAATGACAAGGACAAGGACAGCTTGGGCGTGGACGATAGTCGACGAGATCAAACGTGGGCAGATCCAATTCGCGTTTCGATTGGTCCAGTTACAAGGGCATGGGCTAAACGGTTCAAAGGACTTAATGGTTTAATCTAAAAAATTTGGGATGATTAGGGTTCAAGGATATCCGATGATGCTACTAAATTCATTAACTTCGTTCAAGTGATTGGTCCAAGTCCAACGCATCAGCCCATGTTGACACCAACACATTAGGGCCCCAGTGCCCAACGTCAGCATGCCAGGTCCCCGACGCCCATCCAAAGCACCCCAACATGCCCCCAATAGCGTCTCCACGCCCCAATCAACGCCTCAACGCTCCTTGACCAGTGACGTTCTGCCTATTGAGTGCCTAAGCGCTCTAACTAAAGCCTTGGCGCTTGGCCCCGATTCTGAAAGGTTTTGAGACGGATATGAGATAGAATTTAGGGAGTTTTTTCAATTATAATGCAATTAGGAAGCTTTTTAGCTAGTGTTTTCATTCCAAATTGATTTGTTATCCCTTATAGGTTACTTATTCACTAGTATAAATAAGGTTTTAGCTGATGTAAAGGATATACAATTCCATCAATTAATAAACTTTCTTGTGAGATTATTTTCTCTTTGGTTCTTTGAGAACTTCTTTGAATTGTTCATAGTATACCATGAGGATCAACCTGACTTATTATACTCATACAACAATCCATATAGTTGTGTGACTTCTATCGCATCAATTATCAATACGATTGTACAAAAGTTCTTGCTTACATATAAATAACGGGTCAAGGTGTCGTTGGTGTCCATTCAACGCAAATTCCTTGCACTATTGATTGTATCAAGGTTCTCACTTCAATATAAGCGAAGGGTTAAGGTGTCGAGCGTGTTCCACGAATATAATCTTAGTATTAGAGCTAAGTATCTAGTTGGTTATCTATCCTTTAATTTTATTGTTTGAATATCAAAAAAAATCCAGTTTGTTTTCAATTGCTTGCTAACCCATTCAATAGCGATAATCCGAGAATTCAATAATCAATCCCGACGAAGTAATACCATAAAATACTACAACCATAACAAGCTTTTTCGAAAATTTAAGGACATACAAGGAGTTTACAAAGCGCACGACCCGTAACTTTGTTGGTAACCCGAGATTCACACCGTCTATTTTTGTTCTTGATAAGTTCTTGTTGAGTTGCATAGGAAACTGTGAATTTTGTTTGGTGAATTTATAAATAACCTATACCAGAGAATATTTGAGCGGAAAAAGGCAAGAGTGGTGAGATCATTCGAGGGTAAACCCAGTAGAGTGACGAGTGATTCCATAATTGAGCGAAAACACGTAATGGAGTGGTGAGGAAAATTTTTATCTACCAACCCTTGTTTTGCAGAAAATATGTCTAGCTTAAAGGATAAAGGTGCTCTTAAAGAGTCCCCAACAAATTTTGATCTGAAGTTTGTGATGAAAGTCGTAATCAAGCGGTTAGTTCCAAGCCACTACCACCGAGATCTTTTTAGGAATTTGCAGAATCTTAAACAAGGTAGTCGGAACATAGAAGACTACTTGAAGGAGATGGAGATGTTGATGACTAGAGCCAACATAGTGGAGGATTGCAAGGCAACAATGGCTAGATTTTCAGCTTAATCTGAGAGATTGCGGATTTGGTGGAGCAATAACATTATGTGGAATTGGAAGACAGGGTACACATTGCTATCAAAATTGAGAAGCAGCTCAGAGGAGAGGTGGCCAGCGATCAATTTCTACTACGGGCTCATCTCTTCCAAATGTTTTAACAAGAGAGGAGCCAGTCGTAAGCAAATCCAAAGTAGAGCCGAAACAGGAATCGACTAGCCGTGGAATTCAAGGTACAATTGAATGTAGTCGTAATCATGATATAAGTTATTTTAAATGCCAAGGCAGGTGAGGTGGAGATTGAGGATGGTGATGGTGATGTCGATTCTATGTCGCCATTGGAGGAGATAGGTGATAGGGAATTTGTTATTCATGAAATGACGTTGGTTACTAGAAGAGTCACTCTTTGTCCTATGACACCCGAGCAAGTCCATCAAGATCTAATGCACCAACAGAAAGATCGTGTTTAAAAGCAAGAGAGTGCTCGAGAGGATGAGTGTGTAAAAGAAAACACAGATGAAAATCAAAATGAAAAGAATAGAGAGATTGAGAAAAAAGAAACTGAAAACAAAAGAGAGATTGAGAGAAAAGAAGAGAGAAAAATAAGTGACTATGAAAAAGAGAGTGAGTGTGAAATAGTATTGAATACTAACCAGATTAACTTTGTTTTGTCGAGTTTTGTTGTTTCTCTATTTCAAGTTGATATCATACCCAGTGCTATCATTCTGTATCGATCAGCTTATAGCATTCCCGAGGAGACAACGGAGTTACAAAGGCAGGTGGCAGAGTTGATGAGATGGGGTATCATGAAAGTAAGCATGAGTACTGATAACATCCTGACCAAGCTCGCATCAAACAACGACGACTCAACTCGAGTTCCAAGGGTTCAATGAATGATTGCAAGTAGTTGGGCTAAATTCAACCCGAGAATACTTACATTGGAGTTCAAGTCAATTGGTGACTTGTCCATTGCATGGATTGGAGCTTACAGTCTATCACGCGACAACACAAGGTTAGAATGCATGGAACGAAGAGTTCAAGCGTCAAGGTAATGTGTTCGTCATGCAACTGAGATCAAAGATTGGCAATTTCAGCTTGCCAAATACATACCAGCCACTTTAAGCTCGATTTCGACCTTGATCCAGCCAGAATCTTTTGATCCTCAAAGAATGAAAGTTGTAGAGCTATTCGTTCTCTTTACGGAGCCTCTTGAATCACCTCAATTAGAGTTCGGACGACAAAGTTATGGTTATTTTACCGAAGGACGTCGTAGCAGGAAAACCATACCCTCCCTGTCGGGTTTTCAAGGCATAAAAGCCCGCCCCAAAGGGCTTGTCTCTGCCCAATGCTGCCCTAGCGCGTTCTGGCTCCGCCCCAGTTCATTTCTCTCTGCCCAATGCCGCCCCGGCGGGCTTCCCAGGCCTAAAAAGCCCGCCCCGGCGGTTGTGGCGATTTCCAGCAAGATTTTTTTACGCGTTTTGACAGATTTGGACGCGGATTTACTTCCTTAATTAGCTATTTTCAGTATCTTTTAGATTTCTAATGTATCTAGGAGTTATATTAGATAGAATTTGATTACCATATTGGTTTGTGAGCTAGGGTTTTACATTCCTTTTGGAATTAGGGTTATTGTTATTAGTATAAATAAGCTACATGGATGTAAACATCATTAATAATTCAATATTATTCAGATTTATTCTACTTGTGAAATTATTCTCTACTTTTGGTTCTTTGAAGAATTCCTAAGTATTTTCTTAGTTATTTATTTTGAGATTTAATTTGACTTATCATACAACAATACATAGTTGTGTGTGGCGTCTTCTACCGCATCAATCGTCGATTGTACCGAGAGTACCACTTCAATATAAGCGAGGGGTCAAGGTGTCGTTGGTGTCCATTCAACGCATATTTCGGAACGCAAGCAATTGGTTCCGAATGCGAGCAATTGTACCAAGATTACCGTCTACATATAGACGAGGGGTTAAGGTGTTGCGAACAATTCACACAACAACTGTGCTAGAAACTATCCGGGCGACGACAACCTCACGCAAGCGTGCCGTGGAGTCTATCAAGTTTGTGTCGTTCATGAGATCATAGTATCTAAGAAGGATAGGACGTTGAGCATGTGCGCTTATTTTGAATTGGTAAACAATTATCGATATTCTTTTCTTTGCTTAGATAATATGCTAGATGAATTACATAACTTGTGTTTTGTCTAAATTTGATTTGATTAGTGGTCATCATCAAATTAGCATGAGAGAATGTGATGGATGGAAAGTAGCATTAACATGTGATTTGTACAAGTGGTTAGTTATTTCAGTTAGATTATCTAATGCATCTAGTGTTTTTATGAGTTTATTAAAACATGTTTTGCATGCTTCCATTGATAAATGTGTTTTTAGCTATTTTGATGGTCAGCTTTTTCATAAACTTTGGAGAATACTTGATATATGTTGAGTTAGTCTATGATAGTATTGTTTATTCTTGCTTTCAATGTTCTTATTTTTATAGTATTCATTCTAGATTTTCTTGCCAGTATTCTTGTTCTCATATTGCTAAATATGTACATGTTGTCGTTATTTAACATTGGTTGTGATCATGTCATTCCATTAGAGTTATCATCATTGCATGATTTTGAGTATGCTAACGTAAATGGAAAGGAGAGGATTGAAATTGATATGCAAGTACAGGAAAAGAATAGATTCAACGTTGAGAGTGATGTTGATCATTGTGTGAACCAATCAGAACGATGCATAGAAAATATAAAGGAAAGTGTCTTGATTTTTTATATAGTAGACTGCATATAAATTTGAGTTTCTTGAGTTCTTAGTGATTATAGGAAAGATGCATGTTGATTGGTTTTGTTTTGGTTTTAATCTAGGAATTCAAGTGTGTTTGTATATGCGATGTGAAATGTTTCAAATATTGATATTTGATCCAGAAGGAGATTTTACTTTTCATATCCTTACTTGTGTTTCCAATAATGCATACACATTAATTTTATCAGGTAAGAATTGTGATTGCATTATTGCTATAGTTGCTAACTTGGTTCGTTTTAATGAAGGGCCGAATTTGAGGACAAATCCTTTTAAAAAGGAGGGGAACGACACGATCCTGACTAGGGCGACATCAAACGATGATATAAATCCTTTTACAAAGGAGAGGAATGATGAGGGCATGACTAGCTTGGGCATGGACTAGTGTCGAGGAGATCAAACGTGGGCGGATCCAATTTGAGTTCCGATCGGATCAGTTACGAGGGCACAGACTAAATGGTTCAAAGGACTTAATAGTTTAATCCAAGAAATTTGGAAGGTTCGAGGATATCTGAGGATTCTACTAAGTTCATTAACTTGGTTCAAATGATTGCTCCAAGTCCAACGCATCAGCCCAGGTCGCCTCCAGCACGTCAGGGCCCCAACACCCAACGTCAGCACACCATGGCCCAGGCACACAGCCAGAGCGCCCCAGCTGTCCTAGAGCGCCCCCAGCAGTGCTGTGCCTCAACGCCCCAAACAGCGTCTGGGTTCCCAAAACCGGCGCCCACTCCTTGACTAGTGACGTTCTACCTATTCAGCGCTAACCAGCGCCTTAGCGCTTGGCCCCGATTCTGGAAGGTCCTGAGACGGAATTTAGGGAGTTTTTTCAATTCTAATGTAATTAGGAAGCTTTTTAGGTAGGGTTTTCATTCCAAATTATTTTGTTATTCCTTATAGGGTTAGGGTTACTAGTATAAATAAGGATTTGGTTAATGTAAATAATATACAATTCATTCAATTAATAAAATTTCTTATAAGATTATTTTCTCTTTGGTTCTTTGAGAACTTCCTTAACTGTTCATAATGTACCGTGAGGTTCAACCTGACTTATCATACAACAATCCATAGTTGTGTGTGGCGTCTTCTATCATATCAATCGTCGATTGTACCATGGTTCTTGCTTACACATAAGTAACGGGTCAAGGTGGTGTTAGTGTCCATTCAATGAAAATTCCTTACATTGTTGATTGTACCAAAGTTCTCACTTCAATATAAGTGAAGGGTTGAAGTGTCGAGCATGTTCCACTAATATAATTTTGCTAGAAATGATCCAGGGCAACGGCTAGCTCACCCTAGTGTGTCGTGGAGTCTATCATGATTTGATTCATTGTCTTGTGCATGATCATGTGTTTACATGGGATAAAGTTATACCTATGGTTGAGTTTGCATATAATAGCTCAATTAATCGTTCGACTAGAGCGAGTCTTTTTCCAGCTTACACTAGTTATCAGCCTAGGAAACCTGTTGATTTAGCTCCTCTTTCCATTGCATATAGAGCTAGAGAGTCTGCAGAGTCTTTTGAGCATCACATTCATGATTTGCATGATTAGATAAGAAAGAAAATTAATTTGAGAAATGAAAATTATAAGTCTGCTGCAGATATTCATCGCAGGTATCAAGAGTTTAATAAGAATGATCGAGTGATGCTGCGACATCATGCTGAGAGATTACCTCCTGGCACATGGAAGAAAGTCTATGCCAAGAAGATAGGTCCATTTTGAGTTCGGAAGAAGGTTATCACTAATGCATACGAGTTGGATCTTCCGAGTGATATGGGTATTGATCGTGTATTCAATGTGGAAGAATTTATTCCTTATAATCAGCCTTCTGATGATTCCGCCCCCTCTTCCAATTCTTCTCCTACTACTTCACCCACTTCGCCTACAATTGCTAACCCTATTGAGCCTATACTTGTTCCTCCTTTACCTACTTCACCTGCACCTCCTATTGTTCCTACACGACGTACAACAAAGGTTATTGATGATGTTTTGATGAGCGGTTGTGGCGACCAGGCAGAGTGGTTACCGTCAGTTTTTGGTGAAGTGGCGCAACAGGTCTCCGAATTATTGTACACGGATTGGATTTGACGAGTTCCGTCGGCTTGATCCAAAATTTTTGGACAGATTTGAGGCTTTCATTTCGTCAGATGATGGGGACTCCAAGTTAAAAACAAAGAAGAGATTTTTTATATTTATTATTTGGAGTTTTTATTATGTTTAATATAAAAGTAGTTAATGTGATTTATGTATTTTATTTATTAGTGGGGATAGTGATGTAATTTTTATAAGTCTTTTAGACTACAAAAACTATTGATATTGAAGTGGATTATTTTATTCAAACCGTAGAACTATCCTACCATAGAGGCTTTTTTCCATCTTGGTGTTGATACGTGGAGTTCATACACTTGAGAGATCCTAGTGGTTTAAACGTGAAGTTTAAATTCTAGTTTATTTTCAATTAATCAGTCACCCTAATCTGTCCTGCATCATTTTTGATATCAGAGTTCAAGGATTCTCTATTAAATTTTCAATTTTAGGGAGATCTTGGGTTTTCAAACAAAAAAATTATTGTTCATCGCCGGAGCACTGTTCATCGCCGATTGTTCTTTGAAAAAAAAAGGCTTCCGTAGTTGTTACTGTTGCTCCTCTTCTTTAGGGAACAAGAAGAGAGTAACCATAATCTCTAACTCATAAATATTTTATCAAAATTACAATTTATATCTCATGGTTTTTTTACCTTTTAAATTTTAGCCCGTAGTTTATACACTTTACACTTTTACCCTTTCATTCTTTCTAAATCAGCCCCTACACTTTCTGAATTCATAATTTAACCACTGTTTTTTATTTTCTTTTCAGTTAGGCTCTTAAGTTATCAAAAAAAAGTTTTATTTTATTTATTTATTTTATAACCCATTGTCCCAAACACCGAATGTCTCAGACCACTAAAGAATTGATTGTCGAAGCAAAGGACTATATTTTGTTTCTTAACAATTAAAGTGACCGAATTTACTACCTTATTAATACACGTGGTCATAGATATTTGAAACACAAGCAGGACGAGCTTAGATGGGATATGGTTAATGCACAAGATTACCTTGGACAATTGCAACGTCGTTATCAAGATGAAAAAAGAAAAGCTGAAGCAAGGAAACCACAACAAGTTAAAGCAAAAGAACTTCAAAAGGCTACACATGAAGTGATTTATATATGTTCTTCTATGCAAGATAACATCTCTTTATTAAAAGATGACACATCTTTATTAAAAGATGGCACATCTTTTATAAAAAAAGGCTTTATCGATTTACGGGCACATCTTCAAGCAGATCAAGAGAAAAAAAAAGAGTATGCTCCAAATTTTGGGGCTACAGACACTTGTGACGTGTCCATGGAAATTCTTAAAGTTCCAAAAGTTGAACCAGAGATTATGTACGAAGAACAGATTGAGAAAACCTCTAACGTTGCTTTTAAGTTGTTCGTTATCGAAGAAAGGACGATTCGGAAAGTTGATACAATCCAAGTTGACGTTGATTTCGTTGTTCTAGAAAGGTTTTTTTAGCACCTTTGAATACAAAACCAAGGCTCTCATAAATTTTCTTTCAAAAAAATTTTGAGTCATACCGCGTGATGATGTTGTCAAAGGTGTTTTAAGATGTTCTTCCATTGCAGAGGAGTTCATTGCTTATTCTCTCATATTATAGAACTCGAGGTTGAGTTTTCTTCAACAAAAGGAGAATGATGGGGACTCCAAGTCAAGAACAAATAAATGATTTTTTATATTTATTATTCGGAGTTTTTATTTGTTTAATATAAAAGTAGATGTAATCGTTATAAGTCTTTTAGACTACAGACTATTGATATTGAAGTGGATTATTATTTTATTTCATCCGGTAGACATATCCAACCGTAGAGGTATTTTTTCCATCTTGGTGTTGATACGTGGAGTTGATACACTTAAGATATCCTAGTGGTTTAAACGTGAAGTTTAAATTCTAGTTTATTTTCCATTAATCCTTCACCCTAAATCTGCCCTGCATCATTTTTGGTGTCAGAGCTTAAGGTTTCTCCATTAAATTTTTAATTTTTGGGAGATCTTGGGTTTTCAAAAAAAACTATTGTTAATAGTTGAAGCACTGTTCATCGCCGAAGTATTGTTCATCGCCGGAGTACTATTCATTAGAGATAAAAAAGAAGCTTGCGTTGCTGCTACTGCTGTTGCTCTTCTTTAGGAAACAAGAGGAGAGACCCTAATATCTAAATTATAAATATTTTATCAAAATTACAGTTTACATACCATGGAAAAGGGACTGCGATATCCTATATCACTCGGGAAAAGCCAATGTAGTGGCCGACGCCTTAAGTAGGAAGGGTCGGGAAAAGTTGTCTATGTTAACGGCTCAAACTGAGTTAATAACAGAGATGACTAGAATGGAGTTGGAGGTGAAGTTACCGAGTGAGTTCGAACAAAGATTGTTTACAACGGAGATTCGATCTACCATTGTAGAAAGAGTCAAGGAGGTACAACTCAAAAATGATGTGTGACCAGATGAAGAAGCGGATAACAAATGAAAAAGAGATAAAGTATAGTCTTGATAATGAAGGATTATTAAGATTTGAAGGGAGAATTTGGGTTCCGAAAGAGACGGAATTAAAGGAGGAAGTGTTACAAGAGGCTCATAGTTCGAGGTACTCGATTAATCCTGGTAGTAATAAGATGTATCAAGACCTTTGACAGAGTTTTTGGTGGCCGAACATGAAGAGAGAGATAGCAGAATATGTGAGTAGGTGCTTAACTTGTCAAAAAGTTAAGGCCGAATATCAACGACCAAGTGGCTTGTTACAGTCATTGGAGATTCCGGAATGGAAGTTGGAGCATATCACGATGGACTTTGTGGTGGGACTTCCAATTACTCAGAAAGGGTACGACGCTATTTGGGTAATAGTGGACCGATTGACGAAGTTGGCTCACTTTTTGCCAATAAGAGTCAAGTATAACTTAGATCAGTTAGCTAAACTTTATGTTAAGGAAATTATTTCCAGACATGGAGTACCAGTTTCGATAGTGTCAGATCGTGATCCATGATTCACATCAAATTTTTGGAGAAGTTTACAAGAATAGTTGGGAACACAGTGGAAGTTAAGTACCGTATCATCCACAAACCGATGGACAGAGCGAAAGGACAATTCAGACGCTAGAAGATATGTCGAGATCTTGCGTTATGGATTTCAAAGGTAGTTGGGATGATCATTTACTGTTAGTAGAGTTTGCGTATAACAACAGTTATCATGCGAGCATAGGCATGCCGCCTTACGAAACTTTATACGGAAGGAAGTGCAGAACACCATTGTGTTGGGATGAAGTAGGAGAACGCCGAATGCTAGGACCTGAATTGGTGTAGCAAACAACGAATATAGTTAAGCTGATACGAATGCGTCTGGTAGCAGCTCAAGACAGACAGAAGAAGTTTGTGGATTTGCATTGAGTGAACAGAGAGTTTGAAGTAGGCTCGTATGTATTTCTAAAGGTATCTCCCTGGAAAGGAAAGATACGCTTTGGAAAGAAGGAAAAGTTAAGTCCAAGGTTTATAGGACCTTTTGAGTTATTAAAAAGGGTAGGAGAGGTAGCTTACATGATAGCATTATCTACAGACTTAGAACGAATACACAATGTGTTTCATGTATCTGTGTTAGGTCCTTATAAGCCAGATTATAAGCACGTAATAGAGTATAAGCCTGTGGGCCCATGTGCAAAATTAGAATTCACATGACCTAATTGAATTAAATGCACAATTAGGGTTCCACGACCTCATTAAATGTGCAAATTAGGGTTCGCATAACCAAATTTAATAAAGACGGAAAAGTCAGAAATAAATGTGCTAGACCCGGGAGAAGCCTCCACGCGTCCCGAGGCAGAAGACTATTGGAGGCGGCTCGTTTTGGGAATTGATTGAGGGATTGGATTGGTGGCTAGAAGGACAGGACAATATGGACATTATTCTAATGACTAAAGGGTATTTTCGGAAATTCCCTGAAGGCATGTGTCTTGCACATGACTACTTTCCAGAAAACCCTATAAATACCCCTTCCATTCCATTGAGAAGGGGGTTTCTCTTCAGGACTCAAGACTTGGACTCTTGGAAGATCAAGGGACCCTTTTGGTGACTTAAAGGCTTGGAGATTCCACCTAAAAGCACTAAAGGGGTTTGAGCAGTCTCTCAACTCGAAGGACTGAAGACTTGGACTCTCAGAAGATCAAAAGGACCCTTTTTGGTGACTTAAAGGCTCGGAGATTCCACCTAAAAGCACTAAAAAGGGGTTTGAGCATTCTCTCAACTTGAAGGACTCAAGAAGGCTCTTGGAATCCCTGCTACTCTAACACGGTTCCCGGATTCTAGGGGTTCTGCCACGCGTCGTTGGAGTAATCGCCCACCTGTCGTTCTCCCCTCTACAATCAATCAATCAATTCCGTATTCTTCGTGGATTTCTCTCCTCCTCGGCCAACACGAAACCCTAGACAAGCAAGGCGCGATTTCCTTGCCCACATTCTTTTGGCGACTCTGCTGGGGAGGTGTAGAATTCGTGAAGGGTATGCCCACAACTCGAAGTGGGAGAACTACAGGAAGAGCTGTTTCACCAATAAATAGTATTACCTCACCAAATCCAGTTCCAAGACAAACAACTCAAGCTTTCCTAGGCGCAAATCTTGATTTTAACCAACCACTTATTGAAGACGCTTTGGAAGGGAGTTCAACATCACTATACATGGCCAATCAACAACAAACCGACGCAGGAAGGCAAGTCGAGAATGTAAGCGAAGAGCAGACGAATGTTGTGCAACTGGAGATGCTCAAGGCATTAAAGGAAGCACGGGAAGGACAAGGGATGATGACCATGATGCTGGAGATGCAGAGGAAGCAAGAGGAGATGAGAAACTTTCGCCAGCAATTGATGTAGATCCCTACCTTCAAGGCCATGTTCCCAGGCAATTCGCAGGGAGAACAAGTAGGAGTGGAGGACAACAACAATGACAGTAACAACAAAGAGAACCATATTGTACCTCCATTAACTGAAAGACAATCGGTTTCAGTAATCAACTTGGAGCTCCAGAACAGTGGTGACGGGCCACAACCTAGGTTGGAAGCAAGCCAACCTCAAACGAACATCATCCCAACTGATCTTCAAGCATTTTCACAGGTGCAGATGCCAACCGTCCCAAGCCATGTCCAGCGAGTGAGTCAGCAAAGGCCACCAGTGCCAGCTTTGCACGATTCAAGTGTACATCAACCAATCTCTTCGCCATACACACCGCCAATACAGCAGTATATTACAACACCCCAGAGAGTTCACGCCACAAGCCAGTACATGACGAAGGATGATATGATCGATGTGATCAATCAACTTCGCAGGCAGACATCCCGACCCTCGGAGTTAGATTTTACTCCACCTTACCCTGCACACATTCGGAGGCAACCTTATCCGACGGGGTATATTGAGCATCCTCCGCAGTTTCCAAAATACAACGGGGAGAAAGGAAATGCCAGGGAACACATTGCCAGGTTCGTAGAGTCGATGTCTCCATGGCTAGGATATGATGAAGTAAACACCCACAACTTGTTGATGAGGGAATTCAACAAGACATTGATGGATAGTGCCTTCAGTTGGTACTACAATTTGGAGAAAGGATCAGTCCATGATTGGGATGATCTAAAATTGCAATTTTTTAAGAAATTTTTCTATGTGCAGAAACAGGTAACCATCGTAGAGCTCATGCGATTCAAGCAGAAGCCAAACGAGGAGCTGTCAGATTACGTGGATAGGTTCAGGGCCCAAGCACAGAAGTGTGCAGAGCCAATTGAAGAAAAGAACTTGGTTAGCATATGCAACAATGGTGCTTTAGATGCCTTCAAGCCCCACCTCATTACCAAAGCTTGTGATTCATTTGCGACCCTCTCATCTTTTGCACAAGACTTGGGAGGAATCATAACATTTCCCACCAGCCATGCGATGGTTACATGGAAGGGCAAGAGGACAGCAACTGTGGCTTTGGCGGATTCTCAGTCAAAACCACAAGGGGGCAAGAGGGAAAAGAATGAAAAATTTGAGCGAAGCAGAGAAAGGCATGGGGATAAGTATACCAAGATGCCAGTTCCGGAGGCTATTACATGTAGCGAGAAGGCATTCAGAAACCTGTATGAACAATGGGTTGAATATGGAGTGGTGAAGCCTCCAAGGCCCCGGTTGGTTGTAACGGAAGAGATGAAAAAAAGACCGGACTTCTGTGTATACCACCAATACGCAGGACATTCCACTATGGACTGTTACAGTCTGCGGAGAATATACCATGAGAAGCTGGCGGCCGGGGAGATTGAACTAGGAGAAGAAACGTGCAACACAATCACCCATAGTGCAGCCCCGGAAGTCAAGAACTCAAATACTGGCTTTACGTACCATCAAACAAACTATGAACTACAGATGAATTAAATATCCACCCAAGATGGTGGTCTACCAAAAATGGTGGTTTAAGTCCTCAAGAATATTCCTTGCCAAGTAAATTGGATGACCAAGGGAGGAGGCACAAGAATTGAAGACTAAAAAAAAAAAACCCACCCAAGATGGTGGTCCACTCTAAACGGTGGTCAAGTCCTCGTAGACTGCACTTGCCAAGAAATTGGACGACCCAAGTGAAGAGGCACCCGATTTCAAGTCCTCGTAGACTGCACTTGCCAAGATATTGGACGACCCAAGTGACGAGGCACCCAATTTCAAGTCCTCATAGACTGCACTTGCCAAAATATTGGACGACCCAAGTGACGAGGCACCCATTTTCAAGTCCTCGTAGACTGCACTTGCCAAGAAATTGGACGACCCAAGTGACGAGGCACCCGAGTGTTACACTTTATAATTAAAAGTGATTGAGGCACCTGAGTATAAGCCCTCAACTCCGAAAAAGTTACACTTTATCTCTAAAAGTGGTGAACGTTATGCTTTCACCGACAAAAGCAAGATTTATTATATGAAACGTTATGCTTTTCGTTAAAAGTAATTTTATTATCAATAAATTGAGAAACATTCACTTATACTTGAACATTTTTCTTAAATTTCTTAAAAAAAAGAAAAAAAAGAAAAAAAAAGTATAGATTCAAGTGTTAGTTTGTATGAGATAAATGTACATGATTTTCTGATACAGGAAATGAAAAGAACTACAAAAGTTCATGATCCAAAGGACATGACATGTCGAATTGAAGATAGAGGAATACCTAAAGGTTGGTCTTTGAGGCTATCAACAGGTCTTCAAGGCCCTCAACAGGTCTTCGAGGCTATCAGTAGATCTTCAAAGCTATTATCAGGTCTTCAATGCTATCAGGCCGTCAAAGCAATCAGCAGGTCTTCGATGCTATCAGCAGATCTTCGAGGCTATCAGTAGGTCTTCGAGGCTATCAGGCCTTCGAATCTATCAGGCTTTCAAGGTTTTTAGGCCTTCAAGAAATGTTTGGTTCTCAATGACTTCTTGATTCCAAACAAAAGGAAAATTTCAAGAGATGAGGTTCCCTCTTCTAGGACTTTTGTTTTCGAGGATTGCAAAACATCAAGCCCCGCGAAGTGTTCAGACACTAGAATCAAGACTTCAACACTTACAATATTTTGCGCGATCATCTCACCAAAGGCGTGACTCACGCGCAGGGGGCAAATATTAACCGATAGATGACATAGACATCCTCCAGAGTAAAGGTGCATTCACCCCAAGCAGTGATGAATATGTAGAAAGAACATGGTCCTATTGGATACGAATGTTCCTACATAGCTGGATGCAAAAAGAATGTCAGCTATCCACATAATCAGCATTCCCAAGTAGCTAGTCGATCCAATGTTGCTATTCTTGAATATGGGTAGATGAATCAGACAAGAAGTCATCCCAACTTCCACAAGCCGTTGGATATAGAATCAAGCCTTCCTTCTAGGATGGAGAAAATGTTGTACGGGCATAAGTTTGGACTTGCTTCCAAAAGACGACGAAAAGGCCAAAGGAGGGGAGCCCTTTCCCAATCAATGCGAAACGGGGCCTCCTTGGTTGTTCTCAAGCCTGCAGAATGTTCAACAGGCCGTTGGATATAAAATCAAGCCTTCCTTCTATGATGGAGAAAAAGTTATACGGGCATAAGTTTGGACTTGCTTCCAAAAGACGACGAAAAGACCAAAGGAGGGGAGCCCTTTCCCAATCAATGAGAAACAGGGCCTCCTTGGTTGTCCAAGAGTAAAGCTTCAAAACACCTGAAAAGGAGAAGAAACAATGTCAGAAAGATTGGGGAGTCCTGAAAAAGAAAAAAAATTATAAGGTTCGGTCCCCCCTAAGGTTCGGGCCCCTAAGGTTCGGCCCCCTAAGGGTTCGGCCCCCTAAGGGTTCGGCCATGATGACTCTGTAGGGCTCCTCGCTAGCTTCGTTTTGATATATTATGAGCCCCGAAACTCTAAACGAGTTAAAAGTTATGATCAAAATAGTAGTTGATCCTCCAAAACCCCCCTAGGGTTCGGCCCCCTAAGGGTTCGGCCTCCTAGGGTTTGGCCACCTAGGGTTCGGCCATGGTGACTCTATAGGGCTCCTCGTTAGCTTCGTTTTGATATATTACGGGTCCCGAAACTCCAAACGAGTCAAACGTTATGATCAAAATAGTAGTTACTCTTCCAAAACCCCCTAGGGTTCGACCCCCTAAGGGTTCGGCCCCCCTAGGGTTTGGCCACCTAGGGTTTGGCCATGATGACTCTGTAGGGCTCCTCGCTTGCTTCGTTTTGATATATTGTGGGCCTCGAAACTCCAAACGAGTAAAAAATTATGATCAAAATAGTAGTTGTTCCTCCAAAAAACTTCATTTTTTCATTTAAACTTCATTTTTCTCATAGGGTTCGGCCATGTAGCCTTAGGCCACCTAGGGTTCGGCCATGTTAGCTTTGTAGGGCTCCTCGCTAGCTTCGTTTTGATATATTATGGGTCCCAAAACTCCAAATGAGTGAAAAGTTATGATCAAAATAGTAGTTGATCCTCCAAAAACTTTATTTTTTCCATTTAAACTTCATTTTTCCCATAGGGTTCGGCCATGTTGCCTTAGGCCAGGGTTCGGCCATGTTGGCTTGGGAGATGCATACATATGAATACATGTATAGCCCCAAAATATGCTTGCAACGGAAAAGGAAGCGATCACTCTTTTTCTATTAAGGGAAGGATTCAAGCTGATTTCCAAAAAGATAAGTATCTTTGAATTTATTTCTAAATGGAAACATATAAAAATATTATTTCCTAAATATAGAATAGATTTGATTTTTGATTTTATTCCCAACAAAGGGAAAATTCGAAATATATGTTGGATTTTCCTTCTTAATGATAATAAGGAAGGGTCTTATCTTTAAAATCAAATATAAAGAAGATTTAATTTTATTCCCAACAAAGGGTAATTTTTGAAAATGGATTATTTATATATATATATATAGATGATAATATATATATATATATATATATGTAAATAAATAAATAAAATCTTTTGCTTTCAAATAAAGAAAGATTTGATCTTATTTCAAAATAAAATTAAGATTTGATCTTATTTCCAAAATAAAATTAAGATTTGATCTTATTTTCAAAATAAAATTATGATTTGATCATCTTTCCAAAATAAAATTTAGTTTTGATTTTATTTCCAAAATAAAATTATGATTTGATTTCATTTGATAAAAGGGAAAGATTTGATTTACGAAAAGAAGGATTTTATTAAATTAAATTTTATTTGGTAATATTTGATGATCTTCCTTGTCTTAATTTCCAGGAAAAAATAAGGAAGCAAATATTGAGCAAACTATGAAAAGATTTTCAGAAGATTTTTCAGTATAGAAGTATTCTTGCGCGATCGTCTATTTGGGAATGCGACTCTCGCGCAGGGGGCAAATGTGGGCCCATGTGCAAAATTAGAGTTCACATGACCTAACTGAATTAAATGCACAATTAGGGTTCCACGACCTCATTAAATGTGCAAATTAGGGTTCGCATAACCAAATTTAATAAAGACGGAAAAGTCAGAAATAAATGTGCTAGACCCGGGAGAAGCCTCCACGCGTCCCGAGGCAGAAGACTATTGGAGGCGGCTCGTTTTGGGAATTGATTGAGGGATTGGATTGGTGGCTAGAAGGACAGGACAATATGGACATTATTCTAATGACTAAAGGGTATTTTCGGAAATTCCCTGAAGGCATGTGTCTTGCACATGACTACTTTCCAGAAAACCCTATAAATACCCCTTCCATTCCATTGAGAAGGGGGTTTCTCTTCAGGACTCAAGACTTGGACTCTTGGAAGATCAAGGGACCCTTTTGGTGACTTAAAGGCTTGGAGATTCCACCTAAAAGCACTAAAGGGGTTTGAGCAGTCTCTCAACTCGAAGGACTGAAGACTTGGACTCTCAGAAGATCAAAAGGACCCTTTTTGGTGACTTAAAGGCTCGGAGATTCCACCTAAAAGCACTAAAAAGGGGTTTGAGCATTCTCTCAACTTGAAGGACTCAAGAAGGCTCTTGGAATCCCTGCTACTCTAACACGGTTCCCGGATTCTAGGGGTTCTGCCACGCGTCGTTGGAGTAATCGCCCACCTGTCGTTCTCCCCTCTACAATCAATCAATCAATTCCGTATTCTTCGTGGATTTCTCTCCTCCTCGGCCAACACGAAACCCTAGACAAGCAAGGCGCGATTTCCTTGCCCACAAAGCCTATTCATATTGAGAAGGACTTGACGTATGAAGAAATGCCTATTCAAATATTTGATAAAAAAGAGCAAGTTCTGAGGAATAAAGTTATACCTTCGGTAAAGGTGTTATGAAGAACCACGATGCCGAAAAAGCAACGTGGAAACTTGAAGAAAAGATGAAGAAGAGTTACCCTCAGTTATTTGTTTAATTATAGCGAGATTCTGGGGACAGAATCCTTATAAGGGGGGTGAATGTAACGACCGAGAAAATCGGATTAATTGTAAAATAATTTTATTTGATTAATTAATGAATAAAATTATATTATATACTATTATTAATGAGTAAACAAGATGAAGGTTGTTCTATAACCTAAAAGTATTGGAATATCGTAGTATTCTGGCTACGTGAAGGAATTAAAGTGTTTGAATTTTCAAGACGAAAATAAAAGCTTTCCGAGAAATTTTTTTGAAAAATACTATTCATCCAATTCTACTCGGGAATTATTTTTAAACTTCCGGGAAATACGTAATAATAGAATGATAAAGGATGATGAAGTATGTAATAATAATTCAAGTATGACAAACGCAGTTTTTCGCCTGCGTACTAAGTTCAAGAATGTTAGGGAAAGAAAAGATTTAATAAATGATGATCGTATGATACCCAATTATTATACGAAGTAATGAATACGAGTATGATACGAGGTATTGTACAAGTATATACGAAGGATGACATAACGTATATGATGAACGATTATACGAACTAGTACACGCGAAGATTATACGTATAAAAGCTTTAAACCAATTGTAATGGACTTGTAGGATTTGTGTAGAAATTTGGGCAAGCCCAAGTGCAAACTTGTTAAGGCCCAAAGGTTAATAATGCAAGCCCAACGTTAGGCCCAAAGTAATTGAAACATAAGCCCAAACCAAGAACCGGACCCGTGGATCGAACCGATGGGTTACCGGGTAAAAAAACCCATGGGACAACCCATGTGGGCCCCATGAGTGAGTCATGGCTGGCAACTTGGTGGCCAAGTAAAGTGATTTACTTAGTGGCTAAGTTAGGAATAGTAAGGAGGTGGAAGAAAGGAGGTGGATGGCTTTTTGACCAAATTGCCCTAACCTTGTAAAATCTATAAATAGAAGAGGTGTTGGTTCATTTGTTGCTTGTTCAAATTACACCAACATCTTAGAGCTTACATATTGAGAGAAAAGTGAGAAGTATCTTACTAATTCAAGAAGAAAGAAGAAGAACCAAGTTAAGAACACCAAAGGTAATGAATCCCTAACCATTAATCTTCATCTCTTCATCATAGTTTTGATAGAGAAGTGAGTATTGGTGGTGCATGTAGCATAAGGTGTATAAGAATTGTTATTAATGGATGTAAACCTTAATAAACCATGTTACAAGAGAATCATAATCATAAAAGTTATGAACTAATGAAGAACATATGAAGAAATGTCATTTTGTTATTGATGGACAAATTTAAAACCATCGTGTATAGGATTAAGTGAAATATGTTTGGTTAGGATGATAGAATGATGGAATGAATTCATTTGAACGGTGTAAAAATCTCAAGTAACGAAGTTATGACGAAATTTACGAGATTAGACGATAATCGTTGAAATCGTTAAATTCTCGAAATGAAAGCCAAAAGTCACCATTGAACTCGGAAATGTTAGTTTTCGATGGAGAATAGTCTAAATTTGAATTGTAGAGTTGCGGACTCGAAAATGGTCAAATTCCGACTTAAAACGAAGAAACGAGCTATGAACGTTCACGAATGTTTAACGTATTCGTAATAAAGAACTTAAACGGTGAATTCCGTGTTAACGGATTCGAATACATACGATTTTCTAATGAAATCGTAAAACATGTGATATGTGAGCTAATAGCTTTTGAATTAACTAATTCGGACTTATAATGAATAAGTTATGAGTCCAGAAAAATTGTAGTAGAAAAACTGTGAAATTGTCTGAGGCTCAGGGCCGGCGCTGTAGCGCGGCCCAAGGGTATAAAGTCGGTGCTGCAGCGCCAGGCCTAACCCTCAAACACTAGCGCCGCAGCGCGGTGTAGAGTAAAGGGAGTGGCGCCGCAGCGCCAAGGCCAGGCCTCCCATACTGTGAAGTCGCGCTGCAGGGCGAGGTTTACTAAAGGGATCTAGCGCCGCAGCGCCAAGCAGTAGGAAAAAGGCAGTAATGAATAACAATGAATGTAAAAGAAATGTCAGTTGATTAATGGTGAATTATAACCTTAATAAACTTAAAGTAACATCCTTAATGATGATAATAACCTTAAGAATTACAACTAAACGTTGACGAAAGATTACTTGAAAATGCGATAAACCATAACAAACGTTAACCAATCTAAGGAACGATTAGATTGAGAAGAAGGGTAAGATACATTAGTGACCATACGTGATTGTTTATAACCTAATGTGGTATTGTTATGTACTTATGTGTTGTAGAATCCTTAAAGACTCAAAAAGAAAGTGTATTATCTGTAGAAGACGTTGAAGGCAAGTGTTCTAACCCTTGTCTATATTCATCCTGGACAAGCTTTGTGATTCATGCATCTTACGCATGAATTGGTGTATGATGAAGTCGAAGCCAATTCCTTCGGCTAGACTTATTGTGTTTTGTAGATTTCTTTATAATCTATGAAAGTTGTTATCTTTTGCCAAACTGTTTTGGTATGGATTTCAAAGAAAGACCGAATATGAATAAACAAATGTTTTGTCGTCAAACGACAGGCACGTGAGGTTGCCAAAAACTTAAACGTAAATACGTTTAAAGAAGTAGTGTTGTACAACATAGAGTATTATAGGCTGATCACCTAGACATGCTCGTAAGATATGCCGGACTTACAGACTTGGTTTCGGGTTGTCCTTTTCAAAGAAAGAATGAAATGCTCAAGGTCATGAACCAAAATTTATGTTTAATGAACGTTGTTCATTGTGAAATGTTTTAAAGAAAAGAGAAGTGCTATTTTGAATTGTCTATAGTACTTCATAACTATTGATTCAGTTATTGAAGATATACGATTCATATGATTCAAACATGTTGCTTAAATGAAATTGTCATACTTGCTGAGCTAGTTATGCTCACTCTTGCTTGAACCATATGAATGCAGCTAAGACCGAACGAACGTAAGGACCTAGTACAGATAAAGGGAAGGCTAAGGCAGATCAATAAGTTGTCTTTGTAATAGTATAGTATGAATGTTGTAATTATTTGATATTATGACAAAGAACATATGTAACGGTTACAAAGAACCTGGGAAAGGGAATATTGTTTTGAAATATATAGAAGACATATTCACTCTTTTGAGTTATTTCAATTAAATGTATGTATGAACTGTAGCACCGTGTAGCACCATCTGTCGGGTTAGAAGATACCCGGATTTGGGGGCGTCATAGTTTTATTGAGCAATGGAATAAATTAGTCTTGCAGGCATTGATATCTCAACCATAATTGGAATCACACGCCATTCTTTATGCTGCTCTTAAATGATGCTACTCACGGGAAAAGATAAATGAAAATAAAAACACAATAAATCTTTTTTTCATAAATCATATATTCAGATATTTATATTGAACAGCGGTTTGCATTGCTAACCTATTATTATTAGCTTCTTTTGCGAGAAATTCAAGATCATCATTGCTGCTTGTGTTCGTACCGCTTGTATCTTTAGCATATTGCCTTTGCATTGCACTTTGAGCCAATCTAAATAAGCTATCTCGGATGCAAAGTCTTAGTTGAATGTCCAACTGCATGAAAACATAGCTTTGGCATTGAATTTTAACAGACTCGATAGTTGAACCAGGAAAAAATATCCTGCCACTGATTATACAAACCTTCGCAACAATATCTTGAAGCCGATAAAGTATGGCTTCCTCCAGTGAGCAATTATCAATAGCCATAGAGATTGTACTACAATCATCCTGTGCTGCGGATGAGTTCGGGTCAAGAAAAGGAAGAGTATTCGGATAATCACTAACTTCAAAGTTCCCGCCTTCTACAAGCTGCATTTGATCAGCGTCTGTATACTTTTGAGAAATAGAATGTTCAGAACTGGAGGTTTGATGAGTAAATTGCTGCAGTTGTTTTTGAATTGCAAGCATTGCTCGCATTTTTTGTCTCCTCCTTAATTTTTCAATCTTTTCCTGAGGTGTCATTGCTAGAGGGTTCACCAGAATCTCTGGAAACGTGTTTAAAGGATTTGAATTACAAGAAGAAACTTCAGAACCAGAAGGCACCTTTCGGTTAGCTTCACTAGAATGAAACCATGGCAAGACAGGTATGGCAGGATCCCGATTTCCCACATTCGTATACAAAGAAGGAGCCAAAAGTGGAGTAGAGAAATGCTTGTATTGCAGGGACTCAGGTCCTTGAAGCTGCATTTGCTGACTGAGCCCAAGAGATGAAGAAGCTTGGCCGATTTGTGTATATTGGCTGTCAAGTTGCAGAAATTGGTTTCCCGATAAAGACCAGTTACTGAACAGATCCTTTAGTGGTCTAGCTTCATTTTTATCTTCTGATTTTTTACGGCTCTTCAAACATTCTCTTTTCCTACTCATCTGTACACATGAAACAAACTAGAGTAACACTTTGATGTTCAAAACAAAAAGCAATAAGAAATAACAGAATATTGAGGAACACGGGAAGGAATATGTTAGCATTTTTTGGAGCTCTAGCAAGAGATAGGTGCCGTGTGCTTTTTAAAAACAAATTGAGGTCTTAAAGTCCCTAAAACTGGCAAACTAATTGAAATTTTATATAAAAATTCAAATGTAATGTAAATAGATGTCAAATGAAAACTGACAGCCATGCTCCTTCAATCTAATGGGTATGTACTGTTTCAATGGAGACTATGTTGCTTAACATATTTCACAATTATGGATGGGCTGGGGTAGAACAAAAGATTCCCCATTGTTGTCAATGTTTTGCCATTCTGTGGGGCCAAGGAATTCCCGTAGTTCAGAATTAGATGTATGGCCCTCCATCTTTTCCCTTGGCCTATGACTGGAGCTCTTTCTCACCTAACTTGTATCTTCCCTTACTTCTAACTATAAATAAAAATAATAATAATAATAATAATAATAACAATAATAAAACTTTTATTTGAAAAAGGTCAAGCACCCAGGAAATATTTCTAGGATTTTATTTCCCATACAATGCATTTGTGCAATAAATGCCCATTTTAGATCAAGAAATGAAAATTTCAACTTTATGCATGCACATGTAGAGAAAAGAACATAAAAGTGATTTTTTTAAACATGCTGAACCCACAAGTAAATGTAACATACAAAGAAATGTTTTTCACAAAGTTGGGATATATGCACATCAAAAATTTCGTAGATAGACAACAGAAAGATAACTAGTGTTTTAAGAAAGAAGAATAAGGTTTTATGTTCTTGGCATATGGTGTATCTTACCATTTTTTTTAGTATGACACAATAATTATAGAGGATAACATTATCTCTTTAAGATATTGCTTTTGCAGTTCTGGACATTCACCTCATGTTTACTGTATATAATTTTCTTTCTGACTACCTACCTACCACTGCCAGCAAGAATAGAAGAAGAATCTAAAATGTGAAAAGTGGCACAATCAGTTTCAAGCACTTAAAGTGAGTACGTATGAGCTCTGTTTCTAGCAGAAACCAGGTGATAATTAAATTACCTTGTCCGCATATTCAGTTGTGGCGGCAACAGTTCCAGAATCAAGATTTGAGTTGAATGGTCGAGAATTGTTAACCATTTCCATAGCTACCTGTGAAAACCCCAGGTCATTTAATTAAAGATGTCAAGATGTTATGAACTGTAGGCATAACAAGTGCTATCCCTAAAGGCAACACAAAAATAAATTATTTATGTATCTACTGTATATACCGTGTCCTTCATGAAGATCTTATTTTTAATGCCTGCATTCCCTAGGTGATCCATGTCTGTCTGCACATTCTGTGGAACATTACAGGTGAGATCATTTACTTTCTCATAGCCAGGGGTGGGGGGCAGATCTTGGTCTAGCATGAACTCTGCTTTTCCATAATGCTTAGACGTACTCCTCAATGCTGTACACCCTAAACTTGGAGAGTCTATGGACAAAGAAACAGACTTGTCTGGGCTACTAGTTACACCTTTGGAAGACGACCATAGCTCATCAGCATTCCCAAGGCTTACATGTTCAAATACCGGATCACCGTTGCTGCAAAATATCACTTGTGTGAATATTAGGTTAGAGGCCACAATCAGGCAATGATGGATAATTACAGTAACGTCAACTGTAAAGAAGTCATTAAGATTGAATTATAACATTTCAAACAAAATTCTGTGATATATTTGTCCAATATATCTTGAGCCAAGTAACAGTTCTCAAAGGTACTAATTGGTCCTCCGTGGATATACTGCTTTAACAGCATAGATTGTGTTCGAAGATCAGTAAACACAAAGCAAACTTAAAAGTATAAAGTAATTACCAAGTAAAAAAATTCAGTTTGAGTTCGACCATATTTGAGACTCTGTAGACAATGAAATAGCAACTTTCCCCTGTTTAGTGCTTGCATTAATGAAAGACAATTTCACACTTCTTTTCTCAATCCATCTAATTTGAGAAAACAGCAAAAAATATTTTTTTTCTCACTAAATATATTCATAATTTCACGTCAGAATGTGATGGATGAAGATTCAATATGTTCATGATACTGAAATGAAGATTGTGCATTACCTAAAAATTCTATCGAGATCATCAAAGCTTCCAATATCAGCCCAATCATAGTCAACCAAATCGTTGTTGTCTTTATCCTCATTCTGATTCTGAAAAGTCTCGGAATCATTATTTAGCTCAGCTGGCTCATCTGTTGAAGAATTATGCACAAATCAGAACTTACACTTAAATGTGACAGAGTACAAAGTGCCGCCAACCATTACATAATGTAAAACTGATATGCAAACTACCTCTCTAAGAAACAAATCTTTCTATATCAGGTAAATGGTTTAGAGCTACAGTACCCATGGAATCCCGATCAGGTTTTGCATCATTTGATAAAGACAAATCAACGCATGAGTCCACACCAAGTCCTGTAACTGGAAGTCCTTCGTTTGCGTCATCTTGAGAATTTTTCTTTAGTTTACCCCCACTTATTTCACTTTTGGCAACAGGAATCTTCGATTCAGTAGGCTTCAAATTAGAAGATTCCTCATTCCATTCCTTCTTAATATGACCCCCGAATAAATTTGGAGGTTTTCCTCCACTTCCATCAGGATATGGTACGATATGATCATCACTTTCATCAGCCTCACCCCATATTATATTTACTAGCTGAAAAGAAGAGCATAAAGCGCCGCCAATCATGACATAAGCGAATAAGCAATAAATAGCATGCAAAATTACAGATTATCATTCAATAGATAAGTACTCACTCCGTCTCATAATATTGCAACACTTCCTTTTCAAGTAACTATTGTGATGTTAATTACTAATTTACCCATCAAATTATCAACTTTATCATTTTAATACATAGTGACTCCCTCCCCTAACTAAAGATTTTGTGGCTCACATTCTTGGAACACTCTTAACCAGACACTTTACAGGGACCAATTAACCAAATGAGATTTTAAAAGGTCCTTAAAATTTGTGCACGAAAGGTGCGTTTCAATAATTATGGGATAGAGAGAGTAGTAAATTGCAAGACCATTTTACAATTAAGCAATACTGCAAAAGTGTTTTTGTGTGGGCAAGTCTGCGATGTGTGGTGGTGGGGTGGAAAGATAGAGAGCAACAAATACAGCAGAAAACAAGGAAGTGAGTAAATTCTCCCTTATATATACGCAAAATGCAAATACACTAGAAAAAACAAGCATGCCAACGAAATTTGAACCCCAAATTTTAAACACCTAACTATCTGTATAGAATTGTAGCTGTATGGAACATATTGGAAAATGAAATTAACTATTATAGTGCCCTTGGATTAAACATCTAAAAATATAATCAAACATTTACTTATCTCATAACAATGCATATAATAAAATATTGAGAAATCAGATTTAACTGAACAGAGAAACACTGGAAATCAAGAGGTTCAGGGTTCTGGATGTCAAGTTTGACTCTTAAGAAAACTAGAAGCTGAAGCTACTAAATTAGCATATACGAGAATAATGGTCATTCCACTAGACAGCGTACTCTTTTGAATTCTTTTGAATTCCAGTTGATTTATGGTATTCTAACTTCCATGTACATAATATTGACTTCTAATGCAATTGATTAATCATTCTCTCCATCCTAGGATTATTAATGGAGACCTACAGTGGATGCCACACATGGACAGCTGAGAAAAGCACATCACATAAGCAAAACACACATGCGACAAGCACAAAAAGACTTGAAGTCACAATTGAAGTTATTGTTTATATAGCAAATAACTAGAATACACTTATAGGACCATACGTATTACAGATCACCTTCTATCAAATCATTGCTTAGGTTGCGGAAGTTTTTTTCTTTAACTCGGTTTTGGCTTTAGTTTCGAGCAGTACCAACCATTAAGCTAGAGCTTCAAATTTATTTATTTACATTTTTATTAGTTAACATGTAAATGTACCTATTTTATTTATTATATACTTCTTTCTATTCCTCAAAAAGAGTTTTATTGTTTGATATATATTATTACCATTTGTTGATTGTCCGTTCCACCATTATTTCACCTTGATTCCTCTGTTACGTCGTTAATTCTCCTTGATTTCTCCATTACACTATAATTTTTTCCCACAATGGCGAAATTTCGCCTACGCGCAATTTTGCATTGATAATGCTTGTAATTACATTTTGTGACTCGTTATCAGATTGGTGAGTAAGGATTCCAAACCGATACGTCAATGTTTCGGTAACTCAGTTGATTCTTTGAACCATGTATCAAATGGAGATTGTTGCATGTGAGCATGTGGTGGGGTGTAGATGAAGTGATGAACATACGAACAGAGTAATGAGTGTGACATAAAGACAAAGACTCCATGGTAATTTGGAGGTTAGGGTAAAGATACAAATTGTTAGTAGATATTTTAGAGGATTCTAGATATTATTCTAAAGGTATGATTTGGAAATTATATAATTAGGGGATTGCATAATTAAGGGATAATGATTGATTTACTTTCCAAAATGTATTGCAACTCTAAGCCTATAAAAAGGCTCTCTACTATACATTGTAATACAAAAATAATAAGCCTCTTCTCCGTTCTTTCTTTGTTCACATGGTATCAAAGCACATAGTGTACATGGGTTAATAAGTATGGTAGAGGCTCAACGTAATAGATTATCCTATAAGGTAAGAAGGTGATCCAACATGCTCGCTATTGGAATGATGAATTGATGTGAGATGGATTATGAATCGTTCAATGTCCCTACAAATTTGCAGAGAACCTTTATATAGACTAAGAGTTGCAGTACATTTAGAATGTAAATCAATCATTATCCCTTAATTATGCAATCCCCCTAATCATGCAATCCCCTAATTATGTAATCCCCAAACCATACCTTTAGAATAATATCTAGAATCCTCTAGAATATCTACCAACACTCCCCCTCAAGCAGAAGCATGCATATCAATCATGCCCAATTTGTTACAAATAAATGTAATTCTAGTAGCTTCCAAGGCTTTGGTAAACACATCAGCAAACTGTTCACCAATCTTAACATGACTTGTGGATATAATTCCTTCTTGGATCTTTTCACGAACAAAGTGGCAATCAACTTCTATGTGTTTAGTCCTTTCATGAAACACTAGATTAGAAGCAATATGAAGACCTACCTCAGTATCACTTGCATAGGTACCAACTTGTTAAATCCAAGTTCGGTTAACAAATGCTTCATCCAAATCAATTCACATGAAACATGAGTCATTGCTCTATATTTTTATTCCGCACTGGATCTAGAAACAACATTCTACTTCTTACTCTTCCATGCTTCCAACAAATACGCAATACCTTGTAGTAGACCTCTAATCTGATAGAGCCCCTGCCCAATCTACATCCGAGAATCCTTCTACTCTATTATGTCCATGATCACGAAAAACCAATCCACACCCTGGAGCACCCTTAAGATACTTCAATATCCTCAAAACCGCATCTCAATGTGAGGACCTCGGAGAGGATAAAAACTAACCTACCACGCTAACAAGGAAAGAAGTGTTTCTGCTACAGTGTCGACGAACAATGTTTCTGCTATAGTGCCGATGAAAAGTTTTGCTACAGTGCCGATGATGCACAATATACTCAATCCAAGCTTCTCATGAACCACCATCTTCTTCCACTGCTACTTTTGTCCAGACAGGTAATGCTAGTGCTTGCCTCAGTACTTCTCGTCCCTGGGTAATTGATTATGGGGCTTTTGATCATATGACAAGTAATTCTAATAATCTTTCTTCTTTTCAAAAAGTATCAATCCATGCTGGTGTTACTCTAGCGAATAGGTCCACAGTCAATGTTAAAGGCATAGGCACTGTTCCGTTGAGCCCTTCTCTCTCTCTTGAATCTACCTTATTTCTACCAAAATTTCCCTTTAATCTAATTCTGTTAGCAAATTGACAAAAACTTTTAATTGTTCAGTCACCTTTTATCCTGATTCTTATGTTTTTCAGGATCTTACGACGAAGAAGACGACTGATAGAAGTCGTGCATCAGGGGGCCTATATCTGCTTGATGGTCTACATTTGGAGTGTCAAAATCAATTGTTTGTTCCGCTGTTGCATCACCTCTTCAAGTCCATTGTCGGTTAGGACATCCATCTTTATCTAGCCTGAAGAAGTTGATGCCCAACTTTCATTCCTTGTCTAGCTTAGAGTGTGAGTCGTGTCAGTTTGGGAAGCATCATCAGGTGCCTTGTCGACCCAGAGCCAATAAGCAGTCTGCGAACCCATTTAATTTAGTTCATTCTGATATTTGTGGTCCTTGTCTTGTAACATCTAAGTTAGGATTTAAGAATTTCGTTACTTTTGTGGATGATTATTCGAGGGTTACTTGGCTTTATCTAATGAAAAATCGTTCTGAGTTATTCTCTATTTTCACTAATTTTGTTTGCAAAGTTGCCACTCAGTTTCGTATTCCAATTCGTGTTGTAAGAAGTGACAATGCACTTGAGTATTTTTCTTCTCCATTCACTACATTTATGGCACAACATGGTATGGTTCATCAATCCTCTTGTACTAATACACTACAACAAAATGGTGTAGTTGAACGAAAAAATCGACATCTTATGGAAGTTGCCCGTGCATTATTGTTTGAGATGTATGTCCCTAAAGGTTTCTGGGCAGATGCGGTTCTTACAACATGTTATTTAATTAACCGCATGCCTTCATCTATTTTAAATGGGAATATTCCTCGTTTAGTTCTTTTTCCCTAAGTTTCTTTTTTCATTACCACCAAAGGTATTTGGATGTGTCTGTTTTGTTCGAGATCATCGTCCTCATGTGTCAAAATTGGATCCCAAAGCTCTAAAGTGTATGTTTGTTGGATATTCTCGGACTCAAAAAGGCTATAAATGTTACTCTCCTGAACTCGAGCGGTATTTTGTTAACGCAGATGTCACCTTCTTTGAGACCACACCCTTTACCTTTTAGTCCGAGTCACGTACAGAATTAGATGAGAACATCCCTAAATAAGCCATCCATCACGTTCCACCTCCCGTGTCTTTACCACGTCCTACCCAAGACATTCGGTATGTATATTCTCGTCGACCTCGAACAAATATTGTTCATCCTGCCACGCCGATAGATTCTGATATGCCTTTTGAGGAATCTGACTTAGATAAGCCTATTGCCCTTCGGAAAGGTAAGCAAAACTTGTACTCAACATTCAATTTCAGCTTTCTTGTCCTATTCTGGCTTATCTCTTCCCATCTTACTTGTTTATATACTATTTCATCTCATTTTATCCGTAAGACTGTCTTAGAATTATTATCTCATCCTGGTTGGAAGGCGGCAATGGTGGAAGAAATGATGGCTTTAGAGAAAATGGTACTTGAGACTTAGTTGTGCCTCCTCCTCGCGCACTTGTAGTTGGCTGCAAATGGGTTTACACAGTCAAAGTGAATCATGATGGAATCTTGCATGCTTAAAAGCTCGACTGGTTGCCAAAAGATATGCTCAGATTTATGGTGTTGATTATTCCGAGACATTCTCTCCTATTGCAAAAATGGCTTCTGTGCGTTTGTTGATTCTCTACCAGCTTCTTATCATTGGTCATTACATCAGTTAGATGTTAAAAATACATTTATCCATGGTGATTTAGACAAGGTTGTATACATGAAATTGCTCAGGGGGAGTCTATGTAACCTAAAGAAATCTTTTGAATGGATTGAAACAATCTCCACGAGCATGGTTTGGCAAATTTACAGAGATGGTTCTTGAGTTTGGTTTATCAAGGTGTGATGGTGATCATTCGATGTTTCATCGGGAGACTTCAGCAAGACAAATCTTATTAGTTGTGTATGTACATGATATCGTAATTACAGGGAATGACAAAGGTGTTATTCTCTTAAAGTCCTTATGCAGGAGTTTGACACTAAGGATTTGGGGAAGCTGCGATATTTTTTGGGGATTGAAGTGGCTCGACCAAGAAGGGGTATATTCTTGACCTAGAGAAAATATATTTTATATCTTTTGGAGGAGACTGGCTTATTGGGATGTAAACCAGCTAACACACCCATGGATACTAGTCAAAAGTTAACAACAGACGAAGGAGACCTCTTGGAAAATCCAGAAAGGTATGAGAGACTTGTGGGAAAACTCAATTACCTTACGGCCACACGACCAGATTACCTTCCCTGTCAGCGTGGTACGTCAATTTTTATCCTCTCTGAGATCCTCACATTGGGATGTGGTTATGAGGATATTGAAGTATCTTAAAGGTGCTCCAGGGCGTGGATTGATTTTTCGTGATCATGGACATAATAAAGTAGAAGAATTCTCGGATGCAAATTGGGTAGGGGCACCATCAAATAAGAGGTCTACTACAAGGTATTGCATATTTGTTGGAGGAAATCTCATAGCATGGAAGAGTAAGAAGCAGAACGTTGTTTCTAGATCCAGTGCGGAATCAGAATATAGAGTAATGGCTCATGTTTCGTGTGAATTGATTTGGATGAAACATTTGTTAACCAAACTAGGATTTAACAAGTTATTACCTATGCAACTTTGGTGTGATAATGAGGCAGCTCTTCACATTGCTTCTAATTGGTGTTTCAGGAAAGGACTAAACACATAGAAGTTGATTGCCACTTTGTTCGTGAAAAGATCCAAGAAGGAATTATATCCACAAGTCATGTTAAGACTGGCGAACAGCTTGCTAATGTGTTTACCAAAGTCTTGGAAGCTACTAGAATTACAAATATTTTTAACAAGCTAGGCATGATTGATATACATGCTCCATCTCTTGAGGGGGAGTGTTAGTAGATATTCTAGAGGATTTTAGATAGTATTTTAAAGGTATGATTTGGGGATCACATAATTAAGGAGATTGCATGACTAGGGAGATTGCATAATTAAGGGATAATGATTGATTTACTTTCCAAATGTACTGCAACTCTAAGCCTATATAAAGGTTCTTTACTATACATTGTAATACACAAATAATAAGCGTCCTCTCCCTTCTTTCTTTGTTCACACAAATCAACTTAGAGGCAGTGAGTAAGAAATGAGGTTGATTTATTCTCGTGAATCGCAAAGGTGATGCACAATAACAAAAGCAACTTTATTTAAGAGAACAAAGAACAGAAGCTGGTCATGAGATATCTCTGGAGATAACTTAACCAACCAAAACTTTACATTATTTGGAAATGTTGGATATTATATTTAAGGTTTTAGTACGAGGATGAGAGTCCTCTAGAGTCTAGACCCTAGTCGTGTGTCAGTTCCCAATAGGTCTATTGCAGTAATTTGCCCAATCTCTACACAGCTTTCTCATTGATGATTTTGCATGCGTAGCAGGATGCCTGAGCATTCCTTGCCAAGGGACTGCGCGTGTATCTGTTTTGCCCCTACAATAACTTTGGAACATTTTCTACGAAGAGGCGCATACCATTGTGTTTCCCCTTCATCTCATATATTGTATGATGTAAGTAGCAACAAATTCATCTTCTTTTGTTCTTCTAAAAGAGAATCGTACACAAAATCACTTGGCTAGAATCAATAGGAACCTAAGTATTAACATTAAAAGTCTCTTGACATATATATAAATTTCAAATGCTTCATTTCATTACACAGAGTCAAAATTTAGTCTCAAGGCTAGAGTTGTCCCATTTTGTCCAATATAGGACATGTATATTCTCAACGTTAAGCACCTCTTACAATTACATAAGCTATATATCATATACCTCAATATAATCGATTTCAATAGAACTTTTGTCATTTATTATTTAACAAGTAAACATTATTTTTTGCTTTTCGGGGATCTGAACTGAACGTAAACATGGGTTTTAGACAGCCATTTATTATTTACCTTGTCACGAGATAGGATTTTTCCCTTACTTTTATTATGGAACTCTGCCGCGGGGGCCTTTGTCTGTGTCTAATTTTTGTAAAGGTTGGAGACATCGTTTGAGTGTTCTCTTTCTAGTTCCACTTCTGTAGGGTAGGTGAACTCCTCATTGTCCGATGCTTGTATTATTTCTTTCCTTGTAATAAAATTTCTTTGTTTATTTTAAAATAATTTATAGCTCATTAACTCTCTCTAAATCCTATGTGTGAAATCCTTGCAATAGACAAGAAGACTTTAGTTTACTAATGGCTTACGAATCATAGGTATATTCCCTTCTATCTTCAAGCAGGCAGTCCCCATTCAAAAGGATTCTATCTACGCCAAGATACAATGTTGACAAGTTTTATTAATGCTCCAAGTAAACCCCATCGAATAACCACAAATCACATCTTGAAATCTCATTACTTCAATAAAGGAATTGAAGTCAGGAGCCCAACCCCCAAAATCTTTTAAATAGATAAAAAGAATATCCTCCTCTCATGTTTTCCAAATCCCTAAGAATTTGCCCCTTTTGGATGCATCTTTATTAACATAATTTTCACGAATATATTTTCAATTCATGTGTAATTTCCTGCAATTGCATATCTATAATTTCATTCCTTTGCTATGCATGCTCAAACTTGTCAGATTTCTGAAATTACAAAAGTCCTCATCACTTGCCAAGTTGCAATCAAGGACCCTCTGAACCACCATTCAACTTATCATCATAAAAGATGTCACTCTCAACTTCTCTAGCTGCCTTAGTTTATTAACAGAATAAATATGCATGAACACAATTTTGTCAATCTCCTAACCTATTCACTTCCCTAATTTCAAATAGAACATTACCCCATCCTTCTGAATTACAATCCCTTTGATAACCAATCAACATGAATATTTTCAAGGAATTGCCATTTTCACTATTTCTATTGCTAATTTCATCAAATCTCACATGATTAGTAAAATGTTCCCTATATGTGAGAGACAGAACAAGGACCTTTTGGAACTAACAAAGTAATATGTGAAATAACCTCCCCTATCTATAATATCACTTTTTAACAAAAAAAAATATCGAAATAGAATTTCATGGTTGAAAAAAATGCCAACCCATATTACTATTATATTGATTACATAATAGGATTAGCTGTATAATTAACAATAGAAGATCTGAAACCTGATATTCCATTAACTAACCAAGAAAATGCAGGACATTGAAATTATAAGAGTGAGGAAGTTGGTTTTGTTTTTACATTTTTCTAGTTACTTCAAAAATATAAGAAAACAAATATTTAAATCTAACAATTTATGAGTGTAAAAATTTTTTAATGAAGCAACGATGACTTGTCACTTATTTATTTCTCTTGCATAGGAGGGGAACAATGATAGACACATAATTCACACATTTTAATATTCTCATATTTATTATTTTATATGTTTATTTTATTTAACTAATACATTTTATTTTGTTTTGTAGGATTTACCTTATTAATCTTAGAGAATAAGTAAAAGATAATTGTTCCAGCTTTTAAAGATGGAAGAGGATAAAAGAGAACAAAAGAGACCAAGTTTAATGAATCTAAATTATGGCACAAATTATTTTCCCTATAAATAGGTCTCGTTTTTTAGAGAGAGAAATGTATTAGTTCTTTTTTTAGAGAGAGAAATGTATTAGTTTAGATTAGGAGTTGGAGTAAGATTAAATTATTTCTTCATTGTACGCTCGTTAGATGATCGTTAAAAAAAGAGTTTTCTTATTTATTTTTAATCTTTTTTATTTTATTTATTTTCATTTCTAATTAATTTTTTTAATCTAGGATAAAAGATGAAATTAAATAATTATTCATTATAATATTTTTCATCTCTTTTATTATTTATGTTTTTATGTTTAATTGATTTCGCCTTCATGTTTTTTTATTGAAATACATTCGTTTTATAGTTCTTATATGATTTTAAATTAAATAAGAGATTTTGATAGATTATTGTTAAAATATGAGTTTTTCATAGTTCATGCTTGCTCAAAAAAAATTTCATAGGTTATAGTTAATCCTTAAATTTTCATAGCCTATATTTGTCCACGTTAATTATAAAATTATGAAATTAAAGTGAAGAGAGATCAAAATCATAGTTGAGTTATAAAAATAGAAGAGATTGGATTACTTGTTATATTTATTGTTTAATGGATTCAGATTCCTGCTTCTTTATTATTAATTTTCATATTCTGATTACGATTAATTAATCTGGATCTTTGTTTCTAATTCAAAAATAGATATTAAGGATACATTAAAATTAATCTGTTACATATTTTTAACACATCAAACAACACAAAAGCAAACATTATTAAATGTTTTGATTATTAAATTAGAACAAAAACAGACGCTGTAAACTCTTGGAAACCCACAGATAACAGAACAAGTTGTGGTGCATTTGGACTTTGGAGCGTTTGGAGGTCCAGACGCACCACACCATTTTCGTTGCGTTGCATTGCATTGCATTGCTTTTGGGTTCCAAAGGCTGCCTTAACTAATCTTCGTTTGAAATAAGTTGAAGAATAAGTTGTTGTTAAACGATCGAGATATTCAACTGTGTTTAATACATTTGGAACTCCCAGACGTACCAAATGTGATGAACAAACACTAAATACTTCAAAAAGGAAAAAAAAAAACATTTCTTTCAATTTTCTCAGTAACCAAATAGAGTCCCAGATAAGTAAATTAAGTAAGACAGACTCAGAAAATAATTTTACCTCTTCGTCGTTCCAATCAAACATTGCTAACAAACCCACAAAAGATCGACACACCAAAGCCAAATCCCACCACGTGGCTATCAAAAACTGCCCAAAAAATCGCCGATTTCACAGACTAAAAAGCCCTCAAAACCATCATATGACTGAAAACGACATAAAACCCAAATCCAAATTCAAATCAAAGATTCAAACCCGGTAGTAAATCTGCTTCTTTTGGATTCTGCTTCACAAACAACGGAGTAAACCCGGGAGAATTCCAGGGTAGAGAGAGGGGACACGTGGCGGAAATGAATGGTCTGTGTTTCGTGAAGGTGGAAACGTAAGACATGTGGAGCAAGAGGGCGTATCTAAAGTTGTGGCTAGAAACGTTGGGATCTATTTCTGGGACATGATTTGCCCCAGCTAGATTTTTTATTTCTGTTAAATTTTATTTATTTTTGATGGGCGGCTTTATTTTTAAGAAAATTCATATTTCACATTATTTTTTAATATTTTTATATAAAAAGTGTCGTTATAAATATATATAACGATGGTAAAAATCATCGCTATAACGACATTTTTTATATAAAAATATTATTTTTTTATTATGCATTTATTAATTTATTTTATTTTATTTTTAATAATATATTTATATTTTATGTGGAGGGTGTTGTTTGAGGGTCAAATTCACCTTTGGGCCTACTTCTTGCCTGTTATTTTGGAACCATACGAATATTCTAGTTTTAGTATTAAGCTTGACTAAAGGGAAATTATTTTTTTATGGTATTGATATATGTGAATTTTAAATTCATAGTTTCATATTTAAATAAAAAAAGTTGTAAGACCTTAACTTTTTATGAATAAAAATTTAATTTTCTTTAATTGTTATTTTGAATATTAAGGTGTGGATTTGATATAATGTTATAGTTGTGGGTAATATTTATAAATTTTGCAAAGTAAGCAAGTTGTCATAAAATTTTCGTTTGGTCGGGGAATATTCATTTTATCAGGGAATATTCGTACGACGACACAATCATTAGTGAACCCCACAACGGAATTACTGTCGGATTTAGAAAGCGATAGAAATAACTTTTTTATAAAAATAACGGCAAGACTTTTACCGTTAACTATTGAAATACCCAGTGATAAAAGTACAGTAATACGCGTAGTTGCACAGTAGCACACGATATTGCACAGTATCTTTGATTATTGATGCTTTTGTGAGAAGTCACTCAGTTTTATTCAATTATTGCAACAGTAGTTGATGCATAGTATCTCATATTATTGATTCAATTATTGTTACAGTATCAGCTGCACAATATTTTATATTATTAAATCAATAAATGAGACGACACAGTTATTCATATTATTATTTGCATTATTGACGATGTCTAGAAAGTTCTGTCGAGGAAATGAGTTTGGTCATCTAATTGCGCGCCAATAAGGAGAAGTCCTTATCGGAAAGCCCCCTCTTTCTTGAGAATAATCTGGTTGTTAATATTGTGAGTTATAATATTAATGATGAATAATTGTTGATCAAAAATGTGTTTATTGAAGTCAAGTGATTTGTGATAAATAGAGGGGGTTTTATGAAGTATTTGTTGTAAATTTAAATTATTACACGGACCCCCACTTACTCAATTTTTAAAATCGTCAGTAGAAAGTTATCTCAGTTTTTGTTTTATATTGCATAGTGTTTGCATAGTACTGCATAGTGTTGCATAGTACTGCATAGTATTTGCATAGTACAACATAGTGTTTGCACAGTGTTGCATAATAAAATCAAAAATTTTCTACCGAATTGTCCGTGAACTTTGCCCATGAATCTTTTCTACTGTGCGTCCAAATAGTACCATGCCATTCTTCTATAAATAGGATGCTTAGTTTAGAAATGAAAATTGTAAGACCCCAACTTTTATGAATAAAGATAATTTTTTTTAATAAATATCATTTTTAAATATTAATGTTTGAATTTGTTATAATGTTATAGTTGTGGGTAATATTTATAAATTTTACAAAGTAAGCAAGTTGTTATATAATATTCGATTGGTCGGAGAATATTCGTTTTAACAGGAAATATTCGTACAACGACATAATCATTGGTGGACCTCACAACGTAATTATTGTTGGAAGGATAAAACGACAGAAATATTTTTTTATGAAAATAACGGCGGAAGTTTTACCGTTAACTGTTGAAATAATCGGTGTTAAAAGTACAGTAATACGTGTGGTTGCATAGTAGCACACGGTATTGATTATTGATGCTTACGTGAGAAGTCACTTATTTATACTCAATTATTGCTACAATAATTGCTGCATCATATCTCTCATATTATTGATTCAATTATTGTCACAGTATCATCTGTATAATATTTTATATTATTAAATCAATAATTGAGACGACAAAGTTATTAATATTATTATTTGTAATATTGACGATGTCTAGAAGTTCTGTCAAGGAGAGGTTTGGTAATCTAATTGCTCACCAATAGGGAGAAATCCTTATTGGAAAGCCCCCTCTTTCCTGGGAACGACCTGATTGTTAAATATTGTGAATTATAATAATGATGATAAATGTTGTTAAAAATATTGAGAGAATTTTTATGAAGTATTTATGGATCCACATTTACCCATTTTTTTAAATAATCGGTAGAAAATTATTTAACATAATAAAGGCGGAGCCACATGTGGGGCCCATATGTAGGAAGAAAAATGAAATGTGGGGGGAGAAATATTTGGTCACGGGATGGTAAGGAAAAAGAAAAATGAAGACATGGAATGTGTTATATATATATATATATATATATATATATATATATATATATATATAAAGGTTTGATATACATATGTATATAGAAACATGGGAAATCAAAAGTCGGGGGGGGGGGGGGGGGTCACAGGAAAGAAATGAAATGAATGGCGTGGACGGGAGGGTAAGATTTATTATATATATATATATATATATATATATATATATATATTATAATAAGTTTTGTTTTATTAGATTATAAATAGAATATATTATATTTTATTTAAAGTTTCTGTTTTATTAGAATATTTTATTGCACAGTAATGAATAGTAAAATCAAATTTTCAGAAAATTTTCTTCGCCGGTGCGCCCGTGAATCAGGCGACTGTGCAGTCCATGATTTTTATTTTCAAATAGTATCCTTTCCATTCTCCTATAAATAGGATACTTAGTTAGAATTGAAAATCATACCAGAATCAGAGAATTCTTCTTCTATAATATTGAGCGTATTTCTTTCGAGTTTTAGGAAGCTTTGAGTGTAGAAAATAGTGAAAGTTTTCTTCAAGAATATCCCCGCTATACCAGTTGGAATACTCTTCTTTTCAAGGTATGGAATGTTATTTTTGTTCAATATTCGCTTCAAATAATATTTTCTTCCATACTCTGTAGTATGTAAGTAATATTATTTCGTTTCAGATTTCGAATTCTATACTCATTTGGTTAAAGTTTTGGTATCTATACTCCATGAAATTAGTTGAATATCCTTAAAATTTGCGTTTCATCCAGTATCTTTTCATGAAATTATTATCCTGAGCATTTTTGATAAATTTTAACTTTTTCATGCCAGAGGACTATTCACGGGATACTATTCCCGAATTCCTATTCACGGGGTACTATTCACTCGAGTACTATTCACTCGGGGTACTATTCATGATAAAAATTGATTCGTTTTTGGTCTAAATTATTTTTGGTACAATATTATTCTTGAATTTTACTCCACAAAGCAGTATCATGTTGACAATTTGGACATTATTGAATTCTGGATAAATTAAATTATAAATCTTTATCCTTTGTTTTCTTTTAATTGAATTCTTATATCATTGTCATCGTCATCATGCTTATATTATGTTGAAAGTCATCTGCGGCCGTAGTGCATAGACGGACTTGGTATGATTATGACCAGAGATTATTTGGTATAATCATGACCGTAATGTTACAAATGATGTGGTAAAAGTCCTCATTGTCCCGTAGTGCATTGATGGACAGTTGTTGGCATGATCATGACCATTGATGAATACACGAATATCCTTGGCCCGTAGTGCATGGATAATTCGTGGTCGTGATACTAATGAATATCCTTGGCCATAGTGCAGGGGTGATTCGATAATGTAGATTATTTATTAAGCTGAGTCTCATCGATAAAAGTGATGAAAAACCTTTTAAATTATAGAAGATAGTAGATATCATGTTCTATTTGACTCTTCTAATGGATTGCTTGTTCCGCTGCGGTTAAACTTGATGTTTGTTATATTTTATCAGTTTAACACTGTTGAAGACTAATGATAATTTATCCTGCATTATTTTAGTCATAATATTTCTTACTGGTCTAGTTGAGCTCACCCTTTTGCTTTCATTGTTCTCTTCAAAAAATGAGAACGTAGCCGGGACTAGTCGGGGAATGGAGTGACGGTCCAGATGTTTGCATTAGTAGTCCTCACTATTCTATGAAATAGTGTTACAATAAATGTATTGAGGACTCCATTTGAGTTTGAATACTGTCTAGAAGACAATATTCATATTAAACTCTCAGTTTATGTTTTGTCGTATTTTACATGACAGTTGTATTTGAATTTTGTACCATGTATTTGGCGACTCAAGATGGGTGATGTATACCTATTTTGGGGGCGTCATAGTTGGTATCAAAGCTTAGGAATATGATCCCTGGCTGAGATGTGAGACAAGAACTAGGAGGGGAGACATGGGGAATTCCTTCTCTAGTATGACCTACCTAAGTTTATTTGGTATTTAATTGGTCGGTCAGAGTATATGAATAATATGTGACATGTCAATTAACCCTTATTTTGTGGCAGTATTTAAAAATGACATATGAGAATGTTTAGAATAGCAATGGAGCACAGGAGACCGTTGAGTCACCACAGATCAATACCCAGGATAATGTGCAACAGGAAGACAATAATCCTTAGGTAAACAACAACGATCAAATTTGCCAAGTATTGCTTCTATACTTCTTGAAATTAGTAGAATATCCTTGAAATTTGCGCTTCATCTATTATTATTTCACAAGAATATTTTTTTGAACATTCTTGCTAAATTTTAAAATTTTCATGCTGGAGTACTATTCATACATACAACATTATTCATACATACAGTATTATTCATACATACGATACTATTTATGGGGTACTATTCACAGAATACTATTCACGGGGTACTATTCACTCGGGTACTATTCACCCAGGGTACTATTCATGATAAAAATTAATTTCTTTTATTCTAAATTATTTTTGATACTTATTCTTGAATTTTACTCCACAAAGTAGTTATCATCTATGGATAAATTGAATTATAAATCTTTAAAATTTATCCTTGCTATCACTTAATTGAATTCTTATATCATTGTCATCATCCTCATGCTTAAATTGTGATTAAAGTCATCTTTGGCTCGTAGTACATAGATGGACTATTAATTGGTATGATTCTGACCATGAATTATGTATCGGTATAATCATGACCTGTAATATTACAAATGATGTGATAAAAGTCCTCATTGGCCTATAGTGCATTGATGGACAGTTGTTTGGCATGATCATGACTACTGGTGATACTAACGAATATTCTTGTCTCGTAATGCATGGATAATTCATGGACGTGATACTAACGAATATCCTTGGCCTGTAGTGCATGGATAATTCGTGGAAGTGATACTAATGAATATCCTTGGCCCGTAGTTGTGACGCCCCCAAATCCAGGTCCTTTCGAACCTCAGATCCGGTCCGCCACGATACTATTATCGTCAAACTATTTATATATTTTATTCATAACATAATGAATATAACTTTGCTTATTACAATTTAGAAAATAAATTCTTTCCATTTCTAGGATCTGTACAATGACCCCAAACTTTTATAAGTTTCAAATTTTGGTCATTACTGTGACGCCTCCAAATCCGTGTAACATCAAACACGGGATATGGTGCTCACGATACAACATACATCAACATTTAACTCTATAAAACTCTGGAAAATAATAATAATAACTATTATATACCTATCCAGATAAAATCCCAAGTCTTTACAACCTTAAATAAACTGAAACTTAAACTTAGCTTTTATCGCTACATTACATCATACGTGGAAATATAACTTGTTATATAAATAACTCTCATCATTTCATCTTAAACTTCCCCTTGTCTTTGCCCGAGCTCTTAGCGTTCTCAGCCTTAACTGAAAGGTTTAAGCAAGAATGAGCACAAATTGCCCATCAAGTATATAAAGTAGTTTGGAAACATGTATCGGGAGTAAAACATTTGTATGAATATTTCTCAACAGTTGAAATAATTAGCGAGAGATAAACAGGAATATCGAGATAAGAGTTTTAGAATTCTCAATAGCATACTAAGGGGTGTTAGATACCCTGAATATTATTTTGTTTCATCAAAAACCATCAGACGGTTTAACAATCAAATAGATTATAAACAGTCTCTGTAAGTACTCCAGGTGATCAGCCTATCGTACCCTACATTGTGCACAAGTATAAAATTTAACTACATAAGCATAAATGGGACTATATGCCCGACATCTGTTTGCCCGATTATTCAGGTTGTTCATCTTAGTATTCATGCGAGACCGCACCAAAGTAATTTGGATTGGTAAACATTAAATAGCTTCAAAGGATTTGAATTGTTCAAAGGTTATATCATTTATCATCAATAATATCTAGCCGAAACAAAAAGCTAGAAAGCATACTTGGAAACAGTTCGTTAAAGAAATAGAACTTTAAAGTATAGCAGTTATAATAGTAACGGAGTAATCATCAATAACGCTTGCAAGAAAATTACAGTTATATAACTTTATGACAAAGAAACTTGTAAGAAAAGTAAATAGTACAAGTCTGATACTTACTCTCAATGCAATAACAATGAGTAAAGATTGAATAATTGTTCAATAGAAACTTAGGGTTAGGAAACTTGCCTGATACGTCTTCTACAATTTACCGCTATCTACTAGCCCTTCACGTAACATATTCCCATGTGTCACGTTAAGCAATTAGGTTCTCGAACACCACTTCGAAGTGTAATGGTTTCCTTTTATTTTAATAAGATGATTAAACTCACACGTATTCAAATACAATTCAATTACATAACATGTTGCTTCGTATAGGCCAAGTGGTTCAATAAAAGAATATGGGAAAAATAAGTTTTTGACATTTTTCTGACCCGGTCCGACCTGACCCGGATCCGATCTGGCCCGACCCGACCCAAACCTCCATCAAAATCTGCATAAAACATGCTTAAGGGTCTCAAGTCGGAAAACCTTATTTTCCATATTTTTGACATCACATATTTAATTAAACTCATTTATCCATATAACATCATTTATATGAAAAATACCAAATCAGTTTCAAAAATATTTCTTTTTTGGGATTTTGCAGAATATATTCCCACATTGAACATATATTTTTCGCGGAATTTTTAAAATCCATCTACTATTTTTAAATAGTCCATAATAGCCAAATATTCTCAGATTTATCATAAATCGAGATTAGCTCCAAAAATTTTGAAGTTTTCAAGGTTAGCTCTTGTTATATACATGTACTTCTAGTAAAAATTTTGTAATATTTGGACTTATACACAGAGAGTTATTTGGGTATCTTTTCAAATAGTGTCCTTAGCCGTAAAATCCATAACTCTCAAACTGTATGGCCAAAAATTCTCAAAATTTTACAGGACCTTCATATCTTCTTATATTAATACTCCAAATTTTTTCAGAATTTTTAAAATACAAAAAGTGGATGAAAATGCCCCTTAGACAGACTGATCCAAAATAGTTCCAAGAAAGTGGGACATAAAATTTCTACCAAATTTCATATCTCGCTCAATTTAACTCTGTTTCTTATGAAATTTGGACAGGTCATAAATCATACTACATAGTATTTTACAAAATTATTACCTACTATAATCGGGTCACAGAAACCATGAATCCAAGGCCCCAAAACCTCAAAAAGTCACAGATTTCAAGTTTTAACCCACTTTGACAAAATTCATGATTTCGATTCTAGTATGCAAGGAATTAGTTCTTGCTGTCCAGATCATATATACTCATATAAATACACATGTTACAACAATTGAACTCACTAAATTTTCATGATATGATCAAATTAGCATCTTTGAGTCATATTATCAAATATTTGGCATGCATGACATAAATCCTTGAATCTCTACGATATTAAGGCATGATTAAACCAGAACTTTCGTTCTTACATCCACATAACATCAACTAATAGTAGCATGACATCACAAGGTCCAAAACAAATTGTTTATAAAAAAGTCACATAAGCATATTCTCTCATTTTTACTAAAGAACGTGGAAAAAGAGTTCATGGCTTACCTCTTTGATGAATTCTACTTGCACGAACTCCTCTAATGATTCTCCTTGCTTGATTAGTCTCTAAAAACTCCAGAATCCGCCACCCTCTCAAGCTCCTTCCTCTCTCACTCTCAACTTCACTCACGGTAGGATTTTTTTTACAAAGAGGAAGAAGAGACTTGGATTGGGAGTATATATAAAACATGTTATAAATTCAATTTAGTATAGGGTGGGTGGGGGTAATAGAAAGGAAGAGTCTTGGATTTGTAATGGGTTTGTAACTCCCTCCCCCTCTCTCTTTTCCCAATTTGGTTGACCCATGGGCCCCACAGCTGCTGCACTCTCTTATTAAAATATTAATATAATCAATTTAATCATTATTAAACTATTTTAACCATTTTGCCCTCTGTAGCCAAACGTTTCAATACTAATATCGATTCTTACTAATTCAATGTTCCAGACGTCATGGGACTATCCGTTTCGTCAAATTAGCCTCTGAAATTCGTGGTTGACTTTTTACCCAAAAAAGTCAACCGGTTAACTTTGACCAAAAAGTCAACCGCAACATATTTTGTGGTTACAGTCTATGTTGACTAATTTTGATATTCCAGACTCAAATACGTAGTCCACGTCTCTGAATTCCACTCCAAAATCAATCTCATGTTTTAATCCCCTCCCACGCAATTAATCAATTTAATTACATAACTAACTCAAATAGTTAAATTCATCTAAACCAACCATTTACACATACCTCATCACATAACTTAAAATTAAACATGTATGTATAACACATATACATCTAATAATAGAAATTCACACAAGAGTTTTACATAAATTCATTTATTGATAATTAATAAATTACATAATAATCTCGGATATCACATTCACCCTCCCTTATAAGGATTCTGTCCCCAGAATTATTACAAGTTAAACAAAAAGACTAGGGTAATTCTTCATTATTTTCTCCTCGAGTTCCCACATAGCCTCCTCGGCGTTGTGGTTCCTCCATACTACCGTAACAGAAGGTATTATCTTATTTCGTAACACTTGTTCTTTTTTTATAAATTATTTGAACATGAACCTCTTCATAGGTTAAGTCCTTTTCAAACTGGATAGGTTCATACTCTATGACATGCTTGTAGTCTTGCTTATAGGGTCGTAAAACCAATATATGGAACACATTGTGTACATGCTCTAACTCCGGAGGTAAAACTATTTCATAAGCTACCTCACCGACTCGCCTTAACACTTCAAAGGGTCCTATGAATCTGGGACTAAGTTTTCCCTTCTTCCCAAACCTCATTTTCCCTTTCCAAGATGAAACCTTTAGAAACACATAAGTACCGACGTCGAAGTCTCGTTGTTGATGATGTTGATCATCATATTTCTTCTGTCGATCCTGAGCCATCACTAATCTTGCTCGTATCATTTTGATCACATCCGTAGTTTGCTGCACCAATTCTAGCCCTAGCAATTGACGTTCTCCTACTTCATCCCAGCACAATGGCGTTCTGCATTTCCTTCCATATAAATCTTCATAAGGTGGCATACCGATGCTCGTATACAAATTCCACCAACGGTAGGTGGTCATCCCAGCTTCCTTTGAAGTCCATAACATATGCTCTCATCATGTCTTCTAACATTTGAATAGTTCTCTCGCTCTGCCCATCTGTTTGAGGATGATACGCTGTGCTCAACCTCAGTTGCGTTCCCATGCGTTCTTGAAAGCTTTTCCAGAAATTTGTTGTGAATCGCAGATCGCAATCTGACACAATTGATACCGGCACACCGTGCCTAGAAACTATCTCTTTGATGTAAAGCTTTGCCAGCTGATCTTAGTTATATCTGATCTTGATTGGCAAGAAATGCGCTGACTTGGTCAATCGATCAACGATCACCCATACTGCATCGTAACCCTTTTATGTAGTTGGAAGTCCCACCACGAAGTCCATCGTGATATGCTCCTAGTTCCATTCTGGAATTTCTAAGGGTTGAAGTAACCGGCTCGATTTTTGATGTTCAGCTTTAACTCTCTGGCATGTTAAACATCTGCTGATGCCCTCTGCGACTTCTCTCATCATATTATGCCACCAATAATGTTGACGAAGATCCTGGTACATCTTTGTGCTTCCCGGGTGGATTGAGTAGCTTGAACTATGAGCTTCCTGCAAGATTTCTTCTTTTATTTCAGATACCGCTGACACCCAAATTCTTTTCTCAAATGTTAATATTCCATCACCACCCACGCTAAATTTAAGCTCTTCCCCCCTCAGAAATTCTTTTCCTCACCTTCTCACATTCTTCATTGCTGCTTTGTGCTTCCTTGATTCTGTCCAATAGAGTCGGACGAACCTCCATTGCGAACAACTTCTCATTTGACTCCCTCGGGCTCTTTATCTCGAGTTCCAATCTAACCATCTCCTTAACACACTCTTCCTGAGTTGTTAGCATTGCCAACTTACCACTGCTCTTTCTACTTAGCGCATCTGCTACCACGTTAGCTTTCCCCAGATGATATAAAATGTCGCAATCGTAATCCTTTATAAGTTCCAACCATCTTCTTTGTCTTATATTCAACTCCTTCTGTGTGAAAATATACTTCATAATTTTATGGCCTGTGTATATTTCACATCTTACACCATATAAATAATGCCTCCAAATCTTTAGGGCAAATACCACCGCTGCCAATTCCAGGTCATGGGTAGGGTATCCCTTTTCGTAATCCTTCAACTGACGCGACGCGTACACAATAACTTTACCATGTTACATAAGCACACAACCAAGTCCTTTGTGTGATGCATCATTGAAAATCATGAAATCACCTGTGTCGTCAAGTAAAGACAACACCGGTGCTTCACTCAGTCTTTTCTTGAGTTCCTTGAAACTTTCTTCACACTTCTCCGTCTAGACAAATTTCACCGACTTCTTTATTAGATTCGTCAAAGTTCTTGCTATTTTCGAAAAATATTGGATAAACCGTCTGTAATAGCCTGCCAATCCTAAGAAACTTCTTACTTCAGTCGGTGTCTTCGGTTGTTCCCAATTCTGTACCGCTTCCACCTTTGCCGGATCCATGGAGATTCCGTTCTTGTCGATCACGTGCCCTAGAAATTAAACTTTCTACAACCTGAACTCGCACTTCGAAAATTTTACGTATAGCTTATTCTTTTTCAACGCCTCCAATACGATTCTTAAATGTTCAGCATGATCTTTCTGAGTCTTGGAATAGATCAGAATATCATCTATAAACACAACTACGAATTTATCTAAGTATTGCTTGAACACCCAGGTTCATCATGTCCATAAATGCTGCTGGCGCGTTCGTTAACCCAAATGACATCACTAGGAACTCGTAGTGTCCGTAACGAGTCCTGAATGCTGTCTTAAGTACATCTTCCTTCCTCACCTTCAACTGGTGATATCCCGTCCTCAAGTCGATCTTGGAAAAATATTTCGCTCCTCTCAACTGATCGAACAAATCATCTATCCTGGGTAACGGGTACTTGTTCTTGATCATCACCTTGTTCAGCTCCCGATAGTCTATGCAAAGTCTCATTGACCCATCCTTCTTTTTCATAAATAAAACTGGTGCTCCCCAAGGAGACACACTCGGTTGAATATACTTCCTATCCAATAATTCCTGCAACTGTACCTTTAGCTCCTTCATCTGCGCAGGTGCCATTCTGTATGGGGCTCTCGAAATTGGGTTCGTTCCCGGTACTAAATCTATAACAAATTCGACCTCCCTATCCGATGGAATACTTGGAAATTCCTCCGAAAATACATTCGAAAATTCATTCACTATAGGTATCTGTCCCATCCCCATCTCTATTTTTTGTGTATTGATGATATGGGACAAATAACCTACACATCCCTTTCTAAGCAACTTCCTTGCTTGCATCATCGTCAGACAGCGTGAGTGTCTCGGCGATTTACTACCATAGAACACTACCTTAGACTGATTTGGAGTCTTAAGGTTTATACACTTCTTCTTGAAATCTATCATCGTTCCACGGTTAAATAACCAATCCATTCCTAGAATTACATCAAATTCTCCTAATGGAATAAGAATTAAATCCATAGGTAACATATACCCCCTGATATCTATAACACAATTCCTATAAATATGGCTAACAGGAATGACTTCCTTATTAGCAACTTCTATATTCATAGGATATTTTAATTCTTCCCGAGGTAAGTTTAATCATTGGGAGAATTCATGTGATACGAAGGAACAAGTAGCGCCCGAATCAAATAATATGTATGCAGATATATCATTGACTGGAATGATTCCTGAAACAACGTCCTTAGATGCGACCGCATCTTGAACTGTCATGTTGAAAGTCCTTGTTGTTGGTCGATTCTGAGTTGGTGGTCTAAAATTGTGAGATTTCCACCTCTTGATCCCCTTCCTCCATTCCCTCCTGTTGAGTTATTTTTTTTCTCCTTGTTAAATTTCATCAGGGCTTCGCTTTCGCCCTCAACGATTATAGCTTTCTCCAGGAGAGTCGCGAAGTTTTTCGTTTGCAACACCAAAAGTTTACTGTATAACCATGGTTTGAGGCCCTGCTCAAACCTCCTCTTTTTCCTCTCCTCAGTGTCGACCTGATGAGGCACGACCCTCGCCAGCTCGTTGAACTTTGTGGCATACTGAGGTACTATCATGTCGTCTTGCTTCAACTCTAGGAATCGCATCTCAATGCGACTCTGCATACTCACAGGAAAGTAGTTTTCAAAGAAAATCTTCTTAAACCCCTCCCACAGTATCACACATTCTCTAGCCCTAGTCTGGTTTGCCTCCCACCAGAAGTTGGCTTTGCCTTTCAGCATATATGTGGTGAATATCGTCTTCTGTTCCTCTCTAACTCGGGCGATAGCGAACGCCTTTTCCATTTCTTTGATCCATGTTTGGGATTCGATGGGTTCGGTGGTTCCTTTGAACTCAGGGGGTCCCGCACTCTTGAAGTCCTTAAAGTGTGCCACGTGGGCCACTGGAGGGTTATTGGTATTCAGGGTTCGATTCTAAAGTGCCCCCGCTAACATATCTACAAATTTTTGCATGGGGTTCGGTGGATCCCCAGCATTAACGGCTGACCCCTCTTGTGTTTGACGACGTCTTCCTCTAGCCATCTTTCTGTTTAAATAAACTTAATGTTATCACCTTACAACTTTCTCTATAACATTTATAATTCATATAAGACTTAATCATCACATCACATATTTAAATAAAAACATATTTATTTACAAACCATAATAACAAAGTATCTCATCATCTTATGACATTAAGCCATTTACATCACTTTAAAATAAAATACTTGATAAAAACCGAAGCCAAGTTTTATTTCACAGCTAAGCGTTATAAAAACTAATAGTAAAAGTTCATCACGAATAAACTAAAGACCCCGCCTAATGGCGTCTTCATGTTTTTCATCCGCCATCTCCAGCACCAGCCCACGACTTATGGTATGTCTAGATCGGTACTCCTCCTGTGGAAAGTGAAACACCCTATGCTGGAACCTCCCATGTGCTGACTTAAATGCGTACTTCATCATGTCCATCCTAACCTTCTTAACTCCCACTTCACCTTCTAACTCGACTGTTAGCTTCTCGGCCCGAGCACGGCCTCTCCTCTCATCTCCCCAGAATGTAGTAATAATCTGTTTTTCAGTTTGGAGACTCTGTATCCTCGACTCTAACCCATTAATGGTATGTCCCAAGTGGGTCCTAATAGCTTATTTCTCATCCTCCAACTTATCCGCCATCTGGTCTGATGCTCGCAGCCTGTCAGCCAGATCCCCATTCCTCATTACCAGGTGATGCACCAATGCCTCAAGCAATGCTGCAGCCTGCTGCTCCCCCTGATACAGCTCCTCCAACACATAGACTCTGTCGTCTAACTCTGTAATCCGATCCATCAACTCATCCAACAAAGTATCCTCAGGTGCTTCTTCGGAGTCCTCCTCGGGTTCCTCTTCTTCTTCAGGATACTCCTCTGGGTCTGAGTCAGCTGCTGCCTCAGCTATAGGCTCAGGTACAGCTGTCACCAACTACTCACTCACAACATGGATATCTCCAACCTCCTCTTCTCCTGACATCCTTCAAACAAGACAAAATAACTCGGTTAATAGTTTAAAATAGATGTTTTTGTTTTTAGAAAAATATATTTGACACAACCCCTAGAACTCTACGTGAGTACATCTCCTTATTTTTTCCACTAACTTCCCTAGGGTTATAGTCTAAGGTTCCCCACCTAAGGTTTATAACCTATTGCTTTGATAGCAACCTATGATGCCTCCAAATCCGTGTAACATCAAACACAGGATATGGTGCTCCCGATACAACATACATCAACATTTAACTCTATAAAACTCTGGAAAATAATAATAATAACTATTACATACCTATCCAGATAAAATCCCAAGTCTTTACAACCTTAAATAAACTGAAACTTAAACTTAGCGTTTATCGCTACATTACATCATACGTGGAAATATAACTTATTACATAAATAAATCTCATCATTTCATCTTAAACTTCTCCTTGTCCTTGCCCGAGCTCTCAGCGTTCTCAGTCTTAATTGAAAGGTTTAAGCAAGAATGAACACAAATTGCCCATCAAGTATATAAAGTAGTTTGGAAACATGCATTGGGAGTAAAACATTTGTATGAATATTTCTCAACAGTTGAAATAATTAGCGAGAGATAAACAGGAATATCGAGATAAGAGTTTTAGAATTCTCAATAGCATACTAAAGGGTGTTAGATACCCTGAATATTATTTTGTTTCATCAAAAACCATTAGACGGTTTAACAATCAAATAGATTGTAAACAGTCTCTGCAAGTACTCCAGGTGATCAGCCTATCGTACCCTACATTGTGCACAAGTATAAAATTTAACTACATAAGCATAAATGGGACTATATGCCCGACATCTGTTTGCCTGATTATTCGGGTTGTTCATCTTATTATTCATATGAGACCACACCAAAGCAATTTGGATCGGTAAACATTAAATAGCTTCAAAGGATTTGAATTGTTCAAAGGTTATATCATTTATCATCAATAATATCTAGCCGAAACAAAAAGCTAGAAAGCATATTTGGAAACAGTTCGTTAAAGAAATAGAAATTTAAAGTATAGTAGTTGTAATACTAACGGAGTAATCATCAATAACGCTTGCAAGGAAATTGCAGTTATATAACTTTATGACAAAAAAACTTGTAAGAAAAGTAAATAGCACAAGTCTGATACTTACTCTCACTACAACAACAATGAGTAAAGATTGAATAATTGCTCAATAGAAACTTAGGGTTAGGAAACTTGCCTGATACGTCTTCTACAATTTACCGCTATCTACTAGCCCTTCACATAACCTATTCCCATGTGTCACGTTAAGCAATTATGTTCTCAAACAACACTTCGAAGTGTAATAGTTTTTTTTATTTTAATAAGATGATTAAACTCGCACGTATTCAAATACAATTCAATTACATAACATGTTGCTTCGTATAGGCAAAGTGGTTCAATAAAAGAATCTGGGAAAAAAAATTTCTGACCCGACCCGGATCCGATCCGGCCCGACCCAAACCTCCATTAAAAATCAGCATAAAACATGCTTAAGGGTCTCAAGTCGAAAAACCTTATTTTCCATATTTTTGACATCACATATTTAATTAAACTCATTTATCCATATAACATCATTTATATAAAAAATACCAAATCAGTCTCAAAAATATTTCTTTTCTGGGATTTTACAGAATATAGTCCCACATTGAACATATATTTTTCCCGGAAGTTTTAAAATCCATCTACTATTTTTAAATAGTCCATAATAGCCAAATATTCTCCGATTTTTCATAAATCGAGATTAGCTCCAAAAATTTTGAAATTTTCAGGGTTAGCTCCTGTTATATACATGTACTTCCAGTAAAAATTTCGTAATATTTGGACTTATACACAGAGTTATTCAGGCATCTTTTCAAATGTTGTCCTTGGCCGTAAAATCCATAACTCTCAAACCGTACAACCGAAAATTCTCAAATTTTTACAGGACCTTCATATTTTCTTATACACTCCAATTTTTTTTCAAAATTTTTAAAGTACAAAAAGTGGACGAAAATGCCCCCGAGACAGACTAATCCAAAATAGTTCCAAGAAAACGGGACATCAAATTTTATATCTCGCTCAATTTAACTCTGTTTCTTATGAAATTTGGACATGTTATACATCATACTACATAATATTTTACAAAATTATTACCTACCATAATCGGGTCTTAGAAACAATGAATCCAAGGCTCCGAAAAACCCAAAAAAAGTCACAGATTTCAAGTTTTAACCATCTTTGACAAAATTCATGATTTCGATTCTAGCATGCAAGGAATTAGTTCCTACTGTTCAGATCATATGTACTCATATAAATACACATGTTGCAACAATTTAACTCACTAAATTTCCATGATATGATCAAATTAACATCTTTGAGTCATATTATCAAATATTTGACATGTATGACAAAATTCCTTGAATCTCTACGATATTAAGGCATGATTAAACCAGAACTTTCATTCTTACATCCACATAACATCAACTAACAGTAGCATGGCATCACAAGGTCCAAAACAAATTGTTTGCAAAAAGTCACATAAGCATATTCTCTCATTTTTACTAAAGAACATAGAAAAGAGAGTTCATGTCTTACTTCTTTGATGAATTCTACTTGCTCGAACTCCTCCAATGATTCTCCTTGCTTGATTAGTCTCTGAAAACTCTAGAATTCGCCACCCTCTCAAGCTCCTTCCTCTCTCTCACTTTCAATTTCACTCACGGTAGGATTTTTTTACAAAGAGAAAGAAGAGACTTGGATTGGGAGTATATATAAAACATGTTATCAAATGATTTTCCCAACCCTTCCATCTCCAATATAAGTTATATGTATTAAGTATATTGTATAAATTCAATTTAGTATAGGGTGGGGGTTATAGAAAGGAAGAGGTTTGGATTTGTAAATGGTTTGTAACTCCCTCCCCCCCATTACATTATAATACTAATACTCCCTCTCTTGTCCCAATTTGGTTGACCCGTGGGTCCCACAGCTGTTTCACTCCCTTATTAAAATATTAATATAATCAATTTAATCATTTAATAATTTATTTTGACCTTTTTGCCCTTCGTAGCCAAACGTTTTGATACTAATATCGATACCTACTAAATCTATGTCCCGGACGTCATGGGAGCCATTTCGTCAAATTAGCCTCCGAAATTTGTGGTTGACTTTTTACCCAAAAAGTCAACCGTGACACATTTTGTGGTTACAGTCTATCTTGACTAATTTCGACGTTCCAAACTCAAATATGCAGTCCACGTCTCTAAATTCCTCTCTGAAATCAAACTCATGTTTTAATCCCCTCCCACACAATTAATCAATTTAATTACATAACTATCTCAAATAGTTAAATTCATCTAAACCAACCATTTATACATACCTTATCACATAACTTAAAATTAAACATGTATGTATAACACATATACATCTAATAATAGAAATTCACACAATAGTTTCACATAAATTCATTTATTGATAATTAGTAAATTACATAATAATCTCGGATATTACATTCACCCTCCCTTATAAGGATTCCGTTCCCAGAATCATTACAAGTTAAACAAAATGACTAGGGTAATTCTTTATCATTTTCTCCTCGAGTTCCCACGTAGCCTCCTCGGCGTTGTGGTTCCTCCAAACAGAAGGTATTATCTTATTTCGTAACACTTGTTATTTTTTTTATCAATTATCTGAACATGAACCTCTTCATAGGTTAAGTCCTTTTCAAACTGGATAGGTTCATTACCATTCTTGTCTTACATCATATTCGATGTTATAAAAATATGCGAAATAATTTAAACTTGTTCAATCTCATTTAAAAAATAAATCTTTTATTGATTTCTTAACTTAAATCAATTACATAACCTTGAATCAAATTATATTATGATTTATTCTATTCAATTACTGTATAAATTTTTACATCTCAATTCGAATTCCTCTATGTACCGCTAAGTACAACTTTACAACATAACATGTATTACACATCATATACTACTATACTGTATATCTACTAGAACCTAAACATGGTTCAAGAGCATCTAGTTAAATAATAAATTAATCTCCTTCGATACTATTGAACTTTATCAATCAAGTAGCACGTAACCTTTACCGTGAATCCTTAACTTGCAAAAGTGGTTATTTGCAAGGGTGAGCTCGACAGCCCAACAATTCTAACAGTTTTCATGTAGTACATATCATCTAATAGCATATTCAGTTCATGAATTCATAATCAATTAATAGTTACTACGCATGTTACTTCTCATATAAAAGGCATAGAGATTTATATTACATACATATCATCAAAGATCAACTTTCACATTTCATACATATCTCATATGCATTTCATATATATACATCAATATTCTCATGACATAATATAGCTCAACTAACAGTTATCGAATTTATATAACAAATAGGAACTGAAAGACTTGCCTGATTCGTAGTTTATCAACTACGACTTAACTACTTAAAGCTTATCTGCACTTCGTGTATTCCTACACAGTTATATAATCATGGGTTCATATCTATTAGTCATACATTTCATACATTCTCTATGTAATAATAATGTTACATTGTTCTCTATCTTGGTTTTTAAAACCTTCCCTTTGTTTTCTTAGTAAACTCTTATATGTAGTACACCTTAGCTACACATGCTAAGGTGTACTATGTATATATAGTACACCTTAGCTACACATGCTTCATATGTATAAAACATCATTTATGTCAAACATTATAACTCTAGACATTCATACCTATGTGCTTTAAGGTCTGGATTCACAGTTAAAATAATCAGGCATCACTGCCCTGTGGTGCAGCTGCGCTGCAATTAGGCCTGGGATGGGCGCAGCTGCGCCGTCCCCTGGCCAGACCAAAGTTGAGTATTTATTTTCTGCTTTCATCTTGGTTCTTAGCATGCATGACTATTATAACTTATCCACATGTTTACAGGTCTTAGCCCAAGTTGGGTGTCTCTTGTATTTACCTTAAGTTGTTTTACACTTTTAGTTTCATTGCCATTTATTTCACGGCTAAGTAAGTTCATACCACAAAGGTCTAACTATATGACCACCAACGAGGTTAAACAACTTTCAATACACATGCTTTCATGTTATCATATGTCTAGTATGGTTTTTCACTTAAAATCTTACTTTAAGATATGCATAGTTTATATTACGTCTATCTAGTAGAGTGCATATACCCATCATGCCTAGAGGCATAAAAGTCCTATCATGAGAGCACAAGTACTTAATGTTCGTCCATCTTAGTTTCAAAACTTCAAAGCTTTATTCTCGAAATCAATGTCATACTAAATTAGTCATGCAAGGCAACTTCAACTTACATGTCATACTCATTTGTACATGTTTCTCTCTACGTTTGCAAGGTCAAAATATAACCACTTCATGTTTTAAAACTTAGTTTACAAAAGATGATGGAGTTTACCTTTGAAATCATTTTAACCAAAACAAGTTATCTATTAGACATACGATTCAACTTTGAATCTTACATCATGCGTAATTAGACTTCATATATATGCTATCAAGGTCAGAATTAAAGTTACACAATTTCGTCAAAGTTTATTTTTAAAAATCTTTAAGTTTCTTTTCAAAACACATACTAAGCCATGCTAAAGCATTCCATTATGAGCAAGTAAATCTTATATGTCATGTCTATTATCATGCATATTTATGTTTTATCACTTAGAATAACATATTCTATCGTCGGGAGCACTATACTTGTGTATGTGCTCGATCGACGCCCTCTGATTGTCTCTAAATACATAACAGTCATAAAGATGACTATTTTAACCCCTTCAAACAACCTCAAATTGAAAAACTTAAAGAACAAAAGTTGTAGGTCTATTCGTCCTCGCTCTGGATCATCTTGAATCACCTCAATCGGAGTTCGTATGAAAAAGTTATGCCTAATTTACTACAGTAGGTCAAAGTAGTCTACCCAACACTGATGTCCGGCATAGCTGCGCCTCAAATGGCTTTAGGGGTAGCGCAGATGTGCCCTGGGAGGCAGAATAGCCCCTCATGTTTTGCTCTTTGCAATTTTACAGACTCATACTCCTTCCGATTTTCATAACATGAGTTATACTCATCCAAATTAGTCCGTTTTCGATTCTATGGGTTTGTAACTCATAAAACTACAACATACCAATTAACATAAACATTAACTAACCCAAATATCAATCTAAAACTCGTGTTCATACTCATTTTTCATGTTTTGAAAAGTTTAGCGAATTCATTCACTACGAATTCGTTTCTAAACCAAATTGGTCCGTTTAACTCTCATTGTTTTTGCATATAACTATATTATCAGTAGCTAGCAACAATTCATGGATTATAACAATCCTTATGCATAATTTTTGTGACTCAAAAAGCTATTTTTTGTTGACATTACTAAGGAATTTCAAACTTAAGAAATCAAGAATAACATATTCTATCGTCGGGAGCACTATACTTGAGTATGTGCTAGATCGACGCCCTCCGATTGTCTCTAAATACATAATAGTCATAAAGATGACTATTTTAACCCCTTGTAGAAACCTCAAATTGAAAAACTTAAAGAACAAAAGTTGTAGGTCTATTCGTCCTCGCTCTGGATCATCTTGAATCACCTCAATCGGAGTTTGTATGAAAAAGTTATGCCTAATTTACTACAACAGGTCAAAATAGTCTACCCGACACTGATGTCCGGCATAGCTGCGCCTCAAATGGCTTTGGGGGTAGCGCAGCTGTGCCCTAGGGAGGCAGAATATCCCCTCATGTTCTGCTCTTCATAATTTTACAGACTCATACTTCTTCCGATTTTCATAACATGAGTTATACTCATCCAAATTAGTCCGTTTTCGATTCTATGGGTTTGTAACTCATAAAACTACAACATACCAATTAACATAAACATTAACTAACCCAAATATCAATCTAAAACTCGTGTTCATACTTAGTTTTCATGTTTTGAAAAGTTTAGCGAATTCATTCACTACGAATTCGTTTCTAAACCAAATTGGTCCGTTTAACTCTCATTGTTTTTGCATATAACTATATTATCAGTAGCTAGCAACAATTCATGGATTATAACAAGCCTTATGCATAAATTTTGTGACTCAAAAGCTACTTTTTCTTGACATCACTAAGGAATTTCAAACTTAAGAAATTAAGAACATATAAGTTAATGCTATTACCTCTTGATTGCTTGAAGTTGCTACTATAGCTCTTCAATCCTCCCATTACTCTAAATTCTCCCAACTCTTTATAGCTCACTTTCTCATAAATTCAACCAACATGACTTGAGAATGCAACTGTCCTTATATAGATAATTGGTGGACTGGATTTTTGGTTTACATGGAAGTGGAAATCCATGGTGTAGCAACCACCCTTATCAGCCATCTTCGTAGAAAATGATCACCTAATTTCATTGCTTTAATCACAACTTGAAAGTTACGTAAAGAAGAAGTAGGCTACTGTTCATGTACTGCTTATGGTCACTGATTTTGGGACATGGTTTAATTCTCAGCTCTAAAGTTTAGTTTAGTTACTTTAACTTCCAAATGTAATTCTAATGTACAATTGTTACCATATCAGGAAAATTTAGGGATTATTTATGTTAGAGTTTATGCCCTAGAGGCCAATTATTTGATATTATTGCTTAACATTTTGATATTATATTTGATTGAATAAATGAATGATTTTATTATAGTTTTATTTACCGCGTTATATAAATGTTAACATAATAAAATTCCTTAAAATAGTGATACAAATTATATAATTTCAAGTATGTGATTTGAACATGAGATTATATAATAACAATTAGTATCATTGCTCTTAAATGTCCCTAGTCAAGTATCATTGTTGATGAGACATCAATGATGCATTGAGACTAGTATGTAGATTGACTGATGACTAAATCTTATTGGTCATAAATATATGATATATTGAGTCAATGCATAAGTATATGTTAGAGAACGATGTACTGGACAGACCCACCATGAGAATTCTACGTGGAGCATTATGCAAAGTGTCATTAGTGATTCTCATAATGACAATGATGTAATGATCCTCCGACCTGAAATCACTATATTACTACACATGAATTTATGTACTTTGATATCATCAAAGGCCACCTTTAATAGGGTGGACTATAAAGGTGATTATTGGGTACATCATGAATCGTATGAGGAATATGAGTGATCTAGATGGAATTAAACCCTCTTATATATTAGTGGTGATATCCATAGGCCTCTTGATTAAGTAGGACTATGAAATGCATGGTCATGCTCGAATAGTGATTTGTTTCATATAGTCTACTCATTGATCAAGAAAATTCAGATTAAATTATGAAGAGTATGACACATTCCATGACTCGAGTTTAATCTAGGATGTCAAGGTTAAAAGGATTAAATTACATTGTAACATTGATCACAAAAAGGTTGCATCAAATCATCGATCTTATTATTACTTGGATAACATTGATGCATTACTAGATGTCGCTCACTGTTTATAATTTAATAATATGATTTTAAAATTATTACCAATGTAATAATAACCTATAGGGTCACACATATAGAACGTAATTAAAAGGGAATTAATTTAAATTGAAAGGATTTAAATATATCAATATGATTGATAGTATTTAAATTACGAATTTAAATTAATAGGATAATTTGTGCATATATGTATATTTATTAAGACTTAATTAATATATAATATATATATAAATTCGGATGTTAGGTTTTTAATAAGATTAGGTTTTGATTAATCCTTTTTTGACTGCTATATATAGATAATATATCAGCCAATTTAGGCAGAGAATCGTAAACCAAAAACCCTTGCCGCTCTTAGAGAGAGACTAGAGAGAAAATCGAAAAATCGTGTTCCTTTGGTGGCTAGTACCGCAACTCCCTTTGCAGAATCGTGCGATGGTTCGCATGCGTTCATGTGGATACCATAGCGACATAGTTTCGTGAGAAATTGTGTTGGAGATTCGAAGCGTTTCAGAAGCTATTTCATTATAGGTATAATCTCTTAACACTGAATTAATATCTATTTCGCATGGATCCTGTTTTGGGTTTCGAAAATTATTTTGGTTTGTTCAATTTATATTCCGCTGTACATTACTTTGTTGTGCCGAAATCCCAACAATTTATGTACTCACATCATATAATCCATTTACATTAGTCCACTTAATATTTTAATTGGGCTAAATATAATTTAGTTGAGTATTTTTAACCCATTATCACATTTTAATATCAAAATAATTAATTAATATTAATCATTTATTTTCTTACAATAATTAGTATGTACTACACTAATTAATATAATTCTTTCATTTTATTTTTCCATAAATTGTTCCAAAACAATTTTCTTTAGCCACCATCTTATACAAGTGAACTAACCCTTTTCATTTAATTTACTATTATGCCACTGCCACATAAGGATTATAATATAATATTCCATAATATCACTTAATTAACCAATATTTAATCTGGGTTAATTAATTAAATCTTTATTCAACTCATGTTTTGCTAACTAAATTTCCTCATGAATACTTAGTCGCAATTTATGACCCTTATGAGTTATTAGTATACATGTCTTGAAATCAAATTTTCATAAATTGAATCAGAGTTTTCTACAGACCGGCGCAGCTGCGCTGGTCATAGGTTTGGAAATGGCGCACCTGCGCCATACCAAGTTCAGAGGTAGACAAGTTTTGCATTAGCAGAAATAAAATCTATGCTCCTAATCACTTTACATATACCTAAACTCATCTAAAATCAACCTCTTCTTTGATTCCACATCATGGATTACTATTTCGTTAATAATTTAATTATCAAACTTCGAGTTTTAAAACTCTATTTTTCCCTAATAGTTTAACCAACAATAAATATCTCATATATATATATATATATATATATATATATATATATAATTTCTTTCTATAATTAAAGATATATATAACACATATACATTCCTTTAATCTGCACTTTTCGCAGTGTATCAAGTTACTTAATAATTCTCTAACCTATTTAAAGGTATATCAATTTCCTTATCTCGTCAACAACGTACACGCATACAAGTCTAAACCTAGCACACATCGAGTCTTTAATAGTATTCAATATAGTACACTAAGTGGTTTCCCACAAACAACCAATAAATTAGTTTCCGTCTCGTCTTCACTGTTTTCACAGTGAGTTAGATCGGTTACTAATTCGTATATACCTCTGCTTTCTGAAGAAATCATTTAGCCCAGCTCCTATACATCAACCATTAAAGGGTACGGTTACATTGCCTTAGACTTGATACTTATTTGTACATATACTCAAGAAATTGGTGATTATCAAATTATATTTAATGTCACCAACTTATTATGATAAAATAATTCTATAAATTATTTAATGTCGATAGATAAATCTTATCCATCTTCTTATTAATTCATCTCTACAATTTATAACAAATATATAATAATGATATATATTTATTAAACACAACTTCACTTATTACATAGATCATATTACCCTATGTAACACAATACCACATATCTTGCAACACATTTATATTCTTATTTGAACCCATCTCATACTTTAAGAATTTTATCTACTAAATTCTTATTTTAATATTTTTTGAAATTTCGAGTTCTTACAGTAGTGCATGGATAATTGGGTGATGTGGATTATTTATTGAATTGTGTTACAGAGATAAAATATTGATGATGAACTTTTAAATCATAAAAGATAGTAGACATCATGCACTACTTGACTCTTCTAATGGATTGCTTGTTTCACTGCAGTTAAACTTGTTGTTTATTGTATTCTATCAGTTTTTATACTGTTGAAGGCTAAGGATAATTTATTCTATATTATCTTAGTCATAATATTCTTTATTGGGCTAGTTGAGCTCACCCTTTTCTTTTATTGTTCTCTTCAGGAAATGAGAATATAGCTGGCACTAGTCGGAGAATGGAGTGACGGTCCAAGATGGTTGCTACAATAGTCCTCATTATTCTATAAAATAGTGTAAAAATAATTTTAATGAGGACTTTATTTGAGTTTGAATATTGTCTACGAGACAATATTTGTATTGAAACTCAGCTAGTGTTGTCGTATTTTGCACGATAGTTGTATAAATTTAATTTGTATTTAACTTATGTACCATGTATTTGGCTACTCAGAATGAGTTGTGTAATTTTGGGGGTGTCCCAAAAGTGATCAATTTATTCGCAATAAACAAGACTTCAATTTACTTATATTTTTCTACCTATTATGTCCTTGAGCTTATTATACAATAATTACATCACAACTTAATTTTACAATTATAATGGTTTATTTTTCTTCTTTTTTGTTTCTTTTTTTTGTTTTTGAAGTTTAATGTTAAATATGTTATGTTAATGTGTAGAAAAATGTATATAGCTCAAACGATTGTTTTTCTAGAATATTTAGCCTTAGCTTACATAAACTAAGAAATGATGAAAAATAAACAAGATTATTGACTTTTTTTCCTATTAAAATATGTAGTTGTAAATGAGTAATTGAAATATATATATATATATATATATATATATATATATATATATATATATATATATATATACGGTCCGGATCAAGTGCATACCTCTTATCTTACTCATCCGTGCTCACCCCCCTTTAGCGACGGACTCGGCGACGGTTCAGTCATACAACCGTCGTCTATACTTTTAGCGACGTTATATGTTGTCCGTCACTAAAAGTATAGATGACTGTTGTATGACCGAAACCGTCGCCGGGTCCGTCGCTAAAGAGAGATGAGCACGGGTAAATAAGATAAGGGGTATACACTTGATCCTTGCTCTCTATATATATATATATACACACACACACCGGAGCCAATCTATATCTAATATTATATGGGAGTATTGTTTGATCTCGTCGTCCAGATCAAACACTTTGGATTTAATTTTAAAAGACCCTTCTACCACTAAAAATAGCGATAGTGAAAAAAAGAGTAACAGGCAAAGTTACTACATAAATGTCCCTCCAATATATATATATATATATATATATATATATATATATATATATATATATATATATAGTCCGGATCAGGTCCGGACTCTCGCATTTTAACAAAATTCGGACTTTTTTTTTTGCTTTTTTTTAGAACAACTAAAAAAATAAAAAAAAAATATGGAACTTGAATTTTTACATAATACAGTGTTTTAGGTGTGATTTGGATACATATAACAAAACATGTTTGTACAGTCTGTGCAGACTGTACATATATTTTTTGGTATAGATATCCAAATCACGCCCAAAACATTATATTATGAAAAAAATTTCAGTTCTATAAAATATTAAAAAAAAATTTAGTTGTTTTAAAAAAAAGCAAAAAAAACCAAAAAAAAGTCCGTCTTTTAGTAAAATCCGGGATCTCTAATAGGATCCTGGTTATATATATATATATATATATATATATATATATATATATATATATATATATATATATATATAGGATAAAGATCAGGTCCGGACTCCCGGACGGGAGAAAATTCGGACCTGAAATTTTTTTTTTTTTTTTTTTTTTTTGTAAAACAACTAAAAAAAAAAAAAAAAAATTTATGGAAGTGAAATTTTTCAATAATACAGTGTTTTGGGTGTGTTTTTAACACCTACACCAACCAATGTATGTACAGTCTGCCCAGACTGTACAGACATGTTTTGTTATGGGCATCCAAATCACGCCCAAAACACTGTATAATGTAAAAATTCCAATTCCATAAATTATTTATTTTTTTTTTAGTTGTTTCAAAAAAAAAAAGCAAAAAAAAAAAAAAAAAAAGGTCCGGATTTTAAACCTGTCCGGGAGTCCGGACAGGATCCGGACCCTATATATATATATATATATATATATATATATATATATATATATATATATATATATATATATACGGTCCGGATCAAGTGCATATCCCTTATCTTACTCACCCGTGCTTACCCCCTTTAGGCGACGGTTTCGATCATACAACCGTCGTTTATACTTTTAGCGACGTTATATGTTGTCCGTCGCTAAAAGTATAGACGACGGTTGTATGACCGAAACCGTCGCCTAAAGGGGGTAAGCACGGGTGAGTAAGATAAGGAGTATGCACTTGATCCGGACCGTATATATATATATATATATATATACGGTCCGGATCAAGTGCATACTCCTTATCTTACTCACCCGTGCTCACCCCCCTTTAGGCGACGGTTTCGGTCATACAATCGTCGCCTATATGTTGTCCGTCGCTATATGTTGTCCGTCGCTAAAAGTATAGGCGACGGTTGTATGACCGAAACCGTCGCCTAAAAGGGGGTGAGTACGGGTGAGTAAGATAAGGGGTATGCACTTGATCCTTGCTATATATATATATATATATATATATATATATATATATATATATATATAATAAGACATATACACGGGAGCCAAATCTATAGCTAATATTATATGGGAGTATTGTTTGATCTCGTCGTCCAGATCAAACGGTTTGGATTTAATTTTAAAAGACCCTTCTGCCACTAAAAATAGCGATAGTGAAAGAAAGAGTAGCAAACGAAGTTAGTACATAAAGACAAAACACGATTTTTGGTTTCTCTTTTGGTCTTTTGTCTTTGTCTTTTATTTTTGGTATAAACTTAAAATTTAACTATTACTGAAACATTTTACTCTAATTTTATTTTATTTATATTTATTTATTTTGAATAACCTCCAATTTAGCTACAATTAAAACACCTCCAATTTAACTACAATTAAAACAGTTTTTTTTCATATGCAAAGAAAAGATAACAGACGTGTGTATATAATAAGACATGATTTTTTGGTCTTGGTCTTTAATTTTTGGCACCTCCAATTTAACTACAATTAAAACACCTCCAATTTAACTATAATTTAAACACATTTTTTTCATATGCAAAGAAAAGATAATAGACACCAGACGACAATCAAAATTCCTTTCCACTTTTACAATTGAAATTTCGTTCCACTTTTACAAAGATTACTTGGAAAAATTCATGTATATTTTGTTCTAGTATAATACTTTCTAAGAATTTTCTCTAGAATTTTCTGTTTGGGTAATTATTACAACATATAGTTCTTAAGATAATAAAATAGATTTGTTTTCATATTTAGTTTGAATTTTAAATTGTTATTCGCGCTTGAATTTTAAATTGTTGGTTATGATTATATGTTACCCTACAAGAAAAACGTTTATTTATGTTGGAATTAGACCTATTCCATCGCAAATAGTCAAATTTTGACGAAATATTTTGTTGGTCGATCCTTCAGAAATAGGTGTCTCTCGAGAATAAATCCGTCGAGAATTTTGTCGGGAATAGGCTATGCCTGACAGACTTATTTTTGACGAAAAATTCGTTGGATATAAGTTATGGTCGCCAAATTATGACCATTAGAATATTTCGTTGGAAATAAGTCTGACACGTGTAATTTGGAGAAATAAATGAAATAGACTATTTTCGACGGATTTCTATCAAAAATCAGTTATTCCGTCAAGCTTTAGTAAAAAAAATTTAAACTATTTTTTTATATTTGCGATTTTCAGGTTTTAAACCGCAATTTGTACTTAATCTTGTTTTCAGCTAGTTTTTCTCAACAATATACACAACATATAAGCTAAAATATGAACTTTTCCCAACGACACACAAATACAACAAACATACGTGTCCCTTATATAACAAATATAAACCAAATTACGATAGATAACATTTCTTTTGATAATGTAGAGTTTTCCAACCGCAGTCGGACTAAGTCTCCCCACCCCGGACCAGGCTTTGCGCACAGGCTCGACCTAAGACATGGCTCCACCAAAAAATGTGCGATCCGTGGCCACACGGACCCGTTTTTAATTAGCCATCACACTTGTTGCAGGCGGGGATCGATCCCAAAATGCCCAGGTTTACGGTTCACCCCAGGTCGAAACTTACCGCTGCGCCAAGTGCTGTGGTTACGATAGATAGCATTATACATAAGTTTAACAAAAAATGGGACTCAACAATGATTTACAACATAAAATAAGGTAAACTATAATTTACAATAATGTAAGACTATAATTTTACATGATAAACTAAGTAAAAGTATCTACAAACGACGCTGATACTACCATCGGTATGAGGAGGATCATCGGTCAGGGGTCCACATCGCTATTCTGGAGTCTAAAAATCATCCTCATCATACCCGCCATGCTCAACATCATTCCTCTTGTTGGGACATGGTTACTTAGGCCCAAATCTTATGATGGGCTATGGTCCACACATGGAGTTATTTTAACCCATGTGGAAATCTAATTTGGAGGATGAAGTGTTTTAAGGAATCAAGGATTCCTATTTGGTTTCTAAATATAAGGAGAAGGTGTTGGGATTTGTTCCAGTTTCCCTTATTTTTAGGAGATCTTATACAATTCTATGAATGAATTGTACTGAATGAGGAACCATAATCCAATACGGGAAAGGACTCTATGGAGGTGGTGAGATTACTATAAATATAAGGCTTTACCTGATTTTAAGGTACACATTATTATTTTCCAGCACTAGAGCATTAAGCCTCCATTGTTAACCTTATTCAACATGTACTTATTTTACACCAGAGCTATCCTCCGACGTCCCAAGCCATCAAGCTTCCGATGTTTACCCGTTTCTATGCAGGATTGGACGCGCTTTGGTGATTAGAGCGCGTAGTCGAATCTTGGCGTTAACATTGACGCTAGAAGGAGGGCTTTCTAGTGTTGAGATTTTTAATCACAATAAGGAGTTATCTAGTAGTAAATATGGTGAACATTAAAATAATTTTTAGGCATTGGGAAGTCAACGTCGAAAGGATCTGTTAGGTAGAGAGGTTCAGTGAATTGTCGGTTAGGCCCGTCCAAAAGCATTCATGATAGACTCGGGCCCCACAGCCTTTCGGTTATTCTCCACTGCCAGTAAAGACGGTAAAGTCAGGGATCGTGTAGGGGACGCACCGTCCCAAACACATGTCCAAGACGCGGGCTGTAAGAACCGAGAATTTTAGGAATAAATAATTATTTCAATATAATAAGAAAATAAATATTTATTTTAATATAGATATTGATGTGATGTACGATGAGTAATTCGATTAGTACAAAGTGAATTTATATGAGAATCAGAATTGACATTGAGAATTGTGAAAGATCATGTGTGGCATAACTTGGAATGAGGAAATTCACTAAGTGAATTAAAAGAAAAATAGTTATTAAGAGGAAGATTAATTGTGTATAATTATGTGATAAATACACTCTTGAACTAGTAATATCACCACTATAGAAGTTAAGTTATATCATGTAAAACTTGTGTGGTGATAGAAATTGGAACTGGCTTGAAGCTAAATAATTTTGGCACTGCCAAGAATCGGCGCAGCTGCGCCCTCCCAGCTGTACAAAATGGCTCAGCCTGCGCCAGTGGTTAATCTGGAAAAAAATTTGGTTTCTACTGTAGAAATGAAATGAAACATTAATGTAAGGTATGACATGAATAAAATCATATGATAAGAATACATTCTAATGATATAAAGTATCAAGTAGTACAGTAAAATTGTAAGACCCCAACTTTTATGAATAAAGAATAATTTTCTCGAAATATATTTTTGAATATTATGGTGTGGATTTGATATAATGTTATAGTTGTGGGTAATATTTACAAATTTTGCAAAGTAAGCAAGTGGTTATATAATATTCGATTGGTCAGGAAATATTCATTTTAACAGGGAATATTCGTACGACGGCACAATCATTGGTGGACCCCACAACGGAAGTATTGTCGTAGGTAGAAAACGACAGAATTATCTTTTTATAAAAATAACGGCGAAAGTGTTACCGTTAAAACTGTTGAACTGCCCGGTAGTAAAAGTACAGTAATACGCGTGGTTACATAGTAGCACACGGTATTGGTTATTGATGCTTATGTGAGAAGTCACTCAGTTATACTCAATTATTGCTACAGTAATTGCTGCATCATATCTCTAATATTATTGATTCGATTATTGTCACAGTATCATCTGCATTATATGATATATTATTAAATCAATAATTGAGACGATAAAGTTATTCATATTATTAAATTGCAATATTTACAATGTCTAGAAGTTTTGTCAAGGAGAGGTTTGGTCATCTAATTGCGTGCCAATAAGGAGAAATCCTTATCGGAAAGCCCCCTCTTTCTTGGGAATGACCTGGTTGTTAAATATTATGAGTTATAATATTAATGATGAATAAGTTCGTGTTGATTAAAGATGAAATTAATAGTTCTATTGTGTTGGAATTATTAGTGTTAGTGGAAATCGACATTTATTTCGATATTAATTGATATCTGGAAGTTATACTGACAAGTCGGGTAATTAACCGGATAAATGAGCAATTAATTGCTATTAATTCACATAATTATAAATATTTGTTCACATGTGTGTACTATTGATTCACATTCTTGTACTATTAGGGGAGTTACTGCAAGATTGATAATACTTGCATGACTAAGTTAAAAATGGAGGTATAGATGGATGTACTATACTGTAATTCGTATTTTCACATGATTATAACTATTGATTCACATGATTGAACTATTGATTCACATTATTTACTATTAGGGGAGGTGGTGCAAGTTTGATAATACTTGCAGGACTAAATTAAAAATGAATGAAAAGTTAAAGGTATTGTACTGTAATATTTGGAGCCCCAAAACGTGAAATTATCGAAACTATATTTTCCTATAAATAGTAGCTCATTCTTCCTTAATTTCTCACCAATTCACTAAAGCTTATAGAGCAATTATTATAGAGAGAAATTATATAGAGAAAGAAGAAGAGAAGTCTGCTACCTCTCTACTCCAGTATCCAGTTTTTTTTCTAAGGTAAGGGGTATTATTTCTTTCGTATTCATGAAGAGAGCTTCAGTTATTCCATTCTTTATTATTATGTTGGAATAACCTGTCTATGCGAAGTACCACATACATGGTGAAATTCTTCTGTTATTCCATTCTTTAATATTCTGTTGGAATATTCTGTCTGTGTGGAATTACGCTAGACCTGGTTCCATTCTTTATTATTCTATTGGAATAACCTGTCTGTGAGGTCTATCGTATGCATGGTGAATTCTTTGTTATTCCATTCTTTATTATTCTGTTGGAATATCCTGTCTGTGCGGATTACCCTAGACTTGGTTCCATTCTTTATTATTCTGTTGGAATAACCTGTCTGTGCGGTCTATCGCATGCATGGTGAATTCTTTGTTATTCCATTTTTATTATTCTGTTGGAATATCCTGTCTGTACGGATTACGCATGACTTGGTTCCATTCTTTATTATTCTGTTGGAATAACATGTCTATGTGGATTATCACATGCATGGTGAATGATCCTTCGTATTCATTCCTTATTAAATTGTGGAAATGATCTGTCTACGTGGATTATTGCATGGCGGGTGAAAATCTATTTACAGTTTCATATATTCTATGATACTTATTTGGTTAAAGTTTTGGCTTCTATACTCCATTAAATTAGTAGAATATCCTGGATATTTGCGCTTCATCCAGTATCTTTTTATGGAAATATTCTTCTGAGCATTCTTGAATTTTACTCCTCAAAGCAGTATCATGTTGACAATTTGGACTTAATTGATTTTAAGATAAATTAACTTATAAATCTTTAAAATTTATTCTTGAACTTGTTTCATTGAATTATTATGTCACTGTCATCATCCGCGTGCTTATATTGTGATGGAAGTCATCTTTGACTTACGTGCATAGATGGACTTGGTATGATTATAACCAGGGATTATTCGGTATAATCATGACCTATAATGTTATAAATGATGTGGTAAAAGTCCTTAGTAGCTTATAGTACATTGATGGACAGTTTTTGGTATGATTATGACTAGGGATTATTCAGTATAGTCATGACCATTGATGATTTAATGAATATCCTTGGCCCGTAGTGCAGGGATGACTCGATGATGTGGTTTATTTATTAAGCTGAGTCTCAGCGATAAAAATTGATGAAAACATTTTAAATCATAGAAGATAGTAGATATCATGCTCTACTTGACTCTTCTAATGGATTGCTTATTCCGCTGCAGTTAAACTTGATGTCTATTGTATTTTATCAGTTTAACATTGTTGAAGATTAATGATAATTTATTCTGCATTATCTTAGTCATAATATTTCTTACTGGGCTAGTTGAGCTCACCCTTTCTTTCACTGTTCTCTTCAGGAAATGAGAACGTAGCCGAGACTAGTCGGGGAACGGAGTGACGGTCCAGATGATAGTATTAGTAGTCCTCACTATTCTATTAAATAGTGTGATAATAAATGTAACGAGGACTCCATTGAGTGTGGATATTGTCTAGATGACAATATTCTTATTAAAACTCTTAGATTATATTTTGTCGTATTTTACACGACTGTTGTATAATTAAGTTGTATTTGAATTTTGTACTATGTATTTGACGACTCAGAATAGGTGATGTATACCTATTTTGGGGGTGTCACTGTTGGTATCAAAGCTTAGGGATATGATCCCTGGCTAAGATGTGAGACTACTAGGAGGGGAGAGACTGGGGAATTCCTTCGCTAGTATGACCTACCTAAGTTTATTTGGTATTTAATTGGTCAGTCAGAGTATAGGGATAATATGTGATATGTTAATTAACCCTTATTTTATGGCTGTATTTGAAAATGGCATCCGAAAATGTTGAGATAAACAATGAAGCACATGAGATCGTTGAGTCACCACAGATTAATGCCCAAGATAATGTGCAACAGGAAGACAATAATCCTCATGTAAACAATAACACCGATGAAATGGATGAACGATGGGATGTTCGGAGGCTTTATGCAATTCATGCAACATCAGGCGAAAGCGGCTCCTGTCCAAAATGCAGGTGGAAACACTAACAACTCTCGGACGGTCACCGCTAAGCAGTTCAAGGAACTGAGACCACCAGAGTTTTTTGGAGAGCCAAAACCACTTAAGGCGGATACGTGGATAAAGTAGATCAACAAGATATTTGATATCTTGGGATGCTCCGAGGAGCAAAAGGTTCCCTTTGTCACCTTCATATTGCGAGCAAAGAGAGATTATTGGTGGGAATCTGTAAAGTGTACTCAACCTGCCACACTCAAAAATGTCTTGGGATAAGTTATAAGAGCTGTTCAACGACAAGTACTTTCCTGAAAGTATTCGTCACATGAAGGAGGTAGATTTCATCAAGCTTGATCAAAACAATATGACCGTGGCGCAGTACGAAGCTAAGTTTGCTGAGTTGTCTCGGTTTGTGTCCCTACTTGGTTGATAATGAGGAGAGAATGACGCGGATGTTTCTAAGATGTTTGAAACCCGAGATACGTCAATACCTAATTTCTCACAAACTGTGTTTGTATTCAGATGTTGTGAATAGGGCTTAGTTATTGGAGCACGATAATGAGTCAACCCAACCAAGAGAGAGCAACTGATAAGTCGATAATACCAGTAGTAATCGTCATCGAAGTGGTGACAACAAATGTGGAGGGAATCAACATGCCAAAAATGATAATCACTTTGGTAGTAATCATGGCCATGACAATAAGAGTGGACATTTCAAGAAGAAGAGATTCAACAAGGATGGAAAGATGTCAGCACCATCACCTGTTGTTAAGGAAGGAGAACGACCACCGGTCGTATGTTACAAATGTGGAGGGGAAGGACACATAAGTCCAAACTTCACGATGCAGTCCAAAGCGTGTTATAATTGTGGAAAAGAAGGTCTTCTAGCCCGATTTTGTCGTGCACCTAAGTCAAGTCCAGCTGGGATGGAGGCATCAAAGGGTGTCTCAGACAAGACAAAACCGGTAGTTCAAGGGAGAGCTGTGAGATCCCGAATTTTATGAAATAAAAGTATTCAATTTTTCTATTTTGGTAAATGGTTAAATTAATAAAAGGTTAAAGTTAAGGGTGATATTTTAAAAAATTTCAAAGTAAGAAAGTTTTCATAAAATAATCGGTAGTAAAAGTATAATATTACGCGTGATTGCATAGTAGCACACGGTATTGATTATTGATGCTTACGTGAAAAGTCACTCAGTTATACTCAATTATTGCTACAGTAATTGCTGCATCATATCTCTCATATTATTGATTCAATTATTGTCACAGTATCATCTGCATAATATGTTATATATTATTAAATCAATAATTGAGACAGCAAAGTCATTCATATTATTATTTGCAATATTGACAATGTTTAGAAGTTCTGTCAAGGAGAGGTTTGGTCACCTAATTGCGCACCAATAGGGAGAAATCCTTATCGGAAAGCCCCCTCTTTCCTGGGAACGACCTGGTTGTTAAATATTGTGAGTTATAATATTAATGATGAATAAGTTCGTGTTGATTAAAGATGAAATTGATAGTTCCATTGTGTTGGAATTATTAGTGTTAGTGAAATCGACATTTATTTCGATAATAATTGATGTCTGGAGGTTATATTGACCAATCAGGTAATTAACCGGATAAATGAGCAATTAATTGCTATTGATTCACATGCTTATAACTAGGTGTTCACATGTGTGTACTATTGATTCACATGATTTACTATTAGGGGAGTTAGTGCAAGATTGATAATACTTGCATGACTAAATTAAAAATGGAGGTATAGATGAAGGTACTATGCTATAATTAATTTTTTCACATGTTTAGAACTATTGAGTCACATGATTTACTATTGATTCACATTATTTACTATTAGGGGAGGTGGTACAAGTTTGATAATACTTGTAGGACTAAATTAAAAATGAAGAAAAAGAGGAAGGTATTATACTGTAATATTTCGAGCCCCAAAACGTGCAATTATCGAAACTATATTTTTCTATAAATAGAAACTCATTCTTCCTTCATTTCTCACCAATTCACTAAATTTACAGAGCAATTATTATAGAGAGAAATTATAGAGAGAAAGAAGAAGAGAAGTCTGTTACCTCAATATTCCAGTATCCAATTTTCTTCTGAGGTAAGGGGTATTATTCTTTCGTATTCATGAAGAGAGCTATTGCTATTTCATTCTTTATTATTATGTTGGAATAACCTGTCTATGCGAAGTACCGCATACATGGTGAAATTCTTCTGTTATTCCATTCTTTATTATTATGTTGGAATAACCTGTCTATGCAAATTATCGCATACATGGTGAAATTCTTCTGTTATTCTTTATTATTCTGTTGGAATATCCTGTCTGTGCGGATTACGCATGACCTGGTTCCATTCTTTATTATTCTGTTGGAATATCCTGTCTGTGCTTATTACACATGACCTAGTTTCATTATTTATTATTCTGTTAGAATAACTTGTCTGTGCGGTCTATCGCATGCCTGTCTATATGATTACCGCATGCATGGTGAATGATCCTTTGTATTCATTCCTTATTAAATTGTAGAAATGATCTGTCTATGTGGATTACCGCATGGCGGGCGAAAATCCATTTGTAGTTTTGTATATTCTATTATACTCATCTGAGATATCATTTTTTTGTACTTGTCATGGAATATCATTTTCTGTGGTATTTTTTTATGAGTTACTATTCACAGGTTACTATTTACCCGGTTACTATTCACCCTGGTATTATTCACTCAGGTATTCGGGGTACTTTTCGTGCCGGAGTACTATTCACGAGTTACTATTCACCAGATTACTATTTACTCTAGTATTATTCACTCGGGTATTTGAGGCACTTTTCGTGTCGGGGTACTTTTCACGGGGTACTGTGACAACCCGAGAAATTAGACAATTTATGAAAATCTTAAATGATTGATTTAAGGTTAAATAATAGACCTAGACAAGAAATGAGTGTATGCGTTTGATGATATTGGGATTGAATTTTGAGAATTTCAAAATTCTGTGAAGGATATAGGTGAATTATTCAGGATTAAGGATTTATGTGAATATGTTTTGTGTTTATGGTTAATGATGTGTACTAAATGTGGTTAAGGGTCATGGGTTGATCAGATAAATTATATCTGTGATAAACTTTAAGTATATTTTTAAGAACGCCAACGTTCCGTTAGAAAACCCTAACGTCTAATAAGAAACCCTAGAAATCGGTTCTGGAAACCCTAGTTTCAGTTCCGGGTGTACGAAATCCTAAATCGGATATTGAAAACCCTAGATTGGGAATGCAATGCTATGTACAAGGTTAAACGTCATTAATATTGAATTAATTAGGGAAAATCCTAATGAATTATCTAAAATCTTAATTGATTGTTTGGAAACCCTAATACCAGATCTGAAAACCCTAGTTTCAGATTCTGATAAAGTGAAACCCTAATCTGGGAATATAACGGAGAATTTTAATGCTCTAGTGTTATTAATTATGAGGTTAATTAGGGTAAAGCTTAATAAAATTGAAAACCCTAAATCTCAAAATTTTTGGAACCCTAATTGTTCCATCAGAAACCCTAATGCTCAATTGTGGATTTAATTGCTAAAATTAGCAATGTTAATTAGGAAACCCTAATCCTAGTTATTTCAATTTATGAGTATTTGGAAAACTCTAATCTAATTACGAATATTTAATTTCTGTTATAGAAAATTATTTTCTATTAGAAATTAAACCCTAATTTGTGGGTTGAAAACCCTAATGACCATTTTGAACCCTAATTGTGCAGTGATGGATTTAATTGCGTAATTAGCAATATTAATTAGGAAATATATATATATATATATATATATATATATATATATATATATATATATATCCTAATTGTCAAGTTATTAGAAACCTTAATCTAATTAGAAAATCTAATTTTTAAAATTTAAATATTATTTTTCTATTTAAAACCCTAGAATGTGGTTTTGAAACCTAATGTACAATTTGACCTAAATTGCGTAATTAGCGATTATAATTAGAAAATGTTAATCCTAATTAGAAAGATTTAAATTATGATTAAGAAAATTTATATAATTAGAAAATTCTAATTATAAGTTAGAAATATTAATTTCTATTTTTGGAAATCTAAATTTGGAAATTTTAGAAAAATCAAATTGTTAAGCTTTAGGGTTCAAACCCTAAACACTAAAAGTTTTCCATACCCTAAGGGTTTGGACAATGTTCATAATACCATTAAAATTAAATACAAAATGACATTTATGCCCTTTTTAGATTATTTTTTTTAGACAACTTGTAAATCTAGCCAAGATCATGGGTTGGTGAACAACCCTAGCTTAAACCTAGCATAGCATTTGACAAAAATCCAGCAATCAGCCACATCTTGTTACCAAATTCATTGAACCCAATCATATATATAAATTAAAAGGAGAGAGAAAAGTCTCACTTTAATTTTCATTCTCTCCAACTCTTTCTCTCTCTGAAAATTCGTGAATGGGGGATGGGAGAGAGTGTTAAGATAAGCTAAGAACACTTCTTAGCTTAGCAAGAACAGATCATAAAGATCAGATCCAAGAATCAAAGCCTAAAGAGGTATAAACCCTAAATTTTGAAATCTTCTGATTTGGTGTTAAAAGTTGTTGTTGAATAGTTAATGTTGTGTATTTAGGTGTCATTTAGTGATCTGGGTTGTTAAAACCCAGATCCATAACATTAAAGAGCTCGAATCTGACATTTTTAGAAATCTGGAAATTTGGAGAAATTTGAGTCTGACAGTCTTATGTCAGACCTCGTAGATCTTTGTGTGTTAGATGTTTAGTGTGTTTGATGTTATAGATCTATTCTATGCCATGAGATCTTTCATTTCCAACTTGAGTCAAGTCCAGATCTTGTCTAGATCAAAAGATATGAACGGTCAAACCTAGTTAACCGATCACGAAGACTGCCTTCTGGGCAGCCCAGAAAATTCCTAGAAATTTTAGTAGCCTTTGACAAGTTTTTACTGTCGCTAGATCTTGCTATGTTCACGTTTTTATGTACTTTTGTTTGTTTTATCTTGTAGACTGACATGCAGGCTATACATCCAAACCATTATATTAACCAGATCTTGCGTAGACTCAAAGTAGTAGCCAGTCAAACGACCGTTGACCACCAGCCGGATGAACAATCTGGAAAACCCAGATTGTTCAAGAACATGACTTCCGTCAGAACTTTGAACGTCTAGATCTCATTGAAATTTTGTTGTTATGTTGATCGGTTGTTATAGAAAACTACACTGACAAACATATTACACACTTGAGCCTTTATATCACATATACCGAGCCACGAAAGCATAGATTAAAGGGCTCAAATAATGAATCTCAACTGTTCTTCAATTTCTGGAAAACCCAGAAATTGAATAACAGTTTTTGACAAGATTTGTGAGGCTTATAGTTTATTGTTATGTTGTGGTTTGGGCATGAAATTGAATCTGGGTTGTAGTGTTACATGAATACTTCAATTCTATCAAACTTACAAACTCAGAATCTTTACAACCACTAATCTAGAAACGGTCAAACTAGGGACCTTGTTCACTGTCATGAAGGCTCAAGAACACCAAGAACACCTATAGCGACGGTTCTGTCGCTATAGGGCCCTTTAGCGACACTTATTTTTCAGGAAATGCAAAAAATTATTAAAAATAGAAAAAAATGGTTTTTAATTATTAAAAATACAAAATAAATTCTAAAAAAATTATTTTAAATTCTGAAAAATATTTTTTTAACTATTTTGAGTATATTTTGAATATATTTAATATTTTTGGAATATAAATGGTATTTATTTATTTAATTATTGTATTAAATAAATTATTTAAAAAATGATTTTAATTCATGAAAAATCATGAAAAATAATATTATGGTATAAAAAAATATTTTAAGTTATTTTTGATGACTTTTAATATTTTGGGATGAATTTCATTAATTAATCAATATTAATGATAATTAGTTTATTTAATAAATATATTAAATAAATTATAGAAAATTAGTATTAATGTTTTAAAAATCATATAAAAATGATTTAAGTGTTATAAAAATATTTTAAGTTATAAAATGTAACTTTTGATATTTTGGCATGAAAATATTAATATTTTAATATTAATATTAATTATCGGATAAAGGATTAAAGTGTTGAAAAATCATATAAATATGATTTTAGGGTATTAAAAATACTTTGATATGTTATAATTATATTATAATATTATGTAATGATATTCATTAATATTTTATATTAAATAAATATTAATGATTAAGTAATTATGTGGTATTTAATTTATTTAAATACGGTTTTAAGGATTGAAAAATGTTAATAAATGGTAATAATTATCCGAAAGTTATTACGAGCCTAGGAAAAATGTTTTGTCTGATTAGAAATTATCTGTGATATTGTGAAGTGTTAAGTCAGAGTTTAATTGAACTTAAACTCGATAAAAGTCCGACTAGACCGTCGGGATGATAGAATTGTGTCAGTTTCAAGTCAGACTGCAATAGTTTGACTTGATGCTATGTCTTATGTGCTGTATAGACTGATAGGCTTATGTGGTAATGTGTTTAGGTTATTCTGTGGATATAAATATAACAGTATTATACTGTGATGATATTATTCTAATATTGGAGATCTATATTACTAATATTAGGTCTTCGGGTAAAGCGTTATTAAATTGCGTGCGGTAATCAACGATTCAGGCAAGTTTTCTTATACTTAACTCTAATAAGAGTAGTTTCTTCAAGCTTATGGTTAATCATTACTGATTGCCAAGAAAATTGTATTCTGTACATCTTGCATGTATAAGTCAGGTATGAAAGGCTGATCACCTTCATTTCCAGTTGGTTCAGAAATGTTTGTTCATGTATAAAACTTGTTCAGTCAAAAATTTGTTTGTGCTAGTTCTCAATTATATTGATGAATTATAGCAAGCCAATTATTCATACTCTTCAATCATGATATATCGTTATATTATTGTACTTAAACTTGCTGGGCAATTTTCATGCTCACCCTTGCTATATCATGATAAAACATTGCAGATAAGGCGAACGCGTTCGGATACAGGAAACGATTAAAGCTAAGTTCAGCTTGGGATATAAAGTGCAGCTAGTTTGTAATAACGTGTTTGATCAATATTGTTGTGTAATAGATATTTTAGGAAATGTGTATTAAGTTAAGGTTACTCGATTTTGGGGAATAATGTGTAATGTAATGTATAAATAATTTATGTTTATATCTTCCGCAAATAGTTATAGAATTAGTGTACCGAGTCCGCGGCGATTCGGGGCCCGAATTCGGGGATACTACAGGTACTATTCCCAAAGTACTATTCACGGGGTACTATTCACCCGCAAAATATATTTCTTTTCTGTCCAAATTATTTTTGGTACATGAATATTATTCTTGAATTTTACTCCACAAAGCAGTATCATGTTGACAATTTGGACGTTATTAATTTCTGGATAAATTAAATTATAAATCTTTAAAATTTATCCTTGAACTTGTTTTATTGAATTATTATGTCATTTTCATCATCCTCATGCTTATATTGTGATTAAAGTCATCTTTGGTTTATGTGTATAGATGGACTTGGTATGATTATGACCATGGATTATTCGGTATAATCATGACCGTAATGTGACGAATGATGTGGTGAAAGTCCTCAGTGGCCTGTAGTGCATTGATGAACAGTTTTTTGTATGATTATGACCATGGATTATTTGGTATAGTCATGACCATTGATGATTTAATGAATATCCTTAGCCGTGGTACAGGGATGATTCGATTTTATTTATTAAGCTGAGTCTCAGCGATAAAGTTGATGAAAAACTTTTTAAATCATAGAAGATAGTATATTTTATGCTTTACTTGACTCTTCTAATGGATTGCTTATTTTCGCTGCAGTTGTTGATCTATAACTTGTTGTCTATTGTATTCTATCAGTTGTTATACTGTTGAAAGCTAAGGATAATTTATTCTGCATTATCTTAGTCATAATATTTCTTACTGGACTAGTTGAGCTCACCCATTCTTTCATTGTTCTCTTCAGGAAATGAGAATATAGCTGGGACAAGTCGGGGAATGGAGTGATGGTCCAGGATAAATGGCTTTAGTAGTCCTCACTATTCTACAAAATAATGTGATAATAATTGTAATGAGGACACCATTGAGTATGGATATTGTCTAGATGACAATATTCTTGTTTAAACTCTCAGCTATGTTTTGTCGTATTTTACACGACTGTTGTATAATTAAGTTGTATTTGAATTTATGTTCCATGTATCTGGCAACTCAAGATGGGTGATGTATTCCTGTTTTGGGGGCATCACAGTTGGTATCAAAGCTTAGGGATATGATCCCTGGCTGAGATGTGAGACAAGAACTAGGAGGTGAGAGACGGGAAATTCCTTCGCTTGTATGACCTACCTAAGTTTATTTGGTATTTAATTAGTCGGTCAGAGTATAGGGATAATATGTGACATGTCAATTAACCCTTGTTTTGTGACAGTGTTTGAAAATGGCATATAAAAATGTTGAGATCAGCAATGAAGCACATGAGACTGTTGAGTCACCAACGATCAATACCCAGGATAATGTGCAACAGGAAGATAATAATCCTCAGGTAAATAACAACACCGATCAGATGATGAACTGAGGAGAAAAAGGTTCCCTTTGCCACCATTATGTTACGTGAAGAGGCAGATTACTGGTGGAAATCTGTAAAGCGTACCCAGCCTGACACACTCAAGATGTCTTGGGAGAAGTTCTAAGAGTTGTTCAACGACAAGTACTTTCCTGAAAGTAATTGTCACATGAAGGAGGTGGAGTTTATAAAGTTGGAGCAAAACAATATGACCATATTGCAATACGAGGCTAAATTTGTAGAATTATCCCGGTTTGCATCCCATTTGGTCGATAATGAGGAGTGAATGACGTGAATGTTTCTAAGAGGTTTGAAACCCGATATACGTCAATACCTCATTTCTCATAAATTATGTTTGTATTCAGATGTAGTGAATATGGCTTAGTTATTGGAGCACGATAATGAGCCAGCCCAACTAAAGAATAACGACCAACAACACGATAATAATCGTACCGGTGGCAACGACCATCAGAACAATGATAACCATCGTGGAGGAAATTATCATGCCAAAAATGGTAACCACTTCAGTGGTAATCATGGCCAAGATAATAAAAGTGGAAAATTCAAGAAGAGAAGATTTAACGATGATGGGAAGACATTAGCAGCAGCAACAAATTCAATGGGAGGAGAACGACCGCCAGTTAGATGCTATAGATGCAGAGAGGAGGAACACATAAGTCCAAACTATTCACAGCCTTCCAAGGTATGTTTTAGTTGTGGAAAAGATGGTCACATAACTTGATTTTATCCTGTAGCGAAATCAAGTCTAGCTGGGACGGTGGCACCAAAAGGGGATACGGACAAAACAAAGTCGGTGGTTTCAGGAAGAGCGTTTTTCGTGACTTCTCAAAAAGCGAGTAAACCGAACGAAGTTAGCACGAGTTAGTTAATTATAAATTCTTACGAAGTCTATACCTTATTAGATACCAGTTCTACCCATTCTTTTATCTCTCTTGCTTGCGCTCAACGTTTAAATTTGACTCCGGAGATATTAGACTTTGACTTATCGATTGAAACTCGGATAGGAGAAACCTTCGTTACGTCCACTATTTATAAATCTTGTTTGATTCAAATCGACACTTTCACGTTACCTGTCGATCTTATCTCTTTGAAAATACTTGCCTTTGATGTGATTTTAGGAATCGATTGGTTAACTACTCATCAACCTTTTTCGTAAGGTTGTTAGCTTTCATATTCCTAACCAACCTGTTATGCGAATTCAAGCAACCAAACCACTAAAGTCAATCATTGTCATATCAAGCCATAAGTAAAGATCCCCGAGCCTTTCGCTGGTGACTTCCTTATGTGGAATGCACCAAAGCCAGACTCTCTGTAGGGGAAGCCGTGAATAACGGTGGCAAGTTGATAGATATCAATGTGACATACTATCCAAGTCTTGGGATGAGGGTCACAGTTTTGAATGATATTTCTATTGTTAATAAATTTCCTGATGTATTCTTGAAGACTTCTTAGCCTACCCCTAGAGCGTGAAATTGAATTTTGTATTGACCCCCCATTTCTAAAACCCTTAAATATTTCTTCAACCAAAACGAACGTATAATGCGCCAAAGACGTTGGCTCGAGCTGTTTAAGATTACGATCGTACCATTCAATATCATTGTGAAAGAGCGAACGTGGTAGCTGACGCGTTGAATAGAAGATCGTATGTGTTTACGAGTGCGATGTTATTAACACAAAAACCCATTTCGTATAACTTACAAATGATGAAGATATAGTTAAAGACTCTAGGGACCCACGTGAAGATAACAAATATACGAGTAGAATTGACTTTAATTGATAAAGTTAAAGCCGCTCAAGCTACACACCCAAATCTGATGAATGTGAAGAAGAAGGTTCAAGAAGGCGTTATCTCAAGCCTCAATTTAATTGGCCCATTTGAAATCCTCGATCGAGTAGGAATTGTGGCCTATAGACTTGTTTTACCGCCAAGTATGTCGCGTGTTCATAACATTTTTTTACGTATCGATGTTATGTAAATATGTGGATGACCCGAACCACGTTATTAAATTATAACTAGATGAGATAGAAAAAGATTTAACGTATGAGGAGATACGTGTTAAAATCTTGGAGAAAAAGGATCGTATTCAATACTCATAGGTTATACCTCAAGAGTTAGAATCTGAAATGAAGTCAAGGTATCCTCATTATACCAGGTAAGTACGTAAATTTCGAGGGGAAAATTTCATAAGGAAGGGAGATTGTGAGATCCCGAATTTTATGAAATAAAACTATTCAATTTTTCTATTTTGGAAAATGGTTAAATTGATAAAAGGTTAAAGTTAAGGGTGATATTTTAAAAATTTTTAAAGTAAGAAAATTTTCATAAAATAATCGATAGTAAAAGTATAGTAATGTACGTGGTTACGCGTGGTTGCACAGTAGCACACGGTATTGATTTTTGATGCTTACGTGAAAAGTCACTCAGTTATACTCAATTATTGCTACAGTAATTACTGCATCATATCTCTCATATTATTGATTCAATTATTGTCACAGTATCATCTGCATAATATGTTATATATTATTAAATCAATAATTGAGACGGCAAAGTCATTCATATTATTATTTGCAATATTGACAATGTCTAGAAATTCTGTCAAGGAGAGGTTTGGTCACCTAATTGCGCACCAATAGGGAGAAATTCTTATCGAAAAGCCCCCTCTTTCCTGGGAAGGACCTGGTTGTTAAATATTGTGAATTATAATATTAATGATGAATAAGTTCGTGTTGATTAAAGATGAAATTGATAGTTCCATTGTGTTGGAATTATTAGTGTTAGTGAAAATCGATATTTATTTCGATAATAATTGATGTCTGGAGGTTATATTGACCAATCGGGTAATTAATCGGATAAATGAGCAATTAATTGCTATTGATTCACATGCTTATAACTATGTGTTCACATGTGTGTACTATTAATTCACATGATTTACTATTAGGGGAGTTAGTGCAAGATTGATAATACTTGCATGACTAAATTAAAAATAGAGGTATAGATGAAGGTACTATACTATAATTAATTTTTCACATGTTTAGAACTATTGAGTCACATGATTTACTATTGATTCACATGATTTACTATTAGGGGAGGTATTGCAAGTTTGATAATACTTGCAGGACTAAATTAAAAATGAATAAAAAGAGGAAGGTATTATACTGCAATATTTTGAGCCGCAAAATGTGCAATTATCGAAACTATATTTTCCTATAAATAGAAGCTCATTCTTCCTTCATTTCTCACCAATTCACTAAATTTACAGAGCAATTATTATAGAGAGAAAGAAGAAGAGAAGTCTGCTACCTCACTATTCCAGTATCCGATTTTCTTCTGTGGTAAGGGGTATTATTCTTTCGTATTCATGAAGAGAGCTATTGTTATTCCATTCTTTATTATTATGTTGGAATAACCTGTCTATGCGAAGTACCGCATACATGGTGAAATTCTTCTATTATTCCATTCTTTATTATTATGTTGAAATAACCTGTTTATATGAATTATCGCATACATGGTGAAATTCTTCTGTTATTCCATTCTTTATTATTCTATTTGAATATCCTGTCTATGCGGATTACGCATGACCTGGTTCCATTCTTTATTATTCAGTTAGAATATCCTGTCTGTGCGTATTACGAATGACCTGGTTCCATTATTTATTATTCTGTTGGAATAACCTGTTTGTGTGGTCTATCACATGCCTGGTGAATTCTTCTGTTATTCCATTCTTTCTTATTCTGTTGGAATAAACTGTCTATGTGGATTACCACATGCATGGTGAATGATCCTTTGTATTCATTCCTTATTAAATTGTGGAAATGATCTGTCTACGTGGATTACCGCATGGCGGGTGAAAATCTATTTGCAGTTTCGTATATTCTAATATACTAGTTTGAGATATTATTTCTTTTGTACTTGTTATGGAATATCATTTTCTTTGGTATTTTTTTACAAGTTACTATTCACAGATTACTATTCACCTAGTTACTATTCACCCTGATATTATTCACTCGGGTATTTGAAGGTACTTTTCGTGCCAGAGTACTATTCATAAGTTACTATTCACCTGATTACTATTCACTCTTGTATCATTCACTCGGGTATTTGAGGCACTTTTCGTGTCGGGGTACTTTTCACGGGGTACTATTCCCGAAGTACTATTCACGGGGTACTATTCACCCGCAAAATATATTTCTTTTCTGTCCAAATTATTTTTGGTACATGAATATTATTCTTGAATTTTACTCCACAAAGCAGTATCATGTTGACAATTTGGACGTTATTAATTTCTGGATAAATTAAATTATAAATCTTTAAAATTTATCCTTGAACTTGTTTTATTGAATTATTATGTCATTTTCATCATCCTCATGCTTATATTGTGATTAAAGTTGTGAAACCCCAGATTTTATGAATAAAGAATTAATTTTCTCGAAATAATTTTTTAATATTATGGTGTGAATTTGAGATAATATTATAGTTGTGGGTAGTATTTATAAATTTTGCAAAGTATGCAAGTTTTTATATTATATTCGATTGGTCAGGGAATATTCTTTGTGCTGAAAAATATTCGTACGACGGTACAATTATTGGTGGACCCCACAACGGAATTATTGTCGGATTGAGAAAACGATAAAAATATTTTATTGAAAATACCGGCAGAAGTTTTACTGTTGATACTGTTGAACTACTGAGTAGTAAAAGTACAGTAATACGCGTTGTTGCATAGTAGCACACGTTATTGATTATTGATATTTAGGTGAGAAGTCACTCAGTTTGATTCAATTATTGTCGATTAATAATATGAATTATCATAGCGATGATGACGTTTTGTTTTATTTGTATTATTAAGATATAAAACAGAAACATCTTTTTATATAAAACAGAATACTTTATTAAAGTTATTCTATAAATAGAATATATTATATTTTATTATGCATAGTGTTGTATAGTGTTTTGCATAGTGTTGCATAGTATTTACATAGTAAAAATATTTTTATATAAATAGAATATATTATATTTTATTTAAAAGATTTTTCTATAAATATCGACCGTCAGATTAAAGTAAATCAATCTGGACCGTTCATGGATTAGTTACTATGCATTCCATTTTCCTATAAATAGAAGCTCATTCCTTCATTATTTTCTTACGAATTCACTGAACTCTAGAGAGATAAACTATAGAGAGATAGAAGAAAAGCTTTTTGCTACTTAACTTTTCTTTTCCTATATCCAGTTTCTGTTACGGTAAGGGATGTTATTCTTTCTTATTCATGAAGAGAACTGTTGTTATTCCATTTCTTATTATTCTGTCGGAATAACCTGTATACGCGGTCTACCCTATACTTGGAGACATTCTTCTATTATTCTGTTGGAACATTCTGTCTGTGTGTTTTACACCGGACCTGGTTCCGTCTTTATTATTATTCCGTTGGAACATCCTGTCTGTGTGTTTTACACCGGACCTGGTTCCGTCTTTATTATTCTGTTGGAACATCCTGTCGGTGCAAATTTTGCCTGACCTGGTTCCGTTATTATTATTCTGTTGGAATAACCTGTCTATGCGAAGTACCGCATGCATGGTGATTTTTGTTGTTATTCCATTCTTTATTATACTCAGTTGGTTAAAGTTTTAACTTCTATACTCCATGAAATTAGTAGAATATCCTTGATATTTGCGCTTCATCCATTATTTTTCATGGAAATATTCTTCTGAGCATTCTTGAATTTTACACTACAAAGCAGTATCATGTTGACAATTTGGACGTTATTAGTTACTGAATAACTTAATTCTTGAACTTGTTTTATTGAATTCTTATATCATTGTCATCATCCTCATGTTTATATTTTTTAAAGTCATCTATGGCCTGTAGAGCATGGATGGACTTGGTATGATTATGACTAGGGATTATTCGGTGTAATCATGACCGTAATGTAACAAGTGATGTGGTAAAAGTCCTCATTGGCCCGTAGTGCATTGATGGACAGTTGTTGGCATGATCATGACCATTGATGAATACACAAATATCCTTGGCCCGTAGTGCATGGAATTTGTGGTCGTGACCCTAATGAATATCCTTGGCCGTAGTGCAGGGATGATGTGGATTATTTATTAAGCTGAGTCTCAGCGATAAAAGTGATGAATAACTTTTTAAATCATAAAAGATAGTAGATTCTATTCTCTACTTGACTCTTTTAATGGATTGCTTGATCTGCTGCTGTTAAACTTGATGTTGTTATATTTTATCAGTTTAATACTGTTGAAGGCTAACGATAATTTATTCTGCATTATCTTAGTCATAATATTTATTACTGGGCTAGTTGAGCTCACCCTTTCTTTCACTGTTCTCTTCAGGAAATGAGAACATAGCATGGACTAGTCGGGGAACGGAGTGACGGTCTAGAGGATAGCATTAGTAGTCCTCACTATTATGTGAAATAGTGTATTAATAATTGTAATGAGGACACTTTTTGAGTTTGTATAATCTCTAGTAGACAATAATTGTATTCAAACTCACAGTTATGTTTTGTCGTATTGTACACGACAGTTGTATTAGTAAGTTGTATTTGAATTATGTACAATGTATCTGACGACCCAAGATGGGTGATGTATACCTAATTTTGGGGGCGTCACAGTTGGTATTAAAGCTTAGGGATATGATCCCTAGCTAAGATGTGAGACTAGAACTAGGAGGGGAGAGATGGGGAATTCCTTCGCTAATATGACCTACTTAAATTTATTTTGTATTTAATTGGTCGGTCAAAGTATAGGGATTATATGTGATATGTTAATTAACCCTTGTTTTGTGGCAGTGTTTAAAAATGGCATCCGAGAATGTTGAGATTATCAATGGAGCACAGGAGACCGTTGAGTCTCTACAGATCAATAATCAGGATAATGTGCAACTAGAGGACAATACTCCTCATGAAAATAATAACACCGATAAAATGGTGAATGATGGGATGGTCAGAAGCTTTATGCAATTCATACAACAACAGGCTAAGGCAGTTCCTGTCTAAAATGCATGTAGAAATACTGATAACTCTCGGACGGTCACCGCTAAGCAGTTTAAGGAGCAATTCATGCAACAACGGGAGAAGGCAGCTCCTGTTCATAATGCAGGAGGAAACAATGGCAACCCATGGTTGGTCACCGCTAAGCAATTCAAGGAGCTGGGACCACCAGAGTTTTTGGGAAAGCCAGAACCACTTAAGGCGGAGACGTGTTTAAAGAAGATCACCAAGATATTTGATATCTTGGGATGCTCCGAGGAGCAAAAGGTTCCCTTTGCCACCTTTATGTTACGTGAAGAGGCAGATTACTGGTGGGAATCGGTAAAACATACTCAACCTTCCGTACTGAAGACGTCTTGGGAGAAGTTCCAAGAGCTGTTCAACGACAAATACTTTCCCGAAAGTATTCGTCAAATGAAGGAGGTGGAGTTTATCAAACTGGAGCAAAACATAATGATCGTGTCGCAATACGAGGCAAAATTTGCGGAGTTATCCCGGTTTGCTTCCCACTTGGTGGATAATGAAGAGAGAATGACGCGATTATTTTTAAGAGGTTTGAAGCCGGAGATACGTCAACATCTTATTTTTCATAAACTGTGTTTGTATTCAGATGTTGTAAATAGGGCTCAGTTGGTGGAGCGCGATAACGAGTCAACCAAACCAAAAGAGAGCAGCCGACAAAATGATAATACCGATGATAACAGTTATCAAAGCGGTGATAATAAGCGTGGAGGGAATCAACATGTCAGAAATGGTAACCACTTCGGTAATAATCATGTCCAAAATAATAAGAATGGACAATTCAAGAAGAGAATGTTCAATAATGATGTAAAGACGTCGGTACCAGCACCCGTTTTAAAGGAAGAAGAACGACCACCGGTCGTATGTTTCAAATGCGGACAGGAGGGACACATCCGTTCAAACTGTACGCAGCAGTCCAAAGCATGTTTTAATTACGGAAGAGAAGGTCACCTAGCTCGATTTTGTCGTATGATGAAGTTAATTCCAGCTGGGATAATGATGCCAAAGGATGTCCCAGACAATCCAAAGCCGGTAGTTTAAGAGAGAGCGTTTTTTTTTCTCTCGTGACGAGGAACCTGAATAAAATTATCACGGGTAAGTTAATCATAAGCTCTTACGAAGTCTATACCGTGTTAGATACCGGTTCTACTCACTCTTTCATTTCACCTAGTTATGTTAAATGTTTGTACTCAACTCCGGAGAAGTTAAACTTTGGTTTATCTATTGAAACTCCATTGGGAGAAACCTCCGTTACCTCTACTGTTTATAAATCTTATTTAATTCAAATCGACACTTTCACGTTACGTGTTGATCTTGTCTCTTTGAAAATACTTTCCTTTGATGCGATTTTAGGAAACGATTGGTTAACTACTCATCATGTTTTTCGTAAGATTGTTAGCTTTCATATTCCTAACCAACCTATTATGCGAATTCAAGCAACCAAACCACTAAATTCAATCATTGTCATATAAAGCCATAAGTAAAGAGCCCGATCCTTTTGTTGACGACTTCCTTGTGTGGAATGCACCGAAGCCAGACTTTCTGTAGGCCACGTCGTGAATGACGATAACAAGTTGATATGTATCATTGTGAAGTACAGTAATACGCGTTGTTGTATAGTAGCACACGTTATTGATTATTGATATTTATGTGAGAAGTCACTCAGTTTGATTCAATTATTGTCGATTAATAATATGAATTATTATAGCGATGATGACGTTTTGTTTTATTTGTATTATTAACGTAATAAAATAGAAACATCTTTTTATATAAAACAGAATACTTTATTAAAGTTATTCTATAAATAGAATATATTATATTTTATTATGCATAGTGTTGTATAGTGTTTTGCATAGTGTTGCATAGTATTTGCATAGTAAAAATATTTTAATATAAATAGAATATATTATATTTTATTTAAAAGATTTTTCTATAAATATGGACCGTCAGATTAAAGTAAATCAATCTAGACCGTTCATCGATTAGTTACTATGCATTCCATTTTCCTATAAATAGAAGCTCATTCCTTCATTATTTTCTTACGAATTCACTGAACTCTAGAGAGATAAAATATAGAGAGATAGAAAAAAAGCTTTTTGCTACTTAACTTTTCTTTTCCTATATCCAGTTTCTGTTACGGTAAGGGATGTTATTCTTTCTTATTCATGAAGAGAACTGTTGTTATTCCATTTCTTATTATTCTGTCGGAATAACCTGTATACGCGGTCTACCCTATACTTGGAGACATTCTTCTATTATTCTGTTGGAACATTCTGTCTGTGTGTTTTACACCGGACCTGGTTCCGTCTTTATTACTATTCCGTTGGAACATCCTGTCTGTGTGTTTTACACCGGACCTGGTTCCGTCTTTATTATTCTGTTGGAACATCCTGTCGGTGCAAATTTTGCCTGACCTGGTTCCGTTATTATTATTCTGTTGGAATAACCTGTCTATGCGAAGTACCGCATGCATGGTGATTTTTGTTGTTATTCCATTCTTTATTATACTCAGTTGGTTAAAGTTTTAACTTCTATACTCCATGAAATTAGTAGAATATCCTTAATATTTGCGCTTCATCCAGTATTTTTCATGGAAATATTCTTTTGAGCATTCTTGAATTTTACACTACAAAGTAGTATCATGTTGACAATTTGGACGTTATTAGTTACTGAATAACTTAATTCTTGAACTTATTTTTATTGAATTCTTATATCATTGTCATCATCCTCATGTTTATATTTTTTAAAGTCATCTATGGCCTGTAGAGCATGGATGGACTTGGTATGATTAGGACCAGGGATTATTCGGTGTAATCATGACTGTAATGTAACAAGTGATGTGATAAAAGTCCTCATTGGCCCGTAGTGCATTGATGGACAGTTGTTGGCATGATCATGACCATTGATGAATACACAAATATCCTTGGCCCGTAGTGCATGGAATTTGTGGTCGTGACCCTAATGAATATCCTTGGCCGTAGTGCAGGGATGATGTGGATTATTTATTAAGCTGAGTCTCAGCGATAAAAGTGATGAAAAACTTTTTAAATCATAAAAGATAGTAGATTTTATTCTCTACTTGACTCTTTTAATGGATTGCTTGATCTGCTGCTGTTAAACTTGATGTTGTTATATTTTATCAGTTTAATACTGTTGAAGGCTAACGATAATTTATTCTGCATTATCTTAGTCATAATATTTCTTACAGGGCTAGTTGAGCTCACCCGTTCTTTCACTGTTCTCTTCAGGAAATGAGAACATAGCATGGACTAGTCAGGGAACAGAGTGACGGTCCAGAGGATAGCATTAGTAGTCCTCACTATTATGTGAAATAGTGTATTAATAATTGTAATGAGGACCTTTTTTGAGTTTGTATAATCTCTAGTAGACAATAATTGTATTCAAACTCACAGTTATGTTTTATCGTATTGTACACGACAGTTGTATTAGTAAGTGGTATTTGAATTATGTACCATGTATCTGACGACCCAAGATGGGTGATGTATACCTAATTTTGGGGGCGTCACAGTTGGTATCAAAGCTTAGGGATATGATCCCTGGCTAAGATGTGAGACTAGAACTAGGAGGGGAGAGACGGGGAAATCCTTCGCTAATATGACCTACTTAAATTTATTTTGTATTTAATTGGTCGGTCAATGTATAGGGATTATATGTGATATGTTAATTAACCCTTATTTTATGGCAGTGTTTGAAAATGGCATCCGAGAATGTTGAGATTATCAATGGAGCACAGGAGACCGTTGAGTCTCCACAGATCAATAATCAGAATAATGTGCAACTAGAGGACAATACTCCTCATGAAAATAATAACACCGATGAAATGGTGAATGATGTGATGGTCAGAGGCTTTATGCAATTAATGCAACAACAGGCTAAGGCAGCTCCTGTCCAAAATGCAGGTAAAAATACTGATAACTCTCGGACGGTCACCGCTAAGCAGTTTAAGGAGCAATTCATGCAACAACGGGAGAAGGCAACTCCTGTTCATAATGCAGGAGGAAACAATGGCAACCCATGGTTGGTCACCGCTAAGCAATTCAAGGAGCTGGGACCACCAGAGTTTTTGGGAAAGCCAGAACCACTTAAGGCGGAGACGTGGTTAAAGCAGATCACCAAGATATTTGATATCTTGGGATGCTCCGAGGAGCAAAAGGTTCCCTTTGCCACCTTTATGTTGTGTGAAGAGGCAGATTACTGGTGGGAATCGGTAAAACATACTCAACCTGCCGTACTGAAGATGTCTTGGGAGAAGTTCTAAGAGCTGTTCAACGACAAATACTTTCCCGAAAGTATTCGTCACATGAAGGAGGTGGAGTTTATCAAATTGGAACAAAACATAATGATCGTGTCGCAATACGAGGCAAAATTTGTGGAGTTATCCCGGTTTGCTTCCCACTTGGTGGATAATGAAGAGAGAATGACGCGATTATTTTTAAGAGGTTTGAAGCCGGAAATACGTCAACATCTTATTTCTCATAAACTGTGTTTGTATTCAGATGTTGTAAATAGGGCTCAGTTGGTGGAGCGCGATAACGAGTCAACCAAACCAAAAGAGAGCAGCATGCAAAATGATAATACCGGTGATAACAGTCATCAAAGCGGTGACAATAAGCATGGAGAGAATGAACATGTCAGAAATGGTAACCACTTCGGTAATAATCATGGCCAAAATAATAAGAATGAACATTTCAAGAAGAGAAGGTTCAACAATGATGTAAAGACATCGGTACCAGCACCCGTTTTAAAGGAAGAAGAACGACCACCGGTCGTATGTTTCAAATGCGGACAGGAGGGACACATCCGTCCAAACTGTACGCAGCAGTCCAAAACAAGTTTTAATTGCGAAAGAGAAGGTCACCTAACTCGATTTTGTCGTATGATGAAGTCAATTCCAGCTGGGATAATGATGCCAAAGGATGTCCCAGACAATCCAAAGCCGGTAGTTTAAGAGAGAGCGTTTTTTTTTCTCTCGTGACGAGGAACCTGAATAAAATTATCACGGGTAAGTTAATCATAAGCTCTTACGAAGTCTATATCGTGTTAGATACCGGTTCTACTCACTCTTTTATTTCACCTAGTTATGTTAAATGTTTGTACTCAACTCCGGAGACGTTAAACTTTGATTTATCTATTGAAACTCCATTGGAAGAAACCTTCGTTACCTCTACTGTTTATAAATCTTATTTGATTAAAATCGACACTTTCACGTTACGTGTTGATCTTGTCTCTTTGAAAATACTTGCCTTTGATGCGATTTTAGGAAACGATTGGTTAACTACTCATCATGTTTTTCGTAAGGTTGTTAGCTTTCATATTCCTAACCAACCTATTATGCGAATTCAAGTAACCAAACCACTAAATTCAATCATTGTCATATCAAGCCATAAGTAAAGAGCCCGATCCTTTTCTTGACGACTTCCTTGTGTGGAATGCACCGAAGCCAGACTTTCTGTAGGCCACGTCGTGAATGACGATAACAAGTTGATATGTATCATTGTGAGGTGCTATCTAGGTTAAGGGATAGAAGTCACAGTTAGTATCAATGTGACGTACTATCCAAGTCTTGGATGTGAGTAACAGTTTTGAATGATATTTTTATCATTAATAAATCTCTTGACATATTCCTGAAGACTTCTTAGCCTACCCCAGAGCGTGAAATCGAATTTTATATTGACACCAGTACAAAACCCATTTCTTAAACCCTTAAAATATTTTTTTCAACTAAATCGAAAGTAACATGCACCAAAGACGTTGACTCAAGCTGTTGAAGATTACGATCGTACTATTCAATATCATCATGGAAGAGCGAACGTGGTAGCTGACGTGTTGAGTAGAAGATCGTATGCGTTTACAAGTGCGATGTTGTTAACACAAAGACTCATTTCGTATAACTTGCAAATGATGAAGATAGAGTTAAAGACTTTAGGGACCCACGTGAAGATAACGAATATACGAGTAAAATTGACTTTAATAGATAAAGTTAAAGACGCTCAAGCTACATACCCGAATCTGATGAATGTGAAGAAGAAGGTTCAAGAGGGTGTTATTTTAGAAGCAAGAGTTGCTGAATAGAGGAAATCTCAACCCTCGATTTAATTGGCCCATTTGAAATCCTCGATTGAGTAGGAACTGTGGCTTATAGACTCGTTTTACCGCCAAATATATTGCGTGTTCATAACGTTTTTTTTTCGTATCGATGTTACGTAAATATGTGGACGACCCGAACCACATTAATAATTTAGAACCGGACGAGATAGCGGATGATTTAACGTTTGAAGAGATACGTGTTACAATCTTGGATAAGAAGAATCGTATTGAACACTCAAAGGTTATATCTCAAGAGTTAGAATTTGAAGTGAAGTCAAGGTATCCTCACCAGTTCGGCATACAAGGTACGTACGTAAATTTCGAGGGCAAAATTTCATAAGGAGGGGAGATTGTGAAACCCCAGATTTTATGAATAAAGAATTAATTTTCTCGAAATAATTTTTTAATATTATGGTGTGAATTTGAGATAATATTATAGTTGTGGGTAGTATTTATAAATTTTGCAAAGTATGCAAGTTGTTATATTATATTCGATTGGTCATGGAATATTCTTTGTGTCGGAAAATATTCGTACGACAGTACAATTATTGGTGGACCCCACAACGGAATTATTGTCGGATTGAGAAAACGATAAAAATATTTTATTGAAAATACCGGCAGAAGTTTTACTGTTGATACTGTTGAACTACTGGGTAGTAAAAGTACAGTAATACGCGTTGTTGTATAGTAGCACACGTTATTGATTATTGATATTTATGTGAGAAGTCACTCAGTTTGATTCAATTATTGTCGATTAATAATATGAATTATTATAGCGATGATGACGTTTTGTTTTATTTGTATTATTAACGTAATAAAACAGAAATATCTTTTTATATAAAACAGAATACTTTATTAAAGTTATTCTATAAATAGAATATATTATATTTTATTATGCATAGTGTTGTATAGTGTTTTGCATAGTGTTGCATAGTATTTGCATAGTAAAAATATTTTTATATAAATAGAATATATTATATTTTATTTAAAAGATTTTTCTATAAATATGGACCGTCAGATTAAAGTAAATCAATCTGGACCGTTCATGGATTAGTTACTATGCATTCCATTTTCCTATAAATAGAAGCTCATTCCTTCATTATTTTCTTACGAATTCACTGAACTCTAGAGAGATAAACTATAGAGAGATAGAAAAAAAGCTTTTTGCTACTTAACTTTTCTTTTCCTATATCCAGTTTCTGTTACGGTAAGGGATGTTATTCTTTCTTATTCATGAAGAGAACTGTTGTTATTCCATTTCTTATTATTCTGTCGGAATAACTTGTATACGCGGTCTACCCTATACTTGGAGACATTCTTCTATTATTCTGTTGGAACATTCTGTCTGTGTGTTTTACACCGGACCTGGTTCCGTCTTTATTACTATTCCGTTAGAACATCCTGTCTGTGTGTTTTACACCGGACCTGGTTCCGTCTTTATTATTCTGTTGGAACATCCTGTCGGTGCAAATTTTGCCTGACCTGGTTCCGTTATTATTATTCTGTTGGAATAACCTGTCTATGCGAAGTACCGCATGCATGGTGATTTTTGTTGTTATTCCATTCTTTATTATACTCAGTTGGTTAAAGTTTTAACTTCTATACTCCATGAAATTAGTAGAATATCCTTAATATTTGCGCTTCATCCAGTATTTTTCATGGAAATATTCTTTTGAGCATTCTTGAATTTTACACTACAAAGTAGTATCATGTTGACAATTTGGACGTTATTAGTTACTGAATAACTTAATTCTTGAACTTGTTTTTATTGAATTCTTATATCATTGTCATCATCCTCATGTTTATATTTTTTAAAGTCATCTATGGCCTGTAGAGCATGGATGGACTTGGTATGATTATGACCAGGGATTATTCGGTCTAATCATGACTGTAATATAACAAGTGATGTGATAAAAGTCCTCATTGGCCCGTAGTGCATTGATGGACAGTTGTTGGCATGATCATGACCATTGATGAATACACAAATATCCTTGGCCCGTAGTGCATGGAATTTGTGGTCGTGACCCTAATGAATATCATTGGCCGTAGTGCAGGGATGATGTGGATTATTTATTAAGCTGAGTCTCAGCGATAAAAGTGATGAAAAACTTTTTAAATCATAAAAGATAGTAGATTTTATTCTCTACTTGACTCTTTTAATGGATTGCTTGATCTGCTGCTGTTAAACTTGATGTTGTTATATTTTATCAGTTTAATACTGTTGAAGGCTAACGATAATTTATTCTGCATTATCTTAGTCATAATATTTCTTACTGGGCTAGTTGAGCTCACCCTTTCTTTCACTGTTCTCTTCAGGAAATGAGAACATAGCATGGACTAGTCAGGGAACAGAGTGACGGTCCAGAGGATAGCATTAGTAGTCCTCACTATTATGTGAAATAGTGTATTAATAATTGTAATGAGGACTTTTTTTGAGTTTGTATAATCTCTAGTAGACAATAATTGTATTCAAACTCACAGTTATGTTTTATCGTATTGTACACGACAGTTGTATTAGTAAGTGGTATTTGAATTATGTACCATGTATCTGACGACCCAAGATGGGTGATGTATACCTAATTTTGGGGGCCTCACAGTTGGTATCAAAGCTTAGGGATATGATCCCTGGCTAAGATGTGAGACTAGAACTAGGAGGGGAGAGACGGGGAAATCCTTCGCTAATATGACCTACTTAAATTTATTTTGTATTTAATTGGTCGGTCAATGTATAGGGATAATATGTGATATGTTAATTAACCCTTATTTTATGGCAGTGTTTGAAAATGGCATCCGAGAATGTTGAGATTATCAATGGAGCACAGGAGACCGTTGAGTCTCCACAGATCAATAATCAGAATAATGTGCAACTAGAGGACAATACTCCTCATGAAAATAATAACACCGATGAAATGGTGAATGATGTGATGGTCAGAGGCTTTATGCAATTAATGCAACAACAGGCTAAGGCAGCTCCTGTCCAAAATGCAGGTAAAAATACTGATAACTCTCGGACGGTCATCGCTAAGCAGTTTAAAGAGCAATTCATGCAACAACGGGAGAAGGCAACTCCTGTTCATAATGCAGGAGGAAACAATGGCAACCCATGGTTGGTCACCGCTAAGCAATTCAAGGAGCTGGGACCACCAGAGTTTTTGGGAAAGCCAGAACCACTTAAGGCGGAGACGTGGTTAAAGCAGATCACCAAGATATTTGATATCTTGGGATGCTCCGAGGAGCAAAAGGTTCCCTTTGCCACCTTTATGTTGTGTGAAGAGGCAGATTACTGGTGGGAATCGGTAAAACATACTCAACCTGCCGTACTGAAGATGTCTTGGGAGAAGTTCTAAGAGCTGTTCAACGACAAATACTTTCCCGAAAGTATTCGTCACATGAAGGAGGTGGAGTTTATCAAATTGGAGCAAAACATAATGATCGTGTCGCAATACGAGGCAAAATTTGTGGAGTTATCCCGGTTTGCTTCCCACTTGGTGGATAATGAAGAGAGAATGACGCGATTATTTTTAAGAGGTTTGAAGCCGGAGATACGTCAACATCTTATTTCTCATAAACTGTGTTTGTATTCAGATGTTGTAAATAGGGCTCAGTTGGTGGAGCGCGATAACGAGTCAACCAAACCAAAAGAGAGCAGCCGGCAAAATGATAATACCGGTGATAACAGTCATCAAAGCGGTGACAATAAGCATGGAGAGAATGAACATGTCAGAAATGGTAACCACTTCGGTAATAATCATGGCCAAAATAATAAGAATGAACATTTCAAGAAGAGAAGGTTCAACAACGATGTAAAGACATCGGTACCAGCACCCGTTTTAAAGGAAGAAGAATGACCACCGGTCGTATGTTTCAAATGCGGACAGGAGGGACACATCCGTCCAAACTGTACGCAGCAGTCCAAAACATGTTTTAATTGCGAAAGAGAAGGTCACCTAACTCGATTTTGTCGTATGATGAAGTCAATTCCAGCTGGGATAATGATGCCAAAGGATGTCCCAGACAATCCAAAGCCGGTAGTTTAAGAGAGAGCGTTTTTTTTTCTCTCGTGACGAGGAACCTGAATAAAATTATCACGGGTAAGTTAATCATAAGCTCTTACGAAGTCTATACCGTGTTAGATACCGGTTCTACTCACTCTTTTATTTCACCTAGTTTTGTTAAATGTTTGTACTCAACTCCGGAGAAGTTAAACTTTGATTTATCTATTGAAACTCCATTGGGAGAAACCTTCGTTACCTCTACTGTTTATAAATCTTATTTGATTCAAATCGACACTTTCACGTTACGTGTTGATCTTGTCTCTTTGAAAATACTTGCCTTTGATGCGATTTTAGGAAACGATTGGTTAACTACTCATCATGTTTTTCGTAAGGTTGTTAGCTTTCATATTCCTAACCAACCTATTATGCGAATTCAAGCAACCAAACCACTAAATTCAATCATTGTCATATCAAGCCATAAGTAAAGAGCCCGATCCTTTTCTTGACTGACTTCCTTGTGTGGAATGCACCGAAGCCAGACTTTCTGTAGGCGACGTCGTGAATGACGATAACAAGTTGATATGTATCATTGTGAGGTGCTATCTAGGTTAAGGGATAGAAGTCACAGTTAGTATCAATGTGACGTACTATCCAAGTCTTGGATGTGAGTAACAGTTTTGAATGATATTTTTATCATTAATAAATCTCTTGACATATTCCTGAAGACTTCTTAGCCTACCCCAGAGCGTGAAATCGAATTTTGTATTGACACCAGTACAAAACCCATTTCTTAAACCCTCAAAATAATTTTTTCAACTAAAACGAAAGTAACATGCACCAAAGACGTTGACTCAAGCTGTTGAAGATTACGATCGTACTATTCAATATCATCATGGAAGAGCGAACGTGGTAGCTGACGTGTTGAGTAGAAGATCGTATGCGTTTACAAGTGCGATGTTGTTAACACAAAGACTCATTTCGTATAACTTGCAAATGATGAAGATAGAGTTAAAGACTTTAGGGACCCACGTGAAGATAACGAATATACGAGTAAAATTGACTTTAATCGATAAAGTTAAAGACGCTCAAGCTACATACCCGAATCTGATGAATGTGAAGAAGAAGGTTCAAGAGGGTGTTATTTTAGAAGCAAGAGTTGCTGAAGAGAGGAAATCTCAACCCTCGATTTAATTGGCCCATTTGAAATCATCGATTGAGTAGGAACTGTGGCTTATAGACTCGTTTTACCGCCAAATATATTGCGTGTTCATAACGTTTTTTTTTTCCGTATCGATGTTACGTAAATATGTGGACGACCCGAACCACATTAATAATTTAGAACCGGACGAGATAGCGGATGATTTAACGTTTGAAGAGATACGTGTTATAATCTTGGATAAGAAGAATCGTATTGAACACTCAAAGGTTATATCTCAAGAGTTAGAATTTGAAGTGAAGTCAAGGTATCCTCACCTGTTCGGCATACAAGGTACGTACGTAAATTTCGAGGGCAAAATTTTATAAGGAGGGGAGATTGTGAAACCCCGGATTTTATGAATAAATAATTAATTTTCTCGAAATAATTTTTTAATATTATGGTGTGAATTTGAGATAATATTATAGTTGTGGGTAGTATTTATAAATTTTGCAAAGTATGCAAGTTGTTATATTATATTCGATTGGTCAGGGAATATTCTTTGTGCCGGAAAATATTCGTACGACGGTACAATTATTGGTGGACCCCACAACGGAATTATTGTCGGATTGAGAAAACGATAAAAATATTTTATTGAAAATACCGGCAGAAGTTTTACTGTTGATACTGTTGAACGACTGGGTAGTAAAAGTACAGTAATACGCGTTGTTGCATAGTAGCACACGTTATTGATTATTGATATTTATGTGAGAAGTCACTCAGTTTGATTCAATTATTGTCGATTAATAATATGAATTATTATAGCGATGATGACGTTTTGTTTTATTGTATTATTAACGTAATAAAACAGAAACATCTTTTTATATAAAACAGAATACTTTATTAAATTTATTCTATAAATAGAATATATTATATTTTATTATGCATAGTGTTGTATAGTGTTTTGCATAGTGTTGCATAGTATTTGCATAGTAAAAATATTTTTATATAAATAGAATATATTATATTTTATTTAAAAGATTTTTCTATAAATATGGACCGTCAGATTAAAGTAAATCAATCTGGACCGTTCATGGATTAGTTACTATGCATTCCATTTTCCTATAAATAGAAGCTCATTCCTTCATTATTTTCTTACGAATTCACTGAACTCTAGAGAGATAAACTATAGAGAGATAGAAGAAAAGCTTTTTGCTACTTAACTTTTCTTTTCCTATATCCAGTTTCTGTTACGGTAATGGATGTTATTCTTTCTTATTCATGAAGAGAACTGTTGTTATTCCATTTCTTATTATTCTGTCGGAATAACCTGTATACGCGGTCTACCCTATACTTGGTAGACATTCTTCTATTATCTGTTGGAACATTCTGTCTGTGTGTTTTACACCGGACCTGGTTCCGTCTTTATTATTATTCCGTTGGAACATCCTGTCTGTGTGTTTTACACCGGACCTGGTTCCGTCTTTATTATTCTGTTGGAACATCCTGTCGGTGCAAATTTTGCCTGAACCTGGTTCCGTTATTATTATTCTGTTGGAATAACCTGTCTATGCGAAGTACCGCATGCATGGTGATTTTGTTGTTATTCCATTCTTTATTATACTCAGTTGGTTAAAGTTTTAACTTCTATACTCCATGAAATTAGTAGAATATCCTTGATATTTGCGCTTCATCCATTATTTTTCATGGAAATATTCTTCTGAGCATTCTTGAATTTTACACTACAAAGCAGTATCATGTTGACAATTTGGACGTTATTAGTTACTGAATAACTTAATTCTTGAACTTGTTTTATTGAATTCTTATATCATTGTCATCATCCTCATGTTTATATTTTTTAAAGTCATCTATGGCCTGTAGAGTATGGATGGACTTGGTATGATTATGACCCGGGATTATTCGGTGTAATCATGACCGTAATGTAACAAGTGATGTGGTAAAAGTCCTCATTGGCCCGTAGTGCATTGATGGACAGTTGTTGGCATGATCATGACCATTGATGAATACACAAATATCCTTGGCCCGTAGTGCATGGAATTTGTGGTCGTGACCCTAATGAATATCCTTGGTCGTAGTGCAGGGATGATGTGGATTATTTATTAAGCTGAGTCTCAGCGATAAAAGTGATGAAAAACTTTTTAAATCATAAAAGATAGTAGATTCTATTCTCTACTTGACTCTTTTAATGGATTGCTTGATCTGCTGCTGTTAAACTTGATGTTGTTATATTTTATCAGTTTAATACTGTTGAAGGCTAACGATAATTTATTTTGCATTATCTTAGTCATAATATTTCTTACTGGGCTAGTTGAGCTCACCCTTTCTTTCACTGTTCTCTTCAGGAAATGAGAACATAACATGGACTAGTCGGGGAACGGAGTGACGGTCCAGAGGATAGCATTAGTAGTCCTCACTATTATGTGAAATAATGTATTAATAATTGTAATGAGGACATCTTTTTGAGTTTGTATAATCTCTAGTAGACAATAATTGTATTCAAACTCACAGTTATGTTTTGTCGTATTGTACACGACAGTTGTATTTGTAAGTGGTATTTGAATTATGTACCATGTATCTGACGACCCAAGATGGGTGATGTATACCTAATTTTGGGGGCCGTCACAGTTGGTATCAAAGCTTAGGGATATGATCCCTGGCTAAGATGTGAGACTAGAACTAGGAGGGGAGAGACGGGGAAATCCTTCGCTAATATGACCTACTTAAATTTATTTTGTATTTAATTGGTCGGTCAAAGTATAGGGATAATATGTGATATGTTAATTAACCCTTATTTTGTGGCAGTGTTTGAAAATGGCATCCGAGAATGTTGAGATTATCAATGGAGCACAGGAGACCGTTGAGTCTCCAAAGATCAATAATCAGGATAATGTGCAACTAGAGGACAATACTCCTCATGAAAATAATAACACCGATGAAATGGTGAATGATGTGATGGTCAGAGGCTTTATGCAATTAATGCAACAACAGGCTAAGGCAGCTCCTGTCCAAAATGCAGGTAAAAATACTGATAACTCTCGGACGATCACCGCTAAGCAGTTTAAGGAGCAATTCATGCAACAACGGGAGAAGGCAACTCCTGTTCATAATGTAGGAGGAAACAATGGCAACCCATGGTTGGTCACCGCTAAGAAATTCAAGGAGCTGGGACCACCAGAGTTTTTGGGAAAGCCAGAACCACTTAAGGCGGAGACGTGGTTAAAGCAGATCACCAAGATATTTGATGTCTTGGGATGCTCCGAGGAGTAAAAGGTTCCCTTTGCCACCTTTATGTTACGTGAAGAGGCAGATTACTGGTGGGAATCGGTAAAACATACTCAACCTGCCGTACTGAAGATGTATTGGGAGAAGTTCTAAGAGCTGTTCAACGACAAATACTTTCCCGAAAGTATTCGTCACATGAAGGAGGTGGAGTTTATCAAATTGGAGCAAAACATAATGATCGTGTCGCAATACGAGGCAAAATTTGCGGAGTTATCCCGGTTTGCTTCCCACTTGGTGGATAATGTAGAGAGAATGACGCGATTATTTTTAAGAGGTTTGAAGCCGGAGATACGTCAACATCTTATTTCTCATAAACTGTGTTTGTATTCAGATGTTGTAAATAGGGCTCAGTTGGTGGAGTGCGATAACGAGTCAACCAAACCAAAAGAGAGCAGCCGGCAAAATGATAATACCGGTGATAACAGTCATCAAAGCGGTGATAATAAGCGTGGAGGGAATCAACATGTCAGAAATGGTAACCACTTCGGTAATAATCATGGCCAAAATAATAAGAATGAACATTTCAAGAAGAGAAGGTTCAACAATGATGTAAAGACATCGGTACCAGCACCCGTTTTAAAGGAAGAAGAACGACCACCGGTTGTATGTTTCAAATGCGGACAGGAGGGACACATCAGTCCAAACTGTACGCAGCAGTCCAAAACATGTTTTAATTACGGAAGAGAAGGTCACCTAACTCAATTTTGTCGTATGATGAAGTCAATTCCAGCTGGGATAATGATGCCAAAGGATGTCCCAGACAATCCAAAGCCGGTAGTTTAAGAGAGAGCGTTTTTTTTTCTCTCGTGACGAGGAACCTGAATAAAATTATCACGGGTAAGTTAATCATAAGCTCTTACGAAGTCTATACCGTGTTAGATACCGGTTCTACTCACTCTTTTATTTAACCTAGTTGTGTTTAATATTTGTACTCAACTCTGAAGAAGTTAAACTTTGATTTATCTATTGAAACTCCATTGGAAGAAACCTTCGTTACCTCCAATGTTTATAAATCTTATTTGATTCAAATCGACACTTTCACGTTACGAGTTAATCTTGTCTCTTTGAAAATACTTGCCTTTGATGCAATTTTAGGAAACGATTGGTTAACTACTCATCATGTTTTTCGTAAGGTTGTTAGCTTTCATATTCCTAACCAACCTATTATGCGAATTCAAGCAACCAAACCACTAAATTCAATCATTGTCATATCAAGCCATAAGTAAAGAGCCCGATCCTTTTGTTGATGACTTCCTTGTGTGGAATGCACCGAAGCCAGACTTTCTGTAGGCGACGTCGTGAATGACGATAACAAGTTGATAGGTATCATTGTGAGGTGCTATCTAGGTTAAGGGATAGAAGTCACAGTTGGTATCAATGTGACGTACTATCCAAGTCTTGGATGTGAGTAACAGTTTTGAATGATATTTTTATCATTAATAAATCTCTTGACATATTCCTGAAGACTTCTTAGCCTACCCCAGAGCGTGAAATCGAATTTTGTATTGACACCAGTACAAAACCCATTTCTTAAACCCTCAAAATAATTTTTTCAACTAAAACGAAAGTAACATGCACCAAAGACGTTGACTCAAGCTGTTGAAGATTACGATCGTACTATTCAATATCATCATGGAAGAGCGAACGTGGTAGCTGACATATTGAGTAGAAGATCGTATGTGTTTACAAGTGCGAAGTTGTTAACACAAAGACTCATTTCGTATAACTTGCAAATGATGAAGATAGAGTTAAAGACTTTAGGGACCCACGTGAAGATAACGAATATACGTGTAAAATTGACTTTAATCGATAAAGTTAAAGACGCTCAAGCTACATACCCGAATCTGATGAATGTGAAGAAGAAGGTTCAAGAGGGTGTTATTTTAGAAGCAAGAGTTGCTGAAGAGAGGAAATCTCAACCCTCGATTTAATTGGCCCATTTGAAATCCTCGATTGAGTAGGAACTATGGCTTATAGACTCGTTTTACCGCCAAATATATTGCGTGTTCATAACGTTTTTTTTTCGTATCGATGTTACGTAAATATGTTGACGACCCGAACCATATTATTAATTTAGAACTGGACGAGATAGCAGATGATTTAACGTTTGAAGAGATACGTGTTACAATCTTGGATAAGAAGAATCGTATTGAACACTCAAAGGTTATATCTCAAGAGTTAGAATTTGAAGTGAAGTCAAGGTATCCTCACTTGTTCGGCATACAAGGTACGCACGTAAATTTCGAGGGCAAAATTTCATAAGGAGGGGAGATTGTGAAACCCCAGATTTTATGAATAAATAATTAATTTTCTCGAAATAATTTTTTAATATTATGGTGTGAATTTGAGATAATATTATAGTTGTGGGTAGTATTTATAAATTTTGCAAAGTATGCAAGTTGTTATATTATATTCGATTGGTCAATGAATATTCTTTGTGCCAGAAAATATTCGTACGACGGTACAATTATTGGTGGACCCCACAACGGAATTATTGTCGGATTGAGAAAACGATAAAAATATTTTATTGAAAATAACGGCAGAAGTTTTACCGTTGATACTGTTGAACTACTGGATAGTAAAAGTACAGTAATACGCGTTGTTGCATAGTAGCACACGTTATTGATTATTGATATTTATGTGAGAAGTCGCTCAGTTTGATTCAATTATTGTCGATTAATAATATGAATTATTATAGCGATGATGACGTTTTGTTTTATTCGTATTATTAACGTAATAAAACAGAAACATCTTTTTATATAAAACAGAATACTTTATTAAAGTTATTCTATAAATAGAATATATTATATTTTATTATGCATAGTGTTACATAGTATTTTGCATAGTGTTGCATAATATTTGCATAGTAAAAATCTTTTTATATAAATAGAATATATTATATTTTATTTAAAAGATTTTTCTTTAAATATGGACCGTCAGATTAAAGCAAATCAATCTGGACCGTTCATGGATTAGTTACTATGCATTCCATTTTCCTATAAATAGAATCTTATTCCTTCATTATTTTCTTACGAATTCACTGAACTCTAGAGAGATAAACTATAGAGAGATAGAAGAAAAGCTTTTTGCTACTTAACTTTTCTTTTCCTATATCCAGTTTCTGTTACGGTAAGGGGTGTTATTCTTTCTTATTCATGAAGAGAACTGTTGTTATTCCATTTCTTATTATTCTGTTGGAATAACCTGTATACGCGGTCTACCCTATACTTGGTGACATTCTTCTATTATTCTGTAGGAACATCCTGTCTGTGTGTTTTACACCGTACCTGGTTCCGTCTTTATTATTATTCCGTTGGAACATCCTGTCTGTGTGTTTTACACCGGACCTGGTTCCGTCTTTATTATTCTGTTGGAACATCCTGTCGGTGCAAATTTTGCCTGACCTGGTTCCGTTATTATTATTCTGTTGGAATAACATGTCTATGCGAAGTACCGCATGCATGGTGATTTCTGTTGTTATTCCATTCTTTATTATACTCAGTTGGTTAAAGTTTTGACTTCTATACTCCATGAAATTAGTAGAATATCCTTGATATTTGCGCTTCATCCAGTATTTTCATGGAAATATTCTTCTGAGCATTCTTGAATTTTACACTACAAAGCAGTATCATGTTGACAATTTGGACGTTATTAGTTACTGAATAACTTAATTCTTGAACTTGTTTTATTGAATTCTTATATCATTGTCATCATCCTCATGTTTATATTTTTTAAAGTCATCTATGGCCTGTAGAGCATGGATGGACTTGGTATGATTATGACCAGGGATTATTCGGTGTAATCATGACCGTAATGTAACAAGTGATGTTGTAAAAGTCCTCATTGGCCCGTAGTGCATTGATGGACAGTTGTTGGCATGATCATGACCATTGATGAATACACAAATATCATTGGCCCGTAGTGCATGGAATTTGTGGTCGTGACCCTAATGAATATCCTTGGCCGTAGTGTAGGGATGATGTGGATTATTTATTAAGCTGAGTCTCAGCGATAAAAGTGATGAAAAACTTTTTAAATCATAAAAGATAGTAGATTCTATTCTCTACTTGACTCTTTTAATGGATTGCTTGATCTGCTGCTGTTAAACTTGATGTTGTTATATTTTATCAGTTTAATACTGTTGAAGGCTAACGATAATTTATTTTGCATTATCTTAGTCATAATATTTCTTACTGGGCTAGTTGAGCTCACCCTTTCTTTCACTGTTCTCTTCAGGAAATGAGAACATAACATGGACTAGTCGGGGAACGGAGTGACGGTCCAGAGGATAGCATTAGTAGTCCTCACTATTATGTGAAATAGTGTATTAATAATTGTAATGAGGACACTTTTTGAGTTTGTATAATCTCTAGTAGACAATAATTGTATTCAAACTCACAGTTATGTTTTGTCGTATTGTACACGACAGTTGTATTAGTAAGTTGTATTTGAATTATGTACAATGTATCTGACGACCCAAGATGGGTGATGTATACCTAATTTTGGGGGCGTCACAGTTGGTATCAAAGCTTAGGGATATGATCCCTGGCTAAGATGTGAGACTAGAACTAGTAGGGGAGAGACGGGGAATTCCTTCGCTAATATGACATACTTAAATTTATTTTGTATTTAATTGGTCGGTCAAAGTATAGGGATTATATGTGATATGTTAATTAACCCTTGTTTTGTGGCAGTGTTTAAAAATGGCATCCGAGAATGTTGAGATTATCAATGGAGCACAGGAGACCGTTGAGTCTCTACTGATCAATAATCTGGATAATGTGCAACTAGAGGACAATACTCTTCATGAAAATAATAACACCGATAAAATGGTGAATGATGGGATGGTCAGAGGCTTTATGCAATTCATACAACAACAGTCTAAGGCAGCTCCTGTCCAAAATGCAGGTAGAAATACTGATAACTCTCGGACGGTCACCGCTAAGCAATTTAAGGAGCAATTCATGCAACAACGGGAGAAGGCAGCTCCTGTTCATAATGCAGGAGGAAACAATGGCAACCCATGGTTGGTCACCGCTAAGCAATTCAAGGAGCTGGGACCACCAGAGTTTTTGGGAAAGCCAGAACCACTTAAGGCGGAGACGTGTTTAAAGAAGATCACCAAGATATTTGATGTCTTGGGATGCTCCGAGGAGCAAAAGGTTCCCTTTGCCACCTTTATGTTACGTGAAGAGACAGATTACTGGTGGGAATCGGTAAAACATACTCAACCTTCCGTACTGAAGATGTCTTGGGAGAAGTTCCAAGAGCTGTTCAACGACAAATACTTTCCCGAAAGTATTCGTCAAATGAAGGAGGTGGAGTTTATCAAACTGGAGCAAAACATAATGATCGTGTCGCAATACGAGGCAAAATTTGCGGAGTTATCCCGGTTTGCTTCCCACTTGGTGGATAATGAAGAGAGAATGACGCGATTATTTTTAAGAGGTTTGAAGCCGGAGATACGTCAACATCTTATTTCTCATAAACTGTGTTTGTATTCAGATGTTGTAAATAGGGCTCAGTTGGTGGAGCGCGATAATGAGTCAACCAAACCAAAAGAGAGCAGCCGGCAAAATGATAATACCGGTGATAACAGTCATCAAAGAGGTGATAATAAGCATGGAGGGAATCAACATGTCAGAAATGGTAACCACTTCGGTAATAATCATGGCCAAAATAATAAGAATGGACAATTCAAGAAGAGAATGTTCAATAATGATGTAAAGACGTCGGTACCAGCACCCGTTTTAAAGGAAGAAGAACGACCACCGATCGTATATTTCAAATGCGGACAGGAGGGACACATCCGTCCAAACTGTACGCAGCAGTCCAAAGCATGTTTTAATTGCGGAAGAGAAGGTCACCTAGCTCGATTTTGTCGTATGATGAAGTTAATTCCAGCTGGGATAATGATGCCAAAAGATGTCCCAGACAATCCAAAGCCGGTAGTTTAAGAGAGAGCGTTTTTTTTTCTCTCGTGACGAGGAACCTGAATAAAATTATCACGGGTAAGTTAATCATAAGCTCTTACGAAGTCTATACCGTGTTAGATACCGGTTCTACTCACTCTTTTATTTCACCTAGTTATGTTAAATGTTTGTACTCAACTCCGGAGAAGTTGAACTTTGATTTATCTATTGAAACTCCATTGGGAGAAACCTTCGTTACCTCTACTATTTATAAATCTTATTTGATTCAAATCGACACTTTCACGTTACGTGTTGATCTTGTCTCTTTGAAAATACTTTCCTTTGATGCGATTTTAGGAAACGATTGGTTAACTACTCATCATGTTTTTCGTAAGATTGTTAGCTTTCATATTCCTAACCAACCTATTATGCGAATTCAAGCAACCAAACCACTAAATTCAATCATTGTCATATCAAGCCATAAGTAAAGAGCCCGATCCTTTTGTTGACGACTTCCTTGTGTGGAATGCACCGAAGCCAGACTTTCTGTAGGCCACGTCGTGAATGACGATAACAAGTTGATATGTATCATTGTGAGGTGCTATCTAGGTTAAGGGATAGAAGTCATAGTTGGTATCAATGTGACGTACTATCCAAGTCTTGGATGTGAGTAACAGTTTTGAATGATATTTTTATCATTAATAAATCTCTTGACATATTCCTGAAGACTTCTTAGCCTACCCCAGAGCGTGAAATCGAATTTTGTATTGACACCAGTACAAAACCCATTTCTTAAACCCTCAAAATAATTTTTTCAACTAAATCGAAAGTAACATGCACCAAAGACGTTGACTCAAGCTGTTGAAGATTACGATCGTACTATTCAATATCATAATGGAAGAGCGAACGTGGTAGCTGACGTGTTGAGTAGAAGATCGTATGCGTTTACAAGTGCGAAGTTGTTAACACAAAGACTCATTTCGTATAACTTGCAAATGATGAAGATAGAGTTGAAGACTTTAGGGACCCACGTGAAGATAACGAATATACGAGTAAAATTGACTTTAATCGATAAAGTTAAAGACGCTCAAGCTACATACCCGAATCTGATAAATGTGAAGAAGAAGGTTCAAGAGGGTGTTATTTTAGAAGCAAGAGTTGCTGAAGAGAGGAAATCTCAACCCTCGATTTAATTGGCCCATTTGAAATCCTCGATTGAGTAGGAACTGTGGCTTATAGACTCGTTTTACCGCCAAATATATTGCGTGTTCATAACGTTTTTTTTTCGTATCAATGTTACGTAAATATGTGGACGACCCGAACCATATTATTAATTTAGAACTGGACGAGATAGCGGATGATTTAACGTTTGAAGAGATACGTGTTACAATCTTGGATAAGAAGAATCGTATTGAACACTCAAAGGTTATATCTCAAGAGTTAGAATTTGAAGTGAAGTCAAGGTATCCTCACTTGTTCGGCATACAAGGTACGCACGTAAATTTCGAGGGCAAAATTTCATAAGGAGGGGAGATTGTGAAACCCCAGATTTTATGAATAAATAATTAATTTTCTCGAAATAATTTTTTAATATTATGGTGTGAATTTGAGATAATATTATAGTTGTGGGTAGTATTTATAAATTTTGCAAAGTATGCAAGTTGTTATATTATATTCGATTGGTCAATGAATATTCTTTGTGCCAGAAAATATTTGTACGACGGTACAATTATTGGTGGACCCCACAACGGAATTATTGTCGGATTGAAAAAACGATAAAAATATTTTATTGAAAATAACGGCAGAAGTTTTACCGTTGATACTGTTGAACTACTGGATAGTAAAAGTACAGTAATACGCGTTGTTGCATAATAGCACACGTTATTGATTATTGATATTTATGTGAGAAGTCGCTCAGTTTGATTCAATTATTGTCGATTAATAATATGAATTATTATAGCGATGATGACGTTTTGTTTTATTTGTATTATTAACGTAATAAAACAGAAACATCTTTTTATATAAAACAGAATACTTTATTAAAGTTATTCTATAAATAGAATATATTATATTTTATTATGCATAGTGTTACATAGTGTTTTGCATAGTGTTGCATAATATTTGCATAGTAAAAATCTTTTTATATAAATAGAATATATTATACTTTATTTAAAAGATTTTTCTTCAAATATGGACCGTCAGATTAAAGTAAATCAATCTGGACCGTTCATGGATTAGTTACTATATATTCCATTTTCCTATAAATAGAATCTTATTCCTTCATTATTTTCTTACGAATTCACTGAACTCTAGAGAGATAAACTATAGAGAGATAGAAGAAAAGCTTTTTGCTACTTAACTTTTCTTTTCCTATATCCAGTTTCTGTTACGGTAAGGGGTGTTATTCTTTCTTATTCATGAAGAGAACTGTTGTTATTCCATTTCTTATTATTCTGTTGGAATAACCTGTATACGCGGTCTACCCTATACTTGGTGACATTCTTCTATTATTCTGTAGGAACATCCTGTCTGTGTGTTTTACACCGTACCTGGTTCCGTCTTTATTATTATTCCGTTGGAACATCCTGTCTGTGTGTTTTACACCGGACCTGGTTCCGTCTTTATTATTCTGTTGGAACATCCTGTCGGTGCAAATTTTGCCTGACCTGGTTCCGTTATTATTATTCTGTTGGAATAACCTGTCTATGCGAAGTACCGCATGCATGGTGATTTCTGTTGTTATTCCATTCTTTATTATACTCAGTTGGTTAAAGTTTTGACTTCTATACTCCATGAAATTAGTAGAATATCCTTGATATTTGCGCTTCATCCAGTATTTTCATGGAAATATTCTTCTGAGCATTCTTGAATTTTACACTACAAAGCAGTATCATGTTGACAATTTGGACGTTATTAGTTACTAAATAACTTAATTCTTGAACTTGTTTTATTGAATTCTTATATCATTGTCATCATCCTCATGTTTATATTTTTTAAAGTCATCTATGGCCTGTAGAGCATGGATGGACTTGGTATGATTATGACCCGGGATTATTCGGTGTAATCATGACCGTAATGTAACAAGTGATGTGGTAAAAGTCCTCATTGGCCCGTAGTGCATTGATGGACAGTTGTTGGCATGATCATGACCATTGATGAATACACAAATATCCTTGGCCCGTAGTGCATGGAATTTGTGGTCGTGACCCTAATGAATATCCTTGGCCGTAGTGCAGGGATGATGTGGATTATTTATTAAGCTGAGTCTCAGCGATAAAAGTGATGAAAAACTTTTTGGGTTAAGTTCAGATGACCACTTGAGGTTTGAGCGGTTTCCCACTTAACCACCTGTAGTCAGTAAAGCTACATTTAGACTCCTGACTTTTTGAGTTAAAGTGAAAAAGTGCTTTCCGTCTTAACTCCGTTACTTTATTTGGCTAAAGACTTGATTACCCTCACTTTAAAACACCCAGCTATAAAATCATTTATAAAAATACCCAACTGTTCATCTCTCTCTCTCTCTCTGTTTTTCTAACAAACAAAAAAATTCAATAATATCCACTGATCTTCAGTGATTATAATTCCAAGTTCAGTAAAGAAAACTTCAACAATCTCCACCGATCTTCGGTGATTATAATTCCAAATTCAGTAAAGCAAATGCAACCAAATTTGACATAAATCAAGAAAAAACTAAGAAAAGCAAATTCAATCCCAGCTAATCTAAACAACAAATGACGAAATGCATACATTTAACAACTGAGGGTAATCATTAATTACCCTCGAATTCACATCAAAATAAAAAAATTTAGAAGAACAAAATGCATACATTTACATCAAATCGAGCAATTCAAGAACTCTTCAAACTAAAATAAAATAAAAAAGAACATGTGTATACCAAATTACCAATCAAAAAAAAATAACAACTAAATTTGAACAACGAAATTCTGAGTTTCAACAATGTCACAATTTCATCAACATTCTCCCAAATGGGTCTAATTGGGTCTTCAAAATTAGAAGGAAAAAAAGAAGAGGAAATTTTCAGGAACACAAGCACAAGCAGACCAGTCTTTCAGCAGCTTTTAGTAATATAGAAGTTCCTTGAAGAAGCACAAGCAGCTCTCAGCAACATTTAGTAAACTGTTTTTGTAACATTAACACCTGCGTATTGATTAAAAATTCATATAATTGTACAAACAGACCAGTCCACAGTAATTTACTTACAAAGGGGAGTTTGAGTTTCATATACTAGGGAATTTGAGTTTCATCCAAAATAAGAAAGAGAAAATGACCTTGGATTTTGTCCAGTCGTCATGGATACGTTGTTCAACGGAGATCGCCGGAAAAGGTATTCCGTCTACTCGACATGTACACTTCCATCGCCAGTAACTGGCCGGGGATTGAGTCGATCTTCTCGTTCGAATCAATCTCTGTTGTCTGATCTCAAGCCCTCAACACGCTGATCAAAATCGCCGACTCGATCAGAACAGAGATAACCGAGTTTGAGTCGTCGATTCAAAAGTTGCCAAATCAAAGTAGCCAATCGCCGGAGTCGGAGCCGGCATTCATCATCTGAATATTAAGAATAAATCAGATCCGAAACGAATCCCTCACTCCTAACATCTCAAACCCAGAAAACCTCCAAGATCCGAACATCAAAACCAAAACCCAAAACCTATCATCGCCACAAAATTTCGGGAAGGTTCCAACAAGAAGCAACAGTGAACTAATTTTGCTGTTAAAAAGTGAAGATTTTGAAATTTGAAGGAGAAGAGGGAGTGGGTAAGATGGTGATCAGTTATGTGAGGAAGAGGCTGTGATGAAGAGGGTGGAGTCTGGAAGAGTCTGGTTCAGACATTTTTGGGTGAGAAATGAGAGAGAGAGGGGAAGCATGGTTTGAAGAGTGAGAAATAAGAGAAGGGGGTATTTCAGACATTTACTAGGTGGTCATCTGAACTTAACCCAAACTTTTTAAATCATAAAAGATAGTAGATTTTATTCTCTACTTGACTCTTTTAATGGATTGCTTGATCTGTTGTTGTTAAACTTGATGTTGTTATATTTTATCAGTTTAATACTGTTGAAGGCTAACGATAATTTATTCTGCATTATCTTAGTCATAATATTTCTTACTGGGCTAGTTGAGCTCACCCTTTCTTTCACTGTTCTCTTCAGGAAATGAGAACATAGCATGGACTAGTCGGGGAACGGAGTGACGGTCCAGAGGATAGCATTAGTAGTCCTCACTATTATATGAAATAGTGTATTAATAATTGTAATGATGACTCTTTTTGAGTTTGTATAATCTCTAGTAGACAATAATTGTATTCAAACTCACAGTTATGTTTTATCGTATTGTACACGACAGTTGTATTAGTAAGTTATATTTGAATTATGTACCATGTATCTGACGACCCAAGATGGGTGATGTATACCTAATTTTGGGGGCGTCACAAAATTAATCTTTGGCTTACGTGCATAGATGGACTTGGTATGATTATGACCATGGATTATTCGGTATAATCATGACCGTAATGTGACGAATGATGTGGTGAAAGTCCTCAGTGGCCTGTAGTGCATTGATGGACAGTTGTTGGTATGATTATGACTAGGGATTATTCGGTATAGTCATGACCATTGATGATTTAATGAATATCCTTGGCTGTGGTGTAGGGATGATTCGATTTTATTTATTAAGCTGAGTCTCAGCGATAAAGTTGATGAAAAACTTTTTAAATCATAGAAGATAGTAGATTTTATGCTCTACTTGACTCTTCTAATGGATTGCTTATTTCCGCTGCAGTTATTGATCTAAAACTTGTTGTCTATTTTATTCTATCAGTTGTTATACTGTTGAAGGCTAAGGATAATTTATTCTGCATTATATTAGTCATAATATTTCTTACTGGGCTAGTTGAGCTCACCCTTTCTTTCATTGTTCTCTTCAGGAAATGAGAATATAGCTGGGATGAGTTGGGGAATGGAGTAATGGTCCAGTATAAATGGCTTTAGTAGTCCTCACCATTCTACGGAATAATGTGATAATAATTGTAATGAGGACACCATTGAGTGTGGATATTGTCTAGATGACAATATTCTTGTTTAAACTCTCAGCTATGTTTTGTCGTATTTTACACGACTGTTGTATAATTAAGTTGTATTTGAATTTATGTACCATGTATCTGGCGACTCAAGATGGGTGATGTATACCTGTTTTGGGGGCGTCACAAGAGCGTTTGTCGTAACCTCCCAAGAAGCGAGGAATCCAAACGAGGTGATCACGGGGAAGCTAATCATAAACTCTAGCGAAGTTTATAGTTTATTTGATACCGGTTCTACCCATTCCTTTATTTCTCCTACTTGCGCTCAACGTTTAAATTTGACTCCGAAGAAATTAGACTTTGACTTATCTGTTAAAACTCCGTTGGTAGAAACCTTCATTACATACACGGTTTATAAGTCTTGTTTGATTCAAATCGGTAACCGTACGTTACCTGTCGATCTTATTTCTTTAAAAATTCTTGCATTTGATGTGATTTTAGGGGTTGATTGGTTAACTACTCATCATGCTAAAATCGATTGTTTTCGTAAGGTTGTTAGCTTTTATATTCCTAACCAACCTATTATGCGAAATCAAGCAACCAAACCACTAAAATCAATCACTGTCATATCAATTCATAAACCTATTCGTTTATTGAAAAACGGATGTCAAGCTTTTTTAGCCCATGTCACGAATTTAAATAAAGATATGTCAGATTTGAATGATATTTCTATTGTTAATAAATTTCCTGACGTATTCCCTGAAGAACTTCCTGGCCTACACCCAAAGCGTGAAATTAAATTTTGTATCGACCTTGAATCCGGTACAAAACCCATTTCCAAAGCCCCATATCGAATGGCTCCTATTGAACTTCAGGAGTTAAAAACCCAACTATAGGAATTGTTAGACATCAGTTTCATTCGTCCTAGTACGTCTCCTTGGGGTGCTCTTATTATATTCATGAAGAAGAAAGATGTAAGTATGCGACTTTGTATTGATTATCGGGAGTTGAATTATGTCACCATCAAAAATAGGTACCCGTTGCCTCGCATTGATGACCTGTTTGACCAGTTACAAGGAGCCAAATTATTTTCAAAGATTGATATTCGTTCCGGATATCATCAGTTGAAGATTAAAACTGATGACATTCCAAAGACTGCTTTCAGAACTCGGTACGGGCATTATAAATTCCTAGTCATGTCTTTTGGATTGACGAATGCTCCTGTTGCCTTCATGGATATGATGAATCGAATATTCAAGGAATATTTGGATCACTTTGTGGTCGTCTTTATTGATGACATCCTCATATACTCCAAAACCCGCGAAGACCATGAGCAACACTTGAGGCTGATACTCCAAAAGCTTCGTGAAAACAAACTTTATGCCAAGTTGAAGAAATGCGAGTTCTGGCTTGAGGAAGTTGCATTCCTTGGGCACGTGATATCAAATCATGGAATATCTGTTGACCCGATAAATATTGAATTAATTCAAAGCTGGGAGTAACCTAAGTCAGTGACCGAAGTACGTAGCTTTCTCGGCTTAGCTGGTTATTATCGGAGATTCGTAGAAGGGTTTTCTTGAATCGCTACTCCATTAACTCAGCTGACTCGAAAAGATACAAAATTCAGTTGGATCTAGGAATGTGAAAAGAGTTTTCAAGAACTCAAGAGGAGACTCATTTCAGCATCTGTTCTGACAATACAATCTGGCTCGGAGGGATTTGTCATCTATAGTGATGCTTCAGGCAAAGGGTTAGGATGTGTTCTCATGCAACATGGGAAAGTTATAGCCTATGCCTCGCAACAACACAAAGAATATGAGATGAATTATCCTACTCATGATCTAGAGTTGGCAGCAGTCATTTTTGCGCTTAAGATTTGGAGGCATTACCTGTATGCAGAGAAGGTGGAGATCTATACGGATCATAAAAGCCTCAAATATTTCTTCACTCAAAAGGAACTCAACATGCGGCAACGATGATGGCTTGAGTTATTGAAAGATTATGATCATACCATCCAGCTGATGCATTGAGTAGAAGATCATATGCGGGTACGAGTGCAATATTGTCAACGTAAAGACCCATTTTGTATGACTTGAAAAGGATGGAAATAGAGTTAAAGACTCCAGGGACCAATGTGATGATGGCGAATATACGAGTAGAATCGACTTTAATCGATAAAGTTAAAGTTGCTCAAACTACAGACCTGGAGCTGATGCGTATGAAGAAGAAAGTTCAAGAAGGTGCTATTCCGGAAGTAAGAATCGATGAAAAAGGAATACTTTGAGTCAACTCCAGACTTTGTGTTCTTAACGATTCTAACTTGAAGTATAAAATCATGATGGAAGTGCACAACACACCGTTTGCAATCCATCCTGGGAGTACCAAAATGTATCGTGCTCTTCGACATACATTTTGGTGGAGCAATATGAAGAGAGAGATAGCAGGGTTTATCTCAAGGTGTCTAACTTGTCAACGAGTCAAGGCGGAGAATCAAGTACCAAAAGGTCCATTGCAACCACTTGAAATTCTAGAAAGGAAGTGGGAGCACATTACCATGGATTTCGTTACTAGTCTTCCAAAGGTTTCTCAAGGCATAGATGCAATTTGGGTCATTGTTGATAGATTGACCAAGTCTGCTCATTTCTTACCTATACGAGAAACTTATACACTTGAACGTCTAGCTAGTATGTACATAAACGAGATCGTAAGATTGCATGGTATACCAGTATCCATAGTTTCTGATTGAGACCTAAGATTCACTTCAAGATTTTAGGTTAGTTTGCAAAAAGCTATGGGCACGAATTTACAATTTAGTTCGGCATATCATCCTCAAAAGGATGGGCAGTCAGAAAGGACTATTCAAACTCTTGAAGATTTATTAAGACTCTGTGTCCTTGACTTCAAAGAAAGTTGGGACAAGTTCTTACCATTGGTGGAGTTTTCCTACAATAATAGTTACCAAGCAAGTATTGACATGGCTCCATTTGAGGCGTTGTATGAAAGAAAGTGTTGTTTTCCAGTATGTTGGGATGAGGTGGGTGAAACAATGTTGTTGGGACCGAATTTGGTACGTATGACTACGAAAAAGATTCTGTGACAACCCGATATTTTCTATATAAATAAATCATAAATTTTGCGTATAAATTTTTTTTATTATTTAAAAGATGAGGATTTGTACAAGATTATGTGTATATGTATTTATGTGGTAAATAAAAATATATTTATTACATAAATATTTACAAGTAAATTTATTTTAGAATTATTGATTATTATAAAGTATATTCTTATAATAATTAATTTTAAGATAGAAATGTTTTTATTAATTATTTTCCATGAATATATAATCATATATTATTTAAATAATATATGAAGTGATTTTTAGAATAAATATAATAATTATTTTATTATATGAATTTTAGTACAGATTATTAAGTTAATTATTTTACCTTAAATATTAAGGTTATATATGAAAGAATAATCAGATATGGAATCCAAACCCTAATTTTGGATTATTGTCAAGGTATGAGAATAATAATATAATATTAATTATATTTTAATTTTTCAGTGCTATGAATATGTACTGTATTTCTGTATTGATAATGGTTGGTCAATTACGGTGTATTATGATCAAACCGTAGTAATAATGTTAAACCCTAATTTGATATCCAAATTAGAGTGCAAGATTGTTTTATAAGTATGTTATATAATTTGTGACATGTATTAAATGTATTAATTAGGTAAACCCTAATTAAAATTCTAGAAAACCCTAATATTTAGAAAACCCTAATTTTAATTTGGTAACCCTAATTACCAAAAGAATAAACTTTAATTGCTAAATTAGCAAAGTTAATTATAATTAGATATATTAAACCCTAGTGTTACTTTAAAAGGTAATTAGAAAATTAATCATAATTTTGAAACCCTAATTTCAAAATTTTAGAAACTAAAATTTATTTAATTTTTTATTTAATTTTATTATTTTTGTACAAACCCTAATTGTTAAATTCTACAAATGCTATCTACTAAACCTTAGGGTTAAACCCTAAGGGTCAAACCCTAAGGGTTTGGCAAGATTACATTAATGCCATTAAAATGATTTACCAATTGACCATTATACCCTTTTTAGCATTAAAGAAGCTAGCTTGTAGGTTTTGACAAATTGGTGAAGTTGTTGGCCAACTCCTAACCACTCCCTTGATAGAAAATGGACAGCACTCAAGCCCTAATCATCCAATTCATGTATCTTGTTGTCTATAAATAGATTGGGAGAGAGAGAAAATTCACTTTGGAAGCTTTATTTTGCACAACCCATAACCAACCCTCATTTTTCTCTCAAACCCACGAAATATAGTAGTATTCTAGACCCATTATCAAGCCCCACGAAGTCCCATAGTAAATTAGTAACATAAGATCAAGTATTGGATCAAGAAAGGTATAAAGCCCTAGTTCAAAATCTGTCCAAATTTTTGTGTTAGATGTTAGTTTTTTGTGTTATATATGTTGGTTATAGTATATAATGATGATTTGGGTTAGTATTTGATAGATCCATAACATTTAAATGCACGAAATTGGTATTTTCAAAAATCTGAGAAAGTGGTTTTCTGTTGTCTGACATCAAATGTCAGGGGCTGTAGATCGTTGTGTATTTATTATTTTTGTTGTTTAAGTGTTTAAAATTGTAGCCTTGTATGATATATTTAATTTGAAAGTGGATTCACTGTCATTGGATGTCTAGATCATAAGATATTGATGGTCAAAGGTCGTTGACCGACCATGACTAAGTGATTTCTGGGTAACCCAGAAATCCTTTAAGTCTGTCTGACAAGTTTTTTTTAAGCCTTGATCTTGCTTCTGTTAGTTATTTTGTTGTTATTTTTGTAATAGAATCGTAATACGTCAAGTGGACTAGATATGTATGCTTATAGATCACTTACAGGATTAACAGAATAGTAGTAGTGGATCGGTCAAACCAAGCAGAAGATCATGGAATCGATTTTCTGGGCAACCCAGAAAACTGATGACCATGTCTTCTGACATGGTTTGACTGGAGCAGATCTCATGATTGAAATGTTGTTACGGTGATATTTGGTAATGAATCTATAGCTGGTTATGTTGTCTACAATCTGAAAGCCTAAGATCACAAATCAGGTTCATGTGTTGCAAGTTATAAAGATCGAAAGAAGGCAGTATGAACTGTTCTTCATTTCTGGAAATCCCAGAAATGAAGAACAGCTCTGACAAGGTTTTAGGAAGGCTAGATCTCGTTTATTTGATTTAGTATGGTCATGATTGTTGTTGTAGTATTAAGTGTTACACTAGTACTACATGCTCTAATTCATAGTTAGTCCAGAATCACACTACACTGAATTATTGATGGTCAAACGTTACACCTTGCACACTGACGAAGAATTTCTGGGTTTATGTAAGAACACCAAGAACACCTATAGCGACGGTTCTGTCGCTATAAGTGGTCTTTAGTGACAGATATTAATTAAATTTTCGAAAATTATTAAATAAATAGAAAAAAGTAGTTTTTAATTATTAAAAATACAAAATAAATTATTAAAAATTATTTTAAATTCTGAAAATTAGTTTTTAATTATTTTAAATATATTTCATAAATATTTAATATTTTTGGAATATTAAAAGTATTTAATTTATTTAATTATAATATTAAATAAATTATTTAAAAATGATTTTAATATTTAAAAAATCATTTAAAATTATATTATGATATAAGAAAATAATTTAAGTTATTTTTGATAACTTTTAATATTATGTGATAATTTTCATTAATAAATTAATATTAATGATAATTAAGTTATTTATTAAAAAAATTAAATAAATGAATTAAAAATGATTTTATTATATTAAAAATCATTTTAAATAATGATAAAGTATTTAAAAATATTTTAAGTTATAAAATATAACTTTTAATATTTAAAGGTAAAATTAATTAATTATTAATGATATTAAAGTTATTTAATAATTATATTAAATAATTTAGTTTAAAAATGATTTTAATATTATAATAATCATTTTAAATGAAAATAAAGTGTTTAAAGATATTTTAAGTTATAAAATATAACTTTTAATATTTAAAGGATAATTTTATTAATATTTTAACATTAATGATATTTATTGATTAATGGTATTAAATTTATTTAATAGTTATATTAAATAAATAGTTTAAAAATGGTTTCATTTATTTAAAAATCATTTCAAAAGGATATTAATGATTTAAAAATATTTTAAGTTATAATTATGACTTTTAATATTTGGATAAATAGTTCATTAATATTTAAATATTAATGGTAATTATTTAATAATAATTTTAGATCTTTAAAAATCAATTAAAGGTAATATAAATGTTTTAAAAATATTTTGAGTTATTATACATAACTTTAATATTTTGGAAATGATTTCATTAATAGTTTAATATTAATGATAATAGAATTGTTTGATATTTAAATCATTTAATAATGATTCTGATATTTAAAAATTTATGGTAAATGGTAATAATTCTTTTATAATTATTATAAGGTCATGAAAAATAATACGATTGTTGTTTAAGTTATCTATTTGGATATTGAGATACAGAATAGATTATCAGACTCGATAATTATCTGATATGGCTGTCGATACGCCAACATGTTTTAGAAATTAATCGGAACTTAGATATGTTGATTTGTTAACTGTTTATTTGTGATTCAATGGTTGTTAAAGTTGAGCGACAATGAGATTTAGGAATGAGTTGATGTTAGTTTGTGAAGCCATGATTGTTGAACATATGTGATAAGGTGACTAGGAATTGGCTGACTGCAATAGGCAGTATTATGTGTTACATTATGATATACTAATCAGTAAAATGATTTGATTAATGATAGGTTGTGATAGAAAAGGGTAGAACTAAGGTGAGAATTGTAAGCAGCGCATCAGGCAAGTATCCTAACTTTGCATTTTCTTTATGCAATGGACATAAGTAAGAAGTTCAGAATAATAATTATTATTAATATACAGATTGTTAAACCTATATTATATAAGCCCATTGATTATCAACATGTTAGTTTATGATAAATCAGATATATATTTTGTTAGTTAATTTCTATAAATGATTATACAAGTGTCCCCACTTGGATAATCATTGTATTTAATCACATGTTGATACACCTTTGATATACATATATGTTGAATTATATATTATTGTTGAACAAGAAAAGACCTTTGTTATAAAAATCCGACAGGTATGAACATCCCGATAATGGGAAAATTTTTATGCGCCCAAGGCGGACAGAGTGAACGATAACTTCGTTCTTGTACATGTAGTATTTATCAATACAGGGTACAACGGGGCTGATCACCCTCCGTGCCCGTAAGTTATGACAGTTTACAGATGAATTTCTGTTCAAACCTTTTCGAAAATGAAAACAATGTTCATAGTATGTCACAGAAACCCCATATATAGTCAATACGTAGTTTCAAAAATTTGAAAGAGGGTTGTTATGATACTATTGTTGGTATAGATTACTTCACAACTATTGACTGGTTGTAGAAGGGTATTATAAAGAAAACATTTAAATTCTTTCAGCTTATATATATATATAAATACTTGCTGGGCACTCAAATGCTCATCCTTGTTTAATTTAAATGTTTTTCAGCTAAGTGTGAAGAACCAGAAGGCTCATGCCGAAACAAGGGAAAGGGAAAGCTAACCAAATAAGATTTGTGGTACTGTTTGTAATAGTTTTAGATTATGAAGACTATGATATTTAAATATCTAATATTATGTAATGAATGACTAAAGGTTACGTACTTGGAAAAAAGACTGATGTATATGTAAATTTAAGTTAAGTTTTATATTATTGTTATTATTATTAGTATTATTCCGCTCATAGAAATGGTATCGTGAAGTACCGAGTTCGGATTTCAAGTATCCGAGTTTGGGGACCTCACAGATTCAAACGATCCGATAACGTATAAAAACCTCACAAGATCGACAAAAGAGTTATGCTGATCTTCATCGAAAAGACGTGGAATTCAATATTGGAGATCATGTGTTGTTACGTGTTGCTCCATGGAAAGGAGTAACAAGATTTTGAAAGAGAGGAAAGTTCAATCCTTGATTCATTGGCCCATTTATAATCCTCGAACGATTAGGAACTATGGCCTATAGACTCGCCTTACCGCCAAGTATGTCTCGTGTTCATATCGTTTTTCACATATCTATGTTACGTAAATATGTGAAAGACCCGAACCATATTACTGAATTAGAACCAGACGAGATAGAGGAAGATTTAACGTATGAAGAGTTACCTGTTAAAATCTTGGATAAGAAGGATCACATTCTACGCTCTAAAGTTATACCTCAAGTCAAAGTTTTGTGGAGAAACCACGATGTGGAGGAAATGACCTAGGAGTTAGAATCTGAGATGAAATCAAGTTATCCTCACCTCTTTGACATACCAGAAACGCACCCTAATTTCGAGGATGAAATTTCATAAGAAGGGGAGGTTGTAAGACCCCAACTTTTATGAATAAAGAATAATTTTCTCGAAATATATTTTTGAATATTATGGTGTGGATTTGATATAATGTTATAGTTGTGGGTAATATTTATAAATTTTGCAAAGCAAGTGGTTATATAATATTCGATTGATTGGGGAATATTCGTTTTAACAGGGAATATTCGTACGACGGCACAATCATTGGTGGACCCCACAATGAAAGTATTGTCGTAGTTAGAAAATGACAGAATTATCTTTTTATAAAAATAACAGCGGAAGTTTTACTGTTAAAACTGTTAAACTACCCGGTAGTAAAAGTACAGTAATACGCGTGGTTGCATAATAACACACGGTATTGGTTATTGATGCTTACGTGAGAAGTCACTCAGTTATACTCAATTGTTGCTACTGTAATTGCTGCATCATATCTCTCATATTATTGATTCGATTATTGTCACAATATCATCTGCATTATATGATATATTATTAAATCAATAATTGAGACGACAAAGTTATTCTTATTATTAAATTGCAATATTTACAATGTCTAGAAGTTCTGTCAAGGAGAGGTTTGGTCATCTAATTAATCGCCAATAAGGAGAAATCCTTATAGGAAAGCCCCCTCTTTCCTGGGAACGACCTGGTTGTTAAATATTGTGAGTTATAATATTAATGATGAATAAGCTCGTGTTGATTAAAGATGAAATTGATAGTTCCATTGTGTTGGAATTATTAGTGTTAGTGGAAATCGACATTTATTTCGATATTAATTGATGTCTGGAAGTTATACTGACCATTCGGGTAATTAACCGGATAAATGATCAATTAATTGCTATTAATTCACATGATTATAACTATTTGTTCACATGTGTGTACTATTGATTCACATTCTTGTACTATTAGGGGAGTTGGTGCAAGATTGATAATACTTGCATGACTAAGTTAAAAATGGAGGTATAGATGGAGGTACTATACTGTAATTCGTATTTTCACATGATTGACCTATTGATTCACATTATTTACTATTAGGGGAGGTGGTGCAAGTTTGATAATATTTTCAGGACTAAATTAAAAATGAATGAAAAGTTGAAGGTATTGTACTATAATATTTTGAGCCCCAAAACGTGCAATTATTGAAACTATATTTTCCTATAAATAGAAGCTCATTCTTCCTTCATTTCTCACCAATTCACTAAAGCAATAGAGCAATTATTATAGAGAGAAATTATAGAGAGAAAGAAGAAGAGAAGTCTGCTACCTCTCTACTCCAGTATCCAGTTTTTTTCTAAGGTAAGGGATATTATTTCTTTCGTATTCATGAAGAGAGCTTCTGTTATTCCATTTTTATTATTATGTTGGAATAACATGTCTATGCGAAGTACCGCATACATGACGAAATTCTTCTGTTATTCCATTCTTTATTATTTTGTTGGAATATCCTGTCTGTGCGGATTACACTAGACCTGGTTCCATTCTTTATTATTCTGTTGGAATAATCTGTCTGTGCGGTCTATCGCATGCATGGTGAATTCTTTATTATTCCATTCTTTATTATTCTATTGGAATATCTTGTCTGTGCGGATTATGCTAGACCTGGTTCCATTCTTTATTATTCTGTTGGAATAACCTATCTGTGCAGTCTAACTGATCAAAATTGAAACACGTTGCTTAGATACAGAAATTATCAGTTAAACAAACAGTGCATGAACAGTTGTAGCCTAAGGCTGATTTACGTAACTTCCAAGTATAAATCAGTGGCTAAGCTTAGGTGATGATTACTTGGACAATGGCTGGGAAATGGTAGTTGAACCACTCTTGATTAACCATTGTGTTTTTCTTCAACACCATGGATTCTAACCTCAGTGCAAGATTAATACCCAGTCCACCATTTCTCTATATAAAGCAACTACCTTTTTAATTTTACGTTGCTGAAACTTGTTTGTTGAAACTCTGAGAATTTGAGTTTGTGTGTGTGTTGTCCAAAGAAGAGGCTAGCAATCTCAGAAGGAAGAAACTAAGTTTATTAAGCTTCAAGAGGTATAAAATCCTAAACTTTTGTTCTTAGCTTGGTTTGTAAAATTCTTAGGAATTACTTGAACTTTTCTGTTAATCAATGTGAATTAGCATGCCATAATGTGTTTATGAAGTATGTTAACATGTATGAACTCTTGAATGATGGATTGGAACATTAAACTGAAAAGAATCAAAGTAGAATAAGGCTCTGTAAAACATAGTCTATTTCTGCTTCTGGTACAGGCATGGCATGGCGCAGCTGCGCTGTGACGCCCCTAAAACAGGTATACATCACCCATCTTGAGTCGCCAAATACATGGTACAAAATACAAATAAAAACTTAATTATACAATTGTCGTGTAAAATACGACAAAACATATGCTATGAGTTTTAATACAAATATTGTCATCTAGATAATATCCACACTTAATGGAGTCCTTATTACATTTATTATCACACTATTTAACAGAATAGTGAGGACTACTAATGCTATCATCTGGACCGTCACTTCGTTCCCCAACTCGAACCAGCTATATTCTCATTTTCTGAAGAGAACAGTGAAAGAAAGGGTGAGCTCAACTAGCCCAGTAAGAAATATTATGACTAAGATAATGCAGAATAAATTATCATTAGTCTTCAACAATGTTAAACTGATAAAATACAATAGACATCAAGTTTAACTGCAGCGAAATAAGCAATCCATCAAAGAACTATCGACCAATGAGGACTTTTACCACATCATTCGTTACATTATGATCATGATTATACCGAATAATCCCTGGTCATAATCATACCAAGTCCATCTATGCACATAAACCAAAGATGACTTTCATCACAATATAAGCATGAGGATGATGACAATGATATAAGCAATAATCAAACGAAATCAAGGATAAATATTAAAGACTTTAAATTTATACAAATGTTATCAATCACTTAATAAACTCATAATATAATATTATTAATATTATAATAATATTTTAATCACTTCTTAAACTTATAAACAATTTATTTCAATTGTTTATACTTTACCAAATAATGCATTTTAATCATTCAAAAATGCCATACTCATAAGATTTCATCACTAATGATCAAATCCCTCATCAAAAATCTGCATATACCCTATATAGGATTCCCAAGCCATAAAATTCTATTTTCCAATTTTTTTACTTTACATAACATATTTAATTCATTTACTCATAACTAGTTCATTTTAATGAAAAATACCAAATCAGTCCCAAAAATATTTCTTTTCTGGGATTTAGCAGAATATAGTCCCATATTGAACATATATTTTTCTCGGAATTTTTAAAATTCATTTACTATTTTTCATATGGCCAAAACTGCCGAATATTTAGACATTTATCATAAATTGTACTTTTGTCCAAAAAATTCCAAAATTTACATGGTATACTCCTGTTATATACATGTACTCTCAACAAAAATTTTACCAATTTTGGAGTTAACCACAAGAAGTTATAAATGTTTACTTTTAAAATAGTCTTTTCACATAAAATACATAACTCTTAATCTATAGATCCAAAAATCGCCATCTTTGAACACAATATAGGAAACTCATCAAATTATCATTTTAATTTTTTTCAGAATTTTTGAGGGTCAGAAAAATTACAAAACTGCAAATGAATTTTTCACCCGCCATATGGTAATCCACGTAGACAGATCATTTCTATAATTTAATAAGGAATGAATACAAAGGATCATTCACCATGCATGCGGTAATCCACAAAGACAGGTTATTCCAACAGAATAATAAATAATGGAATAACAGAAGAATTCACCATGCATGCGATAGACCGCACAGACAGGTTATTCCCAACTTAATAATAAAGAATGGAACCAGGTCATGCGTAATCCGCACAGACAGGATATTCCAACGGAATAATAAAGAATGGAATAACAACAGAAATCACCAGGCATGCGATAGACCGCACAGACAGGTTATTCTAACAAAATAATAAAGAATGGAACCAGGTCAAGCGTAATCCGCACAGACATGATATTCCAATAGAATAATAAAGAACGGAACCAAGTCATGCATAATCCGCACAGACAGGATATTCCAGCAGAATAATAAAGAATGGAATAATAGAAGAATTTCACCATGTATTCAGTACTTCGCATAGACAAGTTATTCCAACATAATAATAATGAATGGAATAACAATAACTCTCTTTATGAATACGAAAGAAATAATACCCCTTACCTTAGAAAGAAATTGGATACTGGAGTAGAGTGATAACAGACTTCTCTTCATCTTTCTCTCTGTAATTTCTCTCTATAATAATTTCTCTGTAGCTTTAATGAATTGGTGAGAAATGAAGAAAGAATGAGCTTCTATTTATAGGAAATTATAGTTTCAATAATTGCACGTTTTGGGGCTCGAAATATTACAGTACAATACCTTCAACTTTTCTTTAATTTTTAATTTAGTCCTGCAAGTACTATCAAACTTGTACCACCTCTCCTAATAGTAAATAATGTGAATCAATATTTCAATCATGTGAATCAATAGTTATAATCATGTGAAGTAATAGCAATTAATTACTTATTTATTCGATTAATTACTCGATTGGTCAATATAACCTCCAGACATTAATTATTATCGAAATAAATGTCGATTTTCACTAACACTAATAATTCCAATACAATGGAACTATTTATCTCAAAAATTTTCATTTTTAAATTTTCAAAGTTTGACTTTTTCTGAAAAAGTCAACTGTTAATTTTTTTGACCAAAAAATCAACCCCAGCAAATTTTGTGTTTATAGTATATTTCTACTAATTTCATCATTCCGGACTCAAATATCACGTCTGCGTCTCCAAATTCAACTCCGAACTCAACTTCAATTTTTAATAACATTCATAAATAATATTATAACTCACAATATTTAACAACCAGGTCGTTCCTATGAAAGAGGGGGCTTTCCAATAAGGATTTCTCCCTATTGGCGCACAATTAGGTGACCAAACCTCTCCTTGACATAACTTCTAGACATTATAAATATTATAATTTAATAATATGAATAACTTTGTTGTCTCAATTATTGATTTAATAATATATCATATTATGCAGATGATATTGTGACAATAATCGAATCAATAACATGAGAAATATGATGCAGCAATTTCTGTAGCAATAATTGAGTATAACTGAGTGACTTCTTACGTAAGCATCAATAATCAATACCGTGTGCTACTATGCAACCACGCGTATCACTGTACTTTTACTACCGGGTAGTTCAACTGTTTTTAATGGTAACACTTTCGCTGTTATTTTTATAAAATGATAATTCTGTCATTTTCTTACTACGATAATATTTCCGTTGTGGGGTCCACCAATGATTGTGCCGTCGTATGGATATTCCTCGATAAAAAGAATATTCCTCGACTAAACGAATATTTTATAACAACTTGCATACTTTGAAAAATTTTTCACATATCACCCGTAACTTTAACCCTTTATCAATTTAACCATTTACAAAATAAAATAATAATTATAAGAAAATTGAATACTTTCATTTCATAAAATTCGGGGTCTTACAATCTCCTCTTCTTATGAAATTTTGCCCTCAAAATTTACGTATATACCTGGTATGATGAGGATACCTTGACTTCATTTCAGATTCTAACTCTTGAGGTATAACTTTTGAGTGTTGAATATGATCATTCTTATCCAAGATTTTAACACGTATCTCCTCATACGTTAAATCTTCTGTTATCTCGTCTAGTTCTAATTTAATAACGTGGTTTGGGTCATCCACATATTTACGTAACATCGATACGTAAAAAAAACGTTATGAACACGCGACATACTTGGCGGTAAAACGAGTCTATAAGCCATAGTTCCTACTCGATCGAGGATTTCAAATAGACTAATAAAATCAAGGGTTGAGATTTCCTCTATTTATTGACTCTTGTTTTTAGAATAACGCCTTCTTGAACCTTCTTCTTCATATTCATCAGCTTCAGGTGTGTAGTTTGAGCGGCTTTAACTTTATCGATTAAAGTCGATTCTACTCGTATATTCGTTATCTTTATGTGGGTCCCTAGAGTCTTTAAATCTATCTTCGTCATTTGTAAGTTATATGAAATGGGTCTTTGTGTTAACAACGGTGCACTCGTAAACGCATACGATCTTCTACTCAATGCATCAGCTACCCCATTCGCTTTTTCCACTATAATATTGAATAGTATGGTTGTAATCTTTAACAGCTCGAGCCAACGTCTTTGGCGCATGTTACGTTCATTTTAGTTGAAGAAATATTTGAGGGTTTTAGAAATCGATTTTGTACTAGGGTCAATACAAAATTCGATTTCACGCTCTAGGGTTAGGCTAAGAAGTCTTCAAGAATACGCCAGGAAATTTATTAACAATAGAAATATCATTCAAAATTGTGACCCTCATCCAAGACTTGGATAACACGTCACGTTGATACCTATCAACTTGTCATCGTCATTCATACTGTTGCCTACAGAAAGTCTGGCTTTGGTGCATCCCAAGACTTGGAAGTCACCAGCGAAAGGCTCGGGGCTCTTTACTTATGGCTTGATATGACAGTGTTTGACTTTTAGTGTTTTGGTTGCTTGAATTCACATAAATGGTTGGTTAGGAATATGAGTAGTTAACCAATCGATTCCTAAAATCACATCAAAGGCAAGTATTTTCAAAGAGATAAGATCGACAGGTAACGTGATTGTGCCCATTTGGATCAAACAAGATTTATAAAAAGTGGATATGATAAAAGTTTCTCCTAACGGAGTCTCCACAGATAAGTCAAAGCCTAATTTCTTCGGAGTGCTTCTGTTCAAGCATCACATATCGGGTAACACAAGCTTGAATTGTTGCATCCTTTTGTTCCATGACCGCCTGCCGTTCTTCAGTCTGCTTTTCTAACTCATGAACATGATTTTGCAATTCTAAATTTTGATCATAAAATTCTTCTAATAAATTCTCCTCAGGTTCCTCTTCTTCCTCACTTTCAGCTGCTACCTCTGCGACTATCTCGGGTGCAACTATCAATTCTTCACTCACCACATGGATATCTCTAATTCCTTCTTCGCCTGACATCACATTATTCTGGTTGGTGATTAGAGGTGTCTCCACGATCTCATTCACTCCATTGTTAACATTTTCAGCTGCCATTTTCTAATACTGCCACAAAACAAGGGTTAATTGATATATCACATATTATCCCTATACTCTGACCGACCAATTAAATACCAAATAAACTTAGGTAGGTCATACTAGCGAAGGAATTCCCCGTCTCTCCCCTCCAAGTTCTTGTCTCACATCTCAGCCAGGGATCATATCCCTAAGCTTTGATAACAACTGTGACGCCCCCAAAATAGGTATACATCACCCATCTTGAGTCACCAAATACATGGTACAAAATACAAATAAAAACTTAATTATATAACTATCGTGTAAAATACGACAAAACATATACTATGAGTTTTGATATAAATATTGTCATCTAGTCAATATAAACACTCAATGGAGTCCTTATTACATTTATCACACTATTTAACAGAATAGTGAGGACTACTAATGCTATCATCTGGACTGTCACTCCGTTCCCCGACTCGTCCCAGCTATATTCTCATTTCCTGAAGAAAACAGTGAAAGAAAGGGTGAGCTAAACTAGTCCAGTAAGAAATATTATGACTAAAATAATGCAAAATAAATTATCATTAGTCTTCAACAAATTTAAACTGATAAAATACAGTAGACATCAAGTTTAACTGCAGCGGAATAAGCAATCCATTAGAAAAGTCATCAAGTAGAGCATGATATCTTGTATCTTCTATGATTTAAAATGTTTTCATCATTTTTTTATTGCTGAGACTCAGCTTAATAAATAAACCACATCATCGAATCATCTCTGCACTACGGGCCAATGATATTCATTAAATCATCAATGATTATGACTATACCGAATAATCCCTAGTTATAATCATACCATAAACTGTCCATCAATGCATTACCGTCCAATGGGGATTTTTACCACATCATTCGTTATATTACGGTCATGATTATACCGAATAATCCTTGGTCATAATCATACCAAGTCCATCTATGCACGTAAGCCAAAGATGACTTTCATTACAATATAAGCATGAGGATGATGACAATGATATAAGCAATAATCAAACGAAATCAAATTAAAGGAAATCAAGGATAAATATTAAAGACTTTAAATTTATCCAAATGTTATCAATCACTTAATAAACTCATAATCTAATATTATTAATATTATAATAAAATTTTAATCACTTCTTAAACTTATAAACAATTTATTTCAATTATTTACACTTTACCAAATATTGCATTTTAATCATTCAAAAATGCCATACTCATAAGATTTCATCACCAATGTTCAAATCCCTCATCAAAAATCTGCATATACCCTATATAGGATTCCTAAGCCATAAAATCCTATTTTCCAATTTTTTTTACTTCACATAACATATTTAATTCATTTACTCATAACTAGTTCATTTTGATGAAAAATACCAAATCAGTTCCAAAAATATTTCTTTTCTGGAATTTAGCAGAATATAGTCCCATATTGAACATATATTTTTGTCAGAATTTTTAAAATTCATTTACTATTTTTCATATGGCCAAAACTGCCGAATATTTAGACATTTATCATAAATTGTACTTTTATCCAAAAATTCTGAAATTTACAAGGTATACTCCTGTTATATACATGTACTCTCAATAAAAATTTCACCAATTTTGGAGTTAACCACTAGGAGTTAAAGGATTTATTTTTAAAATAGTCTTTTCCCTTAAAATCCTTAACTCTTAATCTATACATCCAAAAATCGCCATCTTTGGGCCCAATATAGGAAACTCATCAAATTATCATTTCAATTTTTCCCAGAATTTTTGAGGGTCAGAAAAATTACGAAACTGTAAATGGATTTTTCACCCGCCATGCGGTAATCCACGTAGACAGATCATTTCTACAATTTAATAAGGAATGAATACAAAGGATCATTCACCATGCTTGCAGTAATCCATATAGACAGGTTATTCTAATAGAATAATAAAGAATGGAATAACAGAAAAATTCACCATGCATGCGATAGACCGCACAGACAGGTTATTCACAACTGAATAATAAAGAATGGAACTAGGTCATGCGTAATCCGCACAGATAGGATATTCCAACAGAATAATAAAGAACGGAACCAGATCATGCGTAATCCACACAGACAGGATATTCCAACAGAATAATAAAGAATAAAATAATAGAAGAATTTCACCATGTATGCAGTACTTTGCATAGACAGGTTATTCCAACATAATAATAAGGAATGGAATAACAATAGCTCTCTTCATGAATACGAAAGAAATAATACCCCTTACCTTAGAAAGAAATTGGATACTGGAGTAGAGAGGTAACAAACTTCTCTTCTTCTTTCTCTCTATAATTTCTCTCTAAAATAATTGCTCTATAGCTTTAGTGAATTGGTGAGAAATGAAGGAAGAATGAGCTTCTATTTATAGGAAAATATAGTTTCGATAATTGCACGTTTTGTGGCTCGAAATATTACAGTACAATACCTTCAACTTTTCTTTCATTTTTAATTTAGTCCTGCAAGTATTATCAAACTTGCACCACCTCCCCTAATAGTAAATAATGTGAATCAATAGTTCAATCATGTGAATCAACAGTTATAATCATGTGAATTAATAGCAATTAATTGCTCATTTATTCGATTAATTACCCGATTGGTCAATATAACCTCCAGACATCAATTATTATCGAAATAAATGTCGATTTTCACTAACACTAATAATTCCAACACAATGAAACTATTTTTCTCAAAAATTTCATTTTTGAATTTTTGAAGTTTGACTTTTTTCTGAAAAACTGAAAAAGTCAGCTATTGATTTTTTGACCAAAAAGTCAACCCCAACAAATTTTGTGTTTATAGTCTATTTCTACTAATTTCATCGTTCCGGACTCAAATATCACGTCTGCGTCTCCAAATTCAACTCCAAACTCAACTTCAATTTTTAATAACATTCATCATTAATATTATAAATCACAATATTTAACAACCAGATCGTTCCTAGGAAACATGGGGCTTTCCAATAATGATTTCTCCCTATTGACGCGCAATTAGGTGACCAAACCTCTCCTTGATAGAACTTCTAGACATTATAAATATTGTAATTTAATAATATGAATAACTTTGTCGTCTCAATTATTAATTTAATATTATATCATATTATACAGATGATACTATGACAATAATCGAATTAATAACATGAAAAATATGATGCAACAATTACTGTAGAAATAATTGAGTATAACTGAGTGACTTCTTACGTAAGCATTAATAATCAATACCGTGTGCTACTATGCAACTACGCGTATCACTGTACTTTTACTACCGGGTAGTTCAACAGTTTTTAACGATAACACTTTCGCCGTTATTTTTATAAAAAGATAATTCTATCGTTTTCTTACTACGACAATACTTCCGTTGTGGGGTCCACCAATTATTGTGCCGTCGTACGAATATTCCCCAACAAAAAGAATATTCCCCGACCAAACTAATATTTTATAACAACTTGCATCCTTTGCAAAAAATTTCACATATCATCCTTAACTTTAACCCTTTATCAATTTAACCATTTATGAAATAAAATAATAATTATAAGAAAATTGAATACTTTCATTTCATAAAATTCGGGGTCTTACACGCGTCCTATTTATACTAGGGTGCAGCGCAGCTGCTCCGAACCCCAGAATCAATTTTTGGATTCTGTTATACTATGTTGTTGCTAATAAGGTATTATTACTTATGTATACATTAAAAAGAGGTATAACATGTATTATAAAGCTTTCTTATGAGTTATGAAGTGTCCAACATTATTTAGTAGGAGATTTGTAACAAAACTTAAGGTTTTGAAAACAAAACTTAAGGTTTTAAAAACAAACCTTGTGGAAACTTATGTTTTACAAGTTCTAAACTTAGTGGTCTATATACATGATTGAGTTTAAATATAAATGAGCATGATATAGTGTTAGTGTCCTTGTCCATGACCAAACTTGTTAAGCTTTGTGTTAGAGAACTTTTTCAAGGCAAACTTGAATATGTTTTCAAACCCAGAGCTTTAAGTATGAGTAATTAGATTCTGAAGAATTAAGATAACATGATTATGATCATTATACCTCTAAACATGAGTCTCATATGTTGGACATAGTAGTAGTAAACCAAGCATTAGTTAAAGCATGTTTTAAAGTACTAAACGATGCTAGTTATGAATAAATGATATGAACACTATGAGCAAGTGTATTCACAGATTATATGTTATCTCTATGTGGACATATGGCCCAAAGTTATAAAACATGGTAACTACATGATCTTGTTATGCTTTAATACCATATAAGTTGTAAGTTAAGACTTGTAAAAATAAACTCAAGAATGGTCATATGCTTATGTGAGAACCTCTAACATGTATGTATGTTAAAATATAAGTGCATAGGTAGGTTAGAGTTGGACAAAAATAGGAAGTGCAAAGCTCAACCCTGGTCTAGCCAGGGGACAGCGCAGCTACTCCGTCCCTAAGCCTAGACAGGGGAGCAGTTGCGCCATCCTGTAGTCATGAATAGTTTATGTTTTTAATCTGAAGTTCAAAGCATGCTCCTATGATTACATTAACTTGTAATATATGACCAATATGCTATATAATGTGTTAAGAATCATGCTAGGTGATAGAGATGAATGTTAATGAGAAATTATGATGTTAAGTCCAAAATAAGGTTTACAAACTATAAAGCAATGGTTTGAAAAATACATTGTTTGACCTTGTGGTATCATGTAATCTGATTTGTGTAGGATATGTTATGTAGTATGTATAAAGTTACATCTATGTTAGAAGTTTATGTGTATGTTTGAACTTACATATATGAGTTTATATAACTAATTAATACCCTATACGTGTGAATATATTATGATAAGATTCGAAAGATGGTATTAAGCTTTACTTTGGTAAACTACACTTGAGGCAAGTTTCTTAACTTACACAACTTTGAATTTTGTGCAAGTTCTCGAATTTCATTAGATTCGTATATTGAATACAAGTCTCCGAATTTCACCATTTGATTGTGCAAGTTCTCTATCTTACACAACTTTGAATATTGTGCAAGTTGCTAAACTTCACTTGTTTTTGTGAAAGTTTCATATCCTTCTCATATTGTATTGAGCAGGGTATTGCTGATTTCAAAGTTATTCATTTAAGCTTGAACTTTATTTTCAAGAATGCTATTAAGTGGTTTAATTACTTTACAATTATTCCACATCGATATTATTGATATTCGCACTTAGTGCACTTGAGTTCGTACAGTCTTGGACTTGTACATCATTTTAAGTTCAATAATTCTTGAACTGTGTCAGATAGAGTCTGAAGTTTTATAAAAGCTATCCAAACCAGTTGATGGTAAGGATTCTTAGACTGAAAGAACTCCACTTTTATGATAGGGGATTACCCCAGGTATCTAATATAAGATACAAAGAGCAAATTTAAATGTTATGCATATACATGGTGTGACGCCCCCAAAACAGGTATACATCACCCATCTCGAGTCGCCAAATACACACTAACTCAATGGAGTCCTCATTACAATTATTATCACACTATTCCATAGAATAGTGAGGACTACTAATGCTATCATCTGGACCGTCAATCCATTCCCCGACTCGTCTCAGCTATATTCTCATTTCCTGAAGAGAATAATAAAAGAAAGGGCGAGCTCAACTAGCCTAGTAAAAAATATTATGACTAAGATAATGTAGAATAAATTATCATTAGCCTTCAACAATGTTAAACTGATAAAATACAATAGACATCAAGTTTAACTGTAGCGGAATAAGCAATCCATTAGAAGAGTCAAGTAGAGCATGATATCTACTATCTTCTATGTTTTAAAATGTTTTCATCAATTTTATCTCTGAGACTCAGCTTAATAAATAAACCACATCATCGTGTCATCCTTGCACTACGGGCCAAGGATATTCATTAAATCATCAATGGCCATGACTATACCGAATAATCCATGGTCATAATCATACAAAAAACTGTCCATCAATGCACTACAGGCTACTGAGGACTTTTACCACATTATTTATAACATTACAGGTCATGATTATACCGAATAATCTCTGGTCATAATCATACCAAGTCCATCTATGCACGTAAGCCAAAGATGACTTTCATCACAATATAAGCATGAAGATGATGACAATGACATAATAATTCAATAAAACAAGTTCAAGAATAAATTTTAAAGATTTATAAGTTATTTTATCTTGAAATAAATTACTTCCAAATTGTAAACATGACACTGCTTTGTGGAGTAAAATTCAAGAATGCTCAGAAGAATATTTCCATGAAAAGATACCGGATGAAGCGCAAATATCCATTATATTCTACTAATTTCATGGAGTATAGAAGCCAAAACTTTAACCAAATGAGTATCATAGAATATATGAAACTGCAAATGGATTTTCACCTGCCATGCGGTAATCCACGTAAACAGATCATTTCCACAATTTAATAAGGAATAAATACGAAGGATCATTCACTATGCATGTGATAATCCACATAGACAGGTTATTCCAACAGAATAATAAATAATGGAACTAGGTCATGCATAATCCGCACAGACATGATATTCCAACAAAATAATAAAGAATGTAATAACAGAAGATTTCACCATGCATGCGATAGACCGCACAGACAGGTTATTCCAACAGAATAATAAAGAATGGAACCAGGTCTAGCGTAATCCGCACAGACTTGATATTCCAACAAAATAATAAAGAATGGAATAACAAAGAATTCACCATGCATGCGATAGACCGCACAGACAGGTTAGTCCAACAGAATAATAAAGAATGAAACCAGGTCTAGCGTAATCTGCATAGACAGGATATTCCAACATAATAATAAAGAATAGAATAACAGAAGAATTTTACCATGTATGCGGTACTTCGCATAGACAGGTTATTCCAATATAATAATAAATAATGGAATAACAGAATAGTTTCACCATGTATCCGGTACTTCGCATAGACATGTTATTCCAACATAATAATAAAGAAAGGAATAACAGAAGAATTTCACCATGTATGCGGTACTTCACATAGATAGGTTATTCCAATATAATAATATGGAATGGAATAATAGAAGATTTCCTCATGTATACGAAAGAAATAATACCCCTTACCTTAGAAAGAAACTGGATACTGGAGTAGAGAGGTAGTAGACTTCCCTTCTTCTTTCTCTCTATAATTTATTTCTATAATAATTTCTCTATATCTTTAGTGAATTGGTGAGAAATGAAGGAAGAATGAGCTTCTATTTATAGGAAAATATAGTTTCGATAATTGCACGTTTTGGGGCTCGAAATATTACAGTACAATACCTCCAACTTTTTTTTCATTTTTAATTTAGTTCTGTAAGTATTATCAAACTTTCACCACCTCCCCTAATAGTAAATAATGTGAATCAATAGTTCAATCATGTGAATCAATAGTTATAATCATGTGAAAATATGAATTACAGTTTAGTACCTCCATCTATACCATCATTTTTAACTTAGTCATGCAAGTATTATCAATCTTGCACCAACTCCCCTAATAGTACATGAATATGATTTAATAGTACACACATGTGAATAAATAGTTATATAAGTATGTGAATTAGTAGCAGTTAATTGCTCATATATCCAATTAATTACCCGATTTATCAATATAACCCCCAGTAATGAACATCATGTTGCCCATGTTCATACTCAGAATGGTCTTGCTGAATCATTTATTAAACGCCTCTAGTTAATTACAAGACCATTGCTCATGAGAACAAAACTTCCTGTCTCTGTTTGGGGCACGCTATTTTACATGCAGCAGCACTTATTTGCTTTAGGCCAATCATATCATAAATTCTCCCCATTACAATTAGTTTTTGGTCATGAGCCAGATATTTCCCATCTAAGAATATTTGGTTGTGCGGTATATGTTCCAATTTATCCTCCACAACGCACAAAGATGGGTCCTCAAAAGAGGCTGGGAATATATATTGGGTTTGAGTCCCCATCAATAATTAAATATCTTGAACCCTTAACAGGTGATTTATTTATGGCACGATTTGCCGACTGTCATTTTGATGAGACTATGTTCCCAGCATTAGGGGGAGAAATTAAACAGCTGGATAAAGATATTACATGGAATGCATTGTCATTATTGAATTTTGATCCTCATACAAAACAATGTGAACAAGAAGTTCAAAAGATACTTCGTTTGCAAAATATAGCAAATCAGCTACCAAATGCATTCACTGACTCAAAAGGAGTAACCAAATCTCATATACCGATTGTAAATGCTCCAGCTCGGATTGAAGTTCCAATAGGACAATCCGCAAAAATTATAGCAAATGAGTCTAAGGCACGCAAGAAGCGTGGTAGACCAATCGGTTCGAAAGACAAAAATCCTCGAAAAAGAAAAGAATTAAATAGACAAGTTGGCATTAATGAGGAGGAAAATATTCATGAGGATATAGACATAGCTAATCATAAAACCCCAGAAGAGGTTCAGGTACCTGAAAATAATAAAAATGATGAGATCTCGATAAGTTATGTCTCTACAAATAAAAGATGGAACCGAAGTGAGATAATTGTTGACAATTGTTTTTCATATAATATATCACTTGATATAATTAATGAAAATGAGGATTCTGAGCCTAATTCTGTCGAAGAATGTAGACGCATAAATGATTGGCCAAAATGGAAAAAAGCAATACAGGCAGAATTAAATTCACTTGCAAAACGTGAAGTTTTTGGACCTGTAGTCCAAACACCCGGAGAAGTAAAGCCAGTTGGATAAAAATGGGTCTTAGTGCGAAAAAGAAATGAGAAAAATGAAATTATAAGATATAAAGCACGACTTGTGGCACAAGGGTTTTCACAAAGACCTGACATTGATTACAATGAAACATATTATCCTGTGGTAGATGCCATTACATTATGGTATCTTATTAGCCTAACAACTCATGAAAAATTAGATATGTGCCTAATGGATGTTGTTACAGCCTATTTATATGGGTCAATTGATAATAATGTTTATATGAAAATTCCTGAAGGATTTAAAATTCCTGAAGCATATAATTCAAATCCTCAAAAAGTTTATTCAATCAAGTTGCAAAGGTCCCTATATGGGTTAAAGCAATCAGGACGCATGTGGTACAATCGTCTTAGTGAATATTTGTAAGACCCCAACTTTTATGAATATAGATGATTTTTTCTATAATTATCATTTTTAAATATTATGGAATGAATTTGATATAATGTTATAGTTGTGGATAATATTTAGAAATTTTACGAAGTACGCAAGTTGTTTATAATATTCGATTGGTCGGGGAATATTCATTTTAACAGGAAATATTCGTACAACGGCATAATCATTGGTGGATCCCACAACAGAATTATTGTCGGATTGAGAAAACGACAAAAAAATATTTTATGAAAATAACGGCAGAAGTTTTACCGTTAAGTGTTGAAACACCCGGTGTTAAAAGTACAAAAATACGCGTGGTTGTATAGGAGCACACGGTATTGATTATTGATGCTTACGTGAGAAGTCACTCAGTTTTGTTCAATTATTGCTTCAATAATTATTGCATAGTATCTCACGTTAATTGATTCAATTATTGTTGATATTTTATAATTAAGATGACAAAGTTATTAATATTATTATTTGCAATATTAACGATGTCTAGAAGTTCTGCCAAGGAGAGGTTTGGTCACCTAATTGCGCGCCAATAGGGAGAAATCCTTATTGGAAAGCCCCCTCTTTCCTGGGAACAACCTGGTCGATTAATAGTGTGAATAATAATAATAATAATGATGAAGTTTTATTTTATTAGTATTATTAATGTAATAAAACAGAAAAGCTTTTTATATAAAATAGAATACTTTTATAAAGTTATTCGTTTTATTAGGCTAATAGTAAAATCTTTTTATATAAAACAGAATACTTTTATAAAGTTATCTGTTTTATTAGACAATAAATAGAATATATTATATTTTATTATGCATAGTGTTGCATAGTGCCTGTATAGTGTTTTGCATAGTAAAATCTTTTTAAAAGTTATTTATTTTATTAGATTATAAATAGAATATATTATATTTTATTGTAAACCAATCTGGACTGTCCGTTTAAAGTAAATTGATCTGGACCGTTCATGGATTGGTTACTATTCAGTTCATTTTTCTATAAATAGAAGCTCATTCCTTCATTATTTATTACAAATTCACTGAAACTCTAGAGAGAGAAACTATAGAGAGAATTATTCTTCTATCTTGAGCGTATTTCTTTAGCATTTAAAAAAGCTTTGAGCGTAGTGCAAGTTTCTTCAAGTATATCCCCTCCCTACCGTTAGAATACTCTTCTTTATAAGGTAAGGGGTATTATTTCATTTTCATATTCATGAAGAGAACTTCTGTTATTCCAGTCTTTATTATTCCGTTGGAATAACCTGTATATGCGGGCTACCCTATACGGGCTACCCTATACTTGGTGAAATTCTTCTATTATTCCATTATTTATTATTCTACTGGAATAACCTGTCTATGTGAAGTACCGCATACATGGTGAAATTCTATTGTTATTCCGTCTTTAATATTCTGTTAGAATATCCTGTCTGTGCGTTTTACGCCGGACCTGATTTCGTCTTTATTATTCTATTGGAATATCATGTCTATACGTTTTAAGCCGGACCTAGTTCCGTTATTTATTATTCTGTTGGAATAACCGGTCTATGCAAAGTAACGCATGCATGGTGATTTCTTTTGTTATTCCATTCTTTATTATACTCAGTTGGTTAGAATTTTTGGTTTTTATACTCCATGAAATTAATGGAATATTTTTGATATTTTCGCTTCATCCAGTATCTTTCATGAAAATATTCTTCTGAGCATTCTTAAATTTTACTCTACAAAGAAGTATCATGTTGACAATTTGGACGTTATTAGTTCCACGATAAATTATTTCTTGAACTTGTTTTATTGAATTCTTATATCATTGTCATCATCCTCATGTTTATATTTTATTGAAAGTCATCTGTGGCCTGTAGTACATAGATGGACTTGGTATGATTATGACCAGTGATTATTCGGTATAATCATGACCGTAATGTTACAAATGATGTGGTAAAAGTCCTCATTGGCCCGTAGTGCATTGATGGACAGTTGTTGGCATGATCATGACCATTGATGAATACACGAATATCCTTGGCCTATAGTGCATGGATAATTTGTGGTTGTGATACTAATGAATATCTTTGGCCGTAGAGCAGGGATGATGTGGTTTATTTATTAAGTTGAGTCTCAGCGATAAAAGTGATGAAAAACCTTTTAAATCATAAAAGATAGTAGATTTTATTCTCTACTTGATTCTTTTAATGGATTGCTTGTTCCACTGCAGTTAAACTTGATGTATATTATATTTTATCAGTTTAACATTATTGAAGACTAATGATAATTTATTCTGCATTATCTTAGTCATAATATTTCTTACCGTGCTAGTTGAGCGAACCCTTTCTTTCACTGTTCTCTTCAGGAAATAAGAACGTAGTCGGGACTAGTCGGGGAACGGAGTGATGGTCCAGATGATAGTATTAGTAGTCCTCACTATTCTGTTAAATAGTGTGATAATAAATGTAATGAGAACTTATTCTGAGAGTGGATATTGTCTAGAAGACAATATTTGTATTAAAACTCACAGCTCTCTTGTTGTATATTAAATATTGTATTTGTATTCTGTACCATGTATTTGGCGACTCAGAATAGGTGATGTATACCTATTTTGGGGGCGTCACAATTGGTATCAAAGCTTAGGGATATGATCCCTGGCTGAGATGTGAGACAAGAACTAGGAGGGGAGAGATGGGGAATTCCTTCGCTAATATGACCTACCTAAGTTTATTTGATATTTAATTGGTCGGTCAGAGTATAGGGATAATATGTGATATGTTAATTAACCTTTGTTTTGTGGCAGTGTTTGAAAATGGCATCCGAGAATGTTGAGAACATCAATGGAGCACAGGAGACCATTGAGTCTCCACAAATCAATAGTCAGGATAATGTGCATCAGGAAGGCGACAATCCTCAGGCAAACAACAACACTGAGCAAATGATGAACGATGGAATGTTCCGAGGCTTCATGCAATTCATGCAACATAAGGCGAGAGCGGCTCCTGTCCAAAATGCAGGTGGAAATACTGGCAACTCTCAGACAGTCACCGCTAAGTAGTTCAAGGAACTGGGGCCACCAGAGTTTTTTGGAGAGCCAAAACCACTTAAGGCGGAGACGTGGATAAAGCAGATCTGCAAGATATTTGATGTCTTGGGATGCTCCGAGGAGCAAAAGATTCCCTTTGCCACCTTAATGTTGTGTGCAGAGACAGATTACTGGTTGGAATCTGTAAAACATACTCAACCTGTCGCACTGAAGATGACTTGGGAGAAGTTCTAAGAATTGTTCAACGACAAGTACTTTCCCGAAAGTATTCGTCACATGAAAGAGGTAGAGTTCATTAAGCTGGAGCAAAACAATATGACCGTGTCGCAGTACGAAGCCAAGTTTGCCGAGTTGTCCCGATTTGCATCCCATTTGGTTGATAATGAGGAGAGAATGACGCGAATGTTTCTAAGAGGTTTGAAACCCGAGATACGTCAATATCTTATCTCTCATAAACTATGTTTGTATTCAGATGTTGTTAATAGGTCTCAGTTACTGGAGCGCGATAATGAGTCAACCAAACCAAAAGAAAGCAACCTACAAAATGATAATACCAGTGATAACAGTTATCGAAGCGATGACAATAAGCGTGGAGGGAATCAACATGCCAGAAATGGTAACCACTTCGGTGGTAATCATAGACAAAACAATAAGAATGGACATTTCAAGAAGAGGAGATTCAACAATGATGGAAAGACGTCAGCATCAGCACCCGTGGTTAAGGAAGGAGAAGGACCACCTATTATATGCTTCAAATACGAAGGGGAAAGACACATCAGTCCAAACTGCGCGATGCCGTCTAAAGCATATTATAATTGTGGAGGAAAAGGTCACCTAGCCCGATTTTGTCGTTCACCGAAGACAAGTTCAGCTAGGATGGAGGCACCAAAGGACGTCCCAGAAAAGTCAAAGCCAGTGGTGCAAGGGAGAGCGTTTGTCGTGACCTCCCATAAAGCAAGGAACCCGAACGAGGTCATCACGGGTAAGCTTATCATAAACTCTAGCGAAGTTTATACCTTATTTGATACCAGTTCTACCCGTTCTTTTATTTCTCCTACTTGCGCTCAACGTTTAAATTTGACTCCAGAGAAATTAGACTTTGACTTATCTGTTGAAACTCCATTGGGAGAAAACTTCATTACATCCACTGTTTATAAGTCTTGTTTGGTTCAAATTGGTACCCTCACATTACCTGCCGATTTTATTTCATTGAAAATACTTGCATTTGACGTAATTCTAGGGATTGATTAGTTAACCACTCATCATGCAAAAATTGATTATTTTCGTAAGGTTGTTAGCATTCATATTCCTAACCAACCTATTATGCGAATTCAAGCAACCAAACCATTAAAATCAATCACTGTCATCTCAAGCCATAAAGCTATTTATTTATTGAAAAATGGATGTCAAGCTTTCTTAGCTCATGTCACGGATCTAAACAAAAATACATCAGTTTTGAATGATATTTCTATTGTTAATGAATTTCCTGACGTATTCCGTGAAGAACTTCCTGGCCTACCCCCAGAGCGTGAAATTGAATTTTGTATTGACCTTGAACCCGATACAAAACTCATTTCCAAAGCCCCATATCGAATGGCTCCTATTGACCTTCAGGAGTTAAAGACCCAACTACAGGAATTGTTAGACATTGGCTTTATTCGTCCTAGTACTTCTCCTTGGGCTGCTCCTGTTCTATTCGTGAAGAAGAAAGATGAGAGTATGCGACTTTGTATTGATTATCGGGAGTTGAATCATGTCACCATCAAAATTAGGTACCCATTGCCATGTATTGATAACCTGTTTGACCAGTTGCAAGGCACCAAATTCTTTTCAAAAATTGATCTTCATTATGGATATCACTAATTAAAGATTAGAACCGATGACATTCCAAAGACGGCTTTTAGAACTCGGTACGAGCATTATGAATTACTAGTCATATCTTTTGGATTGACTAATGCTCCTGCTGCCTTCATGGATATGATGAACCGAGTATTCAAGGAATATTTGGATCACTTTGTGGTCATCTTTATTAATGACATCCTTATTTATTCCAAAAGCCGTGAAGATCATAAGCAACAATTGAGGCTGATACTCCAAAAGCTTTGTGAATATAAGCTTTATGCCAAGTTGAAGAAATACGAGTTCTGGCTTAAGGAAGTAGCATTTCTTAGGCACGTGGTATCAAGTCATGGAATATCTGTTGACCCAACAAAGATTGAAGCTATTCAAAGTTGGGAGCAACCTAAATCAGTGACTGAAGTACGTAGCTTTCTCGGCTTAGCTGGTTATTATCGGAGATTCGTAGAAGGGTTTTCTCGAATCCCTACTCCCTTAACTCAGCTGACTCGGAAAGATACAAAATTCGGTTAGAGTGAGGAATGCGAGAAGAGTTTTCAAGAACTCAAGAGGAGACTCATTTCAGCACCTGTTCTGACAATACCATCTGGCTCGGAGGGATTTGTCATCTACAGTAATGCTTCGGGCAAAGGGTTAGGATGTGTTCTGATGCAACATGGGAAAGTCATAGTCTATGCCTCTTGACAACTCAAAGAATATAAGAGGAATTATCCTACTCATGATCTAGAGTTGGAAGCAGTCGTTTTTGCACTAAAGATTTGGAGGCATTACTTGTATGGGGAGAAAGTGGAGATTTTTACAGATCATAAAAGCCTCAAATATTTCTTCATTCAAAAGGAACTCAACATGCGACAGCGACGTTGGCTTGAACTGTTGAAAGATTATGATCATACCATCCAATACCATCCTGGAAAAGCAAACGTGGTTGCTGACGCATTGAGTAGAAGATCATATGTGGGTACGAGTGCGATATTGTCAACGCAAAAGCCAATTTTGTATGACTTGCAAAGGATGGAGATAGAGATAAAGACTCCAGGGACCCACGTGATGATGGCGAATATATGAGTAGAACCGACTTTAATAGATAAAGTTTGCTCAAGCTACAGACCTGGAGCTGATGCATATGAAGAAGAAAGTACAAGAAGATGATGTGTCGGAAGTAAGAATCGATGAAGAAGAAATACTTAAAGTCAACTACAGACTTTGTGTTCCTAACGACCCTGAGTTAAAGTATAAAATCATGTTGGAGGCGCATAACACACTATTTGCAATCCATCCTTGGACTACCAAAATATATCATGATCTTCGATATACATTTTGGTGGGGTAATATGAAGAGGGAGATAACACTGTTTATCTCAAGGTGTTTAACTTGTCAACGAGTCAAGGCGGAACATCAAGTACCAAAAGGTCCATTGCAACCACTTAAAATTCTAGAATGGAAGTGGGAGCACATTACCATGGATTTCGTTACTGGTCTTCCCAAGGTTTCTCAAGGCATAGATGCAATTTGGGTCATTATTGATAGATTGACCAAGTCTGCTCATTTCTTACCTATACGAGAAACTTATACACTTGAACGTATTATTCGTATGTACATAAACGAGGTTATAAGATTGTATGGTATGCCAGTATCCATAGTTTCTGATCAAGACCCAAGATTCACTTCACGATTTTGGGTTAGTTTACAAAAAGCTATGGTTACGGATTTACGATTTAGTTCAGCGTATCATCCTCAGACAGACAGAAAATCAGAGAGGACTATTCAAACTCTTGAAGATTTATTAAGACTCTGTGTCCTTGACTTCAAGGGAAGTTGGGACAAGTTTTTACCATTGGTGGAGTTTTCCTACAACAACAGCTATCAAGCAAGTATTGGCATGGCTCCATTCGAAGCGTTGTATGGAAGAAAGTGTCGTTCTCCAGTATGCTTAGATGAGGTGGGTGAAGCAACGTTGTTGGGACCGGAGTTGGTACGTATGACTACGGAAAAGATTCAAATGATCCGATAACGTATAAAAACCTCACAAGACCGACAAAAGAGTTATGCTGATCTTCATCGAAAGGACGTGGAATTCGATATTGGAGATCATGTGTTGTTACGTGTTGCTCCATGGAAAGGAGTTACGAGATTTGGAAAGAGAGGAAAGCTCAATCCTCGATTCATTGGCCCATTTTTAATCATCGATCGAGTAGGGACTGTAGCCTATAGACTCGCTTTACTGCCAAGTATATCTCGTGTTCATAACGTTTTTCATATATCCATGTTAAGTAAATATGTGAAAGACCCGAACCATATTATTGAGTTAGAACCGTATGAAATAGTAGAAGATTTAACGTATAAAGAGGTCCCTGTTCTAATCTTGGATAAGAAGGAACATATTCTACGCTCCAAGGTTATACCTCAAGTCAAAGTTTTATGGAGAAACCACGATGTTGAGGAAATGACCTGGGAGTTAGAATCTGAAATGAAATCAAGGTATCCTTACCTCTTCAACATACCAGGTACGTACCCTAATTTCGATGGCAAAATTTCATAAGAAGGGGAGATTGTAAGACCCCAACTTTTATGAATAAAGATGAATTTTTCTATAATTATCATTTTTAAATATTATGGAATGAATTTGATATAATGTTATAGTTGTGGGTAATATTTAGATATTTTGCAAAGTACGCAAGTTGTTTATAATATTCGATTGGTCGGGGAATATTCGTTTTAACAGGGAATATTCGTACGACGGCACAATCATTGGTGGACCCCACAACAGAATTATTGTCGGATTGAGAAAATGACAAAAAAATATTTTATGAAAATAACGGCGGAAGTTTTACCGTTAACTGTTGAAACACCCGGTGTTAAAAGTACAGGAATACGCGTGGTTGCATAGTAGCACACGGTATTGATTATTGATGCTTACGTGAGAAGTCACTCAGTTTTGTTCAATTATTGCTTCAGTAATTGTTGCATAGTATCTCACGTTAATTGATTCAATTATTGTTGATATTTTATAATTGAGATGACGAAGTTATTAATATTATTATTTACAATATTAACAATGTCTAGAAGTTCTGCCAATGAGAGGTTTGGTCACCTAATTGCGCACCAATAGGGAGAAATTCTTATTGGAAACCCCCTCTTTCTTGAGAACGACCTGGTCGATTAATAGTGTGAATAATAATAATGATGATGAAGTTTTATTTTATTAGTATTATTAATGTAATAAAACAGAAAAGCTTTTTATATAAAATAGAATACTTTTATAAAGTTATTCGTTTTATTAGATTATGAATAGAATATATTATATTTTATTGTAAACCAATCTGGATCGTCCATTTAAAGTAAATCGATCTGGACCATTCATGGATTGGTTACTATTCAGTCCATTCTTATATAAATACAAGCTCATTCCTTCATTATTTCTTACGAATTCACTGAAACTCTAGAGAGAGAAACTGTAGAGAGAATTATTCTTCTATCTTGAGCGTATTTCTTTAGCGTTTAAGAAAGCATTGAGCGTAGTGCAAGTTTCTTCAAGTATATCCCCGCCCTACCGTCGGAATACTCTTCTTTATAAGGTAAATGATATTTTTTTCATATTCATGAAGAGAACTTCTGTTATTCGAGTCTTTATTATTCTGTTGGAATAACCTGTATATACGCGGGCTACCCTATACTTGGTGAAATTCTTCTGTTATTCCATTATTTATTATTCTGCTGAAATAACATGTCTATGCGAAGTACCGCATATATGGTGAAATTCAGTTGTTATTCTGTCTTTATTATTCTGTTGGAATATCCTGTCTATACATTTTATGCCGGACCTGGTTTCGTCTTTATTATTCTGTTGGAATATCCTGTTTGTGCGTTTTACGCCGGACCTAGTTCCGTTATTTATTATTCTGTTGGAATAACCTGTCTATGCAAAGTACTGCATGCATGATGATTTCTTTTGTTATTCCATTATTTATTATACTCGGTTGGTTAGAGTTTTTGGCTTTTATACTCTATGAAATTAGTGGAATATCCTTGATATTTGCGCTTCATCCAGTATCTTTCATGAAAATATTCTTCTGAGCATTCTTAAATTTTACTCTACAAAGAAGTATCATGTTGACAATTTGGACGTTATTAGTTCCTGAATAAATTAATTCTTGAACTTGTTTTATTGAATTCTTATATCATTGTCATCATCCTCATGTTTATATTTTATTGAAAGTCATATGCGGCCTGTAGTGCATAGATGGACTTAGTATGATTATGACCAGGGATTATTCGGTATAATCATGACCGTAATGTTACAAATAATGTGGTAAAAGTCCTCATTGGCCCGTAGTGCATTGATGGACAGTTGTTGGCATGATCATGACCATTGATGAATACACGATTATCCTTGGCCCGTAGTGCATGGATAATTTGTGGTTGTGATACTAATGAATATCCTTGGCCGTAGAGCAGGGATGATATGGCTTATTTATTAAGCTGAGTCTCAGTGATAAAAGTGATGAAAAACCTTTTAAATCATAAAAGATAGTAGATTTTATTCTCTACTTGATTCTTTTAATGGATTGCTTGTTCCGCTGCAGTTAAACTTGATGTCTATTATATTTTATCAGTTTAACATTATTGAAGACTAATGATAATTTATTCTGCATTATCTTAGTCATAATATTTCTTACTGGACTAGTTGAGATCACCCTTTCTTTCACTGTTCTCTTCAGGAAATGAGAACGTAGCCGGGACTAGTCGAGGAACGGAGTGACGGTCCAGATGATAGTATTAGTAGTCCTCACTATTCTGTTAAATAGTGTGATAATAAATGTAATGAGGACTTATTCTGAGAGTGGATATTGTCTAGAAGACAATATTTGTATTAAAACTCACAGCTTTCTTGTTGTATATTAAAGATTGTATTTGTATTATGTACCATGTATTTGACGACTCAGAATATGTTATGTATACCTATTTTGGGGGCGTCACAATATTTAATGAAATAAGGGTATAATAATAACCCTATACGCCCATGTGTTTTTATAAAGAAGTCATAATCCGATTTTGCTATCATTGTTGTGTATGTTGATGATTTAAATATTATTGGAACTCATGGAGAGATTCCAAAGACAATGAATTATTTAAAGAAAGAATTTGAGATGAAAGATTTAGGAAAAACAAAATTTTGTCTTGACCTGCAGATCGAGCATTTAGAAGATGGAATTCTCATTCATCAGTCAACTTACACAAAGAAGGTCCTTAAAAGATTTTATATGGATAAAGCTCATCCATTGAGTACTCCAATGGTTGTTAGATCACTTGATGTAAAAAGGACCCTTTTAGATCTCGTGAGGATAATGAAGAATTACTTGGTCCTGAAGTAGCATATCTCAATGCAATTGGTGCATTAATGTATCTTGCTAATAATACACGACCTGATATAGCATTTTTTGTGAATTTGTTAGCAAGATATAGCTCTTCTCCTACCCGGAGACATTGGAATGGGGTTAAACATATTTTTCGTTACCTACGAGGAACTATAGATATGAGATTATTTTATTCAAATAGTGATAATCATAAATTAGTTGGATATGCTGATGCAAGATATCTATCTGATCCACATAAAGGTCGATCTCAAACAGGTTATCTTTTTATGTGCCGTGATACTGCTATATCATGGAGATCTAGAAAGCAAACATTAGTTGCCACTTCATCTAATCATGCTGAAATACTTACAATCCATGAAGCAAGTCGAGAATGTGTGTGGTTGAGATCAATGACTCAACATATTCGTGAAACATGCGGTTTATCCTCCAGCAGAAGAACTCCAACCATTCTGTATGAAGACAATGCTGCATGTATAGCTCAATTAAATGGAGGATACATAAAAGGAGATAGAACAAAACATATCTCACCGAAATTCTTTATCACACATGACCTTGATAAGTGTGGTGACATTGATGTTCAACAAATTCGATCAAAATATAATCTAGCAGATTTATTCACCAAAGCATTAATTACCAACTGCAACGTTTGAAGGACTATGTCGCAATATTGGAATGCGACAACTGAAGGACTTAAGGATACATTCATGAGGGAGAGCTAATATGCGCTGCACTCTTTTTTCCTTAACCAAGGTTTTTTTCCATTGGGTTTTTCCTGGTAAGATTTTTAATGAGGCAACTTTCAATGCGTATAGTTATACAATAGACATCCAAGGAGGAGTGTTATAAAATGTCTATATTCATAATATTATGGATGTCTAGATACATGTAACTCTCATGTTCATTGAGTATTAAAATGTATGACTCTTGAGTTTTGTAACTTCCTAGTAGTATTGATATTCTTATTTTTATAAATAAGACAATTGTAAAGTGATTAAGTGAGATAAAAAATATTATGCAAATACTCTCTTTTCTCTAATCTTCTTTAGACTTGATTTTAGTTATCTTTTATAACAAATACCACTTTAATTATCACATTTTAAAATTTAGAATTGATTAATACAATTGTTTATAATTAATATATTTAAAACAAATATGAATTTTTATTAACTTGAATTTTAAAATTTACATATTTAACTTTTTCTAAAGTGAAAAATAAGATTATGCAAAGGGTCATAGGGTGTAACAAGAAGATGGACAACACAAAAGAACAATTAAAACAATAATATAAATAAATAAAAAATAAATACCACAAAACATGCCGACCTTTAACCACAATAATAGGAGAAGAGGTGGAATTGTATAAACCTTACGATGATCGTTTTACCACCAAAAATAGATAATCCACCCTTAGTTGTATTGGCATTCATATTTTCTAATAAAATTAAATTAAAAAATATCATTCAGTTTCCATAAAAACAAACCCCCAATCTTTCTGGATTCTGATTCCAGACTTTCTATAACCATCATAATATTGCTCAATCTGTCCTTTGGCTCTTGCAATAAATCCTATAATTATCAAGAATCCAACCAATGTCTCCCTGATATATGTTTTGATTACTCATTTCTGAGGAACCCCATCAGCAATTGACAATCTTCAATATGTAAGAAACCATCTAAATTTCTAATATTTTTTTTTCTTTTTTCTTTTTATGTGATTCTTATTTATAAATGGCTTTCTTTGATACCCATTATGTTTAATGCAGACAAAAAATGCAGATACATGATCATAGTAGAGATTATAGGGCTGTTTCTTGACTTTTGGGTCTGAAATGCGAACAAAATATGGATCCCACCACAAATTCAGGTAATTTTGTTCTTTTTAATAAGAAAAAAATATGCCTTTTTAAAAAAAATAAAAAATGTAGCATTTGCCCTATTTCTATTATCTTTTTTAATATAGTATTTTGTTTTGAATATAACTGAATTTACTGTTGTAAGGTCACAATGGTGTTTGAAATTTAATTTTGAGTATTGTTCCATAAGGTAGTTAAACTTGTTTTTGCAGCTTCAAGTGGTCAATTATGATTAATGTTAGGATGTTGCCCAAGTTCAATTGATATGGCAAGCATTGCGAAAATGTTCCTTATCAGAAAAACGATTGAATTTTGATTTATGGCTTATTTCATAGACAAATGAATACATTATTATTTTGACAGAAATTATCAGTTTATCATGTTTCTTGTTTGGAGGGTGACTCTTCACATATGCAATTTTGTTAGAGGATGGTGCTATTAACCTTCTGATAACTATTGAGCTTAGGTTTGTGTTTCTAGTTATATGGTGTCAGATAATAAGCTTGTTAATAATTCTTCCTATATCCATTTTTTTTAAAGAAACTTTTGCAAACATTTGATCATATTCATTTTTCATAGCAAATTATCAATAATGATGACATGCTTTGGCATTTAGTTATTAGTAACTGTGAATGCCCTGTTCTATAATTATTGAGTTATTAAAGCTGGTTGGCATAGCTTGGTTGTGCTCATGCTTCCTCTCTGAAGATTCCATTGTTTGTGATTTCTCATTGCTTATCAAAATTCAACAATTTAATTTCCTTGCTTTTATATTTGAAAAACAATGGAAAAGGTCTTACATCATCGAGTATTTTATTAAGAAAGTTGCAAAAAAATAAAAGTATGTTACATCATTGAGTTTTATATTTACTGTCTCAGGACCTTGCCTTTATGATCTATTACGTCTGGATCCCAATTACAAAACTAGAAATGCGAGTTTCCGACAAAGTAAGAACATATACCTTATTCTAGTATTTTTCAGCCTTTGTTTGCCTTCCTCAATCATAATGTTATCCTTTTATTTTCTGCATGACTTTTATGTTCCGTCTGTATGTTCAAGTAATAGTGCTTGCAATACTCAACATCCTACTTTCATAAGGTGTTTGTTTTCTTATTGCAACTGCTTATTTGATGAATTAACAACGACAAATCATTTTCTTAAGAGATGAAGTTCAGATTCTTCAGAACCATTACACACCAACTAGTGATCTTATCTCTACCTAGCATTGTATCATTCCTAAAAGTGACGTGGCTTCATTTATCTATTAGATGGTATATTTGTCTTCATAATCCGGATTTTCATGTTTGAGATGAGTATTTTTAGCCACAGAATAAAAGTCTGCACTGTATATTGTGCTGCCCCCAGATTATATCAACTAAAAAGCTTGACAAATTATACCAGTCCGACTCTTAGATGCATGTAGAGATCTAGTTCACTTTCCATTATGAGGACCAGATCAATCTGTGTTTCCCTGTAAGTGTACCTAATGAATAAAAAGCACACTTATGAGCTAGAGACAACATCCTATATATATATATATATATATATATATATATGAAAAAAAAAGGTCATCTTACATTTAATACGCGCAGAACTATAAAAGAGGAAGCTGATGTTGGTCTAGCTGATTCTAGGATTTGCATCTGTGAACTACATGCTTATATGCATTTGTGCTTGGTATTCTGTATATTTAAAGACCATGTTGTTCTTATTGTTGTTACTATTGTTCTTGTTATTTTTTTAGTATTTGTTATTATTTTTTAATTTCTACTAAAATTGAAATCACCATCAATTACCTCTTTCCCTTGATCTTTTATTACTTGTTTGCTCTTTCTTTTTCCATATATGATTTCTTAGTCTAGGATGATTACCTAAATCAAGACTTCCAGAAAGTCGAATTTCCTCCAAGACCATATTTTCAAAAAAGTTATTCAAGAAGTCATGAAGTCATGGGTATCCTTGTACTTAATCTGTTTGCAGTTTACTTCTGTGTGTTTTCTATAACTTATTTTTTTCACTTATCAGGCCCTCAAGATAGGCTGAAGAGTTTGTTATCTGAATCTGGCAATAAGTTCTGTGCAGATTGTGGATCACCAGATCCAAAATGGGTGTAAGTATCACATATCAGTACTTACTATGGTCTTTATAAACTTGTATTTATACTCAAAATAAACTCTATTATCATACTTTAGAGGAGTCTATAGAGCCTAGAGTGTTATAGATGATTGCTTATATAGGACATAAACTATTAATATTAATGTGTAAATTACAAAACTGTCCACCAAAGTTATCACTGATTTTAATTTGCACCCTGAAGTATGGATATCATCCATTTTCCCTAAAGTTTTGTTAAACAAACAAACATGTTTTCTTTTGGTTAGTCCACCCAATCTGTTGCCTAAAATTGCTACACGTCAATCTGTTAGGACATATAATCAACTGAGTTCGAATTGACTTTTTCTATACCTAACAATTATTCAAGAATATATTCTCAAATTTTCTCCCAAATAAATATGTATTAGGTATTATCTATTTTCTTATAGGATATTAGAAAGTTCTGTGTAACTTTTTTGCTACAAGGGCTTATATTATTGACAACCTCTTCGTTTGTCCCCAAATTATAGTTGTATTTTCACGTTTAGTCCCCTAATTATTTTTTACCTGTATTTCGTCCTCAAAACTAATGAACTAAATATTTTTTTCATGTTAATCTCCAAAATACTGCAACTTTTCACTCTTAGTCCACGAACTCTAGTTTTTTTTTTGGGTTTAGTTCTCGATCTATAGTTGTTTTAAATGTTTAGTTCCCTTTATTTGCTTTGTTTTTGTAAGGTTGGACTATGATTGCAGCTTTGCCTGCCCCCCGGGCCGAAGGCAATTCCATCCCTAGTCGCAAATGTGTCTCAAATCTGCATGTATAATTGTATTGATATATAGTAATTTCTAAGGCCCCACTATAATATTGAACAACTAATATACTAAAGACGTGTATCTGAGATGCATTTGAGACCCCTAACATTATCCATATTGATATGTTGGCAGCTACAACTCCATGCTTCCTATCATATATAAATTTTGATAAAGAGCTGAGACATGAAATATATATATATATATATATATATATATATATATATATATATATATATATATATATTTAAAGGGCCAAATACAATTTACTACATGAAGTACTATCATATTCATGATTAGGCCCCCAAAGAATTTGGGCTTACACTTACTACATCAAGTTTTTAATTTGATACAATTTAGCCCCCAATTTCAGAATGTAGTAAATTGTAGGCACAAATTTTTTGGGGGCCGAATTATGAATTTGATGGTACTTCATATAACAGAAGTGTAATTAGCCCATATTTAAATGTAGTATGTATATATATATATATATATATATATATATATATATATATATATAAAACTTGTTGTGGATTGTTTCTACATTAAAACAATGTGTTCTTAATGTCATATTTTTTTTCTTTGTTACAATGTCTTTAAATCGAGAACTAGTCGACACAAGGAGCCGGTTTTTCCCATCGAACCAGATGTCTTCCAAAATTGGTAAGACTTAGTGGCCTGCCGGTTGGACCGGACGGACCGGCGTCTGGTTCGCGGTTTTAAACAGGTTCACAATATTAATATATATCTAATCTTTTTTGAGATTAATGTGAAAGTGAGAGAAATAGCAAACAATTGGAAGAGGTGATGAAGCAACAATACACGACATAGATAGAGAGTAGAGACCAACACAATGCATTGATTTGTTATAAACACACGCTCTGGGCATTGACTATGGAGCTTTTAGAGATAGAAGAGCTTCAGAGAAAAAAGATAAAAGAGAAGAGAGTTAGACGAAGAGATTTGTTCAGTATACTTGAGAGTTCAAAATTAGTTGTAATAGTACAGATACATTATAAATGTATGGAGACTCTAAAAAGGGAGTACATGCTGCAGAGAGAAATGAATGGTGAGAAATTGGAGAGAGAATTAGTGGGAATGATGAAAATTTGAGAGAGATTAGTGAGAAAGTATGAGAAGACGTGAAAGAACAAATACTAAGAAATGGAGTATAGAATAATTCTTTTAAATGAACTAAAATGTAAATTATATAATTTTAAGAACACTACTTTTATAAAATATAATTTTCAAATGCAACTAAAAAATATTTGATTTTTCTTAAGAATGAAGGTAAGTAAAATATTTTTCTACATATTTAATATATGCTAAATTCATTTTTCTAGTAATTACTTATATAATATAAATATTTAATATATAGATAATATTTATGACGCCAGTTGTTCGACCACTCCACCCAATAACTTTTATGGTTTGATAACTGGTCCGAGTTTGAAAATATTGTTTTGTTATAGATTTCCTAATTACATTTAAATAAATTCTCTGAGAGCTTGGACATTTTTTGTTTTCTCTTTTTTATTTGGGATAAGTCTAAGAACTTAGAAAATTCACCTCTCCCCTCAACAAATAAAATTCAAATTGTTTGATAGCAATGCAGCCCATAATTATATCCCATGCTAAATATCATTACTTAATGCAGAATATCCAATGAAAATTAAGTGTAGAACCTTATAAGACATCCCCAGTGGAGCTAATAATGCATGGCATTTCCCCCCTCTCTTTTTCGTCCATGTCAGTTGATGAACTGAGCATGAATTTTAATAATTTATAAGTACCTTTTTCTGGGGTTTCAAAGTAGGAAGATTCTATGTCATGTCCTTCGAAAATTCTACTGTTATACATATTTTCGTATATACATTCTTACTAAGTTGCATTTGGTGCTCAACATTATTTTCGTGTTACTCAACTCATTGGTTCATGCCTTGTTATGACCATCTCATTTGTTGATCACCAGATCTTCGAATATTGGAGCATTTATATGTATCAAGTGCTCTGGAGTACACAGAAGCCTTGGAGTGCATATATCAAAGGTATACTTTTCATGACCTGAGTATAACCTTATTGTTGGCCTAGTTCTTGTGAATTACTCATAGACCCTTTATTGTTTCTTCTTACCGATGATTTCTTTTTTTTTTTCTTTTTTTTCTTTTCTGCATATTTAAAAATAATTAAATGTATTAACAATTAGAATTTGCTGGTAAATAGATGAAGAGGTTAATGTGATGTTGAATGTTGAATGAGATGTCTAGTTGCATTTGGAGTGTAGGTAGGTGTTGGGAGAAAGTCAAGCAAGTAGACCTCCAACTAAGTAAACTTGGTGGTGGAGTGCGGAGTCCATGAGGCTATTAGGTGGAAGAAGTACTGTTATGGGTGCTTGCATAAATGCTTTATGAAGAAAATGTGTAGAGGTATAAATTGGCCAGAGAGAAAAAAAAATGCAGTGAGATAGGCTCGAGCCAAGGTTTATAAGGACATGTACCTAAAACTTGACACGGACAAAACGATGTCTGCAAGCTAAGACAAGGGACATGATAAGTAGAGACCTAACACACATTAGATGCATTAGAAAAGAGAATCAAAAACTCCTTGTAAGAGATGAGGACTTTTAACTTTTACGGAAAGGTGCAGTTACTTTAATAAGCTTTTTAGTGCTGAGACTGAAGGAATTGAGGAAGAACTGGATTGTGTTTATCTATCCTCGTGTGAAAACGAATTAGTCTGCTGAATCTGGCTTGTTAAGGCATTTATTTCTTCATGAAACTTGGTTATGTTGCCAATGAACCATGAACTGATCATCTCTTTGCGGAGAAGTGATAGTGAAGTAATTCCTTTCTGTTGAGGAAGAAGAGTGGATGTAGGAGTCCTATTATGGATCTGAACCACTATAAATCTCGTGTCTATTTCTCCTTTTTCTTTCCAAACCCCGAACTATTATATGCTTGCTTTATTAGTTGTTGTGTGGATTGTTTAAAACTGATCAACATTATTACTTTTGTTCTTAACACTGTTTCAAGATATTTTAGAGGGAATTTTTGGCTTCAAATATTTGATTTTGATTATTGAACTGAACAAGCTGAGTGACCTATCTTAGCAGACATATTACTCAGCTTGTATAAAACAACCCAAAGGATTTGGTTTTATCATCTGGTAGGCTAATCACCCCCATCTAGCCAAGTATTAACCCTCTCCGCATCCAACAAAAGATATCTTGAATCTTATAAGGTCTTAAAATTTCATATGTGATGTTAAATTAGATTAGACATTAGAGCACAATTTGTACCAAAGTTGTAGTAATAGTGAATCTCATAGTGATGGACATCCTTTATTGACACTAGTCTCCTAGACACTCACTTACCTGTGTGTTAATTATATTTAAATACTAAAATCTAAAAGTAATAAAATCAAAAAAATAACCAAGAGAAACTTGAGATTATGAGGAGAAAAAAAGATAAGAGGGAAAGATAACCATGGGAAAGTGAGATAGAAAGTAGGACTAGTGGAGAGAAAAATGTATAGATTAAGATTAAATGGGAATATTTCTTTTTAATATTTTTTTTCACTATATGGCTTCACCAAGAGCGTTCAAGTCTCCCTCCTCGGGCTATATTAAAATAGATGGTACAATTCACAACTTGTAATCAAGTTTTACGGTGTTGTGGTAGTCTTTATTGAAATCAAATGTGATGTATGAACACCATCACACAAGATTTTTTTCTTCTTTTCAAATTGTACAATTGAAATCAAATTCGACGTGCTTCAAAAAAACCTCTACTTAAAAATGTATTGATTTCATTAACATCTTTTGAGTGCTCCAAAATTTTGGGTAACTCAAAGACCAAACAAGTAGTTGTTCATATTTAACAGTATTAATGAAGTTATAGAATTCATCATATTAAAAGAATAATATATTCTCGAAGTAAGTAACAACAGCACAAACATGACAACAGAATTCCTAGTCATTGGATTCCAACACTTGTAACCTGTTGGAGTACAAAATTAACGAACAAACATACACTTGGTACTTTGAGTGTTCCTTTATTACAACCTGGAGTCAGAATATGAGCAAAGAAAAAACACCAAAAGCTGTAAGGCAGCAACTCATGCAAAGAGGGTATTCGGTTAATAAGATAACAAGAAGTTAACACAATATCCCTAAAAACTCCTTAGAAACTTTCATCTGAAGTATCCATGTACGAGCTACTTCGATGAGATGCCTATTTCGCTTTCTGCTACCCAGTTTTTTTGGGGGTATAACCATAAGATGTTTGATACACAATACCATATCTAACCTGCAAATAGAGCACTAAACAACTGATAGACTAGTGTGTTGATTAATCTAAAACTTTGAGCTTTGTTTCTTTTTGTTCCAACTTTATTAACATAATGGATGAGAATCTGAAACCAAAAACTGAAGGTGGGCTTTATAGTCTTTGTTCCAAGACACTAATTGTGCTTTCTTTTACCATTACTTGTTTCAAAGAAATATATGGAGTAGATACTAAGTTGTCTGTGATATGTCTGAACTCTTTCCTCCTTGGCATGATTTCCCCAAAGCAAAATCCCGTGCTGTCTGATACTTCCCTGCTTAAGTACTGATTGTTAGGCACTTAGGCTTATCGCTTGAAGTTTTACTCTTGTATATCATCTGCATATCTGTTTTAAGTTACCAATTGCCCTAAAAGTTGAAGTTGTATATCTTGATTTAGAACTCGTCCTCTTGCTTACATGTCAATTGAAAGTCTTGGAATATTAGCATATATCATGCAGAGTGCAAATGCAATAACTATACTAGGAACCAAATGCAAGTGGGAAGACACGTGCCACTACGGCACTATCCACTGCTCTAAAAGCTTAAGTTGTTAATGGTTAAATCCACATGTAAATCATGCTTGTTGATGACATATACGTGCTTTGTCAACATATATTTACTTCTCAAATGTTATAGTTTCCAATTAAAAGACAAAGAACCTTTAATCCAGTCTTCTGAATTGAATGGTTAAGGAACACTTAAGTTGTATAGGAATTAAATATTTTGTTATCATCATTGAAACAAACAAGGTTCCATAAGATTGAATAGCTTCCGGCGAAGATGAGTAGGAAACAGTTTTCCTTTTGTTGAATAATGCATTAGCTAGGATATAAATTAACGTGGTATCCTCCATTGGATGTAATATGCTTGCGGAACAAGACGATTATCAGTCATGTATTTATGTCACAGGTTTTATCAGTAAAGCTAGATGATTGGACAGATGAGCAAGTTGATGATTTGGAAGAGTTGGGGGGAAATACAGCTGTAAACTTGAAGTATGAAGGTTCCATTCCAGACAACTTTAGAAAACCAAAACCAGATTCTTTAATAGAGGAGCGCACTTATTTCATTAGGTAATAGAAGTGTTACACTTGTCATAAACTTGTACAAATGTTGCACAACATATTCAACTACTTCTTTGTACTCAGGAGGAAGTACGAGTTGAAGCATTTTTTAAAAACTGATGAACCGATGTCCTGCCCCTTTCCATATCCAGCATCATTCTACTGCAGTTCTTCAAGCTGTAATTCTAGTTCAGCCCCAGACAAGAAAACTTTCGAGAAGAATAGCAGTCACCGAACCCATGGTTTCGGGCATGCATTTCGCAATAGTTGGAGAAATTCTGAAAGCAAGTCCACTAAGAAGAGCAACACAATGGTAATCATTTTCTATTTTAATGAATCGCCTCTCTTTGAATATGTTGCAGAAATGATTTTTATTTGTCACAAGAAAAACATATTTCTTAATATACATACATATATATATATATATAGGTATATATATATGTGTACATATATATAGGTATATATATATGTGTGTACATATGTGTAGAAATGAGGCATAGACACAACTAGCTTTGGATCACAAACCAACAAAGTGACAAACCATTCTTACACCATTAATTAGGAGATTGTGTGGCTGAGGTTAAGAAGCACATTAAATCGTCCGTCAAACAGTTTTTAGGCCTCTCTGTCAAAGATTTTGATAGGTGTTTAAATGAGCATGTCGATCGCGGCTGTTCGCTCGACTTCAGCAGTGTAAGGGAATCCCAACATATATACAGAGAGATAAAAGGGGAGTGATTCATAATAAATGCTTGCTATGACACTGGTCAATAGGAGAAATGAGCAGTCTAAATTTCAAAAAAGAAAAAAGAAAGTAATATCTGCCGCTAATAGTAGCGTATGGATTAAAAAGGCAAAAATAACATTTACGCCATTGTAGTGGCACTGTTTGTGCAATACATCACTGAACTAAAAAAAATTGTAATCAACCAATTGAACTAAAAAAAATGCAATTAACCCATTCCTTCAAATTTATCTAACAACCGTCTAAATTGGTGTTACATTTTTCTACATGGCAGGAAAAAGAGAAAAAGAAAAAAAAACACGTAACCACTTCCTCTCTTTTCTCCAGTCTTCCTTTTTCTCTCTCTCTTCCCCCTTTCTTTCCGTTCTTCCTCTTCTCTCTATCTCTTATTCTTGGACTCACAAATTAGGTCTTCTCTCATATGTATAAAAATTTGTCATGAAAAAAAATAGGTTTTATCCCTCTCTTAGCATGTATACACATCTCTATCAACATCATCGTTATGCCCACCTTCAGATCTACACATTTGCACCAATATATTCAAATAGAAACCTACAAAACAATAAACACGTATCTTTTTGTCAGGAGAGAGATCAGAAGGATTTGAAATTTCAGAGATCCGGTAAGGTTTTAGGACCAGCTATCTTCTCTTTATTTTTGACATTTAATGTGATAAAGGGCGACGGGTGACGGATATGGAGGTAGCAGCGGGCATGTATACTTTTTTCTTTTAGTTTTTGGGTACAAGCATGAAGCTAACTGTGAGCTCTTAATCAAGAAATCAACATTAAAGTTTCGTTGAAAATAGGCCGTAAAATCGATCGTCGCTCCAGAACTTCCAATGTGTTTGGATGTTCTGGTTAATTGGATACTGATAAAAAAAAGTTATTTGGGAGCTCTTGAATTAAGGTCACGCCATTATTTCTTTATTAATTTACATTTTAAATTCATTTTATAAGACCAAGTCAAATGTAGTTGGCCACGTCACTTTTACATTGTTTTTCCTATTTTTTTGTCCTCCACATATGGAAATATTTAAATCAATTTAACGCATGTTCAATTTTTTTAACAGAATGGTATGATTTTAAAATTTTAATTAGTTCAATCGGGGTATTTTCATTTTTTAAAAATTTAGTGGGTTAATCAGTAAAAAGTGTCAAGTACAATGAGATTTTTCTTAGTTTTTCTGATTAAAAAACTTAAATTTGGAATGTCTGATCTTTTATGGATGAACAGAAATGTGTTTGCCCGAACAGTCTCATAGCAAACATTTGCTATGGATCACTCCCCATATATATATATATATGTATATAAACATATGGGGATTACTGTTAGGAATAAATAAGTGGTTTAGAGTCCAAAATTGGAGAAATAGTGAGAGTGAGGATTAATATACAAAAATAGGTCAAAAAGTTAATGACTTAATTTTATGGGTAAATTGGGTTCCAAACATATGTACTAGGGCTTGTATGCATGCATGCGAGGCGCAGGCTATTGAGTTCTCCCCCTACAAGGATCCATAGCCAATTGATGGCTTACTATTTACACAAATGCATCTTTCATCTTCCACAAGATAAATGGACACTAGTTTTTAAAAACTTATCGCCTTTCGGTAGTCTTACCCCCGGAGGACTCAAGTTTTTCCCGTGGAAGTATTTTTAATCTTCCATGTAGAAAAATGGTAAAAACTAAACCTCACAAAAGATGATATACGTTAGGAAAGTAAAAAAAAAAATTTAAATATTTTATGGAACTGAAATTTTTTCATAATACAGTGTTTTGGGTGTGTTTTTCATAGTACAGTCTGTACAGACATGTTTTGTTATATGTATCCAAATCACACCCAAAACATTGTATTATGAAAAAATAAAGCAAAAAAAAAGGTCCGCATTTTAACAAAATTCGGGAGTCCTGACTGGATCTTGTCTATATATATATATATATATATAGGGAAAATGGAGCATGTGTTTGTCTAATACAAACAAGCTTGTGTGTGTCCTACACTTAATACGGCGTAGTTTTAATTGACAAATTGGTGAAATGCCAAAACAACCATTAATAAAAATGTTGAAATGCCAAAAATATCATTAATAAAATCACTAAAAATAATAAGACACAAGTTTGTGGGTGTCTAAGACACGCTTCCTTTTCCCATATATATATACTAGCTAGGTCTCGTGCCTCCGGCACTGTATGGGCAGTGAGATTTATCTCAAACTTAGAACAGCCCAGATGATTTATTAAGTGAGCGGGAAATTCAAAATCATTATTAGATAGATTAGATAGATAGATGTATTTTATTAGATAGATGTATGGACGGTGAGATTTATCTCAAACTTTGGACGGCCCAGATGATTTATTGAGTGAGCGGGAAATTCAAAATCATTTGTATTTTATTAGATATATATATATATATATATATATGTTGGTGAAGATAATATTGTGCTCTTAAAAGATTTTAATATGAATACTGGATACACATAATATAATTGAGAATATATAAATTTATTTAATCTCATTTTCTCAAAATATAAGCTACATTCAATTAATATATGCAAATTGTATTCAACAAACCTGACGTAAATAATACTTCTATATTTAACAAAATTAATCATGCACCATTCTAAGCATGATAATAATCACAATCGTAAATATACAACCAAATTTAACATATCAACAACGTAATTAAAATGAAAATAATAATAATATATATAGGGACTTATTCCACAACATACGTAAGCTGGGGGCACTATTCCAACTTACAGATCTATAGCCGTCCATTCAATGAATTAAGCGCTGAGATTAAATTTGGTCGGGACCTGAACGCACCTCCTACCTACGGCCAGTGCAACTTCTTCCTACGGCAAGGCCAATTACCATATTGCCTCTAAATTTTTTTTCCTTTTCACCCTGGTCACACCTTCCTGTGGCCAGGCAAATTAAAATAAATTTGCATCATATTAGAGGTTGCATGGGTTGTTTTGATCAACAGAGAATAGTCTTTACCAATTAATACGCAAACTTTGGATTCATGCGTGCGTGCTCCTATATAATCAACCCAAGGAAAATCAAAATTTGTTGTTTTCTCAACTAATACACTGATTTCCACACTTTATTTTTCTTCAAATTTAGTGAATTTAGCTTTACATTTACACCCTCCTATAATTAATAGATTTAGGATGTCAAAACTTTATTACTTGTCAAAATTATCAGTTTAAATTTTTTGTTATATTTTAATTGTAAAAAATTCATGTAAGATTATGTTATACTACTATTTACTTATATTCTTGATTTCTTTTGCAAAACTTACATACTACTACCTCTGTTTCATAAAAGTAGTTCTATTTATATGAAATATGATTCACAAGAAGAGTTCTTTTTTTTTTTAATGATACTAGTGTATATTTTTGACTTGGGAAAAAATTTGTTTCATTGTTACGTAATCACCATTAAATTAACAATTTATTAATTTTGAAGTAAATATGATATACTTCATGCTTACGACTTGTATAAATATAACTCTTTTTGTAGCATAGAAAATGTATTTTATAGATTATAACATAATCTTGTATGAATTTTTTACAGTTAAAATATAACTAAAATTTAAAACTTATAATTATGACAAGTAATAAAGTTTTGACATCCTACATCTATTAATTATAGGAGGGTGTAAATGTAAAGCTAAATTCACTGAATTTGAAGAAAAATAAAGTGCGGTAAATCAGTCTATTAGTTAAGAAAACAACAAATTTTGATTTTCCCTCTTTCTTTTCTCTATTGGGTTGATTATATAGGATCATGCAAACACGAATCCAAAGTTTGTGTATTAATTGGTAAAGACTAAAGATGATGATAGCTCTTCTTTGTTGATCAAAACAACCCATGCAACCTCTGATCTGATGCAAATTTATTTTAATTTGCATCAAGAAGCAGGTGTATACAGGGTGAAAAGCAAAAAAATTTAGGGGCAGTTTGGTAATTGGCCTGGCCGCAGGAAATGGACGACCAAAAATCTAGTTGGAATAGTGCCCCAACTAACGTGTGCTGTGGAATAGGTCCCATATATATATGTATATATATATATATACACACATATATATAGGGTCTAGATCTAGTACTAGCGTTGGCTGGGGGACATTTCCCACCTGGCTATCTTATAAACGCCGATCTAAATAATGGACGCGTGAGATTAAATTGGGCAAGTTACTATCCTCATGAAATCCTCGAGGATAGTAATTATATTCTGCAGAAATTTCCTGCGAATATTAACTGGCCCAAGAAATGTCTAATTTAGCCCGTTTATTAAATGGTTTATTTTTCCTATCCTTAGGAAAGAGGTGAGGATAGTAGACAAACCAAACCCCCTCGTTTACGCGTATAAAACCCATCAATGCATTATTTGGGGTAAAATTTCTTGAGTTCAAACCCTAGCCGCCATAAACAAGCTCTGCAGGTGCCATTTTTGTGTGCAAAGATCTTTAGGCCATTCATCATCAATTCTTGTGGTAGTGATTAACTCTTGTTGGTAAGATCTCTACCATGGCTGAGAATATGTTCAATTTGATTTTTTGATACGTCTTCTTCATCCTCTAGTACGCAAATTCAAGATAAAAGTGTTAATGTTCAAGATTCATTCAATAGTAATGAGATAATTCTGTATGTTGGTCGCTTGGAGAGGTTGAAGAGTTTTATAGAGGTTATGCCAAACAAAATAGTTTTGAAATTAAAATTAAGACTACTAGAAAACATGTGGGTACAAATGATATTTGTTTTAGGTTATATCAATGTCGTAAAGCCAGTAAACCAGAAATTAAAACATCAGATTGATGATGATGAATGTGATGATCGTAAGGGTAAGAGGCAAAGAGACCATATAGGTCGTACTTTGTGCCAACATAAAATTTTTGTTTTCCATCGGAGAAAAGAAAATAATTGGGTTATTTCGACCTTGGAGTTGGGTCATAATCATCAATTAGTTAGTCCGAGTAAGGTAAATCTTATCAAGAAACATAGAAACATAACTCCTGTTGCAAGACAATTAATTGAAACGTTTCATAAATCTCGTGCAAGTTTGTTGATGAATGTACTTAGTGAAATGACTAGAGGGAGGGGCAATGTAGGTTTTGCTTCTGTGGATATTCAAAATGTTAAAAATATAGGACGTGACACAATGAAGGACCATGATGCCCAAGCTGCGGTAGATTATTTGGCCACATTATTGCACACATCGACGTCTGTAACATGGTTTATTTGATTAAATAAAATGCTAGGATCGATTGGGCCAGGATTGAAATCCATAATAACCTACAATGGTAACAAAGTATAAGCCATTGCAATTGAATAAAATACTCCACCACTTAACATTAGTGAAAATTATTTGAAAATATGTAATTTGAGAAACTACCCATTGTGGGATGTATTCCTTCCTTTCTTCAAAAAATGTACAGTGCTCAGTTTCAAATTAACCTATCTATAAATTTTATACAAAAATGAACATGGGATTTGGGATGGATTCCTTTCAGAAAAATGAAATAGAGCTACACTGATCATATCATCATTAAACGATAGTCTACACTAATTCTTTCAACCTGTTTTTTGAAGAATTCTTCTTAAAATACATGACACCCAATTGTCGAAAGAAAAAAGTTCAAAACTTTACTCCAAATGTTTCACTATTGGACTATGAACAAACAAATACAGGCACACACAAGTCTATACAACAGATAATTCAAGTCAAAACAACCACACACAAAAGTGGCAGTAATTATATTTATAAGCTTGAGTAGCATGTATTGAAACATACATATTAAGACCTGATATTTGAAAAACTACCCATTTAAAATTAAGCCCTAATATTTGATAATCTAAGCAAAATACATTATACAAACATCAAATTTCAAAAATAATGAATAACTAACCTTTCAATTGATGTAAGATGGGTTGAGATGAAGAAAATTGCGAACGAGGAGGGAGCTAACGCCACTTCAAGTAGAGAGAGAAGAGAGGTAGAGAGAAAGAGGAGAGAGAGCTAGCGCCGCTGTAACAGAAGGAATTGGGGTTTTTTGGGCTGTCTACTATCCTCTCCTCTTTCCCGAGGATAGGAGAAATAAACTATTTAATTAGCGAGGCAAATTGATCATTTCTTGGGCCAGTATCCACTGAAAATTCCTGCAGAATATAATTATCATTCTCAGGGATTTTCCGAGGATAGTAATTGTCCCAAATTAATCTCACGCATCCATTATTTAGATTGACAGTTATAAGACAGCTGATTGGAATGTCCCCAGCGCTAGCGCTGGATCTGGACCCATATATATTTATGGTCCATATATATTTATGGGTGTTGATCAATAGCCAAAGTTGTAAATTTAAGTGTATAATTGCAATAAATCGTGATCATCTAATTGCAGTTCTAATGTATAAAGTTATTATCCATCCACACTTTAGTTTGGGGGGGCACAACTAAAGTGCGGACTCAAAAATGATCAACATGCCCTCAAAGATCCACACTACTATAGTGCGGATGGTGAGTTTAAATATATTATTATAATATATAAAGCAATGACATTTTTGTAATATATCCGTCTGCTCAACTAAAGTGCGGACGGCTAATCCACTATATCGATTGCAAAAAAAAGGTAAAATGAAAATAGTGAAGTATCCTCTTCATCATTACGACAATACTAATTCGCAGCATAGTTGTAATGGGTCGCCTAGACATCCTGGCGTTGGAGAAGGAAAAGACAATGCCTTGGACGCCGAGCCGCCAAGCCTCACATTGTTAGCGGGCCCAAATTAAGTGATTTAAGTCATTTTTACCTTGACTCATCATAATCCATAAACTTTTTCAATTACCTAAGTAACTCAACCCATGAACTTAACCTAACACATGACCTTGCTCCTTTGAATGAGAGTAATGCTCGTGAGGGAGAAGGAAATGACTTTATAGTTGATGATTTTACTTGAGCCTAGAAACAGAGTAGAGAGTGAAGACTTTTTCATAGTGTTAGTTATTATGTTTTGGGTTTTAGTGTATATAAAATTTTATTTTGCAATATATTTTTGAAATAAAATAAATAATGTATAAATTGCACATTGTTAACGATTTGTCGCCATACGGACGCCTTATCGCCAAGGTGTCTTGGCGGTCAACTACTGCCATGTCTCGCCTTGGCGCCGAGACAACTATGATTCGCAGTGCTGCAGAGTGTGACGAGGAAGAAAAATATGTTGGTTTAAAGGTGAATTCTAAAAGTAGTTCTCAGACCTCAAGCTCTTCAAAATCTGATCGCAAGTCTATAACAGTCTCATCCCAAAATAATGAGCTTGACTCTCCATTCTCTGTTACTTGTTTGCTTTCATCCAGAATCCAGAAATCCTAAAAAGTCAAAATCATTTCCATCTAACAAAAAAGAATTCAATTCAAACTTTTTAAGTGAGGATGAAGATGTGAGACCCCAAATTTTATGAATAAAGATTTAAATTTCTCAAAATATTTTTTTGAATATTATGGAATGAATTTGATATAACGTTATAGTTGTGGGTAATATTTATAAATTTTGCAAAGTACGCAAGTTATATAATATTCGATTGGTCGGGGAATATTCGTTTTAACAGGGAATATTCGTACAACGGCACAATCATTGGTGGACCCCGTAACAGAATTATTGTCGGATTGAGAAAACGACAAAAATGTTTTATGAAAATAACGGCGGAAGTTTTACCGTTAACTGTTGAAACACCCGGTGTTAAAAGTACAGTAATACGCGTGGTTGCATAGTAGCACACAATATTGATTATTGATGCTTACGTGAGAAGTCACTCAGTTTTGTTCAATTATTGCTACAGTAATTGCTGCATAGTATCTCACGTTATTTGATTCAATTATTGTCAATATTTATAAATTATTAAATCAATAATTGAGACGACGAAGTTATTCATATTATTATTTGCAATATTGACGATGTCTAGAAGTTCTGCCAATGAGAGGTTTGGTCACCTAATTGCGCGCCAATAGGGAGAAATCTTTATTGAAAAGCCCCCTCTTTCCTGGGAACGACCTGGTCGATTAATAGTGTGAATTTTAATAATGATGTTGATTTTTGTTTTATTATTATTATAAATGTAATAAAACAGAAAACTTTTTATATAAAACAGAATACTTTTTTGAAGTTATTTGTTTTATTGGACTATAAATAGAATATATAATATTCTATTATGCACAGTGTCTGCATAATGTTTGCATAGTAAATTTTTTTTATATAAAATAGAATACTTTTATAAAGTTATTCGTTTTATTAGACTATAAATAGAATATATAATATTCTATTATGCATAGAACCTGCATAGTGTTTGAATAATAAAATCTTTTTATATAAAACAGAATACTTTTATAAAATTATTCGTTTTATTAGATTATAAATAGAATATATTATATTTTATTTAAAAGATTTTGTTTTATTAGAATATTTTATTAATACTGCATAGTAAATTAATATGGACCGTCTGTTTAAAAGTAAATCAATCTGGACCGTACTTTAGAGAGAGAAACTATAGAGAGAAAGAAGAAAAGTATCCTGCTACTTCACTACTCCTATATCCAGTTTCTTCCAAGGTAAGGGGTATTATTTCTTTTGTATTCATGAAGAGAACTTCTGTTATTCTATTCTTTATTATTCTGTTGGAATAACCTGTATACGTGGACTACCCTATACTTGGTGAAATTCTTCTGTTATTCCATTCTTTATTATTATGTTGGAATAACGTGTCTATCCGAAGTATCGCATACATGGTGAAATTCTTTTGTTATTCCATTCTTTATTATTCTGTTGGAACATCCTGTCTGTGCGTTTACGCATGACCTGGTTCCATTATTTATTATTCTGTTGGAATATCCTGTCTGTGCGTTTAAGCATGACCTGGTTCCGTTATTTATTATTCTGTTGGAATAACCTGTCTTTGCGGTCTATCGCATGCCTGATGATTTCTTTTTGTTATTCCATTCTTTATTATATTCAGTTGGTTAAAATTTTGGCTTTTATACTCCATGAAATTAGTGGAATATCTTTGATATTTGTGCTTCATCCAGTATCTTTTCATGAAAATATTCTTCTGAGCATTCTTGAATTTTACTCCACAAAGCAGTATCATGTTGACAATTTGGACGTTATTGGTTCCTGGATAAATTAATTCTTGAACTTGTTTTATTGAATTCTTATATCATTGTCATCATTCTCATGTTTATGTTATGTTGAAAGTCATTTGTGGCCTGTAGTGCATAGATGGACTTAGTATGATTATGACCGGGATTATTCGGTATAATCATGACCGTAATGTTACAAATGATGTGGTAAAAGTCCTCATTGGCCCGTAGTGCATTGATGGACAGTTGTTGGCATGATCATGACCATTGATGAATACACAAATATCCTTGGCCCGTAGTGCATGGATAATTTGTAGTTGTGATACTAATGAATATCCTTGGTCATAGTGCAGGGATGATGTGGTTTATTTATTAAGCTGAGTCTCAGCAATAAAAGTGATGAAAAACCTTTTAAATCATAGAAGATAGTAGATTTTATTCTCTACTCGAGTCTTTTAATGCATTGCTTATTCCGCTGCAGTTAAACTTGATGGTTGTTATATTGTATCAGTTTAACACTGTTGAAGGCTAACGATAATTTATTCTGCATTATCTTAGTCATAATATTTCTTACTGGGCTAGTTGAGTCCACCCTTTTACTTTCATTGTTCTCTTCAGGAAATGAGAACGTAGTAGGGACTAGTCGGGGAACGGAGTGACGGTCCAGTTGATAGCATTAGTAGTCCTCACTATTCTATGAAATAGTGTGTTAATAAATGTATTGAGGACTTATTTTGAGTTTGAATACTGTCTAGAAGACAATATTTGTATTAAAACTCACAGCTCATGTTGTATATTTAAGATTGTATTTGTATTCTGTACCATGTATTTGGCGACTCAGAATAGGTGATGTATACCTGTTTTGGGGGCTTCACTGTTGGTATGAAAGCTTAGGAATATGATCCCTGGCTAAGATGTGAGACAAGAACTAGGAGGGGAGAGACGGGGAATTCCTTCGCTAGTATGACCTACCTAAGTTTATTTGGTATTTAATTGGTCGGTCAGAGTATAGGGATAATATGTGATATGTTAATTAACCCTTGTTTTGTGGCAGTATTTGAAAATGACATTCGAAAATGTTGAGAATAGTAATGGAGCATAGGAGACTGTTGAGTCTCCACAGATCAATAATCAGGATAATGTGCATCAGGAAGGCGACAATCCTCATGCAAACGACAACACTGACCAAATGATGAACGATGGAATGTTAAGAGGCTTTATGCAACTCATGCAACATCAGGCGAGAGCGGCTCTTGTCCAAAATGCATGTGGAAACACTGGCAACTCTCGGACGGTCACCGCTAAGCAGTTCAAGGAACTGGGACCACCGGAGCTTTTTGGAGAGCCAAAACCACTTAAGGCAGAGACGTGGATAAAGCAGATCTGCAAGATATTTGATGTCTTGGGATGCTCCGAGGAGCAAAAGGTTCCTTTTGCCACCTTCATGTTGCGAGCAGAGGCAGATTACTGGTGGGAATCTGTAAAGCGTACTCAACCTGCCGCACTGAAGATGACTTGGGAGAAGTTTCAAGAATTGTTCAACGACAAGTAATTTCCTGAAAGTATTCGTCACATGAAGGAGATAAAATTCTTTAAGCTGGAGCAAAACAATATGACCGTGTCGCAGTACGAGGTTAAGTTTGCGGAGTTATCCCGGTTTACATCCCATTTGGTCGATAATGAGGAGAGAATGACGCGAATGTTTTTGCGAGGTTTAAACCCGAAATACGTCAATACCTCATTTCTCACAAACTTTGTTTATATTCAGATTTTGTGAATAGGGCTCAGTTATTGGAGCGCGATAATGAGTCAGCATAACCAAAAGGTAACCACCAACAACACGATAATAATCGTACCGGTGGCAACGGCCATCGGAACAATGATAACCATCGTGGGGGAAATTATCATGCTGAGAATGGTAACCACTTCGGTGGTAATCATGGCCAAGATAATAGGAGTGGAAATTTCAAGAAGAGAAGGTTCAATAATGATGGAAAGACAGCAGCACCAGCACCCGTTTCAAAGGAAGTACGACCACCGGTCGTATGTTTCAAATGCGGACAGGAGGGACACATCCGTCCAAACTGTACGCAGCAATCCAAAGCGTGTTTTAATTGCGGAAGAAAAGGTCACCTAGCTCGATTTTGTCGTGTAGTGAAGTCAAGTCCAGCCGGGATAGTAATGCCAAAGGATGTCTCAGACAAGTCAAAGCGTTTGTCGAGAAACTCAAACGAAGTTGTCACGGGTAAGTTAATTATAAATTCTTGCGAAGTCTATACCTTATTAGATACCGGTTTTACCCATTCTTTTATCTCTCTTGCTTGCACTCAACGTTTAAATTTGACTCCAGAGAAGTTAGACTTTGATTTATTGGTTGAAACTTCATTAGTAAAAACCTTCATTACCTCCACTGTTTATAAATCTTGTTTGATTCAAATCGGCACTTTCACGCTACCTGTCGATCTTTTCTCTTTGAAAATACTTGCCTTTGATGTGATTTTAGGAATCGATTGATTAACTACTCATCAAGCTTTTTGTAAAGTTGTTAGCCTTCATATTCCTAACCAACCTGTTATGCGAATTTAAGCAACCAAACCACTAAAGTTAATCACTGTTATATCAAGCCATAAGTAAATAGCCCCGAGCCTTTCGCTGGTAACTTCCTTGTGTGGAATGCACCGAAGCCGAACTTTCCGTAGGAGATGCTGTGAATGACGGTGGCAAGTTGATAGGTATCAATGTGACGTGCTATCCAAGTCTTGGATGAGGGTCACATTCATATTTCTATCGTTAATAAATTTCTTGACGTATTTTTGAAGACTTCTTAGCCTACCCCTAGAGTATGAAATCGAATTTTGTATTGACCCCAGTACAAAACCCATTTCTTCAACCCTTAAATATTTTTTCAACCAAAACGAACGTATAATGCGCCAAAGACGTTGGCTCGAGCTGTTGAAGATTACGACTATACCATTCAATATAATTGTCGAAGAGTGAACGTGGTAGCTGACGCGTTGAGTAGAAGATCGTATGCGTTTACGAGTGCAATGTTGTTAACACAAAAACCCATTTCGTATGACTTACAAATGATGAAGATAGAGTTAAAAACTCTAGAGACCCACGTGAAGATAGCGAATATACGAGTAGAATCGACTTTAATCGATAAAGTTAAAGCCGCTCAAGCTACATACTCAGAGCTGATGAATGTGCAGAAGAAGGTTCAAGAAGGTGTTATCTCAACCCTCGATTTTATTGGTCTATTTGAAATCCTCGATGGAGTAGGAATTGCAGCCTATAGACTCGTTTTACCGCCAAGTATGTCGCGTGTTCATAACGTTTTTTACGTATCGATGTTACGTAAATATGTGGATGACTCGAACCTCATTATTAAATTAGAACTAGACGAGATAGCAGAAGATTTAACGTATGAGGAGACACGTGTTAAAATCTTGGATAAGAAGGATCGTATTCAACACTCAAAGGTTATACCTCAAGAGTTAGAATCTGAAATGAAGTCAAGGTATCCTCATCTCTTCGGCATACCAGGTACGTACGTAAATTTCTATGGCGAAATTTCATAAGGAGGGGAGATCGTGAAACCCCAAATTTTATGAATAAAGATTTAAATTTCTCAAAATATTTTTTTGAATATTATGGAATGAATTTGATATAATGTTATAGTTGTGGGTAATATTTATAAATTTTGCAAAGTACGCAAGTTGTTATATAATATTCGATTGGTCGGGGAATATTCATTTTAACAGAGAATATTCGTACGACACAATCATTGGTGGACCCCGCAACGGAATTATTGTCGGATTGAGAAAACGACAAAAATGTTTTTTAAAAATAACGGCGGAAGTTTTACCATTAATTGTTAAAACACCCGGTGTTAAAAGTACAGTAATACGCGTGGTTGCATAGTAGCATACGGTATTGATTATTGATGCTTACGTGATAAGTCACTCAGTTTTGTTCAATTATTGCTACAGTAATTGCTGCATAGTATCTCACGTTATTTGATTCAATTATTGTCAATATTTATAAATTATTAAACCAATAATTAAGACGACGAAGTTATTCATATTATTATTTGAAATATTTATCATATCTAGAAGTTCTGCCAAGGAGATGTTTGGTCACCTAATTGCGCGCTAATAGGGAGAAATCCTTATTGGAAAGCCCCTTTCCTGGGAACGACCTGGTCGATTAATAGTGTGAATTATAATAATGATGATGATTTTTATTTTATTATTATTATAAATGTAATAAAACAGAAAACTTTTTATATAAAACAGAATACTTTTATAAAGTTATTGGTTTTATTAGACTATAAATAGAATATATAATATTCTATTATGCATAGTGTTTGCATGGTAAAATCTTTTTATATAAAACAAAATAGTTTTATAAAGTTATTCATTTTATTAGACTATAAATAGAATATATAATATTCTATTATGCATAGTGTTTGCATAGTAAAATCTTTTTATATAAAACTGAATATTTTTATAAAGTTATTCGTTTTATTAGATTATAAATAGAATATATTATATTTATTTAAAAGATTTTGTTTTATTAGAATATTTTATTAATACTGCATTGTAAATTAATATGGACCGTCCGTTTAAAAGTAAATCAATTTGGACCGTTCATGAATTAGTTACTATTCAGTACATTCTCCTATAAATAGAAGTTCATTCCTTCATTATTTCTTACGAATTCACTCAAACTCTAGAGAGAAACTATAGAGAGAAAGAAGAAAAGTATTCTGCTACTTCACTACTCCTATATCCAGTTTCTTCTAAGGTAAGGGGTATTATTTCTTTTGTATTCATGAAGAGAACTTCTGTTATTTCATTCTTTATTATTCTGTTGGAATAATCTGTATATGCGGACTACCCTATACTTGGTGAAATTCTTCTGTTATTCCATTTTTTATTATTATGTTGGAATAATCTGTCTATGCGAAGTACCGCATACATGGTGAAATTCTTCTGTTATTCCATTCTCTATTATTCTTTTGGAACATCCTGTCTGTGCGTTTACGCATAACCTGGTTTCATTATTTATTATTCTGTTGGAATATCATGTCTGTGCGTTTACGCATGACCTGGTTCCATTATTTATTATTCTGTTGGAATATTCTGTCTGTGCGTTTACGCATGACCTGGTTCCGTTATTTATTATTCTGTTAAAATAACCTATCTGTGCGGTCTATCGCATGCCTGGTGATTTCTTTTGTTATTCCATTCTTTATTATACTCAGTTGGTTAAAGTTTTGACTTTTATACTCCATGAAATTAGTGAAATATCTTTGATATTTGCGCTTCATCCAGTATCTTTTCATGAAAATATTCTTCTGAGCATTCTTGATAATTTTTAATCTTTTCATGTCGGGGAGTAATTCACGGGTTATAATTCCCGAAGTACTATTCACGGGGTACTATTCACTCGAATACTATTCACCCATGGTACTATTCATGATAAAAATTGATTTCTTTTCGGTCCAAATCATTTTTGATACAATATTATTCTTGAATTTTACTCCACAAAACATTATCATGTTGACAATTTAGATATTATTGAATTCTGGATAAATTGAATTATAAATCTTTAAAATTTATCCTTTGCTTTCATTTAATTAAATTCTTATATCATTGTCGTATATTGATGTGGATTATTTATTAAGCTGAGTCTCAGCGATAAAATTGGTGATAAATCTTTTAAATCATAGAAGATAGTAGATTTTATGCTCTACTTGACTCGTATAATGGATTGCTTATTCCGCTGCAGTTGTTGATCTAAAACTTGTTGTCCATTATATTCTATCAGTTGTATACTGTTGAAGGCTAAGGATAATTTATTCTGCATTATCTTAGTCATAATATTTCTTACTGGGCTAGTTGAGCTCACCTTTTCTTTCAATGTTCTCTTCAGAAAATGAGAATATAGCTGGAACTAGTTGAGCTCACCCTCACATCATCATTATCGCTAAGACTCAGCTTAATAAATAATCTATATCACTAAATTATCCATGCACTACGAGCCAAGGATATTCATTAGTATCACGTCCACGAATTATCCAAGCACTACGGGCCAAAGATATTTGTGTTATCACCAATGGTCATGATCATGCCAACAACTGTCCATCAATGCACTACGGGCCAAAGAGGACTTACCACATCATTTGTCTGTAACATTAATGCACTACGGCCCATGCTCATTATTTTCACGACTTTTGGAGTATATGAGGATGTCATCAATAAAGACAACAACAAAATGATCTAAATATTCCCTGAATACTCGGTTCATCATATCCATGAAGGCAACAGGAGCATTAGTCAATCCAAAAGACATGACTAGAAATTCGTAATGCCCGTACCGAGTTCTGAAAGCAGTCTTTGGAATGTCCTCAGTTTTAATCTTCAACTGATGATATCCGAAACGAAGATTGATCTTTGAAAAGAATTTGACACCTTGCAACTGATCAAATAGGTCATCAATGCTAGACAACGTGTATCTATTTTTGTCGGTGACATGATTCAACTCCCGATAATCAATACAAAGTTGCATACTCCCATCTTTCTTCATTACAAATAGAATAGAAGCACCCCAATGAGACGTACTAGGACGAATGAAACCGATGTCTAACAACTCCTGCAGTTGAGTTTTTAACACCTGAAGTTCAATAGGAGCCATTCGATACGAGGCTTTGGAAATGGGTTTTGTACCGGGTTCAAGGTCGATACCAAACTCAGTTTCACGCTCTGGGGGTAGGCCAGGAAATTCTTCAGGGAATACGTCAGGAAATTTATTAACAATAGAAATATCATTCAAGACTACGTATTTTTGTTTAAAACCGTGACATGAGCTAAGAAAGCTTGACATCTGTTTTTCAATAAACGAATAGCTTTATGGTTTGAGATGACAGTGATTGACTTTTTTGGTTGCTTGAATTCGCATAATAGGTTGGTTAGGAATATGAAAGCTAACAACCTTATGAAAACAATCAATTTTAGCATGATGAGTGGTTAACCAATCAATCCCTAAAATCACATCGAATGCAAGTATTTTCAAAGAGATAAGATCGACAGGTAACGTAAGGTTGCCGATTTGAATCAAACAAGACTTATAAACAGTGGATGTAATAAAAGTTTTCCCCAACGGAGTTTCAACAGATAAGTCAAAGTCTAATTTCTCCGGAGTCAAATTTAAACGTTGAGCGCAAGTAAGAGAAATAAAAGAATGGGTGGAACCAGTATCAAATAAGGTACAAACTTCGCTAGAGTTTATGATTAGCTTACCCGTGATCACCGCGTTCGGATTCCTCACTTTTTGGGAGGTTAAGACAAACGCTCTCCCTTGAAGTACCGGTTTTGTCTTGTCTGGGACTACCTTTGATGCCTCCATCCCTGCTGGACTTGACTTTGGTGCACGACAAAATCGGGCTAGGTGACCTCTTCCACAATTGTAACATGCTTTGGACTGCTGCGTACAGTTTGGACTGATGTGTCCCTACCCTCCGCATTTGTAACATACGACCGGAGGTCATTCTCCTTCCTCAACAACAGGTGCTGGTGCTGACGTCTTTCTATCATTATTGAATCTCCTCTTCTTGAAATTTTCACTTCCATTATCTTGGCCATGATTACCACCGAAGTGGTTACCATTTCTGGCATGTTGATTCCCTCCACGTTTGTTGTCACCGCTTCGATGACTGCTACCACTGGTATTATCGACTTGCCGGCTGCTCTCTCTTGGTTGGGTTGACTCATTATCGCGCTCCAATAACTGAGCCCTATGTACAACATATGAATACAAACACAGTTTGTGAGAAATGAGGTATTGACGTATTTCTGGTCTCAAACCTCGTAGAAACATTCGCGTCATTCTCTCATTATCAACCAAATGGGATGCGAACCGGGACAACTCGGCAAACTTAGCCTCGTACTGCAACACGGTCATATTGTTTTGCTCCACTTGATAAACTCTACATCCTTCATGTGACGAATACTTTCGGAAAAGTACTTGTCGTTGAACAGTTCTTGGAACTTTTCCCAAGACATTTTGAGTGCAGCAGGCTGAGTACGTTTTACTGATTCCCACCAGTAATCTGCTTCTCTTCTCAACATGAAGGTGGCAAAGGGATCCTTTTGCTCCTCGGAGCATCCCAAGACATCAAATATCTTGGTAATCTGCTTTATCCACGTCTTCGCCTTAAGTGGTTTTGGCTCTCCCAAAAACTCCGGTGGTCTAACTCCTTGAACTGCTTAGCAGTGACCATCCGAGAGTTGCCAGTGTTTCCACCTGCATTTTGAACAGGAGCCGCTCTCGCCTGATGTTGCATGAATTGCATAAAGCCTCTAAACATCCCATCGTTCATCATTTGATCGGTGCTGTTGTTTTCCTGAGGATTATTGCTTTCCTGATGCACTGGATGAAACGCAAATATAAAAGATATTCTACTAATTTCATGGAGTATAGAAGCAATACTTATCAACATAAGTGTATAATTAGGAATATGAAACGAAATAATATTACTTACATACTACAGAGTATGAAAGAAAATATTATTTCTTACGAATATTGAACAAGAATAATATCACTTGCGAATACGAAAGAAATAATGCCCCTTACCTTAGTAGGAGATTGGATACTGCAATAGTGTAGTAACAGAATACTTTTTTTCTCTCTCTTATTCTATCTATATTTTCTCTCTATAACTTGAATGAATTGGTGAAAAATAATGAAGAAATGAGCTTCTATTTATAGGCTTGGCAGAGTAAGGGTAAAATAGTCTTTTCGCCATAATTTATGACAACATCGCTTACATCATCGATCATATGACATCATTGCTTACCTCATCGTTCCGATGACATCATTGCTTACCTTATCGTTTCGATGACATCATTGCTTATATCATCAGAATTCAAATTCAATTTGTTCTCTTCCACCTCATTTTACTTTTATATCATGAATTTACTATAATAATGCTACCATTCAAATTAAAAATCATACTATTATATAATCACATCATACTACTATAATGTAATATTATAATAATATATTTGAATGAATTATTTTATCGGAAAATATAAAATACCAACTTTCAACAAATGTCATATGCTAAAAATTCCTCCTTTTAAATCCATATTAAATAAATATTTCCTTATCATATATATCAACAATTTATTATTCTCAAATAATATTAGAGAACTACAATATTGACAACCAGGTTGTTCCCAGGAAAGAGGGGGCTTTCCGATAAGGATTTCTCTCTATTGGCGCGTAATTAGTTTATTAAACCCCTTCCCTCGACAGAACTTTCTAGATATTGTCAATAATGCTATCTAATAATATTATTCAAATAATATGAATTATTGATTTGATAATTTGAAATATTGTGCAATGACAATTATTGAATCAATAATATAAAATATCAACGTAGCTATTATTGAATCAATAAAATAAAATATTGAACAGTAACTACTATAGCAATAATTGAGTATAACTGAGTGACTTCTTACGTAAGCATCAATAATCAATACCGTGTGCTACTATGCAACCACGCGTATTACTGTGCTTTTGTCATCGGGTATTTCAACAGTTAACGGTAAAACTTTCGCCGATATTTTTATAAAAAGTTATTTCTGTCGTTTTCTAACTCCGACAACAATTTCGTTATGGGGTCCACCAATGATTGTGTCGTCGTACGAATATTCTCCGACAAAAAGAATATTCCCCGACCAAACGAATATTAAACGAATATTTTTTAACAACTTGTTTACTTTGTAAAATTTATAAATATTACCCACAACTATAATATTATATCAAATCCACACCATAATATTCAAAAATATATTTTGAGAAAAAATAATAATTTTTATTCATAAAAGTTGGGGTCTTACACACTAAGTGCATGAGTGACATCTAGTCTAGTATATATCATACCGTACATGTTAGATCCTATTGCTGAAGCATAAGGAATCTTACTCATACAGTCTTTCTCCTCAGGTGTCTTTGGGGCTTGTTTCTTGGATATATGTATTCCATGGCTCAGTGCCATGAGACCTCTCTTAGAATCTTTTATGCTAAACTTCTTTAGCATCGAGTCAATGTATATTCTTTGGGACAAGTCAAGCATTCTTTTAGACCTATCTCTATAGATCTTTATTCCCAAAATATAGGATGCCTCACCCAAGTCCTTCATGGAGAAGTGTTTAGATAACCAAATTTTGATTGATTGTAGCATAGGAATACATTCACTATCAGTAATATATCGTCAACATATAATACTAGGAATGAAGCAACTCTCCTACTAACCTTCTCGTACACACATGGTTCATAATCATTTTTGATAAAATCAAACTCTTTGATTGTCTCATCAAAACGGACGTTCCACCTTTGAGAAGCTTGCTTCAATTCATAAATGGATCGTTGCAGCTTACAGACTTGATTTGTTCCAACCGTTGAAACAAAACCCTTTGGCTGTATCATATACACATCCTCCTCAAGTTTCCCATTGAGAAAGACTGTTTTCACGTTCATTTGCCAGATTTCGTAGTCATAATAAGCTGCAATCGCAAGAAAAATCCGAATAGACTTGAGCATAACTACTACTGAGAAAGTTTCATTATAGTCAACACCTTGTCTTTGTTTGAAACCTTTTGCAACTAGTCGGGTCTTATAGGTCTCTACCTTGACGTTCGCTCCAGTCTTTCTTTTAAAAATCCATTTGCACCCAATAGGCTTAATGCCTTCAGATGATGAATCCAAAGTTCATACTTGATTTTCATACATGGAGTTCATCTCGAATTTCATGGCTTAAGACTAGGTTTCCTCCCTGTTCATATTTCATATGAAGTCTTAAAGGACGGATTTCGAGGGGACCTTATTTAGTTAGTAGATATGTAGCCTTTTCTAGGGCATAACCCCAGAATGATACTGGAAAGTCGGTAAAACTCATTATGGAACAAACCATGTCCAACAATGTTTGATTTCTCCTTTCAGATACGCCATTCAACTGTGGTCTCTGTCGGAGTCCATTGTGAGATTATTTCATTTTCTTTGAGACAATTGAGAAACTCACTGCTGAAGTATTCACCACCTCGATCCGATCGAACAATCTTAATACTTTTGCTAGTTTGTTTATCTACTTCACTTCTGAATTCTTAAAACTTTTCAAACGATTTAGACTTGTATTTCATCAAATACACATTCAAATCTTGAATGATCATCAGTGAAAATAATAAAATAAGAATACCCTCCTTGTGCATTCGTTGTCATAGGTCCACATACGTCTATGTGTATCAACGCTAACAACTCTGTAACTCTTTCTTCTTTTCCACTAAAAGGAGATTTGGTCATTTTACCCATGAGACAAGATTCACAAGTCGGATATGATTCATAATCAGATAGCTCTAAAAGCCCATCTTTATGCAACTTGGATAATTTTTTTTCATTAATATGATCGAGTCTACAATGCCACATAAAGGTATAATTAACATCATCTATTTTCCTTTTATTAGTTTATTCAATTTGAAGTATATTTTCATGCAATTCATGTAAAGTCCATTTAGTAAATTGCCAACACCATATAAAACATTTTTATTATAAATAGAACAACTGTTGTTCTTTATTATAATATCAAAACCATCCATATCCAATACAGAAATTGAAATAATGTTTCTTATAAGTGTTGGAACATAAAAGCAATTATTTAAACTAATGGACTTGCCCGTAGGCAGTGCTAAACATTAAATCCCTACAACTAATGCAACAACCTTTGCTCCATTTCCCACTCGTAGGATGACCTCATTCTTGTTCAACCTTCTATTTCTGCTTAGTCCCTGCATAGTGTTGCATATGTGAGAACAACAACCAGTATCCAATACTCAAGTAGAGTTTTGACTTTCAGAAAAATTAATTTCAATCATGAACAAACCTTTATCGGAAGTCGAGGGTTCTCCAAGCTTCTACTTTTGCTCTGCAAGAAACATCTCACAGTTCTTTTTCTAGTGACCGACTTATTGCAATGGAAGTATATTGCTTTGCTATCTGGATCAGATTTCTTATTATCCTTTCCTTTCGCCTTGCCCTGCCTTCTTGTTTTTCTTCTTTTCAGAAGATACCTTGGGCCTCTTCCTTTTCTTGGAAGAATCATCCACCAATAAGACTTGGTTCTTCTTAGAAGTGACCTTCAGCAGTTTTCAACATGTTAAAGTAATTCAGACAAGCTGACATCTAACTTATTCATGTGAAAATTCACAACAAATTGTGAGAAAGTGTCTGGGAGTGACTAAAAGATCAAATCTTGACTCAATTCCCCATTCATTACGAACCCTAACTATCCAAGTTGTTCAATCAAATTGATCATCTTGAGGACAAGAGTCTCAACGGTAGTGCCCTCAATCATATGAGATCGAAAGATACTTTGCTCCCTATACAACTCTTTGAGGTTCAACAATATAGTAGGAGCATCCATAGTTTCATGCTGACGCTGAAGCTCGTTACTCATGGATGCGAGTATGATGCATTCAGTCTTGGTTGTATCATCTTGCCACTTTCTAAAAGTAACAATATCTTCCTCATAGACCGAGTCAGCAACATTTGCAGGGTCGGGCGAATTTAGAACATAAGAAATCTTTTCAGCAGTGAGAACAATTCTCAGATTCATTAACCAATTCATATAATTCGGTACGGTCAGTTTCTTAGCTACGCAGTGCTATTAATGAGTTTGACATTTTCAAATTCTGCATGCGAAAAAGACAACATTTTAGCATACATTCATTTAATTAATTACAAAAATAAATTAGGTCTTTATTTAAATTGTTATCTCCCACTATTTTCTTCAAACTATATTACCCTCACTTATATAGTTCGACAAATTTATTGCTCAGAAAATTCGAACGAATCGCATACCAATTCATATATGGAATCATTATAGTCGACAATTAGCACAAGGTTTGGCTTTGATACTATTGTTAGGTTTGTATATAGCGCGTACATGCAATCAAATTACAAAAAAGGCGGAAGCACGATAAAATCAAGTTTTAAAATTTTCATACAAACCATCAACGTGATCATACCTTATGCTCAATTATCAATCAATAGAAAAGAGATGGAGAATCAGAATCATGCCCTTGTAGAATCGTGCTTCCTTAGGTACGAGTTCATCTCCAAATCCTTTCACGTTCTCCTTGAATTCACCGGGTTTTATTTCTTTTTTTGATCAACGTTAGCCACCCAAATATTTGGCCTCTAGAGGTGATCCACCAAGGAGGAAGTATGTATTCAAGAAGATGGGTGTTGGAAAAACCCTAGTTTCTATCTCTATAGAAATTCTTTGTACTCTCCCAACTCTTGGAAGTTTGTGTAACCCTAACTCATAATAAGAGTTCTCTTATTTATAGATGTAGGCAACCCTCCTAAACTATTTAAGAATAGGGTTTTATTTTAATTAATTGAACTCTTAATTAAGTGTATTCCTAATCCAATTAGGGATTTATGAGAGTACTTTTATTAATTAATTCCTAAACACTTTTAAGAATTAAATAATAATAATAAGACTTATTAATTTATATTTAATATTTTCAAAATATTAAATAATAAATATTAAGCTATTTAATTTATTCCATCACCATAGATTAAATTAAATATACTTAACTTATTATTACGATTATTCCATTTACTTCTTAAATAAATATTTTCCTTTTATGGTGTGACTCTTTAGGTTCTCCATATTAAACCGGTTGTGAATAAATCAATTAAAACAATTCTAATCCTATTTAAATTAATAAATTAAACTATTTAGTTTATTTAAATAAATAATATTTATTCTACAATAAGGGTAAGCTCCCTTAGTGATCAACGACTTTCCAAATAATATAGATTTCAACATTAATTATAAAAGAACATTTAAGTGAAAAGTTACCGTTCATTTCAATCCTTCTACCATAAAATATTCCAATTAAATATAAGACATGAAATTACTGTCAAGTCTTATTTTATTTAATTATATGTATTTCGATTCTTAAAGGCACAACTCTAAATAATGCAAATTAGAAATTCTTTTCTAATTCCATTCTAAATTGGCCAAGGATTCCTGAGTTGTAATTTATCGAATCACATAGGACATTCTCTACTTTTACTAGAAGTGGTAGATTCTTTGTTGACCATTCATTAGCTCCATATACAACTTATTTTCATACAAACCATCAACGTAATCATACCTTATGCTCAATTATCAATCAATAGAAAGGAGATGGAGAATCAGAATCATGCCCTTGTAGAATCGTGCTTCCTCAGGTACGAGTTCATCTCCAAATCCTTTCACGTTCTCCTTGAATTCACCTGGTTTTATTTCTTTTTTTGATCAACGTTAGCCACCCAAGTATTTGGCCTCTAGAGGTGATCCACCAAGGAGGAAGTATGTATTCAAGAAGATGGGTGTTGGAAAAACCCTAGTTTCTATCTCTATAGAAATTCTTTGTACTCTCCCAACTCTTGGAAGTTTGTGTAACCCTAACTCATAATAAGAGTTCTCTTATTTATAGATGTAGGCAACCCCTCCTAAACTATTTAAGAATAGGGTTTTATTTTAATTAATTGAACTCTTAATTAAGTGTATTCCTAATCCAATTAGGGATTTATGAGATTACTTTTATTAATTAATTCCTAAACACTTTTAAGAATTAAATAATAATAATAAGACTTATTAATTTATATTTAATATTTTTAAAATATTAAATAATAAATATTAAGCTATTTAATTTATTCCATCACCATAGATTAAATTAATATACTTAACTTATTATTACGATTATGCCATTTACTTCTTAAATAAATATTTTCCTTTTATGGTGTGACTCTTTAGGTTCTCCATATTAAACCGGTTGTGAATAAATCAATTAAAACAATTCTAATCCTATTTAAATTAATAAATTAAACTATTTAGTTTATTTAAATAAATAATATTTATTCTACAATAAGGGTAAGCTCCCTTAGCGATCAACGACTTTCCAAATAATATAAATTTCAACATTAATTATAAAAGAACATTTAAGTGAAAAGTTACCGTTCATTTCGATCCTTCTACCATAAAATATTCCAATTAAATATAAGACATGAAATTACTGTCAAGTTTTATTTTATTTAATTATATGTATTTCGATTCTTAAAGGCACAACTCTAAATAATGCAAATTAGAAATTCTTTTCTAATTCCATTCTACATTGGCCAAGGATTCCTGAGTTGTTATTTATCGAATCACATAGGACATTCTCTCCTTTTACTAGAAGTGGTAGATTCTTTGTTGACCATTCATTATCTCCATATACAACTTATTATACCCAAGCATACCCTTTGATATACCCCAAGGGTCTTAAGGGACATGTCAAAGTATAACTCATCATACACAAGATACTATGATGATCTCAAGTTTAAGGATCACTTGTACTACTATCACTAAAGGAATTCTTATTGACAGACAAGTAAAACTCCATAGGAATTCTTATCAATAATCCTCTTCCTAAGAGTAAGCAACGTATGTACCAATCTATTCCGTTTCAATAATCGCCTTTTAGTAATCCAACGATTGAGAACTATTTTAGTTTTATGCTATCTACGAATTTAGATGTCATTAGCGGGATAAATGCTTTTTTGGTCACTGTACTTTATACCAACTTACAAATGAGTCACTAAACTTTTTTTTCGTACAGTGAACTCACTGAACTTTAGTTTTCTTACAAACCGTTACAAAAACCGTTGAGTCCTTTGACTTTTAACGGAATTTGACACATAGGATAGACAAAGCCGACATGGAATTTTTATGCATGAGTTTCAATGCGTATGTGGAAATGAACAAATTTTATGGAGAAAATGAAAGAAAATCATTTAAAATAAAATATAAATAAAAAAACTTAGTAAAAAAATATAAATACAATAACATAAATGAAAAAAATATATTTAATTATTTTTATAATTAATATCAAATGAATTTTTATGTAATTATTAGAAAATATAATTAAAGAAATTATAAACCATAAAAATTATAAATATTATTATTATCTGTATTATTATTATTATTATCGTTATTATTATTGTTATCGATATTATTATTATTATAAATGAAAAAAATATATTTAATTATTTTTATAATTAATATCAATGAGTTTTATGTAATTATTAGAAAATATAATTAAGGAAATTATAAACCATAAAAATTATAAATATTATTATTATTTGTATTATTATTATTATTATTATGATTATCAGTATTATTATTATTATTATTATTATCGATATTATTATTATTATTATTATCGATATTATTATTATTATCAGTATTATTATTATTATTATCGATATTATTATTATTATTATAAATGAAAAAAATATATTTAATTATTTTTATAATTAATATCAAATGAGTTTTTATGTAATTATTGGAAAATATAATTAAGGAAATTATAAACCATAAAAATTTTAAATTTTATTATTATCTGTATTATTATTATATTCCACGTTGGATTATTATTGCCACATCAAAAAATTTTTTACAACTCAACATTATATTGGTCAAACCGTTAAAAGTCAATAGGACTTAACGGTTTTTGTAACGGTTTGTAAGAAAACTAAAGTTCAGTGAGTGGACTGTAAGAAAAAAAAGTTTAGTGACTCGTGTATAAGTTGGCATAAAGTACAATGACCAAAAAAGCATTTATCCCTGTCATTAGCATGATCATTATCATGATTCTAAAAGTATTGCTCCAAACTATGAGTTTATCCCATTTAATATAACATCACAATGTAGATAAAGTAAAAGCCTTTTATAAATTAACTTAATTATTAATAAATGAATAAGGTTACAAAGTATATGCTACATCATATCAAATATGATTGTGTGCATATTACTTTCAATATGAACCTACGACCTCAATCACTTGCAACAACAGCCCAATGCTAGCCATCTCTTCAATAATAGTCTCACCTGAATATATTTTAACAAATATATTACAATGTCCAAATCTCACCTCTTTAGAATCAATGGGATTTAATATATAAAATAGCTGTTAAAGTAACTATAAAATAAAAATTATAATTAAATATAATAATATTATTAAATCCCATCAATAAATATGACAGCGAATGTATTGGAGAGAAAACAGTGTCACGGATATTAAACCAACGGCTTACTTATGGTTGAAAAAAATAAAACTAGTGCCAAAAAGCATTGATTAGACATGTTTTGCACAATCCAAAGGTCTACACTGGTGGTCAACCAGTATAGAGTTGGTAACACACCACCAGATTATTCTAGATGTTGTCTTTTAATAATGTATCACATGCAATATTATTTTCCTTTTGTCTTTTTTTTCTATGCACAAGCACTTAATAGATGAGTTCTACAACATTCATCCACGTGGAACTTATAGACAGATGATAGATATATGAACTTGTAGGTAGATTTAACTCCCTGACTTCCCTTTTGTGGTATTTTCCTTGGAGGCGAATGAAAAATACTCTCTTTCAAACTCGAAGGAATTTTTATAATTAAACATTAAAAAGACTTCAAGAGGAAAACTAGTGTCTTCCGAGGGTAAGACTACCGGAAGGCAATAAATTTTTTAATTATGGCACGTCCATTTTCTCTGTGGGCGGTTCGAGATGCTTTTCCGCAAATAGTAACTTTAGTCATTGTTGCCAAGGATCATTTCTCATATATATATATATATATGTGTGTGTGTGTGTGAGTGTGTTTGCGTATGTGTGTTGTATGTGTGTAAGTCTATATATATATATATATATATATATATATATGTATATATGGGGAGTGATTCATAGCAAACAGTTGCCATGAACACTTTTCCAACAAACAAATCTTACATCGTTAATCCAGAGATTGGCCGAAAGAGGAACTGGTCGAAAATCTTAGTAGCAGCCTGATAATTTTTTTTTGCTGGTCACTACTAGGACTTGCGGCCAGGAGAAATGTCTAAAACACACCCACCTTAGTTAGATTTAAATAGTTTCAATGTATAAAATATTTGTATAAATAATTTTTTAAGTAATAAAATTTAACACATTGTCAACTATTTATAATGTATTTATTTTTATAAATAATTTCTTCATTAATAAAATTTAAAATTGTCAAATATATTCAATGTATTTATTTGTATGAATAATTTCTTAAGTAATAAAATTTAACATTGTCAACTATATTTAATGTATTTATTTTATAACATATTTGTATAAATAATTTCTTATGTAATATAATTTAACATTGCCAATTATTGTGATAATTTGATTATTTAAAATTTAAACCCCATATTGTAATACTACTTGGAATTATCTGACAAATATTTTATACAATGAAACTATTTGAATCTAACTAAGGCGGGGGTGTAAGATATCCATATATTCGATGTCAATACTTGTGTTAGTAGTGCCATTTAATAAGCATATTAGTATTTTAGTTTGACATAGCTGCCTGAAATTCATTACTCTAATATATTGTCTGTATTCTATAGGCTGGTATGGTCGAATTTATAGGACTAATAAAAGTGAATGTGGTCAAAGGCACCAATCTAGCTGTCCGAGATATGATGACCAGCGATCCCTATGTCATCCTCTCATTGGGGAACCAAGTAAGCGTTCTTTTGCTGCTTACTTCATTTCTTCATTTTAAAGGCGCGAACAAAGAGGAATTGTATGCAATGAATCCTCTTTGTTAATATGTTGCAGTCAGTGAAGACGCGTTCCATAAAAAACAATCTGAACCCTGTATGGAATGAAACGCTTATGTTGTCAATTCCAGAAGACATTCCTCCTCTTAAGCTGGTAAGTCTGTTTTACTTGACAAAATAAATTTGGTACAAAAATTTCAATAAAAAATTTTCATGAGAACTTATTGAATCACTGCACAAAATTATAATACACATAAATGAAACGTCACTTGCTTTGTTCTTTTATGCTAATATTGCTCCTAGTCATTCATGGTTGACTAAATGACGTGTGCTCTACCATAATAAAGGAGAAGTCACATGATCAATGCTTGCCAACTCCGAGGGGTACCCACACAAGCTTATGCTTGGATTGTCCGGTGCACGATTCTTGTGTGTGTGTGGGGGGGGGGGGACGTGTACCCATTGGATTACTTGAATGCTCTAAGAGGTTTGATACCCATGATTGCTGAAAAAAAATAATTAAAAAGAATGCCATATATGGCCACGGCTTAAATATTGAAGTTTTTATAACTCATTTAGTAGAAAGTTAATTTCCAATGACAAAATAATTAAGTTCAATATTTGAAGAAATAAATTTCACGAGAACCCATGGCATGGTGGACAGAATCTTATACGCATGAATCTCATGCAGATTACTTCATTTTTAGTGTATCGGGTTGGGATTACTCATTACTCTTTCATGAAAAGTATTGGTCCCAATCATTCATTTAGCTGTTCATGCCATAATGCCATATAATAGTCATGGCTTACATAGAAACTCAATATAGCTGGAAAATTTAGACAGAACGCTTTTACCATCATAAGTTTGAATTGTTTGATATATTTATACTTCATCCATCCTACTTTAGTTCCTTCCCATTCTTTTTTGGGATGTCCTAAAATTAAATTTCTCTAGCTTTTTTATCTTATACCTTCTTTTTTTCCTTTCCCGTTAACGATAAGAATTTCATTTCATTAGTAAAACAGGTATGTGAGAAAACAGGTATTTAGAAATAAAATTGTAGACAAGGAGATGCAAGTGAAAGCACCCATTTTCTATTGTTCTTTTTCATTTTTTGCCCCTATCATGTGGATTAGGTGGGTTAGTGGTGGGGGCATGGAATTAAGCTCCTAGAAGTATAAGTAGTGAATCTTTTTCTTGTTTTGGCCTTCTTATTTTCATGCTTGGGCATTCTCGTTGAAATAAATTATCATTAATATAACGTCCGAATTTCATTTTTTGTTTGTTCCAAATTAAATGTCCACTTTACTCTTTTGAAATCACTGTTGCCATATTTTTCCTATATAAACCTTGAATTACTTTTGTCAATTATTCATTGAAAATACAAGTAACATAGAAGGTTAATGAAATGATACTTGTTGGCATAGGAAATAATTACTGATGGCATTTAAATGAAGATAGAAGGAGAAAGGAAAAGAGAGGAAAGAGAACAAAATTTGCAAAATTAATAATGGGAGAGTGAAAATCAATACTAAGATTAATGTCTGTTTAGAAAGAACAAAAGGGTATTTTGGGAACAAAAAATATATTTTAATCAGCATGTAAAATGTAAGTAGGACGTTTAACATGGGACCATGGGAGCACACTGTTTTGTGATACCTGATTGTGCATTGATGCCATTGGGAGTGTAAGCAGATTTTATTTATTCAGTGGGAGACAGATCAGTATGGGGTACCAGATTTCAAAGGAGGTTTTATGATTGGGAATTCTAAGTAGATAGCTGGTTTTTACAGTCTTCTTCATGAGGCGACTTTCAATACAAGGCAATTAAACTACTTGGTGAATGACTGTGTATGGCCTCTTTTCGGTATAATCTTTTTATCAGCAGCTGATCCAAGGATTGGTGCACTAACATAAGTTATTTTTTTATGGGTACTGTTCCTAGAGACTCTATTTTAACTATAGTTAAATTGCAGACTACAGGTCAGATCTAGTAAATTGGTGGTGTATGTCAAAAGGAGGCAGTCTGTTGATCACCTTTTGATCAGCTTTGACTGGGCTAAGGACATGTGGAGTACATTGGTACTATTTTTTGGGATGGATTGGTTTCTAGCACAAACGGTTAACGTTTTTGTAACACCCCCTTTCCGAAAAGGAAATAGAGGTTACGTGCAAAGCATAACAAACCTCAAAATAAGTAAACAGAGCACTAATAACTTCAAAATGTTTAATAGCTGATGATCCATCAATGTCAAATCAAAGCTGTGAATTCTGAGGGCCTTCGTGGCACAACGATGGCAAACTTGAAGGTTGATAGTTGTTCCTTTGGATGATTTTGATCTCATCCTGGGAATTGATTTTCTAATGACGGCAAAGTGCATGGTAATGCCTCATCTTGGTGGATTGATGATCACAGATGAAAAATGTCAAGATTTGTTAATGCTGTATACCCAAATTTGGAGAAGAAGGAAGGCAAGCAAAAGGTTGGTTTGTTGTCTACAGTACATCTAGAGACTGGACTCAAACGGGGAAGAGACCTATTTATGTGCTTTGATCGAGATCAAGTCGGGTCAAACTCAAGAGGTGCTAGTTGATGTTGGTGAGTTGGTGGAAGAATTCAAAGATGTGATGCCCCCAGAACTCCCAAAGACCCTTCCTCCAAGACGTGTTGTCGGCCATAAGATTGATTTAGAGCCGAGTGCGAGACCCCCTGCTTGAGCCCCTTTCCGATGTCGCCTGTTGAGTTGGTAGAGTTGAGAAAACAGTTATTAGAGTTGCTAGAATCTGGTTTTCTGCGACCCTCCAAGGCTCTTTATGGTGCTGTTGTTTCAGAGGAAACAAGATATCTCTTTGCGAATGCGTGTTGACTACAAGGCATTGAATAAGGTCACTGTAAAAAACAAGTACCCTATTCCTAATGTCGTTGACTTGTTTGAATGGTTGTCGTGAGCCAAGTATTTTAGTAAACTGGACTTGAGATTAGGTTATTGGCAAGTGAGGATTGCCGCTGGTGATGAAGCCAAAACAACTTGTGTGACAAGGTATGGTTCATATGAATTCCTTGTAATGTCGTTCGGCTTAACCAATGCTCCTACAATGTTTTGTAATCTTATGTGATGTTTTCTGAGTATCTAGATAGATTTGTGGTGGAATATCTAGATGACATTGTGGTATATAGTGAGACTTTGGATGGTCATGTGCAACATCTTAGGCTGGTTTTTCGAAAGTTGTGGGAATATCAGTTGTATGTTAAAAAGGAAAAGTGTGAATTTTGCAGAGCAGAAATCATGTTCCTTGGGCATTGGGTTAGCCAAGGACAGGTTCGCATGGATGAGAGAAAGAACGAAGCTGAATGGGCTGCTCCCACAAAAGTGGCAGATTTAAGATTATTTTTGGGATTGGCAAATTACTACAGAAAGTTTATTAAGGGCTTATTAAGGGCTACTCAAAGGTGTCTATTTTAACTGATTTACTGAAAAAGGATAGCAAATGGGAATGGACATCGGGATGTCAAGAGGCCTTTGAGAGATTGAAAGAGACGGCGTCATTTGAGCCGGTGTTTAGACTCCCAAACTTTGACAGTCCTTTTGATGTGCACACTGATGTGTCAGACAGAGCTATTGGTGGGGTGCTAGTGCAGAATAGCCACCTAGTTGCCTATGAAAGCCGAAAATTGAAGGATACTGAGCACATGTATAGTACTCATGAAAAAGAGATGATCGCAATTGTTCACTGCTTGGAGACATGGAAGCATTACTTATTTGGTACGAAGTTTGTGGCGGTGACTGATAACGTAGCCAACACATACTTCAAGACTCAGAAGAAGCCGACTCCTAAGCAAGCTCGTTGGTAGGAATTCTTGGCTGAATTTGATTTCGTTTGGGTGCATAAGTCGGGATTGCAGAATTCAGTTGTTGATGCATTAAGTCGGAAAGTGGTTCAGGAGTTTTTTGCTACTCTCACGGGGGTTGAGAATGAGTTCTTGGACAAGATTAGAGAGTTGTCCCTAAATGATGTTTATCAAAGACTACGGGTGCAAGTATAGGAAGGTCTGGTCCGAAGATATTAGGTCGATGATGATTTGCTGTATGCAAAAGGCAGTAGGTTGTATGTCCCTTGCGGAGGGGGATTGAGGATGCAGATCGTGCATGAAACGCATGATAAAAAATGGGCTAGTCACCTAGGCATTGAGAGAATGTTGGCTTTGTTGTCTCGCTCGTACTTATAGCCTAAAATGGAAAATGACGTGGAGGCGTATGTCAAGTTTTGTTTTGTATGCCAAGTAAACTTCCTGACAGACCCTGGCAATCGATGTCGATGGATTTCATTTCTGGGTTGTCGATGGTTGACGGAATGAGATCGATCTTTGTGGTGTTTGATCGTTTCTCATAGTATGCGGTGTTCAACACCACATGCTTATAGACAGATGATGTTGCTGGTTGGTTTTTCAAAAATGTTGTGAAATATTTTGGGTTGCCTGAAGTTATAAGTGATCGAGTTTACGGACAGGTTTTGGACTGTACAGTTTGGTTTGATTGTGTTTGAATTGAAGTTCAACACGAAAAATCACCCGCAAACAGATGGTCAGATTGAGAGGATGAATCAGTTGCTCGAAGAGTAACTGCGACATTATGTGACTACGAGTCAGAAAAACTGGCTGGAGTTGTTGGAACCAACGCAGTTTTGTACAACTTGCATCAATCTTCTGCAATTGGAAAGAATCCTTTTGAGCTGAGCATGGGTTATCAGCCAAGAACTCCAAACGATGTGGCGGTGCAGCGTACTGGAGGTAATTGTCCTGCTGCGTATCGATTTGCAAGGGCTAGAACAGAGTTGCTAGAGTTAGCAAGGGACAACCTGAGCAAAGCAACAGATGAAAAAGTATGCAGATGCACATAGGAGGCCGCTGGAATTTAAAGTGGGAGACATGGTGTTGTTGAAGCTAACACCCTAGATTTGGAAGATCAGTAGTAAGTCGGTGCATGGAGGATTGGTTCCAAAGTATGACGGTCCTTTCGAAGTGTTGAAGAAAGTTGTGGTTGTGGCTTATAGGCTGAAACTTTCAGATAGACTGAAGGTTTATCCAACGTTTCATGTGAGTTACTTGAAGCCTTTTCAGCAGGAATTGCTTGATGCTGGTCGGAAACAAGTTAAGAGAGCTCCGTCGGTGATTAGAAACAATTTGATAAGGATGTCGAGAAGATTGTCTCATAGGACTACAGGTTAGAAAAATTGCAGGACAGACTACTTGGTGCATTGGAAAGGTGAAAATGAGGTTGATGCTAGTTGGGAACATGATGTAACATTGTGGCAATTTGAGAGGCAGATTGCAAAGTACTGGGCACACCCACCGACGAGGTGGCCGGGCTCTTCTGGTGGGGGTGGTTTATTAGTCCCTTAGTGGGTTAACACGTACTTGGCATGCGGGATGGCCATACAGTATGCCAAGGTTAGACCTTGACACTTAGTAAGTGTGGGCAAGGAAGGTTGGCACTCAGTCATTGTGCGGCAGTGAGGAGTATTGTGCAACCACTTGGGTCACTGTGCAGCAGCTTGGGCCTTTGTGTGGCGTTGGGTGGCAGACTAGGCCTATGGTCAAACTAGCAAATCTAGAGAGTTTGTATTATGACTTCTCAAACACACCTAATGTCTATTGCTGACACGTTAGAAATTTTCACTAGTGCTACTATAGTGGAGGGGTGGTCCGTGAAGTCCACCTGGGCAATGGGCAGGCTGCCATGGCCTAGGCGTGCGGGGGCATTGGAGCATTGTTGGGCTCCCTTAACAACAATGCTAACATCGGAAAGGTGGCTCTGGATTGGATCAAAGACCCTTTCATGGGCTGGGCATGATCGGGCAAGAACGTTGCTGGACGTTGGGCATGGCATAGGCTTGGGCCTAGTATGCAAGCATGGCATGGGCTGGCGCCCAACATGCAAGGCTGATGTGTGTGGACAAACAAAATTTGGTTGGACGTGCACAACAGTTTTGGGCCGCACCTTGGTCAAGTGCGTGGCTTATCTGGATATTCATTGGGCTGGAATGGATAATGCATTATGGCACTTGTTGGACAAGATCGTGGGTTGAGGCAACATATATTGTGCGCTGAACTCGTTGGGCTTAGTGGAGGGGCTGACTGCTGATGAACAGTTATGGGGAGTTGCTGACTAAGCCACCCACTACACATGACTGACATGCTTTAGTCTGATCTGCAGAACATGGGGCAACACATCTGCTGGAAAGTTGCATAGTGGGCAGTTGTAATTTGAAATGCTGTAAGGGGCCAGAATATCCTGGGCAGTTAGGGTTGTCAACTGCAGCCTAGTTTTGTATGTATATTTATATGCATGTATGGTGCTTGTATTGGTAGAGATCACTGAGCAAGTGTGAGTCTGCAAGCCCTAGTCAGATTTGTAATCCTTGTTATTGAGAGAAGCAATAAAAGGTTGGGACATTGTCCTGTAATTTGTGTTGGCTTTGTGTGTGGCTTGTTTATACAGATTGTGTTACATACAGGCGTGCGTATTTGTGTGTGAACAATTGCTGACTTATTTAGGTGAACAGATCAGTGCATCACAAGGAGAACATTTGACGCAAAAAAATTGGTGTCAGTTTGTAGATCCTGTGACACCTGCCATGTTGGGCTTCTGATCACGCGCTTACATCTGTAATTCGGCTCAGGTTTTCTAGTCTAGTAAACAAAGGTTCAAGTCTTTAATCTTTAGTTGTCCAAAATACTCTAGCCTCAAGTTTACTGGATCTGTTGGGTTAGTCTAAAGCATAAGGCTAAGAATCATGTGAAAATAATTTATGGCGTGAGGGCGTGTGATGCATCTTTCCTTCGATCTGTTGCCTGATCTTTCTCTTCATCTCTTTTCCTCCTCTTGTTGCTTGTCGTGAAAGAAAAGGTTGCTTCTAAAACGACCTTGTTCTTGTCAGACTGATCAAACAATCAGGACTGTTACACGGAATCACAAGTGCTTGTTATGCACTAATAAATGACGCGATAATGACTATAACACACATTTTGAGTTAGATCTAACTTTAGAATATGGTTAGCTGTCAAATACAACTTGTTATGCATATTTCAAAAATCGTCTCTTATAAAAAGACGAACAAACTTCAGAACACTTTGCGAATGATGTTGCAATCCTTTCTATATAAAATAAATAAATGATGTTGCAATAACACACAATACTATAGTCAAGGTTCATGTCCTTAAATTTTTTATAGTGGACTATATAAGGCTATCTGAAAGTTTCTTCTGTTTAATAGCAACTTCCATTTTTATCCATTTGTGAATTATGGTAATTGAATTCGCATCTTAGATTCAGACACCCCATTCTACTTGAAAGCTGTTAAACAAAAATAAACTCATAATGTAGTTTGACAGTTGACTTATGTTATTTACAAAATTAATATTGTGACCTTATAACATATTCTGTCCGTTTCAAATTATAAGACCATCATTTATTTTTTTGAGACATTTTAAGCTCAAAACTGATATAATTCATTATAAATTACAAAACAATAAGGCGGTTGATATTGCCACAACAAAATTTATGTTGCTGGAGCAATAAGAGTTGCTTGAAGTGTTAAATGTCGTTAAATATACATTTGCTCTGGCAATATTAACAACAAACAATAAATCTTATACTTGTAGTATTAGGTAGTATACAATATTCATAATTGAATTGACAAAAATTTAATGAATGTATGTCAAGTTTGAGTTTGAAATGTCTCAAATTGATTTCAAAAAGTCATTATATTTTGGAATAGGGAGAGTACCAAGTAAAAATTTCTGGAACTCTTTTGCAGCTTGTATATGATAAGGATACATTCACAAATGATGATTATATGGGGGAAGCAGACATTGATATTCAACCACTCGTCTCTGCAGCCAGAGCAACGGAGACTGTTAAACTTGAAGAGTCAATTCAGCTCGGAAAGTGGGTTGCGAGCAAAGACAACACCCTACTACGTGACGGTATCGTCAACCTTGTGGATGGAAAGGTGAAGCAGGACATTGCGCTCAAGCTGAAAAACGTTGAAAGGGGAGTGCTAGAGGTTGAGCTTGAATGTGTTCCTCTGACTCAATAGCTGATAAAAGGGAGTTGCGGAAAAAATATATACAATGATGGTATGTTTGTGAGATTTGATTCCAAAGGAAAGGAATGGAAGGGAAAGTTGAACGTTTTTTATTTCTTTCTAAAATTGGAAAGAAAGCATCCAACTTTCTCTTCCCGGCCCTATTTTTCTTCCCAAAAATAAAATTCACAAACACGCCATAAATGACCTTTTAATGTCAAAACTTTGCAAAAGATTACAACAAACCGACCTTTAAGGTTTTCCCAATGAAGGAAATGTTTATTTTATACTTGTTCTAAAGAAGCATTAATTCTAAATTCAGTTCAATGTTCTTTTATGCAGTTTATTTAAATGATCTGTACAAAAATATGTTTGTACTGAAATTGGAAAATAGCCAAATTAGTGATTAAATAACTTTTTCCTTCACATTTTACGACAATTTAAATAACTTTTTGGGAGAATTGAGGTAATTGAATTGAAATAAACAAGGATTATGAACTGGAAATTTTATTTGGCAGTCTCGAGGGTTCAATTTGGAAGGAAAAACTAATATGGAATTTCAAGTATACCAAGACAAAAAAGGTCAAATAAAATAAAATCTAAAGGTCTTCATTCTTCATGTTTCCAACAGCTAATCCGAACCCTACTTATAATATCCAGCAGGTAAGCATGATAAGGGTGCCTTTTAGGTAACCCTACTTATATTAAGGAGAGACTTTTTACCAATTTTGGTTTTTATTGATTTTGGCGATCTGGTTATCAGATCTAGTCCAATATGGACGACTGTATTCAGAACATGGCTGAATATGAATATAATGGATCGGGAAGGTGGGGGTGCACAGATCTCCTATTCTGCAATAAGTCAAATGACTTAAAATTTATTTTAAGTTTTAAGTTGCAAATTATTTTAAAATAAGTCATTGTCGAACGGGTGCATCGCGGGGTAAATATTTGTTTCATATTGTGGTGACCCTAGAGGATTTCAACCCAGATTTTAGTTTGTCTGTTCAATATTATTGGGTATATATGTTAGAATTGCCGCTGAAATATATGACCCTTGAATTTTTTTTAAAGCTGAATGAGCAAACAGTTCGGGCTCGATTCATATTCGCTCGATTAAAATTTCGATTCGAATTCGACTTAAAATATAAATGATTCAAATATGATCAAATTTTAAATTTAGATAAATTATTCGAACCTTTTTAAATAGGAATTTTTTTATTGAAACTCGGATCATATTGATTTGAAAAGTTTAAATTGCTCTATCTCAATTCGAGATCGTATTCGGCTCGATAGTTAAATAAACTTTAATAAAATTTTATTTTATACTCGATAAATTTTGTGAATCAAATCAATAATTTAATATTCAGCTCGACTCGGTTAATTTATGTTATAGAAAAGTTTGTTGAATGAGATAAAGAAGCAAGTTCGAAGAATCTAACCATTCATCGGCGAAGAAGTCCGAAGTAGTGGGGCTGAATAAAGAGGTTATTAATATTGATAATTTGATTGTGAAGAAGGTGGTAGAAGTGGCTAAGACCTCTGGAGGTGCGCTGGTGTGTGGAAAGTGATCCATCTAGTTCTAATGGATTGGGTTTGGGCCGAAAGAAGTTTTTCTATAAATGGACCCGAATTATCATGCCTAAATTAAATGGTGATAGGCCTGTTTGGGTTTCTTATGTAGGGAAGAGACAGATTAGGTCGTACAAAAAGAAATTAAAAAGAAAGTAAGCAATGCTTCAAACTTCCAACTGAGGGATGAAGAGGATAGTTTAGAATAGGAAACTCATATTTCCACAACACTTTTTGATATTTTTACCACAAAAGTATTATTATAGATGTATAACGGCTGTGGAAATCATTGTTATAGAATCTATAGTGACTATTTTGTTATGAAAATATCATTTTTTGTTGTGAAAATATCAATTTCCTTAAAATTACTACCCCACAGAAGTTGCGGAGTTGCTATATTATTTCTAAACTTCCATAAAATTTAAAATTTTATTCCATGTCCATGGGATATTTGATAAATTGTCCAAATAAAGAACTCTTCTAAGAACCTGAAAATTCAAGAGTACTAATTGGGAGTTGTTGACACTCCTATATTAACCTCACTTTCACTTCACAAATTCAAATGATTAGCACAGTAGTAAACAAGGATCGATCCCACAGAGTAAGTTTGTTTTAGATTTATTCTACTATTTTAACAGAAAATAAAGATGGGGGGTTTTTAGAAAATTGTTTTAAATTAAGAAAAACAGAATTAAATGATAAGATTAACCAAATATGTAAAAACTTCAGTTTTGCAGTTCAGTTTCACCAAGTTACAACAATCAATTAATCAAGATGTTATTATTTACACTTCACTAAAACTATTAGCCCTAGATAACAATAAGCTTTGCTATCCGAAAATCTCCTTAGATTGTCACTGTAAGAAATAAGATTTTTCACAAGATTCTAACTATCATATAACCTAGAATAAGCTCTATATATTTAATATGGCATAAGCATTAAGAAATAGAGAATTAGGCTAATCCAAGCAACAAACACATAAACTCAATTTATTTAACTTATTTTCTGATAATCTTAGTGTTGGGTAAAATTTAGTTATGCACAATCACACAAGTATACGTGGTCAACAAGTAATATAGTAGTAAGTAGAGTATCATTCCCACAGAGATTAACAAGAAATTACCTTCACAATTATCAGCTTCCTATTAATCCAAATTTTATTAAACTATCCAATTAAAGAATTATAACTAATTAAACTAAATATGTTAAATATACTAAATTCTCCAAGCAATCAACAAACCGTAAAAATTGAAATTTCAAACAATTATTGGAGAATTAGGCTTACAACTTCACTCTAAGTATCACTCTGATTATTCCCCTTTATTCCAGTTTAATGCACTATCCCAGTTTATTAATCAAGAACACTCAAGTAGAACTAGTCATCTCTCGATGCACTAATACCGTATTAACTTAATTCCACAAATTAGATAGAATTAAGTTAAACACCTTAATTAACTAACTCACTATATCTCTATGTGAGTTATAATCAAAGAAGGTTTAAATTCAAGTTATCTATCCAATAACATGCGCTACTAGGCATATCTCTATCCTAACACAAATCAAGATTTTATTCAATCACAAAATTCAAGAACACATGCTATATTGACTAAGTCTAAACTCGTATTTCCTCTCTCGAATCCATACAAGTCCACAAAGAATTGGTGACCTAACAATTCATAAATTCAAGCACAAATCAATATAGATAAACTGAAGAATAGATTATTAAACTGAAAATCAAAGAGTACACAATCATCGTTCAACTCAAAGATTCGTTATAAGCCTAAAAAGTAATTTAGTTCATCGTCAATGAATTAAAAACCGAATTAATCAAAGTAAACATCATCCCAATTACAAATATTAAACTAAAAAAAAAGAATGAATCCAGAACCACCCTTCTCTCTAGCCTTAATCTGCAATTATCGTGAAATCTTCTTCAAAATCTTCCTCTAATGCTCTTGCTCAAAATTTGCCTTCAATGATATTAATTGCTTGTATCCCCCTTCAATCTTGTTGTTTGTTGTTAATTATATGCCAAGACACATATTCTAACTCTAATTCCACGCACAATTGAGTTCCAAGCCATTCCAATCACTAGCCTTTACGTTTACTGCAACAGTTCAAAAGGAGCAGGACACTGCACTTTCCCGTAGCCTCGCCTCGATGGGGGTTTTGCTTTGTAATTGTTCGCCCCGGCGGACTACCTTTCTGTCAAATTCTCATCACCCCCCGCCCCGACGGGGGTTTTATGTGTAGAAAGTTTGCCCCGGCGGGGGTCCTTTCTGTTAAAGTCCGAGTTTAGCTCTTGTTCTTGCCAAATTTCGCCATAATTCCACCATTTTAGTCCAATTGCCACGCCACCACACCTAAACACAAAACAACACTAAACAAGTAAAATGAAACATAAAAACTAAAGAATTAAAATAGTTTAAGCTCGAATTAGACGCCGATTCGTAGGTATAAAACCCACTCATCACTTAGCAATACACAAAAGCTTGTCCACAATTAGTGTAATAACCAATAATATATAAGTCAAATTGTAAATAAATATAATGATATTGAAAGCTTTATGACATATAGTAAATGAATATGTAATGAATTATGTGGAAAATGTGTATGGTTAAATATATATATATATATATATATATATATATATATATATATATATATATATATATATATATATATATATATATATATATTGTACGTATGTATGAATATGTATATTTATTAATTATGTAAATAGAATTCAAAAGGAAAGCTGCATAACCTAATTATACCTTAGGTGTGGTAATTAAATAACCTAAGGGTTATGGTATTGAAAAATGTTAGTATTTAAAATATATACTAACCTAAGAGATTAATTTTATTATCTCAATTTATTATTTATTTTAAACCTAACTAAAACAAGTCTAATTGGGTTATAAAATTAAATGGACTTGAGTAGGTATTTAAATTCCAAAAGAGTGGAGATAGTAACCCTAAATAAATAATTACAGTAAGATAGATTAAAAGTATTGGACAATGTTACTTTCATGGTCCAAACAATTAATTATGAAGCCCAAATGAATTAAATTGAAAGACCAATCTTTCACCCAATTGTTAAGGGAAATTTTGGACAATTGATTAATTAAATTTGGCATTAAAAATAAAGCAAAAATGGGCAAAGGGGGGGGGGGTGTAATACCTGGCCCCTAGAGGGCATTTTTGGCTTGTGATGTGATAATTAATTTACCTTATTTGTTAACTAATCTCATTATCTCTAAATTACTTACACAAACAGCTTAAATGTCAGGCTCTCATTGGTCCAAAATCCTTAATTAAGATTACATGTAATCTAAAGAGGATAAATATTTTGGAGAGATAAGAGATATTAGGATAAGTAATATAGATATATGTTGTATATCTATATTTTTATACTAACAAACAAATACTTCATTCTCTTTCTTTTTCATATCATTTCCAAACAAACAAAAGAAAGAAAAAGGGAGAGAGACAAAAGAGAGAAGAGAGAGAGAGAGAGGCCGGGGCTCTAGTTATTATTTTCAAAGCATGTTAGTTGATAATTATTATTGATTATTTTACATCCTTAATGATTATTGTTAATCATACTTTGTGCAATTGAATTTCTATTATATTATTATTGAACTATGAATTAATTAAAGTTATTCTATTTATGAATTGTTTATGAGATAAAACTATGCTAGTTGTATCAGCTAGATCAAGCATGTTTAAAGTTGTTATATCAAATACGTTTTAAAAGTTGTTCTTAATCAATCAATTTGGTAAGAACTCTTCACTGAGAAAAATAATAATTTTATTAAAGCATGATATTGGAAAACAATTGTTGCTAGATTATTAAGTGTTTATGCATAATTTACCAGGTATGAAAGGCTGATCCCCTTGATTATCAAAACTTATTAAAACGATTAGTTTAAATATACTGACAACCTTAGTGTATTTTCATGGTTATTTTAAACCACTCAGTATCTATTATTCAATTATTCGAATATTCAATTATTGAGAATTAATTCATGTTCTTTCATAATCGATTCCTATTGTTGAACATTGAAAGCTAAATTCCTTTCTAATCATGATATATCCCCTTTGTATTTAAACTTGCTAAGCAAATTAGTTGCTTACTCTTGCTATATCATGACGATTATTTTAGCTAAGTCAGAGACGTCTAAGAAGGACAAGGGCAAGGGAAAAGTTCAAGAATAGTTAATGAGAATGTTTAAGTATTATTTTACTTTGATGTAATTTGGTTATGTAAACTTTTTATACTATTAAGGGCATGTCTAAGTTAATGTTAAGAGGACCTTGGGTTATGTTGTAAGACTTTATTATGATGAACAATGTATGTTTATTATTCCGTAATAATTATAGAATGTGTATATTATTGATGGATCATGAGCACTAGATCTGAGGTTAGAGAACCCAAATTTGGGGGCGTCACAGGTTGGTATCAAAGCTGTAGGTTATAAACATTAGGAATACGAAACCTAAGTTACAACCTTAGAAGAAAACTCTTATAGAGTATGTTAGGAGATGGATTGAGGAAATTCATTGAGTTTTGATTGTACTTATAAAATATCATTTCATTTTATGAATGCATATATTTTATTGTGGTACTGATGTTGGTTATTGTTTGTGGTGATTATAGGATGTCGAAAGACAAGCAGGGTAGCCATAGTGTCGAGCAAGGACCAGTAGAGCATGAAATACTGGAAGATAACCCACATGATACTTTGATAGGGGATCTGCTAATGAGGAACAATCAGATGGAGGGCAGGATAGGGTAGTTAGAGGTGGAGAACCACACACTGCAGTTCACGGAGCAAAAATTCAAAGATGTGTCTTACCAGACCCAGATGGAGATGGTTGAGCTGAAGGGAAAGTTAGAGCATTCAGAGTTGCAGCTGGAAGTACTAAGGGTGGAGCATCAGGCGATGCTTGCTGAGTTAGAGCTGGAGAAGGTTGAGAGGGTCAGAGTTGGGAATGAATGGTTCAATGCATCTCAATGGGTTGAGCAACTAGCAATTGAGTTACAGGATAAGGAAGTCAAGATTGAGACTTTGGGCCTGGCACTAGATTCAGCTTATGAGGGTCAAGGAGGAGGTACCAGGAGGTCTCACATGGAGATAGGGGAGTCGAGCCTATCAGTTTGACGCCGAGTTATGGAGGAAGTGGGGAAGGATGTTGCTCACCAAATAGTTGGCAAAATTCGCATACCATGGAAATTCTGAATTAACTCCAAAGAGCTGTTCATCCGGGAACGATTCATTGATCACACATTTATCCGCTTCATCTTTATCCGGATTTTTCAGCCGCGAAAGTTGGTCTGCTACTTGATTTTCTGTCCCTTTTTTATCCTTTATTTCCAAATCAAAATCTTGAAGGAGAAGGATCCATCTGATTAGTCTTGGCTTAGTGTCCTTCTTCAAAATCAAATAGCGAATCGCCGACCGATCCGTGTAAACCACCACCTTTGTCCCAATTAAATATGATCTGAATTTGTCAAAGGCATATACCACTGTAAGTAACTCCTTCTTGGTGGTTGTGTAGTTCAATTTGGCGTCCGTAAGGGTTTTACTCGCATAGTATATGGCGTGGAATATTTTCTCTTGGCGTTGACCTAAAATAGCTCCTACAGCATAGTCTCTTGCATCGCACATTAATTCAAAGGGCATAGTCCAATTCGGTGCGACGATCACTGGGGCTGATGTCAACTTCTTTTTTAACTGCTCAAATGCTATTTTACACTTCTCATCAAATCTGAACATTGCATCCTTCTCTAAAAGACTGCACACCGGTTTTGCAATTTTAGAGAAATCCTTTATAAATCTTCTGTAGAACCCGACATGTTCAAGAAAACTGCGGATTCCCTTTACTGAATTCGGCAGTGGAAGATTCTCAATCGTGTCCAACTTTGCCTTATCAACCTCTAAACCTTTAGCAGAGACCTTGTGCCCCAAAATTATCCCTTTTTCAACCATAAAGTGTCACTTCTCCTAGTTGAGTTGTGAGATCCCGAATTTTATGAAATAAAAGTATTCAATTTTTCTATTTTGGTAAATAGTTAAATTGATAAAAGTTTAAAGTTAAGAGTCATATTTGAAAGATTTTCAAAGTAAGCAAGTTGTCATAAAATAACCGGTAGTAAAAGAACAGTAATACGCGTGGTTGCATAGTAGCACACGGTATTGATTATTGATGCTTATGTGAGAAGTCACTCAGTTATACTCAATTATTGCTACAATAATTGCTGCATCATATCTCTCATATTATTGATTCACTTATTGTCACAGTATCATCTGCATAATATGTTTTATATTATTAAATCTATAATTGAGATGACAAAGTTATTCATATTATTATTTGCAATATTGACAATGTCTAGAAGTTCTGTCAAGGAGAGGTTTGGTCACCTAATTGCGAGCCAATAAGGAGAAATCCTTATCGAAAAGCCCCCTCTTTCCTGAGAACAACCTGGTTGTTAAATATTGTGAGTTATAATATTAATGATGAATGTTATTAAAAATCGAAGTTGAGTTCAGAGTTGAATTTGGAGACGCGGACGTGATATTTGAGTCAAAAACGATGAAATTAGTAGAAATAGACTATAAACACAAAATTTGCTGGGGATGACTTTTTTGTCAAAAAAGCCAACAGTTGTCTTTTTCAGAAAAAGTCAAACTTCGAAATTTCAAAAAATGAAATTTTTGAGAAAAATATTTTCATTGTGTTAGAATTGTTAGTGTTAGTGGAAATCGACTTTTATTTCGATAATAATTGATGTTTGGAGGTTATATTGACTAATCGGGTAATTAATCGAATAAATGAGCAATTAATTGCTATTAATTCACATGATTATAACTATTTGTTCACATGTGTGTACTATTGATTCACATTCATGTACTATTAGGGGAGGTGGTGTAAGATTGATAATACTTGTATGACTAAGTTAAAAATGGAGGTATAGATGGAGGTTTTATACTGTAATTCGTATTTTCACATGATTATAACTATTAAGTCACATGAATGAACTATTAATTCACATGATTTACTATTAGGGGAGGTGGTGCAAGTTTGATAATACTTGCAGGACTAAATTAAATATAAAAGAAAAGTTGAAGGTATTGTACTGTAATATTTCGAGCCCCAAAATATGTAATTATTGAAACTATATTTTCCTATAAATAGAAGCTTATTCTTCCTCCATTTCTCACTAATTCACTAAAGCTATAGAGCAATTATTATAGAGAGAAATTATAGAGAGAAAGAAGAAGAGAAGTCTGCTACCTCACTATTTCAATATGTAGTCTTCTTTTGAGGTAAGGGTATTATTCTTTCGTATTAATGAAGAGAGTTATTTTCTTTCAATACTCGTAAGGGTTTTTATTCCATTCTTTATTATTATGTTGGAATAACTTGTCTATATGAAGTACCGCATATATGGTGAAATTCTTCTGTTATTCCATTATTTACGATTCTGTTGGAGTAACCTATCTGTGCGGTCTATCGCATGTGTAACAACCTGGGTCAAATCCCTAGTCCAAAACAAATCTCGGATCAAATTCCAAGTCCGAATCGAATCAAATCCATCAAAATAAGGCCTCAAACTACTGGCCCAATAGTATCTTCTTGGGTCATCTTAGCCCACCACAGGCTCATCCAAAAGGTCATGACTTGAAGGTACTATTGGTAGTAACTTATATCCTTATATGCAGATAAATTTTTTCTCTATCTTTCGATGTGGGACTGGGGTGTTACAAACTCCCCCACATAAATTTTTGACGTCCCCGTCAGAACTGATCACACACACAGCCCAAAGATCTTTGCCTCTCTAGCCATTGTGGGATAATACCGCCTGACTTCGTGTCCCCACCTCCGGACCTCCATCTCTCCATTGTGGGATAATACCACCAGCCTTCGTGTCCCCACCTCTGGTAACCCGATCGGATGACCCGATCTGAGCTTTTGAGAGTCGGCTCTGATACCATATGTAACAACCCGGGTCAAATCCCGAGTCTGAAACAAATCTCGGGTCAAATCCCAAGTCCGAATCGAATCAAATCCATCAAAATAAGGCCTCAAACTACTGGCCCAATAGTATCTTCTTGGGTCATCTTAGCCCACCACAAGCTCATCCAAAAGGTCATGACTTGAAGGTACTATTGGTAGTAACTTATTTCCATATATGCAGACAAATTTTCTCCATATCTTTCGATGTGGGACTGGGGTGTTACAGCATGCCTGGTGAATTCTGTTGTTATTCCATTCTTTATTATTCTGTTGGAATATCATGTCTGTACGGATTATGCATGACCTCATTTTGTTCTTTATTATTCTGTTGGAATATCCTGTCTGTGCGGATTACGCATGACCTGGTTCCATTCTTTATTATTCTGTTGGAATATCCTATCTGTGCGGATTACGTATGACCTGGTTCCATTCTTTATTATTCTGTTGGGAATAACCTGTCTGTGCGGTCTATCGCATGCATGGTGAATTCTTCTGTTATTCCATTCTTTATTATTCTATTGGAATAATCTGTCTATGTGGATTACCGAATGCATGGTGAATGATCCTTTGTATTCATTCTTTATTAAATTGTGGAAATGATCTGTCTACGTGGATTACCGCATGGCGGGTGAAAATCCATTTGCAGTTTCGTATATTCTATTATACTAATCTGTATATCATTTCTTTTGTACTCGTCATGAAATATCGTTTTCTTTGGTATTTTTCTGTTACGAGTTACTATTCATGGGTTACTATTCACCCAGTTACTATTTACTCTAGTATTATTCACTCGGGTATTCGGGGCACTTTTCGTGCCGGAGTACTATTCACGAGTTACTATTCATGGGTTACTATTCACCTGATTACTATTCACTCTAGTATCATTCACTCGGGTATTCGGGACACTTTTCGTGTCAGGGTACTATTCACGGGGTACTATTCCCGAATTACTATTTACGGGATACTATTCACCCAAAAAATATATTTCTTTTCTGTCCAAATTATTTTTGGTACATGAATATTATTCTTGAATTTTACTCCACAAAGCAGTATCATGTTGACAATTTGGACGTTATTGATTCCTGGATAAATTAAATTATAAATCTTTAAAATTTATCCTTGAACTTGTTTTATTGAATTATTATGTCATTGTCATCATCCTCATGCTTATATTGTGATGAAAGTCATCTTTGGTTTACATGCATAGACGGACTTGGTATGATTATGACCAGGGATTATTCGGTATAATCATGACCGTAATGTGACGAATGATGTGGTAAAAGTCCTCATTGACCTGTAGTTCATTGATGGACAGTTTTTGGTATGATTATGACCAGGGATTATTCGGTATAGTCAAGACCATTGATGATTTAATGAATATCCTTGGCCATGGTGCAGGGATGATTTGATGATGTGGTTTATTTTTTTAAGCTGAGTCTCAGCGATAAAGTTGATGAAAAACTTTTTAAATCCATAGAAGATAGTAGATTTTATGCTCTACTTGACTCTTCTAATGGATTACTTATTCCGCTGCAGTTGTTGATCTAAAACTTGTTGTCTATTATTTTCTATCAGTTGTTATACTGTTGAAGGCTAAGGATAATTTATTCTGCATTATCTTAGTCATTATATTTCTTACTGGGCTAGTTGAGCTCACCCTTTCTTTCATTGTTCTCTTCAGGAAATGAGAATATAGTTGGAACGAGTCGGGGAATGGAGTGATGGTCCATGATAAATGGCTTTAGTAGTCCTCACTATTCTACAGAATAATGTGATAATAATTGTAATGAGGACTCCATTGAGTGTGGATATTGTCTAGATGACAATATTCTTGTTTAAACTCTCAGCTATGTTTTGTCGTATTTTACACGACTGTTGTATAATTAAGTTGAATTTAAATTTATGTACCATGTATCTGGCGACCCAAGATTGGTGATGTATACCTATTTTGGGGGCGTCACATGAGTACCAAATTAGTTTCCACACACCGCTTTAAGACCATGACCAAATTCTCTAGGCACTTATCAAAAGTGTTTCCATAGACTAAAAAGTCGTCCATGAAAACTTCAATGTTTTCTCCACCATGTCCAAGAAGATCGCCATCATGCATCTTTGAAATGTAGCTGGTGCATTACATAACCAAATGACATCCTTCTAAATGCTAAGGTGACGTATGGGCATGTAAAGGTGGTCTTCTCTTGATCCTCAGGAGCTATGACGATTTGATTGTTGCCTGAGTATCCATCCAGTAAGCAATAGTATTCATGTCTAGCCAATAGGTCCAACATCTGATCAATCAAGGGTAGACGAAAGTGATCATTCTGGGTTGCCTTATTCATCTTTCTGTAGTCCATGCATACCCTTCATCCGGTCACTGTCCTCGTTGGAATCAGCTCATTATCTTCATTCTTAACCACTGTCATTCCACCCTTTTTCGGCACACACTGTACTGGACTGACCCATTCACTGTTTGAAATCGGTTAAGTAATTTCCGCATCCAACCACTTCAGTATTTCTTTCTTTACCACTTCTTTCATGATTGGATTTAATCTTCTTTGCTGCTCCACTATTGGCTTCGCATCCTCTTCCATGAGAATTTTGGGCATGCAAAATAAGGGGTTAGGAAGAATTTTGGGCATCCTCTTCAGTAATGGTCTAGCCTATTGCAGACTTGTGTTCTCTCAAAATCCTCGGCAATTTACTTTCCTGTAATTTGTTAAGTGCAGATGCAATAATAACAGGTAAAGTATTTGAATCACCCAAATAAACATACCTGAGGTGTTTAGGAAGTGGTTTGAGCTTAAGAGTGGGTGGCTCCTCAAGTGAAGGTTTCACCCGAGCTGAAGTTTTTTCCTCCGTGTGTAATGGCTCGAATGGAACTTTGAATCTACTTACTCTAGGCAAAGCATCCAGCATGTGTAAATAATCTACAAACTCTGGATCATCTAAATCCTCATCCCCCAGCAGTGTAGTTTCCAATGGATCACTGACCAAACTTTTTACCATATCATCATTAACTATCCGATCAATGACATCTATCTGGAAACACTCCTCTGCATTCGTAGGGATATTCATGGCTTTAAATACATTGAATTTGACTTCCTGATCTTGAACCCTCATGGTTAATTCTCCTTTTTGCACAACAATGAGTCCTACCCGTAGCCAAAAATGGTATCCCTAAGATGATTGAGATGTTCTTATCTTCCTCATAATCCAAAATTATGAAATCAGATAGAAATATGAATTTGTCCACCTTAACCAAAATATCCTCCACAATTCCTCTCGTATACGTTATCGATCTATCTGCTAACTGCAACGATATGTTCGTAGGCTTTGGAGCTGTTAAACCCAATTCAATATAAACAGAAAATGGCATGAGGTTTACACTTTCCCCCAAATCACACAAACACTTTTTGAAGGCCATGTTACCGATCGTGAAAGGTATAGTAAAACTCCCCGGATCCTTCAACTTTGGAGGTAACTTTTGCTATAAAATTATGCTGCATTCCTCCGTCAACGCCACAGTTTCGTAGTCTTCTAACTTTTTCTTCCTAGACAGAATACCTTTCATGAATTTGGCATAACTCGGCATTTGCTCTAGAGCTTCTGCGAATGGAATATTAATTTGGAGTTTCTTAAAACCTTCCAAAAATTTGGCAAATTGCTTGTCTAATTTCTATTTTTGGACCCTATACTGAAATGGCGGTGGAGGATACACAACTGGCTTGACATCTGACTTGGTCTGTTCATCTTGCTTTTCCTACTCATATTTCTCTTCAACCACTTTGTTTTCATTATCCTTGACATTCTTTATATCCGAATTTTTTGAACTTTTCCCATCAAGATACTTCCCATTCCTCAAAGTGATTGCTTGACACTGTTCTTGATTTCCCTTCGAATTCTTTTCTGTGTCACTTGGTAGAGTCCCTTGCGGTCTATTATTCAATGCTAAGGCCAACTGTCCCATCTGATTTTCTAAGTTTTTGATGGCCACTGCTTGTGATTTCATCGCCGCCTCATTTCTTGATATGTATTTCAATGAAAGCTCTTCTAAGTCTATTTTCTTCTCTTGATATGGAGCTACTTGTTGATGCTAATTTTGAAACCCCCGGGGATAAAAAGGTCGTGGAGCCTGCTGATTTTGATTGTTGCTCCATGAAAAGTTGGGATGGTTCCTATTCCCCTGGTTGTAGGCATTTTGATACATGTTTTGTGGAATCTTATTGTAGCTGCCCACAAATTGAACTGATGCTGGGTTGATGGCACACTGTTCTTTAGGATGTTCTCCTGCATATAACTCGCAAACATATGCCACCTGATGTGGTTGTGCACTTGTCAGAGCATCCATTTTCTTCGATAATGCTAAAATATGTGCCGCCAACATTGTTACTCCGTCTACCTCTAATACTCTAGCTACCTTAGGTTGTGTCATCTTCGCTATAGGCCACTGGTAGTTATTAGTTACCATAGTTTCAATCAACTCATATGCCTCCTCATAACTCTTATCCATAAACGATCCACCCGAAGCTGCATCTATACTAGTCCTGAGATTCCCACTCAACCCGTTGTAGAATGTATTCATCTGCAACCATTTAGGTAGTCCATGATGAGGAAACTTTTTGAGTAGTTCCTTGTATCATTCACATGCCTCATATAAAGACTCCCCATGTTGCTGCTCAAACATGGTGATCTCGTTTCTCATCTTTGCAGTTTTGGATGGTGGAAAGAATTTAGCCAAGAATTTCTATGCAAGATCTTCCCAAATAGTTATCGATCCTGAAGGTAGAGAATGTAACCAACTCTTCGCCTTGTCCCGCAGGGTGAATGGGAACAAACGAAGTCTGATTGTGTCATCCGACACCCCATTGTATCTGAAGGTGTCACATATCTCTAAAAAGCTAACCAAGTGTTCATTCGGATCGTCGTTGGCTAGTCCCCCAAACTGAACTGAGTTCTGAATCATTTGAATAGTCCCAGGATTAATCTCAAAAGTATTTACAGAAATCGCCGGCCTGGTGATACTCGACTGAAGCTCAGTCACCTTAAGGGTAGCAAAATCCCTCAGCGCTTTTTGATCCTCTGCAACCATTATTTCTTCTTTCTCAGAATTCTTAAAGTTTTCTCTTGTGTCTTTAATCCACTTACTTAGCCTTTGAAACTGTTTCTCGATATCATCCTCAAAAGGAAGCCAGTCTGGCTTCTTAGACCGAGTTTGTATAAACTAACTCCAAGAACCTGACACAAGAAAGAACAAAACAAAAGAAAAAAAATGTTTAAGTAAAACTGGACTAATTAAACTAATATTGCAAAATATTAAAATCTATACTAATCCCCGGCAACGGTGCCAAAAACTTGTTGATGTAAATTCTAATTATGCACAATCACGCAAGTGCACGTGGTGAACAAGTAATACATTGATAAGTTAAGTATCGTTCCCACAAAGATTAAGTATGAAATTAATCCTCACAATTACAAGTAATACATTGATAAGTCAAATATCATTCCCACAAAGGTTAAGTATGAAATTAATCCTCACAATTACTAGCTTTATATTAACCCAAATTTTATTAAACTATCCAATTCAATGATTATAACTATTATAAACTAAAAATATTAAAAATACCAAGCAATCAACAAACTTAAAAACTGTAATTTTAAGCAAATATTGAAGAATTAGGCTTACAACTTCACTTTAAGTATCACTTCAATTATTACACCTTATTTCAGTTCAATTCACTATCCCAGTTTATTAATCAAGAACACTTAAGTAGAACTAGCCATCTCTCGATGCACTAATACCATATTAACTTAAATCTAGATAGAATTAAGCTAAACACCTTAATCAACTAATTCACTATATCTCTATGTGAATTACAATTAAATAAGGTTTAGATTTAAGTTCAAGTTCTCTATCCGATTACATGCGATGCTAGGCATATCTCTACCCTAACATTCATCAAGATTCCATTCAAACACAGAATTCAAGAACACATGATATAGTGACTAAGTCTAGATTCATATATCATCTCCCGAATCCATACAAATCCACATTGAATTGGTGATCAAGCAACTCATGAATTAAAGCACAAATCACAATAGATAAACTAAATGATAGATTATTAAACTGAAATTAAGGCTACATAATCATTGTTCAACCATCAAGATCCGTCATAAGCCTAACAAGTAAATTAGTTCATCACAAATGGATTAAAAACTGAACTCATCAAAGTAATCATCATCCCAATTATAATAATTAAATTAAAAGAAGTAGAATGAATACAAAACCACCCTTCTCCTTAGCTTCAATCTGCAATTTTTCATGACTTAGACCTTCAATCCTTCCTCCAATGCTTTTCTCAAAATTAGGGCTTCAAAATTTCTAATTGATTGTTGGATGATACCTCCCTTGTTGTTTCTTGTTAATATCCAGCATAAGACACGTATTCTGACCATAACTTGACACCAAATACAGTTCTAAACCATGCCAACCTCCTTCTTTCACGCCTTTACAGCATTATAGTTCAGTCAAGAGTCTTGGCCTTTTCCCGTACCCCCGCCTTGGCGGGGGGGTGCTTCTAATTTCTCCTCAGTACCCCCACCCCGGCGGGGGTTTTGCCTTTATAATGTCCGCCCCAGCAGGGCCCATTCTGCAGCAGTCCAGTTTTTGCTCATTTACTTGCCAAGTTTCACCACGAAACCACCTTTTAAGCCACACACGCTACGCCACCATACCTTTACATAAAATAACATAAAACAAGTAAAACGAATCACAAAAATAACGAAATAACACATTTTAAGCTCAAATTAGAGGTCGATTCGTAGGTATAAAACCCACTCATCATGTGCTCTACCATGAAACCACACGGAATTACAGAGGAGCAAATCAAGCTAAGAGCCTTCTCATTCTCCCTAGCAGATTTGGCAAAGGATTGGTTGTACTATCTTCCCTCCGGATCCATACACTCATGGAGTGACATGAAGGGGCTGTTCTTAGAGAATTATTTTCCTGCTTTAAGGGTGGCCAACATAAGGAAGGAGATATACAGAATCCGACAGTTTAATGGAGAAACATTGTATAAATATTAGGAGAGGTTCAAAAAACTATGCTCTAGTTGTCTAGCCCACCAAATCGATGAGCAACACTTAATTCAGAACTTCTACGAGGGATTGATACTAATGGAAAGAAGTATGATCGACGTGGCTAGTGGAGGAGCATTAGTAGACAAGACACCAGAGGTTGCAAAAAATCTGATTACAAATATGGTTGCTAACTCACAACAATATGGAATAAGGAATGATCATGCTCCACAAAGGGTAAGTGAGGTAAGCATGAGTGAATTGGTGAAACAGATTTCTGACTTAACTATTGTGGTGAAATAATTAACAATAAGGAACATACCAGTTGCAAAGGCTTGCGGAATATGCTTAATGGTAGGGCATGCCACTGATTCATGTCCAACATTGGAAAAGGATGAGACTACCCAATAAGCTAATGCAATAGGAAATTAAAGCACAACTGCCAAAAAAATATGACCTTACTCTAATACATACAATCCTGGGTGGAGGGATCATCCCAATTTGAGTTACGGGGGTGATAGACCACCAGTGCAAGTTTTAACCCAAACTAACAACAAGGTTTTCAGCCCAATCAACCACAGTACCAACCCAAACCAGTAGCTTCAACCACTTCTGGAACATCCCTTGAAGACATGTTCAAAGCATTTATGACTCAGATAAAGTAGTTCTAGTAGGAGATAAAAGCTTCGGTTTAAGATTTGAGGACCTAAGTAGGACCGCTGGCTACAACTGTGGGGATATTAGAGTCTAAAAGCTCAAGAAAATTATCATCTCAAACAGTGGTCAATCTAAGGGAGAAGGCAAGTGCCATAATTTGCCGTTCAGTCTTACTGGGCGGCCCATTTTATCCTTACTAAATCAGTATTGAGAGCCATTCAATCAATAATGTGTAGATTTCTTTGGAAGGGTTCCTCTCTACTTTGGAATGGATCTAAAGTCTCTTGGAAGGACCTGTCCCTTCCCCTTTGTGAGGGAGGTCTTGCTATAAAGAATCTTACTGATTGGAATTTGGCTCTTATTATTCTCCATCTACTCAAGGTCATTTGTCTTTCCTTTCCTTCCTTGCGGGCTAAATGGGTCCAATCCTCAGTGCTTACTAAGACTAATTTCTGGCATTGTTCTACTCCACCGGATTGTTCATGGATTTGGCGTAAGATTCTTAAACTACGGCATACGACTCTAAATATCCTTACCTATAAAGTTGGGAATGACAATTTATTTAGTTTTTGGCATGACCCGTGGTTGAATGGCTAGGCCGTAAACCCATCTCCGTATTTTCTCTTCAACTCCTGAATCCCTGTTAACGTTCATGTCTCTGATGTCATCTCTTTGGGAGTCTGGGCGTTACCTGCTAGTAACCATCATGAAGTGCAACAACTCCGAAGCTTAATTACATCTCTCCCTACTCTGTCTGCTGCCGATGACCTGATCTTATGGGACACCCTCGATCTTAAATCTTTAAGGCCTTTATTATTTGGGAATCTATTCATTCACGTGCTCTGAAAGTACCTTGTGATGCTCTGTTATGGCATTCTCACCACATTCCCCATTTCTCCTTTACTCTATGGCTTGCTCTTAGGCACAGGTTGCCCATAAATGATAGGTTCTCTAATTATTCTAGCTTCCATCTTTTGAACTGCCCTCTTTGTGAATCCCATGTTGAAACCTTTCCTCACTTGTTCTTTTAATGCCCTTATTCTTCTTCTGTTCTCTCCACTACCCTAGTAGTTGGCGTTTGGACTAATGCTCTAATGAGTTGGGACAACCTTGTGGATTATATTATCCAATTTTGAGGGAGTAATCTAAGGTCAAATATTTTGAAGCTGGTTCTCTCCACCACAGTGTACAAAATCTGGGCAGTTAGGAACTCCATTGTCCATAATAAGGTCAAGATGCCTATGGGGGTTCTGGCTAGGGGGATAATAAATGCCATAAAGTCAAGGTTATCTTCCTCTTCAGCTTTTCTTAAGGCAACTCAGACTAGGCCTAACCTCAGAGTGTGGCTGTAGGTTTAGGTATGCAGCTTGATTACTGGTTTATTCTTCTGCTTCTACTGCTGGGTTTCTAAATCTATGATTGATGTCAAATTGCTATTGGGATGCACTGATGGATACTAGGGTGCACGACTGTTGCTGGTTGGATGTGGTTTTATTTTGCCACTACAAATTGTCGGGTTGGATGTGGTCTAGATTTGCTTTGCTGCTGCTGGTTCGGTGTATTGCATCTAGGCATAGTGAGGCCTGCTGGGCTGGGAGGTTACTGGGCTGGGATGTGGTGGTCTGGATGTACAGGCTTCGTTATGCTTTCTTTATGCTCGTGATGGGTCTCACACGTCGGCAACTGTTATTGATCTTGCTCAGTTTCTTTGGGATGCCGAGCTCCAGGCTTCCTAGATGATATCATTCATTGGCTCCTGTTCCTGTTCGATCATTCTAGAAGCTTGGTTTCTTTGGTTTGGTTGTTTAGGCTTATTGTTTGCTTCATATTTTGATCTTGTATGTTTTTGTTATGAACAATGTTCGTTCGTTTGATTTGGGTGTTGGTCTTTTGTTGTACCTTTGGGGGATGTCCCGTAAGGTTCACTCTAAAGCTTCTGGGGTATGCCCCTTCTCGATTGTTTAATCCATCTTTCTTTTCAATACTGAAACAAACTTAGAGAAAAAAAGTGCTATAACTTTGCGGAGTGAAAAACAAATGGATACACCATCGACCAACGTTGAGTTTGAGGAGGAAGCAACTAAGGAGGAAACTGAAAAATTAAAGGTACAACCTAACCCTCCTTGTCCACTTAAAAATGTTCCTCTACCCTTTCCCCCCAAATGTTCTAAAACTTCAAGGAAAAATAAACAAGAAAAAGAAATTCTAGAAACTTTTAGGAAAATAGAAATGAACATCTCTCTCCTTGATGCAATTAAATAAGTGCCACGATATGCTAAGTTTTTAAAAGAATTGTGCACTAATAATAAAAGAAAATTATAAAATGATGAAAGAGTCACAGTTGGGAAAAATGTATATGTTGTTCTTCAAAGAAAAATGCCTCCTAAATGTAAAGATCCAGGAATGTTCACAATCCCATACAAGATAGGAAACACAATTTTTAAAAAAGCCATGCTAGATTTAGGAGCTTCCATTAATGTAATACCTTTATCTGTTTATGCTTTCTTAAATCTAGGACCTTTGAAAAATACTGGTGTGATTATTCAATTGGCAGATCGTACTAACACCTACCCCTAAGGGGTAATTGAAGCTTTCTTAGTGCGGGTGAACGAACTAATCTTTCATGCAAATTTTTACATTGTGGATATGAAAAATGATACATAACCAAACACTTCCCACATCTTGTTAGGAAGACCATTCCTGAAAACATCAATAATCATGATTGATGTGCATAACGAGACCTTGACAATGGAATTTGATGGAGAAAAGATTCAGTTTAACATCTATGATGCCATGAGGTACCCTAGTGATATTGGACTAGTTTTTTCTATTGATGTGAGAGACTCCTTAGTGCATAAAGCTTTTGAACAACTACATAAGGACATCTTAGAGGTTGCTATCACAACGGTATGGACATGGACAGGGAAGATGAGATTAAGCAGAATCAGGAATTAAAGGAAATTGTGGTTGTACTGCACTAATTACCAAAATTCTAAGATAAGTATGCAGTTCATTATATTCAATTACATGTTACTCATCAAAAGTTATTACCATTTGTTGTACAAGCTCCAACCCTATAATTGAAACAATTACCTACACATTTAAAATAAGCATATTTGGGATCTAATGATACTTTTCCTGTGCTTATTGCTAGTAATCTAACCAAAGTGCAGGAAGATAAATTGCTACAAGTCCTAAGGGACCATGTCACAGTTTTTGGTTAGACGGTAGCGGATATCAAGGGGATTAGCCCTGCAATGTGTATGCATCAAATATTTTTGGACGATGGAGCTAAGCGCACGAGGAACTCACAAAGAAGATTGAATTTACCGATGATGGAGGTAGTGAAACAAGAAGTGCTCAAATTGCTTAATGTTGTGATAATCTATCCTATTTCTGATAGTCAATGGGTAAGTCCAGTGCAGGTTGTTCCAAAGAAATCCTAAATCACAGTTGTCAAAAATGACAATAATGATTTGGTGCCCACACAAATGCAAACAGGATGGAGAGTGTGTATTGACTACAAGAAATTAAAAGTTATCACTAAAAAAGATCACTTTCCTCTTCCTTTTATTGATAAAATGTTGGAAAGATTAGCTGGACATACTTATTATTAGTTTCTAGATGGGTTTTCAGGATATAATTAGATTGTGATTGCACCCGAGGACTAAGAAAAGACCATATTCACATGTCCCTTTAGCACATTTGCATACCGACAAATGTCATTTGGACTTTGTAATGCTCCCGGTACTAGCGATACATAGTGAGTATCTTTTTCGATGTTTTAGAAAACTGCATTGATGTCTTTATGGATGATTTCACAATTCATGGTGATTCTTTGGATGCATGCATAGATAATTTGAGTTGTGTTTTAGATAGATACATGGAAACAAATTTTGTTCTAAATTGAGAAAAGTGTCATTTTATGGTAGAACAGGAAATAGTACTTCGTCATGTTGTGTCATCTAAAGGTCTTGAAGTTGATAAAGCTAAGATAGATATTATTCATGCTTTGCTTTACCCCATTAGTGCGCGGGATATACGTTCTTTTCTTAGACATGCAGGATTTTATCGTAGACTCATCAAGGACTTCTCAAAGATAGCATTGCCCTTGTGTAAATTTCTACAAAAGGATGTGGAATTTATGTTTGATAATGAATGCAAGGAGGTTTTTGACGTTTTAAAGAAATTGTTGACCTCTGCCCCTGTGATTCAACCACCGAATTGGAAGTTTCCATTTGAGATCATGTGTGACCTAAGAAACTATGCAGTGGGGGTTGTTTTGGGACAACAAATTGACAAAGTTGTTCATGTCATCTACTATGCTTTTAGAACTTTGAATGGGGCTCATATAAACTATTCCACAACAGAAAAAGAACTTTTATCTATGGTTGTTTCTTTAGATAAATTTTGATCATATCTACTTGGAACCAAAGTTATAGTTTATTCTGACCATGCTTCTCTCAGGTATTTTCTTACCAAGAAGGATTCTAAACCGAGGATTATCAGATAGATTCTACTTTTACAAGAATTTGACTTGGAGATCAGGCAACTAACTTGGTGGCGGATCACTTAAGTAGACTGTTACGAGATAAGGAGATTCTACCATTGCATGATTCTGTCCCAAATGAGCATTTACTTTCCATTAATGTTGAGATTCCATAGTATGCAGATATTGTGAATTATTTGGTAAATGCATATTTTCCTAATGAATTTTCCAAATCATAGAAGGAAAAGCTAAAAAGTGATGCTAGACACTATGTTTGGGATGATCCATACTTATGGAAATTTTATGTTGACGATATAGTTAGACGATGTGTGCCTAATACTGAATTTCAATCTATTCTAGCTTTTTGCCATTCTTATGCTTGTGGAGGACATTTTGGTCTAAAAAGAGTTGCTAACAAAGTTTTGGAAAGTGGTTTTTATTGGTTGTCGCTTTTTAAAGATTCCTATCTGTTTTCTAAAACTTGTGTTAATTGTCAAAGGACTGGGAATATTTCTCAAAGAAATTAAAAGCCCAAAACTCAAATTTTAGTTGTTGAGATTTTTGATGTTTGGGGTATAGATTTTATGGGACCTTTTCCTTCATCCTTTGGGAATGTATATATTCTTTTGGCTATTTATTATGTCTAAAAATGGTTGGAAGCTAAAGTCACTAGGACTAACGATTCTAAAGTTGCTGCAAATTTTGTCAGGATTAACATATTTTTAAGGTTTGGAGCACCACGAGCCATCATTAGTGATCGTGGAACCCACTTTTTTTGTTGTTAAATTTAGACTGTATTAAAATAAAATGTGGTTACAAACCTCATGGGGTAACCCAATCAGACTATAGCATAGACATCAGAGGACATGCCCTATGATATCATGACTATAGATTATAATAGGCACTGTGCCCAGCAAAGCTATTACAGAAAACTATCATTTTTACAAAAAAAGGGCAAAACCCGGAGGTCCAAGGACATGACAATCAGAATCCAAATATGATCAAACAATAAGGAGGACATTGTAGGACAACTGCATCAACTCCCACAGAAGCAGCAGAAGCATCAACTAGCAACCCAAACCAGAAATGAAACTGCATCAAACAAGCAACAAACCACCTAAGCAACCCAGCAAATCGGATGACGGAATTGCAGCAATAGACCCCATAGCAGAGCAGAAACAGAGCCCAACACTAGCCCAATCCTACATCATCACATGAAACTAACCCATAAGCTAAGTATAAGCAGACATAAGAACAGTCAGCCAGACCAGCTAATGGATCCACCCGCTGGTCATATCACCACCCCCACAACCAGCAGCTGCTACAACAAACACTAAGCCGGTAGTAAATTCATGCAGGTCAGACCCCAAAGCAATAGGCAACCACAGAAGAAACTCCTATCAGCTCCTCCCCACCAGCGACAGAACCATCCACTAAAAGGGAGCAAACAACAGCAGGATAATTTTAGCTACATGCCATCAACAGTAAAGACAGAATAGCTTCGTCCAAACCAGACCTGCACAAGAACCCAATAACCCAACAACCCAAACCAGACCTACTTGTAGTGGCACAAGAACACAACATGCCAAACCAGATACAACAGTAAAACCACACAATAGCTGCACAAAAGTAGGTCCCCCAGCCGGCACAGCAGCAAAAGCCTAGCAGCTACATCTAAACACAAAGCAACTGCACTGAAGGATAACAACAGAAGAATTGTACCCAAGCAAATACCAGACCTTTTAAAATCTGCAAGAAGCTTCATGACCCATATCACAAACTGACAGAAACCACCGAATCCATAACCCATAACACATACCCAAAACCCACAAAGTAGAACCAAAACAGAAATATAACACTTGAACCCATAGCAGCAGCAAGTGCTGTAATAGCAAAATAACAGTGCAGACACTGAACAACTCTTATAACAATAATGAACCAGATTCCAAGCAAAACCAAAAACTGCCAAGACTATACAATTACATGCAGTTAAAATAAGAATACAACATCAAGATTTCACTATATCATAGAACTAAATGACGATAACATAACCTATCCTTGACCCACTTAAATCTGAGATTAGTATGAAGACTACACTTTATCAAATTCATAATGTCTTGAAAAAGGATCCGGAAAGGAGTAATTTTGTTAGAGAAAATCCTAGCATTATGCTCGTTCCACAATCTGTAGACAACAGTGGCAAAAACAAGATGAATAAGGCTATGATGGAAGCAAGGATTAGAGTAATGAATCAGATAATCAGTTATCAAGGTCCAACTTCTACTACATCCTCTCCAACCACAACGTCTAAGAACATAGAGAAGAACACGAAAAGAGTAATCACAATGAAAAAATAAGTCATCAAATGTTTCCAACTCAGTGGAACACAATACACAAAAGGGGTTAACCAGTAAACCATAACTAGACAGTCTATCCAAAGTACGCAACCCCCTATGACAAGTCAACCAGAGATTAAATGAGAATCTTGGGGTTAAAAATTTATGCCACACCAGATTGACCCAAGGCACTGCAGCCCCAGTCTGCCTAATAGAGCGCCAAACTGTAGAAGCTTTAACCTCAATGGCAATAGTATCCTCCCAAAGCACCTGATTAAGTTTAGTGGAATCACAATGCCTATTGAAATCAAAAGCATCCCTAAACACAATGAAATCTTTATGGTTGGAAGAGGGAAGGACCCAGGAAGAATTTCCCATAATATGGCTAACAGAGACATTGGGCCCCAAACCAGAGTTGATAATCAAAGAGGAGTGGACGGAAGAGGGCAAAGAAACACCATCAAGCCACGGGTCAAACTAAAGGCTAGTATTCTCCCCATTACCAATACAAAATTTGATGTGTTTAGCTGCTAAATGTCTTAGTTGAAGCACTTTCCTCCAAATCTAAGAACAGTCATTAGGAATAGGCATACACCAAAAGAGTTTGGATTTAAGGTTAGCACGTACCCAGGATGCCCACAAAGAACATCAATTTGGGTTAACAATCCTCCAAAGGTGCATTATAATCAATGCTCTATTCCAGTCCTCAAGGTGCTTAATAGCAAGACCTCCTTCGGAGAATGGTAAAGCAATTTTACTCCAAGCTACTTTAGCTCCATATTTAAGCAATGATGGACCCTTCCATAAAAACCTACTCATGATGGATTTGAGATCTTTAAGCACCGCAGCCGGGAGAATAAAATGAGAAGACCAATAGGATTGTATAGAAAAAATTACGGATTTGATTAATTGTAGTGTCCTGGCATAAGAGAGAAACTTATTAGTCCAAGAAGAAATTCTGGCTTTAATCTTTGCAATAAGAGGATAACAATCAACAAGACTAAGCTTAGAGGTTATCAACGGGACCCCCAAAAATTTAGCAAAAAATCCACCCAATTGAAACCCTAAAGTATCCAATATGGACGCAACTTAAGAATCAGGAACCTGGGAGAGAAAACACATGCTCTTTGAATCATTTACATAAAGACCCGATAAGGCAGAGAAGTTGTCAAGGTACTTCTTTATAATTTGAACCGAATGGGTATCACCATGACAAAAAAGAATGAGATCATCCACAAATCACAAATGAGTAATGGAAAGTAACTTAGTTTTCTAGTGGTGCTTGAAGACTGGCTCCCTAGATTCCTTAGATAACATAGTAGACAACACCTCCAAAGCAATAACAAACAGGTAAGGCGATAAAGGGTCCCCTTGCCTTAACCCTTTAGCCGCTTTAAAATAGCCACACAGGGAACCATTGACCTTAACCGAAAAGAAAGTAGAGGTGATGCAAGCCTTAATCCAAAACACAAATTTAGGAGGAAATTTGAGAAGTCTAAGGGCTGCCACCAAGAAATCCCACGAGACGGAGTCAAAAGCTTTGCCGAGGTCAATTTTCATAGCATAACGAGCCGGGCCATAAGGCCTATGGTAATTCCTGAACAATTCTTGAGCAAGAAGGATATTATCCTCAATCCTTCTACCTGAGACAAAAGCTACTTGGCAAGGAGAGATAATCAAAGGCAGAATAACCTTGAGCATGAAAGCAATAATCTTAGAGATGCACTTGTAAGTTGTGTTACAACAAGATATAGGCCTATAGTCATTCATGGAAGAAGGGTGAAGAACCTTAGGAACTAGTGCAATGGCAGTTGAGTTTGAACCTCTAAGCAAGCAACCTTGCTTGAAAAAAGAATGAATTGCTAGGGTAAAGTCCTTCCCAACAATATCCCAGGTGTGCATGAAGAAATTGACATTGAAGCCATCAGGGACAGGGCTCTTATTTTTCTTCATTGATTTTAGAGTAGACAGAATTTCATCTTCAGTGATATCCCTCTCGAGAGAAGCAGCTTGCATAGAAGAAATAGTTCGGGAAAATGGAATGGAGAGATTCTGGATATCATGACAATCAGCCAGTGAGGGAGACCCTAGCAAGGAGTGAAAATGATTAACAACAATGTCTTGGATTTCTTTATGATCAGAGTGAAGAACATCATCCCCATCCTCAATAGCAAGAATTTTGTTCTGATTCCATCTATTTTTTACCTGATTGTGAAAAAGCCAGTAATTTTATCCCCATCTTTGAGCCATTGTATTCTAGAATTTTGCTTTGATAACTTCTCTTCAGTCAATAGGGCATTCCATAAATCATTAGAGAGAAGTCTTTGACGCTGAAGAAGAGATAAATCAGTAAGATCAAGAGAAACAACAACTTGTGTCTCCTGAAGAGTAGCTCTAGCCTTATCAACCAGGGAAGACAAATTTCCATTAGCTTTATTTAGAATGCAAAGAGCCATCTTTACATCTTTCAGCTTCCAAGCAAAAATTTGCAAAGGATCCCCAGGAACATGACCATTCCAAGCATTCTGAACCACCTCGTGGAAATTATCGAGATATAATATAAAGTTAAAGAATTGAAAAGGCTTGGGACTAGAGGGTTGAACCAAACCTGTTTTAACCACAGCCGAAAAATGATCAGAGAGATCTCTAGGAGTAAAGAAAGCCTGAGAGAGAGGAAACCGCTGCAACCACATATCATTCACCAAAGCTCTGTCTAACTTTTTGAAAATAGGTTTGGAATCACTAGAATTCCACCAGGAGTGGGAAGACCCAACCACCCGAAGATCAGCAAGATGCAAGTCTGAGGTACAGTCAAGGAAGTCTTGCATCCCACTATCCCAAGAGTCATCCCCACCAATAATTTCAGTAATAGAAATGACCTCATTCAAGTCCCCTAGCAAACACCAAGGAAGATTAATAGAGGGGGATAATGATCTCAAGTCCGTCCATAATGCTTTCCTACCCGAAGGGGTATTAAAACCATATACAACCGTAACAAACATATGTAAGTTAAGAGCAGCAGACATAACAACACAATGCATATACTGAGAAGATTTAGAGATAATATTCACATTCCAAACATTTGGGTCCCAACCCACCCAAACTTTCCCATTCACATGATACTCATAATTAAACTGCCATTGCCATCTAGAACGAATAGCCATAGAAACAGTATTAGCTTTGGGAGCTTTGACTCTAGTTTCAACTAGGCCAACAAAAGGAATATTATATTTACGCAAAAGAGCAAGGACACTATCCTGCTTGGACTTCGTATTTACACCTCTAATATTCATAGAGCAAAAATTAACCATAACTAAATAATAATAAAGTTAAGTTGGGGATTTCCCTCCCCCACCTCCTTTACTCTTCTTCTTAGATGAAAGATCCACCTCCAACCCACCTCTGGCCTTAGATTTAAGCTCATGACCAGCCTTTTCATCTATAGCTTTAAGCCTACCCACCAGAGGGTTGGGAGAAGGAGTACAGTCGGTGTCAGAAAAATCATGACTCCCACCGGGAGAGGCTAACGATTTGAAGGAGTTAAGGGCATTACCAACAGGAGCTGAGAGACCCACAAGAGACTGTTGCGTAGGACCTTTAGAAACCAGTCTCCAGTCATTTGAAGATTCTGGAATAATGACTGAAGGAGAGTCAGACCTAGGGATGGGGTCAGGGGGCACTGGGTCCACCACCACTTGAGCTTTCGGAACCCACTTATAGTTAACACTAGGGCACCTAACAAGGGAGTGCCCAAAAGACTTACAATGAGAGCAAATTTGAGGCCTGTTTTGGTATTTTACCCTAACTGAAACAACCTTTTTAGAGTTTGATTCCTCTTCGATAACCACCACATCAAGGCTACGAGGCAAAACAAAAGAAGGGGTAATCTCAATGCAGACCCTCGCAAAGTTCATTGGCTCCAATTTTTCAATAACTTTGTCCACAAAAAGAGGGTTACCCACCGCACTAGCTATGTAACTCAAGCCAGTTGAAGATAAATATGACAAGGGGATATTATGAAACTTCATCCAAATAGGAGCTTTAGTACAGGATTCAAATTGGAAATCCATACCTTCCTTCCGTTGCTTAAGACACAGGAGTTTATTAGAAATATACCAAGGACCAAGGGCTAAAACATTATCATGATCATCAGGAGAGGCGAATTTGAAGATAAAGAACCCTTTATCCTGCAGAAACACATTCTTAAGCCCAAACTTGTCCCATAGATTGTGAACAGATTCTTCAACTAGCTTGAAAGGCAAACAGGAGTGGAGGAAGCTACCCACAAGGCATGTATTCCATAAACTATTACCTTTAAGCAGAACTTCAGAAGGAGGTCTAACCATAATAGACCCATTATCAGAAGGAGGGGAAGGAGGCAGAAAATCAAGTTTTAGGAGAGCCATAGGTTCACCTTTCGCCACTACAGAGCTGCAAGAAGGCTTACCATGCAAACTCGATACAACCCCCACCACACAAGGCTCATCAGATTTTACTTCCGGTGTAGCCACCTTAGCAGTAACAGGGGATCCAACTAACTCCCCCTCTTCCAAACCGGACTCCAATTTTCCAGCAGACTTTAGGTCAGAGCTAGAAGTTCTAAGAGAACTTTTAACAAATAGGTCCGATGCATTAACATTACGGCTAGATTCTCCCTTACAAGTAAATTCATTCACATTATGAATAGAAAATCCCTTAGCATGGATGAAATCCATAAGCTTGTTGCATTTTTGACGTTCTAAAGTAGCATCTATATTACCTTGATGAGAGAGATGTTGCGCAACTTGAAATATTTCCTTCATTGCTGAACCTTGGATAAGCCCTAGACTAGCTTTAATATCACTATTAGAGTCAGATTCTTCATATTCGATAGACACCTTAATAGGAATAGGCACTAATTTAACCATGTTCGTCTTAGCCAGGTGAGGGGAGTTAGGGTTCGAGACCCCAAACTCAGTGAAAAGGTCCCTCGAGGGACTACTAGAGGAATTCCCAGCTAAATGGTGAGAATAACTAACCATAATCAAAAGGAAAGGAAAAAAAGACCAGCAGAAAAGGGATCTCGATCGAACCAGAAGAAAGAGGGAAGAGGAGAGAGGTCAGAGCGAAAAAGGGGTAACACCCCTTAACATGTATGTGTGTTCGTGGAACCCACTTTTTGTAATAGGGTGTTAGCGGATTTGTTCAAGAAATATAATGTTCTGTACAATGTTTCTACATCCTACCATCCGCATAGTAATGGTCAAGCTGAGGTATCCAACCAGGAGATTAAATCAATTTTGGAGAAGGTAGTCAACCCGAGCAGAAAGGATTGGAGTCTGAGATTAGATGATGAACTTTGGGCCTATAAAACTGCATTTAAAACTCCTATTGGGATGTCACCATAAAGGATTTTGTTTGGGAAACCATGTCACTTATCTTTTGTGTTATAACATATGGCTTTTTGAACAATCAAGCAGTGCAACATGAATTTGGAGGCAGCTAGAGTACACAGGAAGTTACAGTTACAGGAGTTGGAAGAATTGATGAATGAAGCCTATGAAAGTTCAAAGATTTACAAGGAAAAGACTAAGGCCTTTTATGATAAGCAAATCTTGCAGAAAACCTTTGTTGTGGGATAAGTAATTGAGAAGTTATTGGTTGGTTTAGATATGTTATACTATCGTGTTTGCTAAATTTCTCTGAGGCTGTATGATTAGACTATTTTTTTGTTGCTAAATTTAGACTGTATTAAAAAAAATAACAAATATCATGGGGTCACCCCAATCAGAATATAGCATAGACATCATAGGATATACCCTATGATGTCATGACTACAAAGGATTACAAGGCCAAAGCCCACAAATAAGATGAAACTTTTTACAATGAGTTGTAGAGAAAATAACCCTAACAAGAGAAACCAGTACAAAACAACCCCAACAACACAAAACATTCAGTAGACGGGACATCAGCAGTAAGAAAAAGCACTAGCAATAGTAACAAGAACACAAACAGCTTGAGTAGGAGGACCCCCAAGCCATTTTGCCACAGCAGTCCATATTATAGCAAACTGCACCTGAGTAGTTGCAACAATTCTTTAGCAAAACCAGATGCAGCCCCGAGGCTTGCAACAGCAGGCGCAGAGACAGTAGTGAACTGCACTAGCTGCAGCAAGCCAAAATCAGCCACCCCCAGCAGCCTACGCCAGCCTAAAACCTGATGGCATACACAACTAAAACCAGCAGCTCCCATACCAGCCTCTGAAATTAGCCTCTGCCTCTTAAAGCAAAAAAAAGCAGACCAAAGCAGTAACAGTATTCAAGAGCGCAAACAGCTACTATACCAGTACCAATCATGTTGCATCCAAACCCAAACCCACCACCATACAACAACACCAGATCAGGTTGTAGCAGAAGAAGAGACACTAAGTAGCAGCCACCGACCCATCAAGGTAAGGATTTTATGCAGCTAAACTGCCATCCAAAGACACTGCAAAAGCTGCAAACACCAAAGCAGCATCCGTCAAGCCAGCCCATACCTTCAAAAACCAATCTAGCAGTCAAAACATGAGCCAACCATATCAAAGACCCAACATAGCCCAGATATGAGCCTAAAATGCAGCTCAATCAAAGATCAAAACCAAACCATCCCAGCAACACAAAGCAAATATCCGCGACAGATTGCACTGTTGATTAAACTAACAGTAGCAAAAATCAGAATCTGAAACACAGGCCACAAGCAGCAAAATCCAGACCTCAAGCAATAGCAGGCCACAATCATAGGCCACAAGCAAAAGCATTGGTGCAGGAAATCCGAGACAGTAGCAACTAGATAGCAGCTTCACCCAACCCACAAATCCAGCAGCCGACAAGAAGTAACACTATGATACCAAGCAGCAAGCCTACTGGCAATGATAGGACCCACTAAAGCCAATGGAACAAACCCCAAGGGCCAGACGATGATGACCCACATAATTAAAATAGCCCACAACATCAGCTCCATCTACCACTCCCACATCCAATCACAGACATAAGTCAAGATGGCAAAATCCAAGTTTCTCCTTGTCGTGCTGAAATCTGAGATTACTATGCAGCTTGCACTTGATGAGGTTCAGGATATCCTCAACAATATTCCTCACAGGTATAGCTTTTTTGGAGAAAATTCTAGCGTTACGCTCCCTCCAAATTCCATAAACAACAGCAGCAAAGGCAAGATGAATAAGGCTATGAAGAAAATTTGCCCTAGGGTAACCAATAAGGAAATCAGTGATTGAGACCCAGCTCCTAGAAGTACCTTTCCAACCACAATATCTGAGGACAGAGACAAGCACACGGTAGGAATAGTTGCAATGAAAGAAAAAGTGGTCAAAAGATTCTAGGTCATTGCGACAAAGAACGTATAAGGGATTAACCTGTATACCAAAGCTTGCAAGTCTATCCAAAGTGCGTAACCCTTTGTGGAAAGAGAGCCACAAATTAAAAGAATATTGGGGGATGAGAAGCTTATGCCATACTAAATTAGCCCAGGGGACATCCATGCCAACCCTCCTAATAGATCGCCCAATAGAGGAGGCCTTAACCTCAATAGCTTTAGAGTCTTCCCAGAAGATCTGTGATGAGTGAGTTTTATACACATGAATTGTATACATTCGGACTTAATTTATTGTTGTTCTCAAGTCTTTTAGGATGTTTTTATGTGTTTGTGTCTATTCAAGCATGTTTTATATTGTTTTGTAGGATTTGGGACAAAAGTTAAATGGATCGACGTTCGGGGTGGCTAGATTCGCGTTTTCGGCTTGCCATTTACACAGCAGTCACTTCAGAGCCAATTTGACTATAGCTCCAGACATTATTTCGGAACACTTCAAGAATTAAAGTTGTAGATCTACTTCTCCTCTTTCCAGATCATCTTGAATCATCTAAATCGGAGTTCGGACGAAGAAGTTATGGCCGTTTTCCCAAAGGACGTCGGAGCAGAAAATGTTAGACTTTGTGGCAGCGCCGGGGCGCTCGTTTTAGGCTTGATACCAGCGCCGGGGCGCTGGGGGGCAGAATCCCAGCGCCGTGCCCAACGCTGGGGCGCTAGGGAAGGGCCTGGTGATGACCTGGACGCGTTTTGGGCGAATTTTGACACCTTTTTGACTCCAAATAGGATTGGGGTTGTTCCAAAACTAAAAATTAGACTTGTAACCTATAAATACATGATGTAAGGCATAAAATAAAGGGGGATTACATAGCTTAGATTGGAGATTACATAGCTTAGACTAGATTAAACACTCCATTAGATTAGAACATAACCCTAGTTCTTATTAGTTTTGGAGATTGAAGCAACTTGGAGGCCATTGAAGATCAAGAGTAAGAGCAAGAGGGGAGCATCAGATTTGCTGACAACAGATTCTATTCTCTTCTCTCATCTTACTTTTATCTTTTAATGTCTATTCAATTGTGAATTCTTGGTTTCCATTCATTAATTATGAACTAACTCTTTTATTGAGATTTCAATTGAACTTTTTATGGCTATGAATTAGTTATTCATTATATTCCAGTTATTTATGTTAAAGTGAGTTATTTATCTTGTCTTGTGCTTATTGCTTAATTATTTGATCAGTAATTACTTTGTTACTCTAGAAGGAATTGGAAGAGGAATTCTAGGGTTAGAACTGGGCATGATATCATGTGACTTAGTTATTTGTACAGTGAATAATTAGGTTTGTGAATTGAATGGAAATATCTATTCACCGCATGTAACACATAAGGAATTGGGATTGGAAAGAGTTTAATTCAATTGTTTTGCATAGGAATATAGCAAGATTAATATGGATTAAATAGAAGGCAATTGATCACTTGGAAAAGGGCTTTTGACATTTGAGAATTTCCGTTAACAATTCAGTAGACATAATAATTGGGATAATTGGATAATTGGTTTATAGTTCATAATTGGGGATATTGGAGTCTTAGCCTTTATTTATTTGAATTCATTTATAAAGTAACCTAGTTTTAATTAGTTAATTTAGTTTTCTTAATTAGAAAATTCACAATTTGAGATTGTTTAAATAAAATTAGTTTGGTTAAGAATTAGTACTTGGTGATTTTTATTAAATAATTCCTCGTGGGAACGATACTCTACTTTCACTTTATTACTTGTTGACCGTGTATACTTGCACGTATTCATTGATTGCGAAATCGATCAACAATCTGATCTAAAGAACTGGAGTCACAAATCCTAGTATAATCATAACCTTCGTTGAACTCAATAAGATCATTATGATTAGAAGAAGGGAAGGACCAAGCCGAGTTACGGATAATGTGGTGGAGAGTTGCCCAAGGACAAGGCTCGAGTTGGTGATCAGTGGAGAGTGGATAGATGAGGCTAATGGGAGATCACTGAGCCATGGGTCAAACCATAGGCTAGTATTCTTTCCATTCTCAATACGGAATCGAATATGTTTGGCAGCTATGGGTCTCAACTGTAGCACCTTTCGCCAAATATAGGAGCATTCACTAGGAATAGGCATACACCAAAAATGTTTGGACTTTATATTTGAACGGATCCAAGAAGCCCAGATAGAGCAAATAGATGGGTTGACAACCCTCCAAAGGTGTAAGAGAATTAGGGCTTTATTCCATTCCTCAAGTTTTTTTATGGCAAGGCCCCCTTCAGATAGAGGTCTTGTAATCTTACTCCAAGCAACCTTTGCACCATATTTAAGAAGGGAGGGACCCTTCTAGAGAAATCTACACATAATGGACTTTATGTTATTAAGAACCGCAACAGGGAGAATAAAAAAGGATGACCAATAGGATTGAATCGAGAAGATGACAGACTTGATAAGAAGAAGTCTACCGGCATAAGAAAGAAACTTAGTGGTCCATGAAGAAATTCTGGCCAGGATCTTCTCCATAAAGGTTAACAGTCGGCAAGGCTGAGCTTGGAGGTAATCAAAAGAACTCCCAAGAACTTAGCTAGAAAGTCTCCTAAATGAAACCCCAAGATTGCATTGATGGATTCAGCCAGAGGAGTGGGAGCTTGAGAAAGAAAGCACATAATTTTGGACTCATTAACATGGAGATCTGCAAAGCTCAAGAAGGAGTCCAGACAATTCTTTATAATTTGGACCGATTGGAGATCACCATAACAAAAGAGAATAAGATCATCCGCAAAACAGAGATGGGTGATAGATTATTGCTTAGTTTTCTAGTGAAACCAAAAAAGGGACTCTAGAGAGTGCTTTGCTAACATGAGAGAAAACATTTCCATAGCAATCACAAAGAGGTAAGGAGATAAGGGGTCCCCTTGCCATAACCCTTTTGCCCCTTTGAAATAACCACACAAGGCACCATTAACTTTAACCGAGAATAAAGGAGAGGTGAAGCAAGCCTTTATCCAGAACACAAATTTAGGTGGAAATTTGAAGAGCCGAAGAGCCTCTAAAAGGAAGTCCCAAGAGACAAAATTAAAAGCTTTCCTTAAATCAATTTTCATAGCACATCGAATTGGTCCAGAGGGCCGATGGTAGTTCCAGAAAATCTCTTGGGAAAGAAGAATGTTATCTTCGATTCTTCTTCCAGCTACGAATGTGGCCTGGCAAGGGGAGATAATCAATGGGAGAAAGACCTTCAATCTAGAAGCAAGGATTTTGGAAATGCACTTGTAGGTAGTGTTGCAACATGGTATGGGTCTAAAGTCAGACATGGAAGAAGGATGTGGGACCTTTGGAACAAGGACAATGACAGTGGAGTTTGTGCCACAGAGAAGACATCCAGACTTGAAGAATGACTGAATAGCAAGAGTGAAATCCCTTCCAACAATATTCCAACAGTTCAAAAAGAAGTTCAAATTAAAGCCATATGGGCCCGGGCTCTTATTTTTCTTCATAAACTTTAGTGTAGCAAAGATTTCTTCATCTCAAATATCTCTTTCAATAGTGGCAGCTTGCTGCATTGACAAGGAACTAACCAAAGGAAGGGATATATTTTACAGGTTAGGACAACATTCCCGCGGGCCTGCTCCCAACACGGAGCGGAAATGGTTAACTGCAATGTTCTGAATATCCTTTTGGTTGGTATGGAGATGACCTTCAGAATTGATGATTTCTAGGACTTTATTTTGGTTCCATCGGTTCTTAATTTAGTTATGGAAATATCCTGAATTTCTATCCCCCTCTTTGAGCCATTGAATTCTGGACTTTTGCCGAAGTAACTTCTCCTCAGCACATAAAGCAGCCCAAATGCTTTGAGAGAGCTCCCCCTAGGTAATGAGGAGGTATAGGTCAGAGGGGTTAGCGAAAATAGCAGTCTGAATCACATGAAGTAAGTTTCTATCCTTTTTCACATTAGAGGACAGATTTCCGTTTGCTTTATTAAGAATGCAGAGAGCTTACTTAATAGCTCTTAATTTCCCAGCCAAAATTTTTAGAGGATCTCCAAAAGCTAACCCACTCCAAGTCGCAATAATCACATCATTAAAATTTAGAAGGTCAATCATGATGTTAAAAAACTGAAAAAGTTTAGGGGTATAGGGCATCATAAGCCCATATGAACCACTGTAAGGCAATGGTCCTAGAGATCTCTCGATGAGCAATGGGCATGAGTAGAAGGGAAACGATTCAACCAAAGGCCATTCACCAAAACACGATCCAATTTTTTGTAAATCGGCTTAGTGTCACTAGAATTCCACCAGGTGAGCACAGTCCCAGAAACACGGAGATCAGTCACATGCAAGTCTATAGAATAGTCCAAAAAATCTTGCATCCCGTAGTCCCAAGAAGAAACACCACCAAGAACCTCAGACACAAAAAGAACCTCGTTGAAATCCCCAAGAAAACACCAAGGATAAGAGATGGAGAGAACAATGGATCTCAAGTTTGACCAGAGGGATTTCCTTTCGGAAGGGGTGTTAAACCCATAAACAATCGTAATATTTATTTCCAAATTAAGAGCTATAGCTATAACAAAGCAATGAATAAGCTGAGAGGATTTTAATAGAATATCCACTTTTCATATATTCGGGTCCTATCCAATCCAAACTCTCCCATTCGAATGATGCTCATAATTAAAATGCCAAATCCAATTAGATCGAATTGCCTTTGAAACAGAAATGGCTTTAGAAGCTTTGACCCTAGTTTCAACTTGGCCAACAAAAGAAATGTTATGCTTACACAAAAGAGCAAGGACACAATCCTGCTTAGATTTCATATTTACACCTCTAACATTCATAGAGCAAAAATTTAACATAAAATTGATAGGTTAAACTTGAGGTTTCCCCCTCCTTTTATCTTCTTCTTTGAGGATTGGCCAAGATCCAGCCCACCTCTAATCTTGGATTTGAGTTCACGGCCAGCCTTTTCATCTATGAGCTTTAGCTTTCCTACAAGAGGATTGGAAGATGAAGTGCAATCAGTGTCTGAGAAATCAAGATTTCCCCCAGGAAGGCCAATAGTATGGAAAGAGTTCGGATCAACACCAAATTTAGGAGAGGACAGATTGTGTTGCTTTGGACCTTTGGAGACCAAAGTCCAATCTTGTGTAGGAATTTGAGAAGGGCCCGAGATAGGAGCAGTAGGGGGGTCAAAGTGTTGCCCAAGGTCAGGAGATGGCCCTGGGACTAAAGCAGCAGGAGCTACCACAACCTGGGTTTTTGGGAGTTAGCTCTAGGGCATCTAACTAGGGAATGGCCAAAAGTCCTATAGTGGGAACAAAGTTGAGGCTTGTTCTGATATTCGACTTTAACTGAGATTATCTTTTCTGAGTTGGATTCCTCATCTATAACAACCAAGTCAATACTGCTCGACAAGGCAGAGGAAGGAGAGATCTCAATGTATACTCTTGCGAAATTCATCGGTTCCAATTTTTTTGTGAGTTTGTCAGCAAACAGAGGCTTGTCCATAGCACTAACAATATAACTAAGTCCATCTGCCGAAAGATAAGACAGGGGGATGTTATAGAACTTCACCCAGACTGAGGCTTTAGAAAAAATGTCAAATTGGAAGTCCATGCCTTCCTTCCATTGCTTTAGGCATAGGAGTTTGCTAGAAAAATAGCATGGACCCATGGCCAACACATTATCCCTCTCCTTACATGATGCAAAATTGAAGATAAAAAAACCCTTATCCTGTAGGAAAACATTTTGAAGACCAAACTTATCCCAAAGATTGTGAGCAGTTTCTTCAACTAGATTGAAAGGTAATCGAGAGTGGAGGAACCCCCCACAAGACGAACTCCAAAGACCAATTCCTTTTAACAACACCTCAGAAGGAGGATGAACCATAATAGCACCATATTCAGACGAAGGAGGGGGGGCACATAGTCCAGCTTAAAGAGAGAGGATGGCTCACCTTTAGCCACTATAGAAGACCAAGTCGGCTTTGCCGGCTGAACAAGTCCCGGACTTCCTACCATTTGAGGGTTACCCAAAATAGAGGACTTCAGCCCCTCTACATCTACATTGGGATGCGAAATCCCACCAACAGCCAAACCAGCCCCAAATGAAACTCCAGCCAAGACGGCAGCCCTAGGAGAGTCCAAAGCCAAATGGCCCGCGCAAGTCACCAAAGGGGTAGGAGCAATCTGGACCGGAGCAACCTTCAAGCCAGAAACACTCAAGGGACTTTTGACAAACACATCAAGGTCATTTAAAATGCGAGACGAGAGGGTCCCCCTTTTAGCAAAATCATTAAGTTGTTGAGTAGAGAACCCCTGCGCATGAATGAAATCCATAAGAGTATTACATTTCTCCCTTTCGGTAATAGCATCGATACGCCCTTGTTGAGAGAGTTGTTGGGCTGCAATAAAAACCTCCTTTATGTCAGAACCCAGACACAGTCCAAGACGGTCTGCATTTTCTCCTTTAGAATTAGAACTCTTTGAGTCAGAAGTCACAACCAAAGACGTTTTAGGAGAGAAAGGGGATTCAGCCATACTCTAGTCTTCCTCAAAGGGGAATTAGGATTTGACACCCCAAACTCAGCAAACAGATCCCTAGAAGGGAAACTAGAGGAGTTACAACCATAAAGGTGATTATGGTCAACCAAGGCGAGAGGGAAACTGATGGGGACACGAAAGGAAAAATTAGCCAGACGGGAAGAGGATGGGTGGGGGACAAAAGGAAATGAGGGGTTTAAGGTACAAGGAAGGGGTTAATGGAGCTTAGAGTTTCTAGAGAGAAGGGAGAGAGAATCCTAGAGAGATAATCTAAACCATGTTCAAATCCCTCAATCTGTATGATTAGACTATTTTTTGGCTAAATTTTAAACTGTATTGAAATAAAAAAGAAATTATAAACCTTATGGGAAACCCCAACCATAACATAGACATCATAGGACAAACCCTATGATGTCATGACTATAAAAGATTATAGGCCCGATGCCCAATAAACTATAACAATAAACAAACAACTAACATAGTTACATAAGAAAGCAGGCCCAAGATGAAGCCAAAGGGATAGAAACATCAAGAAACAGTAATATGCCCAAAGCTACAGAAAATAGCCCATCTAACACTAGAAACATCAGCTCTCCCAGAAAACATCAAAGACGTCCCAAATAAGAGGCAGCAGTAGACCAGAAAAAGCAACCAACAACCCAATCACTAATCTGCTTAGAAGCTAGCAACAGTAAAACTAGCAATAGCCCAACCCTATTGCAAGAATTGCCTAGCTTAAACCAGTCCAGCAGCTTAAACCAGTCCAGCAGCTTAAGGAACAAACAGCAGCTAGGAATAACCCCCTGTAAGACAAGAGAAAACATTCTGTAGAGGAAACGAATAATAGACACCAGCAGTAGTATAGTAGACACCAACAGTATAAATTTTTCAATCAAAAATAACCCTACTGCTACTTCCTAAAAGTGAACTATCTGTATAAAATCAGCAGCAGCAAAGGAAAGCCCAGCTACACCTAAGCAGTCACAGGAATCCAAACCCAGAATGGACATAAAACCCGAATTACCAGCAGCTAGGAATAAACAGTAAGCCTGTTAGCCTTACCTAAAGCCCCAACATTTTGCAAGTCATAACACCAAACCAATACACAACACAACAACAGTGGTCCTCCAACCCAAATAGAATGTTACAGCAGTGGACCATAGGCAGCAATAGCCTAGAGGCATCAAACTCAGCAACATCAGCAGCCAAATTCATCATCAGTAACAACAGTCAAGAACTAGAAATCCATAGCAGCAGAACACACCACAACCATTAAAAGCCCAGAGGCAACCAAACTCAGCAGCAACAACAGTCAAACTGCCGCAGTTCTCATGAAGCCTGAAACAGCCCCATCAGTCAGAAATCCATAGCAGTGTTTATAATATTAAAAGTTAGTAATGTTTATAATGTTATAACACCAAATGTATGTAGCATAATTTCTCCTTGAGTCTTTGAAACCTGCTAAAAGAAAAAAGTTTACATTTTAGCATGTTCATAATATCTTGCACTATAGTTCTGACATGAGTATCTTTATGTGAAAATATCCTTGCATTACGCTCAGTCCAGACTTGATGGATCACAGCCGCAAATCCGAGATGAATAAGACTATGATGAAATTGAGGAGACGAGTAGTGAATAAGATAATTGGTAATAGAAGACCAATTCTTGCTACAACCTCTCTAACCACAGTGTCTAAGAATAGAAACCAGACCCTAAAGGAATAGTCACAGTGAAAGAATAAGTGATCAAATGATTCTAAGTCAGTTTTGCACAACACACATATAGGGTTAACCTGGCGGCCAAAAGTGAGCAATCTATCCATAGTACGCAACCCTTTGTGATAAGCTATCCAAAGAATGAAAGTGAGCAATCTATGTTATATCTTAATACTGGATTCATAGTTTTAGCATAGTTAATTGCATTGAATATCATTTTGCTTGATGACAAGCAATGTTTTAAGTTTGGGGGAATTTGATGAGTAGGTTTTTGACCTACGATTTATCTTTATTTAGCTTATTATATTGTTAGTTTTTGAGTATTTCATGTTGATTTTGATGGGTTTTTGTTCTTGCTGTAGGATACTAAGTGAACACATCAAATTGTGGGCATTGGAAGAAAGCTCAAGCGATTTGCTGTGCTGGTTTTGATGCTGCATTATGCCTTATGGCTGGTTTTGCCTCTATTGCTTTGCTGCTGCTCTTTGTGTTCGGATGATGTTGCTGTTCTATTTTTGCTGCTACTGTAGTGTCTTTGGTTACTGGGCGCAAGGTGTGGATGGCAGTGTGGCTGTATAAATTCCATACCTTGCTGGGTGGGTGGTCTATGTAGTTGATATGACTGCTTTTCATGCCAAATTGTTGGTTGTTACTTATTTTCTTTTGTTCCTTGTAGGCTTATTGTATGCTACTGTCTAGATTGTGTTTCCATTGCCATAATAGGGCCTATCTTATGATAGCTATGGTTTTCTGCTTGGGGTTTGACCCTCGTACTTTGTACTTATTCTTTCTTTTATTTCAGTCTAAATTTAGGAATTTTTTTTAACATTCTGCATGACCGGCGCGAGGAGTACCATAATGACGAAGGAACTAGCATGGGGAGTACCTCAGGCGAGAAACTTACTGATCATATAGTGTGGGCCGCGCCACTGTAGTACAAAACTCGGCGCGGGGAGCGCCGGTCGAACGGGTCAGGGGCTATTTTGTTTTGTTTTGTTGGAAATTGAGTTGTGTTGGAAGATATAACTTCTTTATGTAGTAATGTTATATGAGGAGTGTGTCAAGGATGTTTTTTCATGTTACTTGGGATTCTATGTTTAAAAATGTGTTGTGTTTATTTAGGAGTTTGATTTTTATTAGAATTCTTATGGGATGACTTTGAGATGGATTAGAATTGAATTGGATTCCGCTGAAGTGAATTAATATTATGCTAAGGAGGAAAGTCCTGGAGATCCAACAATAGAGAACACACTTAGAGAGAAATAATTGAAAGCAAGATCTTGGAGGAACAAAGAAAGGAGGCAAATTCACAAAGATTGCAGATTTGAAGGGCGAGAAGGGTGGTGTATTACTATTCTTCATTAATTTCAATTTTTTGTAATCAGGATGATGATTTCTTTTATTTATTCAGTTTTTAATTCATTAGTTATGAACTAAATTACTTTTTAGGCTTGCAATGGATCTTTAACGTTGAATGACAATTATTATGCCTTGTTTTGAGTTTAATAAATTATTAATTTAGTTTATCTATTGTGATTTGTGCTCAATTTATGAATTTCTTGATCACTAATTTTATGTGGATTTGTATGGATTCGAGAGATGATGTATGAGACTAGACCTAGCCACAATAGCATGTGTTCTTGAATTCTGTGATTGAATAGAGTCTTGATTTATGTTAGAATAGAGATATACTTAACATCGCAAGTAATCTGGTAAGAACTTGGAATTAAACTCTTCTGAATTATAATTCACATAGAGATATAATGAATTAGTTTTTTTTTTGCAAAATTTAAAACTGTATTAAAATAAATGAAAATTACAACCTCATGGGGAAAAATCCAATTAGAATATAGCATAGACAACATAGGACAGGCCCTATGATGTCATGACTATAAAAGATTTCAGGCATTTTGCCTAAGCAAACTAAAACAGAAAACTATCAATTATACATAGAGAGCAAAAGGTAACATAAGAGAGCAAAACAACAGGTATTATGCCCAGCCAAACAAATCAATAACGAGGACAATGCAGCACAGCTGCACCAACTCCCAAAACTGCAGAACATAAATTAGTTATTTAGGGTGTTTGGCTTAATTCTATCTAATTTGTTGATTTAAGTTGATATGGTTTTAGTGCATTGTGAAATGGCTAATTCTACATGAGTGTTCTTGATTAATAAACTGAAATAGTCAATTAAACTGAAATAAGGTGTGATAATTGGAATGATACTTAAAGTGAAGTTGTAAAGCCTAATTCTTCATTATTTTCTTGAAATTATAGTTTCTAAATTGTGTTGATTGATTGGCATTTTTAGTTTTTAGTTTTTATTAGTTATAATCATTAATTTTGATTAGTTTAATAAAATTGGGTTAATATAAAATTGGTAATTGTTGGGATTAATTTCTTGCTATTCTCTGCAGGAACGATACTCTACTTACTATTATGTTACTTGTTGACCACGTGCACTTGCGTGTGAGCGTAATTGGATTTTACACCAACAGTGATCTGTGTATATCTCACACTTTTCTCTGTAAAGATAATGTCTTTAAATTTTAAGGGCAAACACTACTTCATCCAATTCCAGGTCATGGGTAGGGTATCCCTTCTCATATTCTTTTAATTGTCATGACACGTACGCAATGACTTTATCATTCTGCATCAATACGCAACCTAGTCCCTTGTGTGACACATCACTGTATACTGTAAGACCTCCCGTATTATCTCGTAAAGATAACACAGGAGCTTCACTCAATCTCCTCTTTAACTCCTGAAAACTCTGTTCACACTTCTTCGTCCATACATACTTAACTTCCTTCCTAGTTAGGTTTGTCAATGGCGTCGCTATCTTCTAGAAATCTTGAATAAACCTTCGATAATATCTTTCCAATCCCAAGAAACTTCTGACTTCTATCGGCGTCTTCAGTTGTCCCCAATTTTTCACTGCTTTTACCTTTGCTGGATCAACAAAAATTCATTCGCTGTCGATAACATGTCCTAAAAACTGAACTCTCTTCAACCAGAATTCACACTTTAAAAATTTCGCATATAGCTTCTCCTTTTATAATGTCTCCAACACCATTCTCAAATGTTCGGCATGCTCCTCAGTCTTTGAATACACCAGTATGTCGTTAATGAACACAACCACAAACTTGTCCAAGTATTGCTTGAACACTCTGTTCATCAAGTTCATAAAAGTAGCTAGCGCATTCGTCAGTCCAAAAAACATCACTAAGAACTCATAATGGTCGTAATGAGTCCTAAATGTTGTCTTTGGTACATCCTCTGTCCTCACCTTCAACTGATGATAACCAGTTCTTAAATCAATCTTTGAAAAACATCTAGTTCCTTTCAGTTGATCAAACAGGTCGTGTAAGACCCCAATTTTTATGAATAAAGATTAATTTTTCTCGAAATATTTTTTTTTAATATTATGGTGTGGATTTGATATAATGTTATAGTTGTGGGTAATATTTATAAATTATGCAAAGTAAGCAAGTTGTTATAAAATATTCGATTGGTCAGGGAATATTCGTTTTAACAGGAAATATTCATACGGCGACACAATCATTGGTGGACCCCACAACAGAATTATTGTCAGAGTTAGAAAACAACAGAAATATCTTTTTATAAAAATAACGGCGAAAGTTTTACCGTTAACTGTTGAAATACCTGGTGATAAAAGTACAGTAATACGCGTGATTGCATAGTTGCACACAGTATTGATTATTGATGCTTACGTGAGAAATCACTCAGTTATACTCAATTATTGATACAATAATTGCTACATAGTATCTCACGTTATTTGATTCAATTATTGTCAATATTTTATATTATTAAATTAATAATTGAGATGACAATTATTCATATTATTATTTACATTATTGCCAATGTCTAGAAAGCTTTGTCGAAGAAAGGGGTTTGGTCACCTAATTGCGCGTTAATAGGAAGAAATCCTTATTGGAAAGCCCCCTCTTTCCTGGGAATGAATCTTGTTGTTAATATTGCAAGTTATATTATTTATGAATAAATATTGTTAAAAATATTGAGGGGATTTTTATGAAGTATTTGTTGTAAATTTGGCTTATTATTTGGACCCCCACTTACCCATTTTCAAAACCGTCGGTAGAATTTATCTCAGTTTTATGTTATATATATATATAATGTTTTGGTGGTGGTGGTGGTGGTGGTGGTGGTGGGGGGGGGGGTCATGGGATTGTAAGGAAAAAAAAGAATGGCTTGTTCCGCTGTAGTTAGACTTGTTGTTTATTGTATTCTATTAGTTTTACACTGTTGAAGCCTAACGATAATTTATTTTGCATTATCTTAGTCATAATATTTCTTACTGGGCTAGTTGAGCTCACGTTTTTGCTTTCATTATTCTCTTTAGGAAATGAGAACGTAGCCGGGAGTAGTCGGAGAATGGAGTGACGGTCCGAGATTGTGGTTATAGTAGTCCTCACTATTTTATAAAATATTATAATAATAATTGTAATGACGACTCCATTTGAGTTTGGATATTGTCTAGAAGACAATATTCTTGTTAAAACTCTCAGCTCATGTTGTATAATTAAGTTTGTATTTGTATTATGTACTATGTATTTGGCAACCCAAGATGGGTGATGTATATCTATTTTGGGAGCGTCACAGTTGGTATCAAAGCTTAGGGATATGATCCCTGACTAAGATGTGAGACTAGAACTAGGAGGGAAGAAACGAGTAAATTCTTCACTAGTATGACCTTCCTAAGTTTATTTGTTATTTAATAGGTCGGTCCGAATATAGGGATAATATGTGGCATGTCAATTAACCCTTGTTTTGTGGCGGTGTTTGAAAATGACATCCAAGAATATTAAGATAAGCAATGGAGCACATGAAACCACTGAGTCACCGATGATCAATAACTAGGATAATGTGCATAAGGAATGCAATAATCCTCATGTACAGAACAACACCGACTAAACGATGAACGACAGAATGTTTAAGAGCTTTTTGCAGTTCGTGAAACATCAGGCAAGAAAGAATCCTATTCAAAATGCATGTGGAAACATTGACAACTCTCGGACGGTCACCACTAAGAAGTTCAAGGAGCTGGGACCATCGGAGTTTTTGGGAAAGCCAGAACCACTTAAGGTAGAGACGTGGATAAAGAAGATCACCAAGATATTTGATGTCTTGGGATGCTTCGAGGAGAAAAAGGTTCCCTTTGCCACCTTCATGTTGCGAGGAGAGGCAAATTATTGGTGGGAATCTGTAAAACATACTCAACCTGCTGCAATAAAGATGTCTTGGGAGAAGTTCCAAAAACTGTTTAACGACAAGTACTTTCCCGAAAGTATTCGTCACATGAAGGAGGTGGAATTTATCAAGCTAGAACAAAACAATATGATCGTGTCACAATATGAGGCTAAATTTGTCGAGTTGTCCCGGTTTGGATCACATTTGGTAGATAATGAGGAGCGTATGATGTGGATGTTTCTAAGAGGTTTGAAACCCGGAATACATCAATACCTCATTTCTCACAAACTTTGTTTGTATTCAGATGTTGTGAATAGGGGTCAGTTATTGAAACATGATAATGAGTCAACCCAACCAAGAGAGCAATCGATAAAATAACAATACTAGTGGTAGCAGTCATCGAAGCGGTGATAACAAACGTGGAGGGAATCAACATGCCAGAAATGGTAACCACTTCAGTGGTAATCATGGCCAAGATAATAGAAGTGGAAATTTCAAGAAGAGGAGATTCAACAATGATGGAAAGATGTTAGCACCATCACCTGTTGTTAAAGAAGGAGAACGACCACCGATCGTATGCTTCAAATGCGGAGGGGAGGGACACATCAGTCCAAACTACATGATGCAATCTAAAGCATGTTATAATTGTGGAAGTGAAGGTCACCTAGCTCGATTTTATCATGCAGTGAAGCCAAGTCCAGTTGAGATGGTGACACCAAATGTCGTCCCAGACAAGTCAAAGCCGGTAGTTCAAGGGAGAGCATTTGTCGCGACCTCTCAAAAAGTGAGGAACCCGAACGAAGTTATCACGGGTAAGCTAATCATAAACTCTTGCGAAGTCTATACCCTATTTGATACCGGCTCTACCCATTATTTTATTTCTCCTACTTGTGCTACATTTAAATTTAACTTCGGAGAAATTAGATTTTGACTTATCTGTTGAAACTCCGTTGGGAGAAACCTTCATTACATCCACTGTTTATAAATCTTGTTCTCACGTTATATGTCGATCTTATCTCTTTGAAAATACTTGCATTTGATGTGAATTTAGGAATTAATTGGTTAACTACTCATCATACTAAAATTGATTATTTTCGTAAGGTTGTTAGCTTTCATATTCCTAACCAACCTATTATGAGAATTCAAGCAACCAAACCATTAAAGTCAATCACTGTCATATCAAGCCATAAAGCTATTCTTTTATTGAAAAATAGATGTCAAGCTTTCTTAGCCCATGTTACGATTTTAAATAAAAATACATCATATTTGAGTGATATTTCTATTGTTAATAAATTTCCTGACGTATACCCTGAAGAACTTCCTGGACTACACCTAGATCGTGAAATTGAATTTTTTATCGACCTTGAACTCGGTATAAAACCTATTTTCAAAGCCCCATATCGAATGGCTCCTATTGAACTTCAAGAGTTAAAAACCCAACTGCAGGAATTGTTAGACATCGATTTCATTTGTCCTAATACATCTCCTTGGGGTACTCCTGTTCTATTAGTAAAGAAGAAAGATTGAAGTATATGACTTTGTATTGATTATCAGGAGTTTGAATCATGTCACCACCAAAAATAGGTACCCGTTGCCTCGCATTGAATGACCTGTTTGACCAGTTGTAAGGTGCCAAATTCTTTTTAAAGATCAATCTTCGTTCCGGATATCATCAATTAAAGATTAAAACTGATGACATTCCAAAGACTGCTTTTAGAACTCTGTACGAGCATTACGAATTCCTAGTCATGTCTTTTGGATTGACTAATGGTCCAACTGCCTTCATGGATATGATGAACCGAGTATTCAAGGAATATTTGGATCATTTTGTGGTTGTCTTTATTGATGACATCCTCATATACTCCAAAAGCCATGAAGACCATGAGCAACACTAGAAGCTGAAACTCCAAAAGCTTGGTGAAAACAAGCTATACGCTAAGTTGAAGAAATGCGAGTTCTGGCTTGAGGAAGTAGCATTCCTTGTGCACGTGGTATCAAATCACGGAATATCTATTAACCCAGCAAAGATTGAAGCAATACAAAGCTGGGAGCAACCTAAGTCAGTGACCAAAGTACGTAGCTTTCTCGGCTTAGTTGGTTTTTATCGGATATTCATAGAAGAGTTTTCTCGAATCGCTACTCCATTAACTCATCTTACTCGGAAAGATATAAAATTCGGGTGGAGCGAGGAATGTGAGAATAGTTTTCAAGAACTCAAGAGGAGACTTATTTTAGCATCTATTCTGACAATACCATCTGGCTCAGAGGGATTTGTCATCTACATCGATGCTTCAGGCAGAGGGTTAGGATCTGTTCTCATGCAACATGGGAAAGTCATAGCCCATGCCTCACGACAACTCAAAGAGTATGAGAGGAATTATCCTACTCATGATCTAGAGTTGGCAGTAGTCGTTTTCGGACTTAAAATCTGGAGGCATTACCTGTATGGGGGAGAAAGTGGAGATCTATACGGATCATAAAAGCCTCAAATATTTCTTCACTCAAAAGGAACTCAACATGCGGTAACGACATTGACTCGAGCTATTGAAAGATTACGATCATACCATTTAATACCATCTTGGAAAAATGAATGTAGTAGGTGACACATTGAGTAGAAGATCATATGCGGGTACAAGTGAGATATTGTCAACGCAACGACCCATTTTGTATGACTTACAAAGGATGGAGATAGAGTTAAAGACTCTAGGGACCCACATGATGATGTCAAATATACGAGTAAAACTAACTTTAATCGATAAGGTTAAAGTTGCTCAAGCTACGGACCTGGAGCTGATGCGTATGAAGTAGAAAGTACAAGAAGGTGCTATTCTGGAAGTAAGAATCGATGAAGAAGGAATACTTTGAGTCAACTCCAGACTTTGTGTTCCTAACAACTCTGATTTGAAGTATAAAATTATAATAGAGGTGCACAACACACCTTTTGCGATCTATCCTGGGAGTTCCAAAATGTATCGTGATCTTCAACATACATTTTGGTGGAGTAATATGAAAAGAGAGATCACGAAGTTTATCTTAAGGTGTCTAACTTGTTAACGAGTCAAGGCAGAGCATCAAGTGCCAAAAGGTCCATTGCAACTACTTGAAATTCCAGAATGGAAGTGGGAGCACATTACCATGGATTTTGTTACTGGTCTTCCCAAGGTGTCTAAAGGCATAGATGCAATTTGGGTCATTGTTGATAGATTAACCAAGTGTGCTCATTTCTTACCTATACGAGAAACTTATTCGTTTAAACGTCTTGCTCGTATATACATAAATGAGATTGTAAGACTATATGGTATGCCAGTATCCATAGTTTCTGATAGAGACCCAAGATTCACTTCACGATTTTGGGTTAGTTTGCTAAAAGCTATGGGCACGGATTTACGATTCAGTTCAGCATATCATCCTCAAATGGACGGACATTCAGAGAGGACTATTTAGACTCTTGAAGATCTATTAAGACTCCGTGTCCTAGACTTCAAAGGAAGTTGGGATAATTCTTGCTATTAGTGGAATTTTCCTACAACAACAGTTATCAAGCAAGTATTGGAATGGCACCATTCGAGGTGTTGTATGCACGCAAGTGTCATTCTGCAGTATGTTGGGATGAGGTGGGTGAAACAACATTGTTACGACTGGGACCAGAATTAGTACGCATGACAACAAAAAATATTCAAATGATCCGACAACGTATCAAAATCTCACAAAATCGACAAAAGAGTTATGCCAATCTTCATCGAAGGGATGTGGAATTTAATGTTGGAGATCATGTGTTATTACGTGTTGCTCCATGGAAAGGAGTTACAAGATTTGGAAAGAGAGGAAAGTTCAATCCTCGATTCATTGGCTTATTTGAAATCCTCGATCGAGTAGGAACTGTGACTTATAGACTCACCTTACCGCCAAGTATATCTCGTGTTCATAAATTTTTCCATATATCCATGTTATGTAAATATGTGGAAGACCTGAACCATATTATTGATTTAGAACCGGACGAGATAACGAATGATTTAACGTATGAAGAGGTACCTATTAAAATCTTGGATAAGAAGGAACATATTCTATGCTCCAAGGTTATACCTAAAGTCAAAGTTTTGTGGAGAAACCACGATGTTGAGGAAATGACCTGGGAGTTAGAATCTGAAATGAAATCAAAGTATCCTCACCTCTTTGACATACCAGGTACGTAGCCCAATTTCGAGGATGAAATTTTATAAGAAGGGGAGGTTGTAAGACCCCAATTTTTATGAATAAAGATTAATTTTTCTCGAAATATATTTTTTTAATATTATGGTGTGGATTTGATATAATGTTATAGTTGTGGGTAATCTTTATAAATTATGCAAAGTAAGCAAGTTGTTATAAAATATTCGATTGCTTGGGGAATATTCATTTTAACAGGAAATATTTGTACGACGGCACAATCATTGGTAGACCCCACAACAAAATTATTGTCGGAGTTAGAAAGCAACAGAAATATCTTTTTATAAAAATAACGATGGAAGTTTTACCGTTAACTGTTAAAATACCTGGTGATAAAAGTACAGTAATACGCGTGGTTGCATAGTTGCACACAGTATTGATTATTGATGCTTACGTGAGAAGTCACTCAGTTATACTCAATTATTGCTACAGTAATTGCTGCATAGTATCTCACATTAATCGATTCAATTATTGTCAATATTTTATATTATTAAATCAATAATTGAGATGACAATTATTCATATTATTATTTATATTATTGACAATGTCTAGAAAGCTTTGTCGAAGAAAGGGGTTTTGTCACCTAATTGCGCGCCAATAGGGAGAAATCCTTATTGGAAAGTCCCTCTTTCCTGGGAATGAATCTGGTTGTTAATATTGCAAGTTATATTATTGATGAATAAATGTTGTTAAAAATATTGATGGAATTTTTTATGAAGTATTTGTTGTAAATTTGGCTTGTTATTTGGACCTCTACTTACCCATTTTCAAAACTGTCGGTAGAAGTTATCTTAGTTTTGTTATATATATATTTAATGTTTTGGTGGGGGGGGGGGGGGGGTCGCGGGATTGTAAGGGAAAAAAAGGATGGCTTGTTATGGTGGGAGTATATATAATATATTATAATAAGTTTTATTTTTTTTTATAAAAAAAGAATATATTATATTTTATTATGCATAGTATTTGCATAGTGACTGCATAGTAAATCAGAAAATTTCAATCGATTCTCATGACTAGTACTGTGTAACGCCCCCAAAATATGTATACATCACCCATATTGGGTCACCAAATACATGATACTGAATATAAATACAAACTTAATTATACAACATGAGCTGAGAGTTTTTACATGAATATTGTCTTCTAGACAATATTCAAACTCAAATAGAGTCCTCATTACATTTATTATCATAATATTTTATAGAATAGTGAGGAAAACTATAACACCATCTCGGACCATCACTCCGTTCTCCGACTAGTCCCGACTACGTTTTCATTTTTTGAAGAGAACAATGAAACCAAAAGGGTGAGCTTAACTAGCCCAGTAAGAAATATTATGACTAATATAATCCAGAATAAATTATCATTAGTCTTCAATAGTGCTAAACTGATAAAATACAATAAACATCATGTTTAACTGCAACGAAACAAGAAATCCATTAGAAGAGTCAAGTAGAGCATGATATCTACTATCTTCTATGATTTAAAAAGTTTTTCATCAATTTTATCGCTGAGACTCAGCTTAATAAATAAACCACATCATCGAATCATCCCTGCACTACGGGCCAAGGATATTCATGTAATCATCAATGGTCATGATTATACCGAATAATCCCTAGTCATAATCATACCAACAACTGTCCATCAATGCACTACAGGCCAATGAGGACTTTTACCACATCATTTGTAAGATTACGGGTTAAGATTATAATGAATGATCCATGGTCATAATCATACCAATCAACAGTCCATCTACGCACGTAAGTCAAAGATGACTTTCATCACAATATAAGCATGGGGATGATAACAATGATATAAGCATTAATCAAACGAAATCAAGTATAAATTTTAAAGACTTTAAATTTATCCAGAGTTTAAAAATATCCAAATTATCAACATGATACTGCTTTGTGGAGTAAAATTCAAGAATAATATTCATGTATCAAAAATAATTTGGACAGAAAAGAAATATATTTTTTGGGTGAATAGTACACCATGAATAGTACCCTATGAATAGTACTTCAGGAATAGATCCTCGTGAATAGTACCCCGGCATGAAAAGTGCCCTAAATACCTAAGTGAATAATATTCGACTAAATAGTAACCGGGTAAATAGTAACCCGTGAATAGTAATTCGTGACTAGTATTCCGACATGAAAAGTGCCCCGAATACCCGAGTGAATAATATTTGAGTGAATAGTAACTGGGTGAATAGTAATCCGCAAATAGTAACTCAAGAATAGTATTCCGGTATGAAAAGATCAATAATTATCAAGAAAGCTCATAATAATATTCCATGAAAAGATACTGGATGAAGCACAATTATCAAGGATATTCTACTAATTTCACGGAGTATAGAAGCAATACTTTAACCGAATGAGTGTAGAATTAGGAATATAAAATGAAATAATATTACTCATATACTACAGAGTATGGAAGAAAATATTATTTCTACGAACACTGAAAAATATAATATCCCTTACCTTAGAAGAAGATTAGATACTGTAATAGTGAGGTAGCAGACTTCTCTTCTTCTTTCTCTCTATAGCTTCTCTCTCTATAATTGCTCTTGTGAGTCATAGTGAATTAGTGAGAATGGAAGAAGAATGAGCATCTATTTATAGGAAAATATAGTTTCGATAATTGCACGTTTTGGGGCTCGAAATATTACAGTATAATACCTTTATCTTTTTCTTCATTTTTAATTTAGTACTGTATGTATTATCAAACTTGCACCACCTCCCCTAATAGTACATCATGTGAATCAATAGTACATTCATGTGAATTAATAGTTCTATACATGTGAAAAAAATAGTTACAGTATAGTACCTTCATCTATAACTCTATTTTTAATTTAGTTATGCAAGTATTATCAATCTTGTACCACCTCCCCTAATAGTACATGCATATGAATCAATAGTACATACATGTGAACAAATAGTTATAAACATGTGAATTAATTGCTCATTTATTCGATTAATTACCCTATTGGTCAATATAACCTCCAGAAATCAATTATTATCGAAGTAAATGTCATTTTCCACTAACACTAATAATCCCAATATAATGGAGCTATCAAATTCATCTTTAATCAACACGAACTTATTCATCATTAATATTATAACTCACAATATTTAATAACCAAATTATTCCCAGGAAAGAGGGGGATTTCCGATAAGGATTTCTCCCTATTAGCCGTCAATTAGGTGACCAAACCTCTCCTCGACAGAACTTTCTAGACATCGTCAATATTGTAAATAATAATATGAATAACTTTGTCGTCTCAATTATTGAATTAATAATATAGAATACTGATACTGTGACAATAATTGAATCAATAATATGAGAGATATTATGCAGCAATTACTATAGCAATAATTGAGTATAATTGAGTGACTTCTCACGTAAGCATCAATAATCAATTACGTGTGCTACTATGCAACCACGCGTATTACTATACTTTTACCACCTGGTAGTTCAATAGTTTAACGATAAAACTTTTGCCGTTATTTTTTATAAAAAGATAATTCTGTCATTTTCTAACTACGACAATACTTCCGTTGTGGGGTCCACCTATGATTGTGCCATTGTACGAATATTTTCTGTTAAAACGAATATTCCCCGACCAATCGAATATTATATAACCACTTGCTTACTTTGCAAAATTTATAAATATTACCCACAACTATAACATTATATCAAATCCATACCATAATATTCAAAAATATATTTCAAGAAAAATTATTCTTTATTCATAAAAGTAGGGGTCTTACAACCTCCCCTTCTTATGAAATTTTGCCCTTGAAATTAAGGTACATACTTGGTATGTCGAAGAGGTGAGGATACCTTTACTTTATTTCAGATTCTAACTCCCAGGTCATTTCCTCAACATCGTGGTTTCTCAACAAAACTTTGACTTGCGGTATAACTTTGGAGCGTAGAATATGATCCTTCTTATCCAAGATTTTAACAAGTACATCTTCATACGTTAAATCTTCCGCTATCTCGTCTGGTTCTAATTCAATAATGTGGTTCGGGTCTTTCACTTATTTACGTAACATAGATATATGAAAAGCATTATGAACACGAGACATACTTGGCGGTAAGGTGAGTCTATAGGCCATAGTTCCTACTCGATGAAGGATTATAAATGGGCCAATGAATCGAGGATTGAGCTTTCCTCTCTTTCCAAATCTCATAACTCCTTTCCATGGAGCAACACGTAACAACACATGATCTCCAATATTGAATTCCACGTCCTTTCAATGAAGATCAGCATAACTCTTTTGTCGATCTTGTGAGGTTTTTATACGTTATCGGATCATTTGAATCTTTTTTGTAGTCATACGTACCAACTCCGGTCCCAACAACGTTGCTTCACCCACCTCATCCCATCATACTGGAGAATGACACTTTCTTCCATACAACGCCTCAAATGGAGCCATGCCAATACTTGCTTGATAACTGTTGTTGTAAGAAAACTCCACCAATGGTAAGAACTTATCCCAACTTCCTTTGAAGTCAAGGACATAGAGTCTTAATAAATCTTCAAGAATTTGAATAGTCCTCTCCAACTGTCCTTCCATTTGAGGATGATATGCCGAACTAAATCATAAATTCGTGCCCATAGCTTTTTGCAAACTAACCCAAAATCTTGAAGTGAATCTTGGGTCTCGATCAGAAACTATGGATATTGGCATACCATGCAATCTTACAATCTTGTTTATGTACATAATTGCAAGATGTTCAAGCGTATAAGTTTCTCGTATCGGTAAAAAATGAGCAGACTTGGTCAATCTATCAACAATGACCCAAATCGCATCTATGCCTTGAGAAACCTTGGGAAGACCAGTAACGAAATCAATGGTAATGTGCTCCCACTTCCATTCTGGAATTTTAAGTGGTTGCAATGGACCTTTTGGCACTTGATGCTCCGCCTTGACTCGTTGACAAGTTAGACACCTTGAGATAAACCCCACTATCTCTCTCTTCATATTGCTCCACCAAAATGTATGTCGAAGATCACAATATATTTTGGTACTCCCAGGATGGATTGAAAATGGTGTGTTGTGCGCCTCCATCATGATTTTATACTTCAAGTCAGAATCGTTAGGAACACAAAGTCTGAAGTTGGCTCGAAGTATTCCTTCTTCATCTATTCTTGCTTCTGGAATAGCACATTCTTGCACTTTCTTCCTCATACGCATCAGCTTCAGGTCTGTAGCTTGAGCATCTTTAACTTTATCGATTAAAGTTGGTTCTACTTGTATATTGGCCATCATCACATGGGTCCCTGGAGTCTTTAACTCTATCTCCATCCCTTGTAAGTCATACAAAATGGGCCTTTGCATTGACAATATCGCACTCGTACCCGCATATGATCTTCTACTCAATGCGTCAGCTACTACGTTCACTTTTCCAGGATGGTATTGAATGGTATGATCGTAATCTTTCAACAGGTCAAGCCATCATCGTTGCCGCATGTTAAGTTCCTTTTGAGTGAAGAAATATTTGAGGCTTTTATGATCCGTATAGATCTCCACCTTCTCTCCATACAGGTAATGCCTCAAAATCTTAAGCGCAAAAATGACAGCTGCTAACTCTAGATCATGAGTAGGATAATTTCTCTCATATTCTTTGAGTTGTCGTGAGGCATAAGCTATGACTTTCCCATGTTGCATGAGAATACATCCTAAACATTTGCCTGAAGCATCGCTGTATATGACAAATCCCTCCGAACCAGATGGTATTGTCAGAACAGGTGCTGAATTGAGTCTCCTCTTGAGTTCTTGAAAACTCTTCTCACATTCCTTGCTCCAACCGAATTTTTTATCTTTCTGAGTCAGCTGAGTTAATGGAGTAGAGATTCGAGAAAATTCTTCCACAAATCTCCGATAATAACCAGCTAAGCCCAGAAAGCTACGAACTTCGGTCACTGACTTAAGTTTCTCCCAGCTTTGAATTACTTCAATCTTTGCCAGGTCAACAAATATTCCATAATTTTTTTTGCTAAATTTAGACTGAAATAAAAGAAAGAATAAGTACATGGGTCAAACCCAAACAGTATACCATAGCCATCATAGGACAGGCCCTATGATGGCATTAATAAACCAAAGCTAGACACTAACTTATAAGGATCCAACAAGGAACAAAATAATAAAAGAAAAAAAAACCATCAAATGGCTTGATACATGCCATCAACACCCGAGCATACATCAGATGGACTGCAGCAGCAAGCTAGCAGATGTACTGCACTCACCCGAGCAGCCCAGCACATAGCAGAACAAATTTGCAAAAAGTCCAGCACATAGCAGCACAAAATACAGCAGCCTAAAGCCATAGGGACTTGGAAGAAGCCATCAATAGCAGACCATTCAAGCACAAACTGCCCAGACTAGCAGATCAAATCAACTGCCCAGACAGACGACCCAGAACAGATCAAATAATAGCTCCATAAACAACGGACTGCAGCAGAAAGCAACACCACAAATGGACTGTAGCACTATAGCAGCTGGTGAAGCTGCCTAGACTAGCAGCTTAACCCAACTGTAATCCAGCAGTCACAACAGCAGAACTCAAGACCAGCAGACTAAACATCCATATCAGAATTTACAGCAAAGAACAAGTCCAAAACATGCATAGGCTCTTAGCAGAATAGGAAGCAGCCAACCGAAAACACACCAGACCCAAGAAATGAACTACATCTGGTCAACTAAGAAGCTGAGCAGACCACAAGCCCTACAAAGCGCCAAAAGGACGGACAAAATAGAAGGATCCCCAGCAACTACTGCAGACCCAACACATACGCAGCTGTCAACTAACACAACAATATCAAAGAGCAATAACAACACAGTAGAGATAAACTGCCCAGAATATCACCAACCCAACAAATAGACCAAAGGCCAAGAGGAATAGAACTAGCTGAACAAACCTCTATGGAACATAGCAACTGGACTACACTAGAAGATAACTGCAACAAAGAAATTCTGGGAGCAACAATAGCAGACCACAACAGCAGCAAGTAAGTCCAGGATCAAAACAAAACCAATAACCTGCTTTTAAAAACCTACCAAACACACAAAACCCTAACAACAACATTTAAAACCAGAACAGACCATGATAGCCCCATGCCATACCCATAACCTGCTTTTATAAACCGTCCACATGAAACACAGGATCAAACATTGTTTAAAGTGAGATGAAAAAAAGCAGACCTTACTTTAACTTTTTAGAATTTCGCATCTGTATGAAGCTTACACTTAAGCATGTGTAAAATGTCAGAAACAAGGTTCCGAGAAGAGCAAAGTTTATGATTAAAAATCTTCTTGTTCCGTTTATTCCAAATACGGTAGACAACCCCAGCGAGCCCAAAATGAAGAAGACTATGAAGAAAATTTGGATTAGAAAAGTGGATGAGGTATCCCGTTATAGAGCTCCAACTCCGACTAAAACCCCTCCATCCATAATGTCTAAGAACAGAAAGGAGAACCCTAAAAGAGTAGTCACATTAAAAGAATAGGTGTTCAAAAGTTTTCGGTTGAGATGAACAAAGGACACAAGAAGGGTTAACAAGCATCCCAAAACTGATAAACCTGTCCATTGTACGCAACCCACGGTGAAAAGCTAACCAGAGGGTAAAGGAAAATCGTGGGATCAAAACCTTATGCCACACTAGCTTGTCCCAAAGGCCTACAACTCCCATCTGTCTAATCGAGTTCCAAAGAGTAGAGGCTTTAACCTCATTAGATTTCACAGTGTCCCTAAAAAGCTCATCAGGCCGAGAAGAGTCACATAGCCTATTAAGATCAAAAGAATCCCGAAAGACAATAAAATCATTATGGTTTGAGGAAGGGAGATGACAAGAGGAATCTCTAATAATACCACTCACAGTAGCATTTGGGCCCAAATCAGAGTTAATGATTAAAGAAGAATGAGAACTGGAAGCTAGGGGAGTCACATTAAACCAATGATCAAACCACAAGCTAGTACTTTCCCCATTACCAATATGAAACCGAATATACTTAATAACAAGAGATCTTAACTGCAGAACCTTTCTCCATATCCATGAATAGTCATTCAGAATCTTCAAAACCCAAAGTGGTTTGATTTTAAATGATTATTTCTTACCCAATCAGCCCATAGAGACTGGGAGTTAGCATTTACTACACTCCATAATTGAAGCGAAATTAGAGCTTTATTCCCGTCCTCCAAATTCTTAATAGCTAAGCCACCTTCAGAATACGGTAAATCAATTTTGCTCCAAGCAACTTTGGCCCCAAACTTCAACATAAAGGGACCTTTCCAAAAGAATCTGCTCATAGTGGATTTGAGATCTTTAATCACAGACGCTGGGAGAATGAAATGAGCAGACCAATACGATTGTATAGAAAAAACAACCAATTTAATAAGTTGTAACCGACCAGATAAGAGAGAAACTTGTTAGTCCATGAAGCAATTTTGGATTTAACCTTTTCTAAGAGAGGATGACAATCAGCAAGGCTAAGCTTCGAGGTGATCAAAGGGACCCCTAAGAATTTTACAGGGAACCATCCCACTTGAAATCCCAGAATGTTGAAAATTACCTCAGCATGATCAGGAGGGACATTGGAGAGGAAACACATACTCTTCAAGTCATTTATGTGTAAGCCCGAGAGGGACGAGAAGAGATCTAAACGAAGTTTGATTACCTTGACCGAATTCGCATCACCATGATAGAAAATAAGCAGATCATCAGCAAAACATAGGTGAGATAAGGAAAGAGATTTTGTTTTCCAATGATACTTGAAACTAGGAGTCCTTGTTTCCATTGTGAGAATAAAAGAAAGCACTTCCATAGCAATAACAAAGATATAGGGAGAGAGAGGATCCCCTTGACGTAAACCCTTGGTCCCTTTAAAATACCCACAAAGGGCACCATTCACTCTAACTGAATAAGAGGGAGAACACATACAAACCTTAATCCAGTAAATGAACTTGGGGGGAAATCTAAAAAACCGCAAAGCAGCAAGCATGAAATCCCAAGAGATCGAATCAAAAGCCTCATGGAGATCTATTTTTATGGCACACCTAGATTGGCCAAAGGGCCTATGATAGTTCCTGAAAAGCTCTTAAGCCAACAGAATATTATCACCTATCCTCCTGCCCGGAACAAAAGTAGACTGACAGGGAGAGATTAAGGAAGGAAGAATACCCTTAAGCCTGACAACAATTAACTTTTAAATGCACTTGTAAGTTATGTTACAGCAAGAGATATGTCTATAATCTGACATGGATGTAGGATTTAACGTCTTAGGGACAAGAGAAATATCAGTAGAGTTTGTACCCCGAAGAAGGCAACCCTGTTTGAAGAAAGATTGAATGACTATAATAAAATCACTACCAACTATATCCCACACAAGGATGAAAATGTTCACATCGAAACCATCAGGACCCAGACTCTTATTTTTCTTCATAGACTTCAATGTTGACAAGATTTCAGAATCAGAGATGTCTCTCTCAATCAAAGAGGCTTGAAGATCAGTAACAAATTTAGGAGCATAAGGAGCGAGGTCTGGTAAATAGGACTCCCCCACCATAGAAGGAGAACCCAACAAGGAACAAAAATGGCCCACCACAATAGTTTGAATATCCTTTTGACCGGAATAGAGAACACCTGCCTCATTTTCAATAGCAAGGATTTTATTTTGATTCCATCTGTTATTAATTTGATTGTAGAAGTAGCCTAAATTTTTATCCCCATCCTTAAGCCATTGGATTCTAGATTTTTGCTTAAGTAACTTCTCTTCACATCTCAGAGCATACCACATATTTCCAGAATGAAGCCTTTGAGCCTTTAGGAGAGAAAGATCAGTCGGATCAGAGGAAATAACATTCTGAGTGTCATGAAGATTAGCTCTAGCCTTATCCACATTTGACGTAAGATTACCATTTTATTTGTTCAAATTGGAAAGAGCTCGTTTGACCGATCTAAGCTTACCAGCTAAAACCTGAAGAGGATCCCCAGTAACAAAGATATTCCAAGCAGATTGAACAACCTCATGAAAATTTTCAAGCTCGGCCATGAAATTAAAAATTAGAATGGCTTGGGGATTCTAGGCAAGAACAAACCAGTTTGAACCACTACTGGACAATGATCCGAAAGATCACGAGGAGTGAACATGACCTGAGAAGCAAGGAACTGATGCAACCACTCATAGTTGACCATAACCCTATCAAGCTTTTTGAATTGGGGTTTAGTGTCACTAGAATTCCTCTAAGTGTACATTGGCCCAACCGCACGAAGATCAGACAATAGCAGATCAATAGAACAGTCTAGGAAGTCCTGCATGCCTCCATTCCAGGATTCAACACCTCCCTTAATTTCAGTAATAGACAGAACCTCATTAAAATCCCCTAGCAGACACCAAGGCAGATTGATAGAATTACACAAGGAATAAAGATCAATCCAAAGAGCTTTCCTCTCGGAGGGAGTATTTAAACCATAAACAAAGGTGACAAAAAACTGCATGGAAGAAGCAGCAGACAAAACTAAGCAATGAATATATTGAGAAGATTTAGAAATAATATTTACAGTCCAAAGTGAAAGGTCCCAACCAACCCAGATTCTCCCATTCACATGATGCTCATAGTTAAACTGCCAATTCCATTTATTATATATGGCTTTAGAAACAGTATTGGCTTTTGGGCATTTGACTCTAGTCTCAACTAGGCCAACAAAAGAAATACTATGCTTATACAAAAGATCTAGGACACTATCCTGCTTGAACTTCATATTTACACCTCTAATATTTATAAAGCAAAAATTAACCATAAAAAAAGGATAAGTTAAAATGGGGTAGGCCTCCCCCCTCCTTTGATCTTTTTCTTTGAAGACTGGCCAGAATCCGAACTAGCTCGAGCTTTCACCTTCATATCACGACCTGCCTTTTCATCAACCATTTTCAGCTTTCCCACAAGGGGATTTGGAGAAGGGGAGCAGTCAGTATCAGAAAAACCCTCCACAGCCTCCCCACCAGTAGCAATAGGCTTGAAGACATTGGAGTTACCAACCAAAGAGAGATCACAATAAGGAACCTGCTGTTTAGGTCCTTTAGCCACCAAAGTCCAGTTGTCGAAAGAATTTTCAGTAACAGAAATGGACTTTGGGAGAACAGGAGATATAGGGGCAGGAACCATAGAGTCTGAAGAAGATTTTTGGACTTTAGGCAGCCATTGGTAGTTTGCTTTAGGACAATAAAGAAGAGAGTACCCAAACGTTTTACAGTGAGAATAGGTTTGGGGTCTATTTTGGTACTCCACTCTGACATTTACAATATTTTTAGAGTTAGTATCCTCATCAAGAACTACCACTTCCAGGGAGCTAGGCAAATCCGAAGAAGGTGTTATTTCAACACAAATCCTAGCAAAATTCATAGGTTCTAGTTTTTCTGTGATTTTATCCACAAACAGTGGAACACCAACCCCACTAGCAAGGTAACTGAGCCCAACTAGAGACCAATAAGACATGGGGATGCGATGGAATTTAACCCAGACATGAGTTTTTGCATAAGAGTTAAAATGAAAGTCCATGCCTTCCTTCCATTTTTAAGGCATAGCTATTTATTTAAAATATACCAAGGACCAAGGGCAAGCACATTATCATGGTCCTCAGGCTTTGCAAATTTAAAAACAAAAACCCCCCCTCTTGCAAGAACACACTTTGCAGGCCATATTTATACCATAATTTATGCACATTATCTTCCACTGTCTTAAAAGGCAATTTGGAGTGGAGAAAACCACCCACCAGATAAGAGGACCAAAGATTATTACCTTGTAACAGAATCTCAGATGGAGGTCAAATCAGGATTGACCCATTTTTTGTGCTAGGGGGAAGGAGGAAAGAAATCAAGCTTCAGTGATGGAGCAACCTGGAAAGAAATCAAGGTAGAAATCTCAGATTACTACCTTGATCCATGTTTTTGCTTCTGGGATGCACTCAGTAACAGTAATATCAGGGGCAATATCGCCAGAGTGGACCTTAAAATTTGCCAGGCCAAGACATTCCCCTTCTTCAAAATTAGACGCAACCTGACCCAGAGCTGGAGACGTCGACACTGCCAAGGATGGTTTCAGAGGACTTTTCTCAAACATGTCATGGTCATTGACTGAACGAACATATTTCCCCTTGTTATAGAAATCATTGACATTGTGCATAGTAAACCCCTTTGCTTCGATAAAATCTAAAAGCAAGGTGTATTTCCTTCGTTCATCAGCCGCATCAAGGTTTCCCTGCTGCGAAAGAGCTTGAGCAGCTCTAAAAATTTCCTTCATGGAGGTACCATCATGTAACCATAGGTTGGCTTCAGCAAGGTTATTAGCTTTAGAGGCTTCAGAGCTATCGGACACAATAGCAGCAGCAACAGTTGGGACAACAGAGGATTCGGCCATTGCAGATTCATCAATGACCGGCGAGCTAGGGCAAGAAACCCCAAACTCAGAAAAAAAAATCTCGCGAGGGACTAATGATGGAATTTCCAGGCGAAAGGTGCGAGAAACTAACCATAGTGGAGAGAGAAGGACATGGAAACGAAAAAGAAGATGACCCAAAACCGAAACCCTAACCAGAAAAGAAGAAAGAAGGCAGAGCGAAACTAAGAGAGAAAACTACATTGCTTCGATATTCTATGATTTGATATCACATGCCCAATGAATGCTACTTCCTCAAGCAAGAGCTCGTATTTCTTTAACTTGGCATATATCATATTTTACGAAGCTTTTGGAGTATCAACCTCAAGTGTTGCTCATGATCTTCACGACTTTTGGAGTAAATGAGGATGTCATCAATAAAGACGACCATAAAGTGATCTAAGTATTCCTTGAATACTCGATTCATCATATCCATGAAGGCATCAGGAGCATTAGTTAATCCAAAAGACATGACTAGAAATTTGTAATGCCCGTACCGAGTTCTGAAAGCAGTCGTTAGAATTTCATCAGTTTTAATCTTTAATTGATGATATCTGGAATGAAGATCGATCTTTGAAAAGAATTTGGCACCTTGCAACTGGTCAAATAGATTATCAATTCGAGGTAATGGGTACTTATTTTTTATGGTGATATGATTCAACTCCCGATAATCAATACAAAGTCGCATACTTCCATATTTCTTCTTCACGAATAGAACAGGAGCACCCCAAGGAGACGTACTAGGACGAATGAAACCGATGTCTAACAATTCCTGTAGTTGGGTTTTTAACTCCTGAAGTTCAATAGGAGCCATTTGATATGGGGCTTTAGAAATGGGTTTTGTACTGAGTTCAAGGTAGACATAAATTCAATTTCACGCTCTGGGGGTAGGCCAGGAAGTTCTTCAGGGAATACATCAGGAAATTTATTAACAATAGAAATATCATTTAAATCTGACGTAATTTTATTTAAATCCATGACATGGGCTAAGAAAGATTGACATCCATTTTTCAATAAACAAATAGCTTTATGGCTTGATATGACAGTGATTGACTTTAGTAGTTTGGTTTCTTTAATTCGCATAATAGGTTGGTTAGGAATATGAAAGCTAACCACCTTACAAAAATAATCAATTTTAGCATGATGAGTAGTTAACCAATCAATCCCTAAAATCACATCAAATGCATGTATTTTTAAAGAGATAAGATCGACAGGTAACGTGCGGTTACCGATTTGAATCAAACATGACTTATAAAAAGTGGATGTAATGAAGGTTTCTCCTAACAGAGTTTCAACAGATAAATCAAAGTCTAATTTCTCCGGAGTTAAATTTAAACGTTGAGTGTAAGTAGAAAAAATAAAAGCATGGGTAGAACCGGGTATCAAATAAGGTATAGACTTCGCTAGAGTTTATAATTAGCTTACCCGTGATCACCTTATTCGGATTCCTTATTTTTTGGGAGGTTACGACAAACACTCTCCCTTGAATTACCGCTTTTGCCTTGTCTAGGACACCCTTTGATGCCTCCATCCTAGTAGGACTTGACTTTGGTGCACGACAAAATCGGGCTAGGTGACCTTCTCTTCTACAATTGTAACACGCTTTGGATTTCTGCGTACAGTTTGGATTGACGTGTCCCTTCGCTTCGAATTTGTAACATATGACCAGCGGTCGTTTTCCTTCCATAACAACAGGTGTTGGTGCTGACGTCTTTCCATCATTATTGAATATCCTCTTCTTGAAATTTTCACTTCTATTATCTTGGCCACGATGACCACCGAAGTGGTTACCATTTTTGGCATGTTGATTCCCTCCACGTTTGTTGTCACCGCTTCGATGACTGCTACCATTGGTATTATTAATTTGCCGACTGCTCTTTCTTGGTTGGGTTGACTCATTATCGCGGTCTAATAACTGAGCCCTATTTACAACATCTGAATACAAACACAATTTGTGAGAAATTAGGTATTGATGTATCTCAGGTTTCAAACCTCTTAAAAACATCCGCGTCATTCTCTGCTCATTATCAACCAAATGGGAAGCAAACTGGGACAACTCGGCAAACTTAGCTTCGTACTGTGACATGGTCATATTGTTTTGTTCTAGTTTGATGAACTCTAACTCCTTCATGTGACGAATACTTTCGGGAAAGTACTTGTCATTGAATAATTCTTGGAACTTCTCCCAAGACATCTTTAGTGCGGCAGGCTGAGTATGCTTTACATATTCTCACCAGTAATCTGCCTCTCCTCGCAACATGAAGGTGGCAAAGGGAACCTTTTGCTCCTCGGAGCATCCCAAGACATCAAATATCTTGGTGATCTGCTTCATCCATGTCTCTGCCTTAAGTGGTTTTGGCTCTCCCAAAAACTCTGGTGGTCCCAGCTCCTTGAACTGTTTAGCGGTGACCGTCCGAGAGTTGCCAGTGTTTCCACCCGTATTTTGAACAGGAGTCGCTGTCACCTGATGTTGCATGAATTTCATAAAGCCTCTGAATATCCCATCGTTCATCATTTGATCAGTGTTATTATTTACCTGTGTATTGATCGTTGGTGACTCAACGATCTCATGTGTGCTTCATTGCTGATCTCAACATTTTCAGATGTTATTTTCAAATAATGCCACAAAACAAGGGTTAATTGACATGTCACGTATTATCTCTATACTCTGACCGACCAATTAAATACCAAATAAACTTAGGTAGGTCATACTAGCGAAGGAATTCTCTGTCTCTCCCCTCTTAGTTCTTGTCTCACATCTCAGCCAGGGATCATATCCCTAAGCTTTGATACCAAATGTAACGCCCCCAAAATAGGTATACATCACCCATCTTGGGTCGCCAAATACATGGTACTGAATACAAATACAAACTTAATTATACAACATGAACTGAGAGTTTTTACATGAATATTGTCTTCTAGACAATATCCAAACTCAAATAGAGTCCTCATTACATTTATTGTCACACTATTTTATAGAATAGTGAGGACTACTATAACACCATCTCGGACCATCACTTCATTCTTCGACTAGTCCCGGCTACGTTCTCATTTCCTGAAGAGAACAATGAAAGCAAAAGGGTGAGCTCAACTAGCCCAGTAAGAAATATTATAACTAAGATAATGCAGAATAAATTATCATTAGTCTTCAACAGTGTTAAACTGATAAAATACAATAAACATCCAGTTTAACTACAGCGGAACAAGCAATCCATTAGAAGAGTCAAGTAGAGCATGATATCTATTATCTTCTATGATTTAAAAAGTTTTTCATTAATTTTATCGCTGAGACTAAGCTTAATAAATAAACCACATCATCGAATCATCCTTGCACTATGGGCCAAGAATATTCATGTAATCATCAATGGTCATGATTATACCGAATAATCCCTGGTCATAATCATACCAACAACTGTTCATCAATGCAGAACAGACCAATGAGGACTTTTACCATATCATTTGTAAGATTACGGGTCAAGATTATACCGAATGATCCATGATCATAATCATACCAATCAATAGTCCATTTATGCACGTACGCCAAAGATGACTTTCATCACAATATAAGCATGAGGACGATGACAATGATATAAGGCATTAATCAAACAAAATCAAGGATAAATTTTAAAGACTTTAAATTTATCCAGAGTTTAAAAATATCTAAATTGTCAACATGATACTGCTTTGTGGAGTAAAATTCAAGAATAATATTCATGTATCAAATATAATTTGGACAGAAAAGAAATATATTTTTCGGGTGAATAGTATCCCATGAATAGTACCATGTGAATAGTAATTTGGGAATAGTACCTCGTGAATAGTACGCTGGCATAAAAAGTACCCCAAATATCCGAGTGAATAATATTCGAGTGAATAGTAACCAGGTGAAAAGTAACCCATGAATAGTAACTCGTGAATAGTACTCTAGCATGAAAAGTACCCCAAATACTCGAGTGAATAATATTTGAGTGAATAGTAACTGGGTAAATAGTAACTCATAAATAGTATTCTGGTATGAAAAGATAAATAATTATCAAGAAAGCTCATAATAATATTTCCATGAAAAAATACTGGATGAAGCGCAAATATCAAGGATATTCTACTAATTTCACGGAGTATAGAAGCAATACTTTAACAGAATGAGTGTAGAATTAGGAATATGAAACGAAATAATATTACTCACATACTATGGAAGAAAATATTATTTCTACGAATACTGAAAAATATAATATCCCTTACCTCAGAAGAAGACTAGATATTGGAATAGTGAGGTAGCAGACTTCTCTTCTTCTTTCTCTCTATAGCTGCTCTCTCTATAATTGCTCTTCTGAGTCTTAGTGAATTGGTGAGAATGGAAGAAGAATGACCTTCTATTTACAGGAAAATATAGTTTTGATAATTATACGTTTTGGGGCTCAAAATATTACAGTATAATACCTTCATCTTTTTCATCATTTTTAATTTAGTACTGCAAGTATTATCAAACTTGCACCACCTCCCCTAATAGTATATTATGTGAATCAATAGTACATTCATGTGAATCAATACGTCTATACATGTGAAAAAAATAGTTCCAGTATAGTACCTTCATCTATACCTCTATTTTTAATTTAGTCATGCAAGTATTATCAATCTTGCACCACCTCCCCTAATAGTACATGCATGTGAATCAATAGTTCACACATGTTAATAAATAGTTATAAGCATGTGAATTAATAGCAATTAATTGCTCATTTATTCGATTAATTACCCGATTGGTCAATATAACCTCCAAAAATCAATTATTATCGAGATAAATGTTAATTTCCACTAACACTATTAATCCCAACATAATTGAACTATCAAATTGATCTTTAATCAACACGAACTTATTCATCATTAATATTATAACTCACAATATTTAAAAACTAGATCATTCCTAGGAAAGAGGGGGCTTTCCGATAAGGATTTCTCCCTATTGGTGCGCAATTAGGTGAGCAAATCTCTCCTCGGCAGAACTTTCTAGACATCGTCAATATTATAAATAATAATATGAATTAGTTTGTCGTCTCAATTATTGATTTAATAATACAGAATATTGATACTATGACAATAATTGAATCAATAATATGAGAGATATTATGCAACAATTACTGTAGCAATAATTGAGTATAACTGAGTGACTTTTCACGTAAGCATCAATAATCAATTCCGTGTGCTACTATGAAACCACGCATATTACTTTACTTTTACCACCGGGTAGTTCAACAGTTTAACGATAAAAGTTTCGCCGTTATTTTTTATAAAAAGATATTTCTGTCGTTTTCTAACTATGACGATACTTCCGTTGTGGGGTCCACCAATGAATGTGCCATCGTACGAATATTCCTTGTTAAAACAAATATTCCTCGACCAATCGAATATTATATAACCACTTGCTTACTTTGCAAAATTTGTAAATATTACCCACAATTATAACATTATATCAAATCCATACCATAATATTCAAAAATATATTTTGAAAAAATTTATTCTTTATTTATAAAAGTTGGGGTCTTACATACTGTGTAGTCCGTGATTTTTTTTCCCTTACTGTGCATCCAAATAGTATCCTTCCATTCTCCTATAAATATGATGCTTAGTTTAGAATTGAAAATCACAGCAGAATCAGAGAATTCTTCCTCTATAATATTGAGCATCTTCTTTAGATTTTAAGGAAGCTTTGAGTGTAGAAAACAGTTCAAATTTTCTTTAAGAATATCCCCGCTATACTAGTTGGAATACTCTCCTTTTTAAGGTAAGGGGTATTATTTTTGTTCAATATTCGTAAGAAATAATATTTTCTTCCATACTCTGTAGTATGTAAGTAATATTATTTCGTTTCAGATTTCGAATTCTACACTCATTTTGTTTAAGTATTGCTTCTATACTCCTTGAAATTTGCATTTCATCTAGTATCTTGCTGGTCGTTTAACCGATCAATTTCTGCGTACAAGTATACACGGTCAACAAGTAATTGTAAAGTCCCCGAACCCAGATACTTGAAACCCGAACTCGGTACTTCACGATACCATTTCTATGAGCGGAATAATACTAATAATAATAACAATAATATAAATTTTAAACTTAACTTACAGTTATCAGAGTCTAATCCCAAGTACGCAACCTTTACTACATTCTTTACATGATATAAAATACATATCATAACTTAGTACAGTCTAACTATTACAAATGATACAAATAAACAAATTATGTTTGCTTTCCTTTTCACTTGATCTTGGCCGATCCCTTCTTACTGTTCACACTTAGCTGAAAACATTTAAATTAAGCAAGGATGAGCATTTGAGTGCCCAGCAAGTATTATATATATAAGCTGAAAGAATTTAAATGTTTTCTTTATAATATTCTTCTACAACCAGTCAATAGTTGTGAAGTAATCTGTACCAATAATAATAATAACATAACAACCCTCTTTTAAATTTTTGAAACTATGTATTGTCTATACATGGGGTTTCTGTGACATACTATGAACATTGTTTTTTATTTTTGAAAGGGTTTAAACAGAAATTCATCTGTAAACCGGCCATTTCTTACGGGCCTGAGGGTGTACAGTCCATGGGCCCTGTATTGATCAATACTGCATGTACAAGAACGATGTTATCGTTCACTCTGTCCGCCTTGGGCGCATAAAATTTTTCCCATTATCGGGATGTTCATACCTGTCGAGTTTTTATAACAAAGGTCTTATATAATTCAACATATATGTATATCAAAAGTGTATCAACATGTGATTAAATACAATGATTATCCAAGTGGGGACACTTGTATAATCATTTATAGAAATTAACGAACAGAATATATAACTGAATTATCATATACTAACATGTTGATAATCAATGGGTTTATATAATATAGGTTTAACAATCTATATAATAATAATAATAATTATTCTGAACTTCTTACTTCTGTCCATTGCATAAGGAAAATGCAAAGTTAGGATACTTGCCTGATGCGCTGCTTACAATTTACGCAACTTAGATCTATCTGTTATACCGAAACCTATCATTAATAAGATCATTCTATCGATTAGAATTACATATCATAACACATAGTACTGCTTAATGCAGTCAGCACATAACATAATCACATTGTCATACATGTTCAACAATCATGTTATCACAAACAAACATCCACTCATTCCTAATCACATTGTCACACAACTTTATCCACCATTGAATCACAAATAAAATAATTAACTAACTAAATTTCTAAGTCCAGATCAATTTCTGAACCATGTCGGTCTACCGACATCTTTATCGGGTAATTATCGAGTCTAAGACTCTAAACAGTCGTTCAATATTCATTTAGACTAATTAAATAACAGTCATATCATTTTTCATGACCTTATAATAATTATAAAATAATTATCACCATTTACCATAATTTTTAAAATATCAGAATCATTATTAAATGATTTAAATACTAATCAATTCTATTATCATTAATATTTAATTAATATTAAACTATTAATAAAATCATTGCCAAAATAGTAAAGTTATTTATAATAACTCAAAATATTCTTAACGTATTTATATTACCCTTAAATGATTTTTAAAACATTTAAAATCATTCTTAAATAATTACCATTAATATTTAAATATTAATGTACCATTACCCAAATATTAAAAGTCATTAATTATAACTTAAAATTTTTTTAATTCATTTATATCCTATTTTTTTTAAAATAAATAAAACTATTTTAAAACTATTTATTTAATATAATTATTAAATAAACTTAATATCATTAATTATTAAATAAATATCATTAATATTAAATCATTAATGAAATTATCCTTTAAATATTAAAAGTTATATTTTATAACTTAAAATATCATTAAACACTTTATTTACATTTAAAATGATTTTTAAAATATTAAAATCATTTTTAAACTAATTATTTAATATAATAACTAAATAACTTTAATATCATTATTAATCATTAATTAATGAAATTAACCATTAAATATTAAAAGTTATATTTTTTAACTTAAAATATTTTTATAACCTTTAAATCATTTTTCTATAATTTTTAAATCATTAATTCTATTTTTTCATAATTTATTTAATATATTAAATAAATAACTTAATTATCATTAATATCAAATTATTAATGAAATTCATCACAAAATATTAAAAGTTATCAAAAATTAACTCAAAATATTTTTAAACACTTTATTCATTTTAAAAATGATTTTTATATAATTAAAATTATTTTTCTCTAATTTATTTAATACACTAATTAAATAAATTAAATATCATTAATATCCAAATAATTATAAATATTAATGAAATAATGTCCCAAATAATTAAAAGTTATTTTTTATAATTTAAAATAATTTTTAAAACTAATTTTGTAATTTTTATAATTTATTTTCTATTTTTAACTAATTTTCGGAATTTTAGAAATTAAAAAATAATAGGAACCGTCGCTGTAGCCCTTTAGCGACAGTAACCGTCGCTGTTGGTGTTCTTGAGCCCAAGAAAACTGACAGCTTCGAGGTTAAGGGGTCACGTTTGACCGGCTATCAATTCTTTGATCCAGCATGTTCTGGTCCGTATTAAGCATTGGTCGTGTAGTATATATGTAGGACTACAAGTATTCACAATAACTTTGATCATACAATAACTCAGATGCAAGATCTGAGCTTTTAAAATCATTGTCAGAGTTGTTCATCAAGTTCTGGGCTGCCCAGAAAAATACGGTCAATGGTGGTCAACGATATTGGTGACCATATTCTGCTTAATAAATTCATGTTATAGGTGTTGTAGACGTCGGGTCTTGTAGAATAACTACCAGGGTTCCTTTAATGATCACTTAAAAAGTCCAAATATCATTAACTTACAAGATTTAAACCTCTAAACTACCTGTCAGACGGTTTCTGGGGTTTTCCCAAAAACCCAGCAGTTCGAGTGAGCACCTTCATGCACGATTTACTTTATGTTCAGTTCATGCTGTATGTCATTTAAAGGTTCTAATCTATAGAATATATGACAAGGTACATCACTAAAACAACAGATCTATTAAACAACAACAAAATCACAATCTAGCTCCGGGTCAACCCATGTCAGAAACGATGTTCTTCACGTTTCTGGAAATTCCCAGAAACATCGAAACAGTGCAAGTGGCCTACTTTGACCGCTTCTCACTGTTGATCTGTTGATTATTTATGGTATATTAAGACATTAATCTCCAGTCCACATTACCAGCTACAACATGAATACAATATATCATCAAAACATTAAAATATATGACAGATCGGATCGTTACAAAACATTGTCAGACGCTAAAAAAGTTTTCTGGGTTACCCAGATTTTTTTTAAAAGTCATGGTTGGTCAACGTTTTTTGACTGCTTATACCGTTCGATCTACACATGATATGGACTTGATTCTTCTGTAAGATTAACGACAACATGTCAGGATAGATAATAAAACTTGAAAACAAGAAAAACACATAACAACAAACGATCTACAGCCTCTGACATTCACTGTCAGGCAACAGAAATACATTTTCCCAGATTTTTGAAAAACTTAGATTTCGAGCACTTTGGTGTTATATATCTAACATGTGCCAACCCAGATCACTCATAAAGACTACAAACAACAACTTTTAACATTAAAACACAAGATCAAACATAGCATACAAGATCAAAATTTTTGTTTAGGTTTATACCTTTCTTGGCCAATTTCTTGATCTAATGTTTCTGATTTGCTAAGAGTGATAGTGGGGCTGTGTTTTGGGTCTGGTCTACTACAAAAATTCGTAGGTGAGGAGAGAGAGAGAGACTTTGTTGAGTATGAGTTGCATAAATGAGTAAATTTTGATCAATTTCTCTCTCTTAGACTATAAATAATACATGGGTGCAATGTATGTGGCTTGAATCAGCTGATGTCTGTCCATTTTCAGTCAATGGAGTGGTTGGATTAGGTAAACAACTTCACCAATTTGTCAAAACCTACATGCTAGCTTCTTTAATGCTAAAAAGGGCATTTTGGTCTTTTGATTTTTCTAATTTAATGGCAAAATTGTAATCATGCAAACCCTTAGGGTTTAGGGTTTGGGTTAGGGTTTAGGATTTGGACCATTTTAGGGTTTAAAAGTAATTCTAGAATTTCCAAGCTAGGGTTTTAAAAAAAATAAATAATAAAATAAATAAATTTTAGTTTCTAGAATACAAAATAAAGATTTATAATTAATTAGATTTCTAATTAATTGACACATTACTAATTAGGTTTTAGATACACTAATTAGCATTAAACTTTCCAAAACAATAAGGGTTTACAATTTAAATAAATTAGGGTTTATAAAATAAATATTAGGGTTTCTAGAAATTAATATTTCTAAATTATTAATTAGAGTTTACCTAATCAATATAAAAATTATATAATACATAACATGCATGCACCATATAACACAGTTATAGAACAGTGTCGAACTCAACTTGAGTTTTAAATTAGGATTTTTCATTTAGTAATTAGCTAATTATTATTTAGGGTTTCTAATTTAAGAAATTAGGGTTTTAATTTCTATATCACCAGTCGTTAATCACATTATTGTGATTACAAATTCTCAAAGTCGTGAATGACTTTCGCTTTAGAGTTTCAATTCAATTAGGGTTCCAAAATTATAATTAAGGATTATAATATAGAATAATAATAATAATAAGGGTTTTGAATAATTACGATTCTCCCTAATTATGGTTAATACATAAACACCGATCATAAATCACATTAACATGATTACATAATAATCTTAAGCCGACATTCGACTTTAACTTAGGGTTTAACAGCTTAAACTAGGGTTTTGGTATTTTACACCATAATTGACCCACCATTGTCAGTCCACAAACATACAGTACATATATATAGCACTGAAAAATCAAAATATTATAATATTATTATCATTCCTTAATTCAGACCCATAATTAGGGTTTGATAGTAATATATTAAAACTGTTCCACAGATTAACATTACATACATAACCACACATATCTATAACACTGATAAATAATAATATAATATTATTATTCTCATTCCTTGATCAAAACCCAAAATTAGGGTTTGGATTCCATATCTGATTTATCTTTCATAATTAACCTTATAATTAAGTAGAAATAATTTACTTAATATCTTGAATAAAATTCATATAATAAAATAAGTATTATAAAAATTCTATAATCATTTCATATATTATTCAATTAATATAATTATCATATTTTTATGGAAAATAAACCTTAAAAACATTTTTACTATAAAATTAATTATTATAAAAATATAATTGGTAATAATCAATAATTCTAAAATAAATTTATTTCCAATACTTAATGTAATAAATAAATTTTTATTTATTATAATTACACATTACCTTGACACCTATCATTCACATAAAAAAAAATTTATGCGCAAACTTTATGATTTATTTATATAGAAAATATCGGGTTGTCACAGTAATAAAGAGTATGTAAAGTATCGTTCCCACGGAGAATTAACTAATAAATTTCACCAAGCACTAACCCGTAACCATTTCAGTCTTATTTAAACGATTAATTTTATACCTATATATTTAAATTATGAAATTAGATAATACTAACTACCCCTAGAATGAGACTAGATAATGAAGACCTGAGATCACAATTTCATCTATTGAGTCACTTATATCAAGACACTACCTGTTAAGTCAAACTAATTACACCGGATTATTAGTTGAGAACACGAAAGTAACGTATAGCCATCTCTCAATGTGCGACACCCATATCATATATAATCCACAATTGATAGAATACACATGAACACCCACATTACCTAAACCACTATATGTCTATGTGATTTATAAATAATTAGGGTTTAAGCCCAAGTTCTCAATTGACTACGAGCGGTGCTTCGGTATATGTCTATCTTAAGCACAAATCATACATCCCATCATATTGTAGAACATACAAGATTACAAGCTATTAAGATCAGATCTAAATCCATACTTCGTCTCTCAAGTTCATATGGATTATCATAGTAATTGATGGCCAATTAATTAAGCAATTAAGCATAAATTTTAATAGACAATCCCATAGCAATCAATAAGGCTAACAATGAAGTATATCAAAATAAACTAAGAAATAAAATCCATTGCAATCCCAAAATATAGTTTAACTCATAGTTGAATTAAATCCATCATCCACAAATTAAAATAACATCATAAGAACACAAATAGGAATCAAAGAGAGAATAAGAATAAAGAGTTGAAGTCCAAATCTGTTCTCCTGCTCCAAGTTTGAATCTTTAATGCTATCCAAATTACTTCAATCTTCAGATCTAAGAAGTAACTACTCTAATCTACTATTGAAATTAAAGAGAAAAAGCGATAATAGCTAAGTGATCTCTCAAGGGGTGGAATCTCCCTACATACTAAAAATAAGTCTGATTATATAAGAGTCTCGTTCGTATGCCCCTTATCCCCGTAATTACTCTATTAGACAGATCAAATAAAAATCAGTCTACATGAATGGACCGGTGCAGCTGCGCTGTGATTGTGCCTTAGAGTGGCGTAGTTACGCTGTGTAGGATTTGGGCAAACTGTCTGGTGCAGCTGCGCTATGTTAGATGCCAAGCTGGGCACAGCTACGCTGTGCACCAGCTGGCGTTAACTTGTTCTGCTGCAATCTTCTGATATCTTCCCTTGCATAGCTTCTCACTCCAAGTTTTCCTTCCATCATCAAGCCATCATACTTAGCTCCATGTACACCATGAGAGTTCCCATTGATGAAACTACAAAAGAAAACACAAATACATAAAAAACTATACAATAAAATGAGTTTAAGCAACAAATTGATTCAATTGATATCTAAATAAGTGGTTGTAAAACCACTTATCAAATACCCCCAAACTTAAACTGCTGTTTTCCCTTAAGCAATCAAAACACAACTAAACACAAATGCAATGCAATAACTACCATGTATACAACCTACACTATCATGAAATTGAATCCAATAGTCAGCCAGAAATGAAATTCAAATGCAATGCCTCAGAAAAACTACAAGATAGTCAAACTGAAAAGCTACCCAAGACAGGATCATAAAGCATAACACTCTGCAAATCCAAATCTGTCAGCACTGATATAGTGTGTGAATGTGAAGCAACCACTAAACATGCTTTTGAACAAATTTTTCATATACTATGCTTCTTAGGGGGAAATAACTAGTTTTAACTCAAAAGAAGCAGTAAATCAAACAAGTTCTAACAAAGACCATCTTAAGTTAAGAGTCATCAAGGGGATTTATGCCTTTATTTACTCACGAGGGTGATTTTCACACTTTCCCGTGGTATTTATTGATTTTTCATAATTTTGGAGGCTGTGCAATGTCTCATTCTATTAGGCTATACAGTATTACCTTAACGAGCTTTTGACTTAGGGCTCTAGGTGTAAAGACATCTCCTTGGGCTTACTTACTCAAAATAACAAAGCCCAACGAAACAAGACTAGCCCGATTTATTATTTATTTTTTTCTCTATTTTTTATTCATTTTTTCTCTATTTTTTTTTCAATATATACAGGGGCATGCATACCACTGAATTCCTCCAAACTCAAGCTTTTAACAGTCCTAGCTATTACCATCCGAATATTGACACTCTTTCATTAAAACACAAAATTCCCACCAGAAGACAAGTATGTGAAAAATTTAAACTAAGCACATCATAATGGTTACTCTAGAGTGCTAACTGGTTATATCAGTATCAGACAGATAATGATTTATATTATGATATGACATCACAACCAAGTCTAAGTCTCAAATCAATTCAAAAATCAAGTAATTTCAATTTCCTCATAGGCCAACTAAATAACAAATCAACTGACAATTGGATTCATGCAATTATAAAATTCAACATTTCCTAACATAATTAACAAAACAAAGTGCAACAATCCCTAACATAATCAACTAAACTAAAGCAAAATGCATCATGACATGTATTATACTAAATGCAACAAATAAACGTAATTCTCCTAAACTTAAAAACTACAATGTCCTCATGGAGATAAAAGGTATAGGAAACTCCCCTAGTTGTCCTCATCATCACCATTCTCCTCTTGCTTGGGTGGAGTGTCTGGAGGTGGATATGGAGTAGTCATCCCATATATCAGAAATTGGACCTGTGCTTCTAGCTGGCTGAAGGCATTTGATAGGACTCCAGAGAACTCGACAGTAAAAGCTTGAAAATTTGTGTGTATCGCATCCATCCCGTCGACGTCGGGATTTTTACTGTCCCTTTTCCGTTCTTGTCTTTTGGTGTTCTCATGTTAGGTGAGATTTGTTTGAAAAAAAAAGTTGTGAAAAGGTCCGACATTTATATGTTGACGATTGGACTGTAAGAGTCACCAGTTGGTATTTTTAAATGGTTGCACCTACTCAACCGAGAAAAGGTTTGCACATTGACCACGTGATGTAACACTGTTAAACTGGTCTGTGAAACCGAGATTCATTAGGTCCGGGGACTTGCTTATGCGGAGGGAAGGTGTTAGGCACCCCTCGACATCCGTGTTAACACGGTGACCGTCGCTTTTCAATTAAACTGTTATATAAATGTGTGTGGGTGTGGGTCAATGTGCAATTATTTAGAAGTAGTGTTATGCCTTGTTCGCACCTATATACAAAGGGTTTGAATTTATGTAAAAAATTAGTTTTAACAAGATATAGCAGTGATGTTTTATAAAAGAGGTATTTTAAACTCTTATGCTTAATAATAATTGAGGCCTTTGATACTTCCATTTTATTAAATGTTCGGCTTAATTACATTTATTTTTGAGATGCAAAGCATCTTCGAGAAAATAATATATATATATATATATATATATATATATATATATATATATATATATATATATATATATATACCGATGCCGAACTCCTTGTGAGCATGAGAGCCGTTTAAGGAAATTCATACACCGTGAATAATGTAAAAGCTGTCTTCAGCCAAAAATGTCCATCACAGGAATCGAATCTAGATTCAGGAGACTGAATATGTGATCACATGATTCCTAGGCTCACATGATGTAGCAGTTTATATGAAAGTTGTAAGAAGTTATATATATATATATATATATATATATATATATATATATATATTTAGGGTCCGGATCCTGTCCGGACTCCCGGACAGGTTTAAAGTCCGGACCTAATTTTTTTTTTTTTTTTGCTTTTTTTTTTGAAACAACTAAAAAAAAAAATTATGGAATTGGAATTTTTACATTATACAGTGTTTTGGGCGTGATTTGGATGCCTATAACAAAACATGTCTGTACAGTCTGGGCAGACTGTACATACATTGGTTGGTATATGTATTAAAAACACACCCAAAATACTGTATTATGGAAAATTTTCAGTTCCATAATTTTTTTTTTTTTAGTTGTTTCAAAAAAAAAAAAGCAAAAAAAAAAAAAAAAAGGTCCGGATTTTACTCCCGTACGGGAGTCTGGACCTGATCTATTTCCTATATATATATATATATATATATATATATATATATATATATACAGACTGTTAACCACCACGAAGCGAACTTCATGGGGGACTGTAAATGTAAATATATAAAAGCGATAAATATATATATATGGACATGATCAACCACCACAAAGCACCTCCATGGAGGATCAAAAATGTAAATAAAGTAGTAAATACAATCAACCACCATGAAGTAAACACCAGGCGGGATGAAATGTAAATAAGACAGTAAAAATGATTAACCGCCACGAAGTAAACTCCAGACGGGACGAAATATAAATAAAGCAGTAAAAGGCCACAAAGTAAACTCCAGGCCTGACAGAAATGTAAATATATATATATATATATATATATATATATATATATATATATATATATATATATATATATAAGCGGTAAACGCACCAGATATTATATCCAGGCTCAATCAAACAGAGTCTGACAACAGTTTATATATATCTATATATATATATAAGCAATAAGCGCTCCAGATATAAATTCAGGCTCATCGAACAGAGTTCGACCATATTATATATATATATATATATACAAAATGAAATAAAAAAACCACGGACCGAAGTCCGGGCATACACACGCGATACGACTCTCAACATGAAGAATGGTGTGTGCGAATGTGGATAAAAGGCTTTGAAAGGTGTAAGAAGGCTTATAGTGGACTATCAAAGAAGACTTCTATAGCTTTAAATGGATGAACACTCGGTTCCCACCTATAACAATATAGAAATATATAAGTGTTTAAAATGAGAAAACACTCAGTTTATAATGTGTACAGAGCAAATTGAACATGGCTTCCTCGCCGTTTTCTCTTACAAAATGGCCACCCCAAGCCCTCTATTTATAGAGGGGGAGCCGCAGGTGTATCTGTGGCAGCCGTAGATGCACTTGCGGCTGCCCAGGGTGTCCCGGGCTCCGTGGGTTCTGCCGTCTTAAAGTACGTGTACGTGTGCAACGTGATGTCCGCTCAAACTTTTAGAACTTCAATCCGGGCATCTGATCAAGGTGTATAAGACCTATTTTAGAGTTCTATTATCGAGAGCTACATAAATGACATGGGATTAGAGGTTGTAAGAAGTTAGGAATATTGGACTATGCCCTTGGTCTTCAAGCTTCAAATTCCATCCGGTGTGCTGTCTTGTGTAGTAGTCACTCGGGATTACAGCTCTTTGGTTCTTGTAGGACATTGCTATGTAGAATGTATGTTGAAATTTGTTGAGACGGCGCATATGTGGGATCGAGGTGGCAAAATGATGATTTTTCCCCTCACCGGGGTTATCTCCAGTTTAGGCTAATAAAGCAGTCGTTGCTTAGGGTTATCTCTAAGATTGGGCTGCTGCAAGTACTGGATGTCCTCAGGGTTGTCTCTGAGGTGTGCCTGACCTCCTGGGGTTATCTCCGAGTTTGGGACTGAGTGCCTTGGTGTTATCTCCGAGGTTGAAGCTGATTGTTGTGGGTTGAAACAAGCTTTTCAGGGTTATCTCCGGAACTATAACTGCACTCCTCGGGGTTATCTCCGAGGTTGAGATTGAAACTCCTAGTGTTTTTCCTGGGATTAAATATCTCGGGGTTATCTCCGAGATGGAAAAGTCTTCTCCGGTAGGATTTTCGGAACTAGAACTGTCTTGTCCTCCAGGGTTATCTCTGAAAGATGATTTTGCCCTCCTGCAATGTTAGTAACAGGAATGCAAAATTTTGAGTGTCTACAGATGCCACTCTTTATCATATTCATGCAATGTATTGGCATGGATAGGATAAAGAATACTAGACACTTGAAATGTGATAGGATAATCATGATGCAATGTACATCAGCATGATGTAAATGTATGTGATTTGTTGGAATGTTCTCCAATAGGATGAGATGACTGCCGGCTCCCATAACTTCTACCGGGGTTCGCAGTCATTACTGACAACCCTAATGAACTGTCTTAGACGTGCGATCCAAAATCCTCAGGAACTTCCTGGATGTTGACGTTGGGGTTATCACCAAAGTCCTTAATCCTTGATATAGACTTCACACTAAAGATGTATCTCTCATGTACAAGAGACTCTGTGGGGATGTGTTTTGTCTAAGGAGGATGTGTATAACATATTTCATCATCGGTCCTCCCCGATGAGAATGGTCATTCCTGGTTTGTATAGCCAGATCTTTCCGCTGCTCTGTCGGAGTTATTACCAACAGTCTGTGTTGCCAGGGTTGTGTGACCCTCGATGAAATGTTCATCAATGGATGAGATCATCAGATAGTTCCTAACGCTTTATTGGGTTTAAATACCAATGGCTAATAATGTCATGGTGGCTTGACTTTCGTCGACGTGTGCATCAAAGGATGATATCCTTGCTGGGCAAAGCATCAATGATGCTTGACCTTCGTTGACATGTGCATCAACGGATGAAATCCCTGCTGAGGAGAAGTGTTTTGGAGCTATGAGCTTGCATTGACGATATTGGACCTTCGTTGTAAGACCCCAAATTTTATGAAATGAAAGTATTCAATTTTCTTGTAATTATTATTTTATTTTGTAAATGGATAAATTGATAAAAGGTTAAAGTTAAGGGTGATATATGAAAATTTTGCAATGTATGTAAGTTATTATAAAATATTCGTTTCGTCGGGGAATATTCTTTTTGTCGGGGAATATCCGTACGACGGCATAATCATTGGTGGACCCCACAATGGAAGTATTGTCATAGCTAGAAAATGACAGAATTATCTTTTTATAAAAATAACGGCGAAAGTGTTATCATTAAAACTAATGAACTACCCGGTAGTAAAAGTACAGTAATACGCGTGGTTGCATAATAGCACACGGTATTAGTTATTGATGCTTACGTGAGAAGTCACTCAGTTATACTCAATTATTGCTACAGTAATTGATGCATCATATCTCTCATATTATTGATTCAATTATTGTCACAGTATCATCTGCATAATATGTTATATTATTAAATCAATAATTGAGACGGCAAAGTTATTCATATTATTATTTAAAATATTGACAATGTCTAGAAGTTCTGTCAAGGAGAGGTTAGATAATCTAATTGCGCGCCAATATGGAGAAATCCTTATCAAAAAGCCCCCTCTTTCCTAGGAACGACTTGGTTGTTAAATATTGTGAATTATAATATTAATGATGAATAAGTTCGTGTTAATTAAAGATGAAATTGATAGTTCCATTGTGTGGGAATTATTAGTGTTAGTGGAAATCGACATTTATTTCGATAATAATTGATGTCTGGAGGTAATTATAAACTCTTGCTAAGTCTATACCTTATTTGATACCGGTTCTACCCATTCTTTTTTTTTCTCCTACTTGCGCTCAACGTTTAAATTTAACTACGGAGAAATTAGACTTTGACTTATCTATTGAAACTCCATTGGGAGACACCTTCATTACATCCATTGTTTATAAGTCTTGTTTGATTCAAATAAACACCCGCACGTTACCTGTCGATCTTATCTCTTTGAAAATACTTGCATTTGATATGATTTTAGGGATTGATTGGTTAACAACTCATCTTGCTAAAATTGATTATTTTCGTAAGGTTGTTAGCTTTCATATTCCTAACCAACCTATTATGCGAATTCAAGCAACCAAACCACTAAAGTCAACGACTGTCATATCAAGCCATAAAGCTATTCGTTAATTGAAAAACAGATGTCAAGCTTTCTTAGCCCATGTGTCACAGATTTAAACAAAAATACGTCAGATTTGAATGATATTTCTATTGTTATTAAATCTCCTGATGTATTCCCTGAAGAACTTCCTGGCCTACCCCCAGAGCGTGAAATCGAATTTTGTATCGACCTTGAACCCGATACAAAACCCATTTCTAAAGTCCCATATTGAATGGCTCCTATTGAACTTCAGGAGTTAAAAACCCAACTACAATAATTGTTAGACATCAGTTTCATTCAGCCTAGTATGTCTCCTTAGGGTGCTCCTGTTCTATTCGTAAAGAAGAAAGATGGAAGTTTGCGACTTTACATTGATTATCGGGAGTTGAATCATATCACCATAAAAAATAGGTACCCGTTGCCTCGCATTGATGACATGTTTGACCTATTGCAAGGCGCCAAATTCTTTTTAAATATCGATATTCGTTCTGGATATAACCAGTTAAAGATTAAAACTGATGACATTCCAAAGACTGCTTTTAGAACTCGGCACAGGCATTACGAATTTCTAGTCATGTCTTCTGGATTGACTAATACTCCTGCTACCTTCATGGATATAATGAACCGGGTATTCAAGGAATATTTAGATCATTTTGTGATCGTCTTTATTGATGACATCTTCATATACTCCAAAAGCCGTGAAGATCATGAGAAACACTTGAGGCTGATACTCCAAAAGCTTTGTGAAAACAAGCTATATTATAAGTTAAAGAAATGCGAGTTCTGGCTTGAGGAAGTAGCATTCCTTGGGCACGTGATATCAAATCACGGAATATTTGTTAACCAAGCAAAGATTGAAGCAATACAAAGCTGGGAGCAACCTCAGTCAGTGACCGAAGTACGTAGCTTTTTGGACTTAGCTAGTTATTATCAGAGATTCGTGGAAGGGTTTTCTCGAATTGGTACTCCATTAACTCAGCTGACTCGAAAAGATACAAAATTAGGTTGGAGCGAGGAATGTGAGAAGAGTTTTCAAGAACTCAAGGGAAGACTTATTTTAGCTCCTGTTTTGACAATACCATCTGGTTCGGAGGGATTTATCATCTACAGCGATGCTTCAAGCAGAGGGTTAGGATGTGTTCTCATGTAACATGGGAAAGTCATAGCCTATGCCTTGCGACAACTCAAAGAATATGAGTGGAATTATACTACCCATGATCTAGAGTTGGCAGCTGTCATTTTTGCGCTTAAAATTTGGAGGCATTACCTGTGTGGGGGAGAAGGTGGAGATCTATACGGATCATAAAAGCCTCAAATATTTTTTCACCCAAAAGGAACTCAACATGCGACAACGACGTTGGCTCGAGCCGTTGAAAGATTATGATCATATGCAGGTATGAGTGCGATATTATCAACGCAAAGGCCCATTTTGTATGACCTACAAAGGATGGAGATAGAGTTAAAGACTCCAGGGACCCACATGATGATGTCAAATATACGAGTAGAACCAACTTTAATCGATAAAGTTAAAGATGCTCAAACTACAGACCTAGAGTTGATGCGTATGAAGAAGAAAGTGCAAGAAGGTGCTATTCCGGGAGCAAGAATTGATGAAGAAGGAATACTTCGAGTCAACTCTAGACTTTGTGTTCCTAACGACTCTGACTTGAAGTATAAAATCATGATGGAGGCACAACACACCATTTGCAATCCATCTTGTGAGTACCAAAATGTATCGTGATCTTTGATATACATTTTGGTGGAGCAATATGAAAAGAGAGATATCAGAGTTTATCTCAAGGTGTCTAACTTGTCAACGTATCAAGGCGAAGCATCAAGTGCTAAAAGGTTCATTGCAACCACTTGAAATTCTAGAATGGAAGTGGGAGCATATTATCATGGATTTCGTTACTGGTCTTCCCAAGGTTTGTAACGATCGAGAAATTTTGTAATTTAAATATTTATTGAATTAAATAAATATTTTATAATAATTTATTTATTAAGAAAAATTAATAATTAATGGAATTGTGGTGCAAGAATTTAGTAACTAAATTGATTAATGTTAATTAAATTGAATAATGGTAATTTTTGTTTGAAGATATAATTTAATGTAATAATTAAATTAAATAAATTGTTTAATATTAAAAAAATAATTAAATTAAACAAAGTGATGTTTTAGTCTATTTTAATAATTAAATTAGATATAAAATAATTTATTAATCATAAGTATAATTATAATAAAAATTATAATTATTATAATTATAAGCTATTTAAATTAGTTAAATGTGACAAGTAAAAACTATACAATAAAAATATTATGAAAATAATCTAGAAGGGGGAGTTACGTTTAGCCAAACAAGGCCTTGTGGCCTTTGGCTTATTTTTAACCGACGCAACTTGTTGGGTTTGTGACCTGACGTATGTGGGAGAGAGGCCATATCAGTTATATTAAGCGTTCTATTTTTTTCCTAAGGCTAGATAACAGAGAAGAACAGAGAGTTTGGTGAGAAGAGGGGAAAACATAGTGAATTGAGGGAATTCTCTAAGATTGTCAAGTGGAAGGAGAAGTTGTCACCATCTTTTGCTAGCATACAACTAAGGATTTAAGGTATACTTTACTCCTAATGTTCATGTTTTGAGTTTCCAATGATTGTTGTTTATAAATTTCTAAATCACGTTGGATTGATATATATATATATATATATATATATATATATATATATATATATATATATATAGAGAGAGAGAGAGAGAGAGAGAGAGATAGAATGAGGATCAGGTCCGAACTCCCACACCTAATTAAAATACGGACCCAATTTTTTTTTTTTGCTTTTTTTTTTTAAAAAACAAATAAGAAAATTAATATTTTATAGAACTGGAATTTTTTTCATAATATAGTATTTTGGGTGTGATTTGGATACATATAAAAAAATATGTATGTACAGTCTGTACAGACATGTTTTGTTATATGTATCCAAATCATACCCAAAACACTGTATTATGGAAAAATTCTAGTTCCATAAAATATTAATTTTTTTTATTGTTTAAAAAAAAGCAAAAAAAAAAGTCCGGACGGTACTAAATCCAGGAGTCCGGACTGGAACCGGACTATATATATCTATATATATATATGGGGAACGATCCATATCATCTAATTTGCTATGGATTAAAAAATGTCATATAGGCTCTAAACCGTTCGTTTTGTCGTTGGATGGCTGAGATTAGTACTGGGCAGTTACCGTCCGCTAGAATCACTAGCGGACGTGATTAATCAAATATATATTCCAGTTTTACCCCCTGATTAAGCCACTTTAACCCAGAAAAAAATAGTATACGCATGGTCCGCTAAACTTACTAGCGGATAGTGAGTTATTATCTAAACTCTGCATGTACATGTATTCCTCAAACATTATAGTTTAAGTCCAACAAGAACTCTGCCTCTACCTGTATTCCTCAAATAGTATAGGTTAAGTCCTCTGCAAAAACAACTCGCAATCCTCAAACAGTAAATGTTAAGTCCTCTATAATAACAACTCTGCCTATTCCTCAAAAACTAAAACAATTCACTGATACATATGATGAGTGAGTTTTATACACATAAATTGGATACATTCGGGCTTAATTTATTGTTGTTCTCAAGTCTTTTAGGATGTTTTTATGTGTTTGTGTCTATTCATACATGTTTTATATTTTTTTGTAGGATTTGGGACAAAAGTTACATGGATCGACGTTTGGGGTGGCTAGATTCGCGTTTTTGGCTTGTCATTTACACAGCAGTCACTTCAGAGCCAATTTGACTATAGCTCCGGACATTATTTCGAAAAACTTCAAGAATAAAAGTTGTAGATCTACTTCTCCTCTTTCCGGATCATCTTGAATCATCTAAATCGGAGTTCGGACGAAGAAGTTATGGCCGTTTTCCCAAAGGACGTCGGAGCAGAAAAAGTCAACTTTTGGGCCAGCGCCGGGGCGCTCGTTTTAGTGCTATTTTCAGCGCCGGGGCGCTGGGGGGCAGAATCCCAGCGCCGTGCCCAGCGCCGGGGCGCTGGGGAAGGGCCTGGGTGCGGCCTGGACGCGTTTTGGGCGAATTTTGACACCTTTTTGACTCCAAATAGGATTGGGGTTGTTCCAAAACTCAAAATTAGACTTGTAACCTATAAATACATGATGTAAGGCATAAAATAAAGGGGGATTACATAGCTTAGCTTGGGGATTACATAGCTTAGCTTGGGGATTACATAGCTTAGATTAGAGAAACACTCCATTAGATTAGAACATAACCCTAGTTCTTATTATTTTTGGAGATTGAAGCAACTTGGAGGCCATTGAAGATCAAGAGCAAGAGCAAGAGGGGAGCATCAGATTTGCTGACAACAGATTCTATTCTCTTCTCTCATCTTACTATTATCTTTTAATGTCTATTCAGTTGTGGATTCTTGGTTTTAATTCATTAATTATGAACTAATTCTTTTTAATAAGATTTCAATTGAACTTTTTATGGCTATGAATTAGTTATTCATTATATTCCAATTATTTATGTTAAAGTGAGTTGTTTATCTTGTCTTTTGCTTATTGCTTAATTATCTGATCAGTAATTACTTTGTTACTCTAGAAGGAATTGGAAGAGGAATTCTAGGGTTAGAACTGGGCATGATATCATGTGACTTAGTTATTTGCAAAGTGAATAATTAGGTTTGTGAATTGAATGGAAATATCTGTTCACCGCATGTAACACATAAGGAATTGGAATTGAAGGAGTTTAATTCACTTATTTTGCATAGGAATATAGCAAGATTAATCTGGATTAAATAGAAGGCAATTGATCACTTGGAAAAGGACTTTTGGCATTTGAGAATTCCTGTTAACAATTCAGTAGACATAATAATTGGGATAATTGGATAATTGGTTTATAGTTCATAATTGGGGATATTGGAGTCTTAGCTTTTTTTTTATTTGAATTCATTTATAAAGTAACATAGTTTTAATTGATTAATTTAGTTTTCTTAATTAGAAAAAACACAATTTGAGATTGTTTAAATAAAATTAGTTTGGTTAAGAATTAGTACTTGGTGATTTTTATTAAATAATTCCTCGTGGGAACGATACTTTTCTTATCACTTTATTACTTGTTGACCGTGCATACTTGCACGTATTCATTGATTGTGAAATCGATCAACAAGTTTTTGGCACCGCTGCCGGGGAATTAATTTAATAATTATTTACCAATATTAATTTCAATCAAATTAGTCTTAATTTAAACATTTTTTTTTATTTTTAATTCTCTTTCTATATTTCTCTCTTTTCAGGTACCATGGATGACTTTGTGTATCAATGTCCATACACGAACATGACTCAACCAAGGGGAGCGGAGATTGACGTCGAGAAACTTTCTGCATTGTCAGCACAGATTGAGACACTTTCGAGGATGTTTGAAGCTTTTGAAGCTCAGCGTCGTCAAAGTATGGCGGTTACTTGTGATTATTGTGCTGAAAATCATATGAGTCATCAATGCGCCATCAGTTTCGAGCCGGTACAGTATAGTGGTGATTACCCCAATAATTATGTCTATCCCAACAACTATCATCAGGATTGGGGGTATCACCCAGATTTTTCATGGAGTAACAATCAAGCTGCAGCTCAACCACCTAGACAACAACACACCTCTGAATTTCAAAATCTGACTCAACAACCAGAGAGGATATCAAGTTTGGAAGAAGCCTTAGAAAAATTCATTAGAGCTTCTGACAAAAAGAATGAGGAACAAGATAAGAAAATGAATCAAGTAGAGCTGAATTTGCAAAGCCAAGGGGCGTTGATCAAGAATCTGGAAAATCAAGTGGAACAAATAGCACATGCGTTGAACAACCGTCCTCAATACGCCTGGCCCTATGACATGGATTCCGAGACTGATGGTGAGCCCGAGCCAAATCTACAACTGGATGAGCCACGAGATGTAAGAGAGGAAACAAGTGGGGATAATGATAACAAGGTCGGTGAAGAACTAATTGTGAGAACCAATGATGATGAGCCAATGTTATTTATGCCTCAAGTGCCTTCTCCTCCACAGTTTAAGAGTCCGGTTAGATTTGCAAAACCTTGTCCAATTGGAAGTCATGTCATCGGCAAAGCTCTTGGTAACGCAAGAGCTAGTACATTTGTGGAGTCATGGTGGGATGAAAAAGAGAAGATAGAGGAAGATTCCATTATGTTTATTAAGCTTCAATGCCCTAATCTGAACATCGACATAATGGAGGAAACACCTAGTGGTTTGCCGTTCTTAATGGGGATCCTATCTACAAAGAGCATGCTAGGTGACTTTAATACAATGGCTATCGTAAATGGGAACCTACCAAAAGCTATATTATTTCCGATGGATGGAGGGTTCCTCAACTTTCGAAGAGGAATTGGATAGCGTTGACCAAACAAAGTCAGGCTGAAAGACTGTAAAACAAGCGCTTATTGGGAGGCAACCCAAGTTTAATTTTTATTTTTTATTTTTAGTTTTTATCAAGTTTTATATTAGTAGTTTGGAATTTGCATTTGTTTAGGATTTAATAAAATTGCTTCTATCATGGTTTTACAGGTTATTCAAGTCAAATTCAAGTGTGGTGCCCAATTTTTTCCATGTGCTTAGCCTATTCTCCAAACTTAGCGGACAAGGAGGAAGATTGCTATATTTTCAGGGAAGTCCTCTGCTTTAATTTTTTCTATTTCAGTCATTGAGGACAATGTCTAGTTTAAGTTTGGGGGCATTTTAGTGTCGTATTGCATATAGTTAGTTATTTACATTGTAAGTTCGTTATGTTTTAGGGTTATTTACATTTAGTTTTTGCATTCAGTTTTTTGTTTAAAAAAAAAATTTAAAAATCACAAAAATAGTAGTTAGTTTACTATGTTTGTTGCAGTTAGTTTATATTTGCATGATTCCAACTGTTAGATAGTAAAAGTCTATTTTGGCCAATGATGAGACTGGAGTTAAGTAGATAAGTATAGTATTGAATATTAAGGCTTTGATGTGATTTCTTGTTATGAATTGAATCTTTTCCTGTTTGAAACTGGTATAATCAAGGTTAGCACGTTAATAACAGCTATATTGACTGATAAGTTTAAATTGATACATAATGGATTTCTTAAGGATAATACTAGTGTGAAGGAATGAAAGACATGAATAGGCGGAGATGGCTAAATTTTGATAAAAACTTAAGCTTAGGGGAAAAATTTTGGGGTATATAAGCTTTAAAAAAAAACATGTTGAGTCTTGTGGTGGGTTGAGGAGAAACACTCCCCATAAACACAAGCGTGAGATGGAGCGTAAAACGCACTCACCAACCATCTATCAAAAAAAAAAAGAAAAAAAAAGAAAAAAATATTACCGTGGCTAGTTTTGTTTCGGGGCCTTTGTTACTTGAGTAAGTACGCCCGAAGGGGTATCTTAAAACCTAGCGCCCTAAGGTCTTATATGGTCTGGGAGTCGTTGGTCGAAAGCTCGCTAAGGGGTGACACTGTTAGCCTAATGGAATGAAACATTGCACAGTCATGGTTAAAATAAAACAATAAAACGGGAAAAGAGTAAAAAGCCCCCGTAATGAAAAGTAAAGCATAAGTATCTCAGATTGGACTCTTGAACTTGGTGGATGTTTGACTTTAGTTGGATCTAGCTTGTTCGTGAATTTTGTGAGTTTTCACTGTATGATGCCTTCAAAGATATCTATTATGTCTTAAATTTGATTTTATATCAGTTAACATTGTTGTGGAGCACACACGCACAATATCAGTGATAACAGTCTAAGATTTGATGATTGATTGGGAAATTACTGATTTGTTTTAATATGATGTATTATCATGTTTACTTGATTTCTCTAAGGCCGGTTGAATAGACTTGTTTCTGTCATTACTGTTGGATTCGTAGGCATATAGATTAGTTTCATTACATTGCAGTGCATAACATTTTTGTGTTTTTGCTTGAGGACAAGCAAAGGTTTAAGTTTGGGGGTATTTGATGAGTGAGTTTTATACACATAAATTGGATACATTCGGGCTTAATTTATTGTTGTTCTCAAGTCTTTTAGGATGTTTTTATGTGTTTGTGTCTATTCATACATGTTTTATATTTTTTTGTAGGATTTGGGACAAAAGTTACATGGATCGACGTTTGGGGTGGCTAGATTCGCGTTTTTGGCTTGTCATTTACACAGCAGTCACTTCAGAGCCAATTTGACTATAGCTCCGGACATTATTTCGTAAAACTTCAAGAATAAAAGTTGTAGATCTACTTCTCCTCTTTCCGGATCATCTTGAATCATCTAAATCGGAGTTCGGACGAAGAAGTTATGGCCGTTTTCCCAAAGGACGTCGGAGCAGAAAAAGTCAACTTTTGGGCCAGCGCCGGGGCGCTCGTTTTAGTGCTATTTTCAGCGCCGGGGCGCTGGGGGGCAGAATCCCAGCGCCGTGCCCAGCGCCGGGGCGCTGGGGAAGGGCCTGGGTGCGGCCTGGACGCGTTTTGGGCGAATTTTGACACCTTTTTGACTCCAAATAGGATTGGGGTTGTTCCAAAACTCAAAATTAGACTTGTAACTTATAAATACATGATGTAAGGCATAAAATAAAGGGGGATTACATAGCTTAGCTTGGGGATTACATAGCTTAGCTTGGGGATTATATAGCTTAGATTAGAGAAACACTCCATTAGATTAGAACATAACCCTAGTTCTTATTATTTTTGGAGATTGAAGCAACTTGGAGGCCATTGAAGATCAAGAGCAAGAGCAAGAGGGGAGCATCAGATTTGCTGACAACAGATTCTATTCTCTTCTCTCATCTTACTATTATCTTTTAATGTCTATTCAGTTGTGGATTCTTGGTTTTAATTCATTAATTATGAACTAATTCTTTTTAATAAGATTTCAATTGAACTTTTTATGGCTATGAATTAGTTATTCATTATATTCCAATTATTTATGTTAAAGTGAGTTGTTTATCTTGTCTTTTGCTTATTGCTTAATTATCTGATCAGTAATTACTTTGTTACTCTAGAAGGAATTGGAAGAGGAATTCTAGGGTTAGAACTGGGCATGATATCATGTGACTTAGTTATTTACAAAGTGAATAATTAGGTTTGTGAATTGAATGAAAATATCTGTTCACCGCATGTAACACATAAGGAATTGGAATTGAAGGAGTTTAATTCACTTATTTTGCATAGGAATATAGCAAGATTAATCTGGATTAAATAGAAGGCAATTGATCACTTGGAAAAGGACTTTTGGCATTTGAGAATTCCTGTTAACAATTCAGTAGACATAATAATTGGGATAATTGGATAATTGGTTTATAGTTCATAATTGGGGATATTGGAGTCTTAGCTTTTTTTTTATTTGAATTCATTTATAAAGTAACATAGTTTTAATTGATTAATTTAGTTTTCTTAATTAGAAAAAACACAATTTGAGATTGTTTAAATAAAATTAGTTTGGTTAAGAATTAGTACTTGGTGATTTTTATTAAATAATTCCTCGTGGGAACGATACTTTTCTTATCACTTTATTACTTGTTGACCGTGTATACTTGCACGTATTCATTGATTGTGAAATCGATCAACAACATAGCACGAACTGTATCTCTCAAACAGTAATACAATTCACTAGTAAATATATGCACTGCAACAATAATACAATTCATGAGTTGCAAACCAGAATACAACCATATTCACTACAACAGTGATACAACCAGTAATACAAATAATTACAACACAGTTAGCAGATTGTACATCAATTGAATAATTACACAATAAGAATTGATTACAACACCCAGAGCCACATAAATGAGCCTGTAAAGAAAATTTTATAGAATGACATTATTTAATAAAAAAAATTCAGAGTTTACAATAGATACAAATTTTTTATCTTTCCTCTCTTTTCTTAGCAAGACTTATTTTGTAGAGTAATGATGGCAGCAAAATAAGACTCGGACAATGAGAATTAGAGACACTACTATTCTTCAATGCGTCTACAAAAGAGATTCCAAAGTCAGCTAGAGTATGCAGCTTCTGCAATATCATAAACCCTATTATTAGTATTGATAAGGCAATACCACAGAGATGTTGTCTGGTTTGAGAAAACTTATATTACCATTACTGCAAAAGGAAGAGAGAAAAATTAGTTCAACATATTACCATTAATACTCATATTTAAAAACCACAATTCACCAAAGATAGCAATTACCTGCAAAACTGAATAAAAGTTTCTTCATCTTCTTGTAAATCCTTTTCAGAATCTAAAGCAGCCAATGCAAAAGCATAAACATATCTACAAGGAATAATGTGCTCCTTCTAAATCAAAATCTTGTATGTTTTATCAACAAACTTTCTCCTTACCAAATACGTTGGGTCGTAAAATTGTGGCTTGAAACCAAAAATTAGTAAAAGAGAAACTTAGCCTATAGTAGCTACAATATATAATTAATTTAAATGAACTTAGAACGGAAGGGGCTCAAACAAGTACCTAGATAAATTTGATAAGGCTGCCAACAAAAGATTAATGGCACCCTGTTTACAAATATAACAAATATAACTACTGTACTAACTTTATAACTCACCCACAAAAAACTCCATAAGTTTTCTTTTTGTGATCCGCAACTGGTATAAAAGAAAAGGCCTTACAGCTTTATTATATTTCTGATCAATAATTGGACGCAATTCTGGAGCCATTACAAATCCATGCAAAATTTAAATTTCTGCACGTTAATTTGTAAACACAGATGATTTCTAGACCCATGCTCATTCATGTAGGTTATATCAATGAACAAGATACAGGCATATTCGGTATCCATGGACATGGTGATGAAAGAAACAGATTGAGCTAAATCCATATTATGTAACACCCTCTTTCCGAAATAGAAAGAGAGATTACTCAAAATATAACAAAACTGATGAATTTAATAGCAAGGCTCAAGCCATAAAATAATAATCTTAATATCTGATAAATACCACAAGTCAACCATAATAAATCTCCAACTGTCTCAAACCACAATCTAAAGTAATTATTACAATTCCAAGTAAACTGACACATTAAGTCTACACAGAATATTTCTAAACCATTGGAATGAATGGAGCTCTCATCACACTTGCCCTTGATTCCCCTAATTACCTGCCGGAAGAAAACACAACATGAGCCAAACGCCCAGTACGGATATAGAATACAAATAATGAACCAAAATAACTAACTCAATTAAATGAAAAGAGACGAAACGAACTGAAATGAAATGAACAAATCTAACACAACGAAATAATAGGTTGAATCAAATGGCTATTGTTATTTCATACCGAGCTCAGAATAAAAAAGAAATATACCTTGCCACACAGGCAAGTCAAATAATGCCACATAGGCAAGTCAAATAATGCCACACAGGCAAGTTATACACATTGGACTGCGAATTCAATGCATATAAAATTGGAAGGCGTGTTTGGCACAAACATCACTACTCTGCAGAATAGAACAGAACAGAAAACTAGGGTCGACCCATACGCCTCCCACAACAAAATACCAAATGGCCAACTCCGACCGGAGCACAAAACGGAGACACCGTGGACTGATCACACCGCCACGGAAGGTGTCATGCCTCGGTGCCAAGAGGACATGCCTGTGGTACCCCCACAGGTGGTTATAGCTCAGGTATACCCTACGATATTCTAACAAAAATACCATGTCACAACACATGCGACATAATACCAAACAAAAGGGTTCTAACGTGTACATGTTCGATTGAACGAATTGTTAGAGTTTATGCCCTAGAGGCCAATTATTTGATATAATTGTTTAACGTTTTGATATTATATTTGATTGAATAAATATATGATTTTATTATGGTTTTATTTACTGCGTAATATAATTGTTAACATAATAAAATTCCTTAGAATAGTGATACAAATTATATAGTTTTAAGTATGTGACTTGAACATGAGATTATATATTACCATTAGTATCAGTGTTCTTAAATGTCCCTAGTCGAGTATCATTGTTGATGGGACAACAATGATGCATTGAGACTAGTATGTGGATTGACTGATGACCAAATCTCATTGGTCATAAATATATGAGATATTAAGTCAATGCATAGGTACATGTTAGAGAACGATGTACTGGACAGACCCACCATGAGAATTCTATATGGAGCATTATGCGAAGTGTCATTAGCAATTCTCATAATGACAATGATGTAATGGTCCTCCGACCTGAAATCGCTATATTACTACACGAGAATTTATGTACTTTGATATCATCAAATGTCACCTTTAATCGGGTGGACTATAAAGGTGATTATTGGGTTCATCATTAATCATGTGAGAAATATGAGTGATCTAGATGGAATTTAACCATCTTATATATTATGGGTGATATCCATAGGCCTCTTGATTGAGTAGGACTATGAAATGCATGGCCATGCTCAAATAGTGATTTGTTTCATATAGTCTACTCATTGATCAAGAAAACTCAGATTAAATTATGAAGAGTATGACACATTCCATGACTCGAGTTTAATCTAGGATATTAAGGTTAAAAGGATTAAATTGCATTGAAACATTGTCACAAAAGGTTGCATCGAATCATCGATCTTATTATTACTTGGGTAGCAGTGATGCATTACTAGATACCGCTCACTGTTTATAATTTTATAATATGATTTTAAAATTATTGCCAACGTAATAATAACCTATAGGGTCACACACATAGAACGTTATTAAAAGGGAATTAATTTAAAGGATTTAAATATATCAATATGATTGATAGTATTTAAATTACGAATTTAAATTAATAGGATAATTTATATATATAGGTATATTAATTAAGTAAGACTTAATTAAGATATATATATATATATATATATATATATATATATATATATATATATATAAATTCAGATTTTACAAATTAGGGTTTTGAATAGTGGTTTTTATTTTGCTATATATATGATATGTAGCCTCCACTTTGGATATACATCTCATTTCATAACCAAACCCTAGCCGCTCTTGAGAGAGAAGCTAGAGAGAAAAGTTCTGAAAATCCATCCTTGGTGGCTAGTACCATACTCCCTTTTCTGCAGATCGTAGGACGATTCGTGCAGAGCGTTCGTGTGGATACCGTAGAGACGCAGTCCGCTTGAATTGCGTTGGAGATTCGACCGGATCGGTTCTAGCAAATCTAATCGGTAAAATTTCTACCCTCTGAATTAATTGATTTTCGCATGGATCCTGTTTTAGGGTTTCGGAAATTGCTTTAAAATTTTAATTTCCGCTGTGCGTTTCTGTGCCGAAACCCTACACGAATTACCAATACAAGTCTCCAAAACATACTAACATGTACATCACTACAAAAATCAAAATTAATATTAACCATGATAAACAAGTTCAAAGAGTACAAACATGAGTTCTAAATATCAATGCTCCAAAACAAAACTATCACGTGGATTTGAGAAGGAACAAACATGCGAAACAATAACTAACTTCTAAACGAAAACAAAACGAACAAATTAACATTAAAAGGATTATCGCTGAAGGAGTACGGAATCCGTACCTGAATTAGGTAATGTAATACCCAAAGTATAATCCAAAAACTCGCTTAGACTCTCTCCGTTCAATCTAAATAATTTAATAAAATTTTATTACAATCCAATCATTAATAACATAATACTATTAAATTTATTATTAGAAACTTTTATAACTATGTCAGCAAAATTAATTAATTTAAATTAATATACATAACTTCAATTTAATTTATCAATTCTGATTTATAAAATTTCATGGCCAAATATTTATTAAAATATAATATATATATATATATATATATATATATATATATAATCCTCACCATTTCAAAAGTACATCACTTAACCGAAGCCTAGATTCAATTTTATATATATATATATATATATATATATATATATATATATATATATAATTTTCTCACATACACTTGAATTAGGATGGCAACTAGATTTTCAGGAATTGGACTAACAAATTTCTTTAATAAAATAAAAGACGTATATAAAAAAAATACTATAACCGCCACAGATGATCCCTTTTTGCTCAAAATAATCGATTCGACTGATATACACAAATAATTTTACATACCTTAACTCAGTTTGTTTTCTTTCTTTTTCTCCCTTCTTATAATGCGGCTGCACTCTTCTTGTTCTTTTCTTTCAGATGAAAAATAGATTAAGTATACAATAGGGTTTGTGCTTTAGTTATTTATTATTAATATTTATTAATTAATAAAATATGTTTATTAACCCTCCAAATTTTAATAGGATTTTAAAAATTACACAACTATAAATTTGACCCACTTAATTTAAAGCCCAATTTTACCGATTAATCTATCCACACTTATTAATATTTATTAGCCCATATAAATTAAATATTAGTTCGACCCAAATAAATGACAAAGTCCAATTAATATGTTTGTAAAACAAAATAATCTTTTATTATTTAATATTTATTTATTAATTAATTTATTATTTTTTTAACGGGTATTACATATTATAGATTGACTATCTACCATTCCATAAGGCAAATGCTTCAATTAAATTTTCAAATGTATGCTTATTCATAATTGAAATTCAACAAAAACAGAAAAAGGATAGATGGATTGCATGGCAAATATTAGATAACACAACTAATTGTGAACCAAAAAAATAAAATTTTTCCCATAAATCTAGGTTTCAAGATTATATAAATCCATAACTTCCAATAAAATATAACATAGCTAGTAAAAAAAATAAATTCGATCTGTATCTACAGTATGAATGGAAAATTTAAATTAAAACACAGCGGAAGAAGATCAAATCAAATCTTTCTTTGCAGAAGTAGATCGAAAGGGTTCAAAAAGTGAAAAACATAGAAAATAAACAGGATGAAACTAGGGTTCAACAGAATTAATGGAGAACACCAAAATCAATTCAGATTTTGGAGAGTAATCTACAAACTTACCTGCGAATTCTGTTTACAATACTCGTGGTTAATTTCACGGATGGATTTGATTTGCAGATGATTGCTTCTAGGGTTCAGAACTTTTGCCTAAAATTGCCGACCTTGAGAACTTTTGCCCAAAATCACCGACCGAGATATGGATTTGATTTGCAGATGCTTCCGATTGCTAGGGACCAAGAGAACTTTCGCCCAAAATCGTCGACCGAGAGAACTTTCGCCCAAAATCACCGACCGAGAGATCAGTGTATTGTTTTACCTATGTTAGTGTTATCCATCTTACTAGCGGATTGTGTAGTTTCTCTCATGGTCTTGGCTAATTTGAGGGGCATAAGCATCCAAAAATTGACAAACTGCGTCCGCTAGAATTATTAGCGGACGACGATTTCCAGTTTCAACCACTGACTTGTTAAACAGACGGTTTAGAGTCTATATGCCACTTTTTATCCCATAGCATATAAATGCTATGGATCATTCCTATATATATATATGGTGTTATAATCTGTTAATCATCATATACGAGTGTTATTTGATGATAAAAAAAATGTGAAAATTGGTTTGTAGGAGGAAAAGCAAATAACAGTGTGTATTGCGTGTAATATGGCTTGTTTAAGTACAAAATTTGATATCCAATATTTGATATAATCTGTAGATTGATGTTAGATTATGTTAGTACATCAAGAAACAAAAACAACATAATTTGAATCATGTCAATTGGTTAAGAAACGAAGTTGTGGCAATCAAATTCGCTAAAAGTGTTAAAAATAAAGAAATAGGGAAAAAGTGTGGTTTTGATCCTTAAAAGTTAAGTATATATTGTGTTTTTATTGTTAGAGTGATGAATTACATGTTTATTTACGTTATTACAAAGTTTCAGTTGTTATGCTGTGAATTTATATGGAAATTAGGTGAAATTTGGTGTACTGTGAAACAGAGCTGCAAACTGCACTTTCTGTCTGTGTACAGCACAGCTGCGCCAGTACCATAGGCAGAAACGGTGCAGCTGCGTCGTATGGTCTTCTGCGTTTCTGCACCAGTGCCAAGGCCTGGGGCAGCGCAGCTGCGCCATGCCCTGAGCCTAGGCAGTGAGTTCTGATTATTTGTAGACTATAAAATAAAGACCTAATTTAGGGGAGTATGCATGATAAAGATGTTAAATCATAATATGGCATACAATAATAGATTGTGATGTAATGTAATATAAAATGTGAAGATTTTAAATGGTTATTTGAATAAGTTATGTAATGAACAAAAGTTGACGTTTTCAAGAGTTAGAAGTGAATGATAAAGTTTATATTAGGCGATAGTGAGATTTCAGGTTCGTATGAATGGTGAATCAATATGATTAGGCATTAAGTTATAGGTTATGGCTTAAATGGTGGGTTAAACCTATAAAGCTAATGTTAATACAACTAATTGGTATTGCAATTTCAATAGTATGTGTAGTGTAATTGGATAACATTATTATACTTGTTTAGCTTACACACGAGGCAAATTCCTTAACTTCAATCTCTTTATAATGAATGCAAGTTTCATAAATCCGTTATTTTTTTATTGTCAAGCAAGCTTTCTAGTCCTAAATTATCCTTATGTAAATCCTATATTAAAGTTGAGCAAGCCTATTGATTCTATCTTGTGTATGGTTGTATAAGCTCTTGTAACCTAGTTCGTTACATCGAGCAAGTTTCACTTTCCTATTTCTTGTTATTGCTATTCAAAGCATATACTGTGTTAATACATTGATTCAAATGAGATTGTTCAAACTCTTTTGAATGTAGTACTTTGCATGTATACGATGTCTACTCAATTGTATATTGTTGTTATTCAATCTTTGATTTAAATAATATTGTTCAATTCTATATTATTGTATTGAACCTTCAAGTGGAAAGCAAACTCTTATTGATAAATGTTCTAAAATTCTAGAGCCACTGATAAGCTAGTTTCAAACTAAACTTTTTTTAGTGAGGAGATCCTATATTCAAACTGAGATGAAAAACCCTAATATAAGGAATTATGTATATGTAACATTTAGATGTTTGTGCACAATACATGGTACAAAGGGCTGACCCCCCTAAGTACGTAAAGAAGGGTCTGTATAGTCTAAATGACTGTTAAGATTGGGTTAATAATACCTAAATATCGGGGACATAGTTCGTGGTCTTAAGACCCTCAGATATTAAATTTGAACTTATTTTTTATTTTTGATTTGTATAACAAGTTCACCAGTATTCAGCATTCGTTATTCATTCTCATATTGTTATTATTATTATTATTACTCTCTATATCAGTGAGCAATTGTTTTCTCACTCTTGCAATTAACACTGAAGCTAAAGTCGAAAAGGTTGATGAGCCATCTTCCAGCAAAGGAAAGGGCAAGATGTCCACGTGCTGAAGATTTATGTGAATTTATTTGGATGAAATATGTTATAAGACTTAATTTATTTTGTGATGTATTCCGCAGAATTATGTAATAAGTTAAGGTTAGATTACCTGGGATTGTTTAAAAATTGATGTAACCCTAATATGGGGAATATTATTGTTTAAGTTATTTAAATTATGTCATTATCCTTTATTATGGGTAGTTAGATGTTATAGTTTTGGTTAGTGAGCACCAAATTCTGTGGGAATGGAGTACCCATATTTGGGGGTGTCACAGGTTGGTATCAAAGCTTTAGGTTATGAATCTTATGTGACGCCCCCAAAATAGGTCCACACGACCCATTCTGAGTCGCCAGATATCACACTACAGAAATCAAATACAAAATTCATTTATACAACTGTTGAACTGTTGTGCAGAGTACGAAATCACATAATCTGTGAATTTTAATACAAATATATGTAAATCTCACGGTGCCTCGATCACAACACCTTACAATAGTACTTTACATAAAAGTACAATCAATAACTATTTTAAAAATTAAAATCTTTGGAAAATGCTCAAGGAAACCTTCGTACATAGGAGGCCATGCATCTAAGGTATGATAGATATCATATGACTCGAGAATTATCCTTTGTTGACCCAATAGACCCCAAAGAAAAATGAGAAGATTACTGTCATGTTCTTTCCAATGATGAGTCTTCTCTTGACATATAATTATCTCCATTGCCTCCAATTGAGAATTATATTTCAACCAAACTCCAATATTATATAGGTAGTGCTCAGAGATATAATCAGAAAGTGCATGTGTACAACCCTGTCTTATGATAACACGAAGTCTTCTGTCGTTAGACATCTTGTATGATAGTGGGAAAACACCCTTTCAAAGTTGGGTTCACCTCACCCTATTCGGTTCACCAAAATTAATGGTTAAAATGACGTATAAAATACGACACACTTATCTAAAATTCTCAATAAAATTATTTCCATATTGTTTTAGGAGAAACCTCAACAGCTATAGACCACCGTTCTAATCCCCTGTTACCCCGCTCGACCCAGTTACACTCTTATTACTTGAAAAGAATTGTGAAGCAAAAGGGTGAGCACAACTAGCCCAGTAAAGAATATCATGACTAAAGATAATTAAATTATCAATAGCCTTCGTCAATAATAAATCAGAGATTTAGAACATATGGTAGATGATAAAACTTTTCAACCATAGTGGCAGCGGAACGAGCAATCCATTAGAAGAGTCAAATAGACCATAAAGTCTATTATCTTCTCCACGTTAAAAGTCCACCAACAATGTTTTATCCCTGTAACATCAATCAATAGTTCCTGTCCACAATCATGTGAATAACTCATAATCATATTTGTGATTCTAAATTCCTCTTCAAACCTAGGATGAAGATAATTTTCATCACTTGTCTTTACCTGAAACATTAAAGATCATGGTTATACCAAATCACAGTTCCTGTTCATAATCATACTAATAAATTCATCTTTGCACTACAGGCCAAAGATATTCATTAACAGTTGATCTTTTCACTAAAGGCCAAAGATATTCAACAACAGGTCATCTTTGCACTACGACCAAAGATATTAAACAATAATTTATCTTTGCACTACAGGCCAAAGATATTCAACAACATGTCATCTTTGCACTACGGGCTAAAGATATTAATATCTCAAAGAAATATATAATCATTTCAGAATTTATATAAACAATAATTATAACCATGTTGATCAATTCACCTTTGCACTTAAGCTAAAGATATTCAATTATAAATTCAATGGTCATGATCATACCAGTAAACAATTCATCTTTGCACTACTGGCCAAAGAGAATCCATAGTCACGATCATACCAATAATCTACCCATCTTTACACTTAAGTCAAAGAGAAATTTCATCACCAGGATTATAAAAATGTTATATATGATAATAAAAATAATATGATCAAAACATGGATTTAACTTCAAGAGTAAGATTCATAAATCAATGATAATTTGGTTAGAAAAAGAAACCAATTTTGTCGTGAATATTACCCCATGAATAGTAACTCGTGAATAGTACTTTATGAATAGTATCCATAAATAGTAACTCATAAATAGTAACTCGTATTCATAAATAATACCATATACGTGAATAGTACCGTATACATGAATAGTACCCATGAATAGTACTCCATGAATACTACTTATAAAAGGAAAATACAAAAAAAACGATATTCCATGACGAGTACAAAAGAAATGATATCTCATACGAGTATAATATAATATATGAAACTGCAAATGGATTTTCACCTGCCATATGAGGTAATCCACGTAGACAGATCATTTCCACAATTTAATAAAGAAAGAATACGAAGGATCATTCACTATGCATGTGGTAGTCCGCGTAGACATGTTATTCTAACAAAATAATAAAGAACAAAATAACAGAAGAATTTCACCATGCATGCGGTAGTCCGCGTAGATAGGTTATTCCAACAGAATAATAAAGAATGGAATAACAGAAGAATTTCACCATACATGCGGTAGTCCGCGTAGACAGGTTATTACAACAGAATAATAAAAAATGGAATAACAACCCTTACGAGTATTGAAAGAAAATAACTCTCTTCATTAATACGAAAGAAATAATGCCCCTTACGACTGTTGAACAAAAATAATATTCCTACGAATATTGAACAAAAATAATTTTCTTACGAATACGAAAAATAATATCTCTTCAGAATATGAAATAAATAAACCCCTTACCTCAAAAGAAGACTGGATACTGCAATAGTGAAGTAGCAGATTTCTCTTCTTTTTTCTCTCTATATCTTCTCTCTCTATAGCTTCTCTCTCTATAATTGCTCTTGTGAGTCTTAGTGAATTGGTGAGAATGAAGGAATAATGAGCTTATTGATGAGTGAGTTTTATACACATGAATTGGATACATTCGGGCTTAATTTATTGTTGTTCTTAAGTCTTTTAGGATGTTTTTATGTGTTTGTATCTATTCATGCATGTTTTATATTGTTTTGTAGGAATTGGGACAAAAGTTACATGGATCGACGTTCGGGGTGGCTAGATTCGCGTTTTCGGCTAGCCATTTACACAGCAGTCACTTCAGAGCAAATTTGACTATAGCTCCGGACATTATTTCGCAAAACCTCAAGAATGAAAGTTGTAGATCTACTTCTCCTCTTTCCAGAACATCTTGAATCATCTAAATCGGAGTTCGGACGAAGAAGTTATGGCCATTTTTCCAAAGGACGTTGGAGCAGAAAATGTTAGACTTTGGGCCAGCGCCGGGGCGCTGGGGGGCAGACTCTCAGCGTCGTGAACAGTGCTGGGGCACTGGGGGAAGAGTTTGGTTGGGCCTGGACGCGTTTTGGGCGAATTTTGACACCTTTTCGACTCCAAATAGGATTGGGATTGTTCCTAAACTCAAAATTAGACTTGTAACCTATAAATACATGATGTAAGACATAAAATAAGGGGGGATTACATAGCTTAGCCTAGATTAAACACTCCATTAGATTAGAACATAACCCTAGTTCTTATTAGTTTTGGAGATTGAAGCAACTTGGAGGCCATTGAAGATCAAGAGCAAGAGCAAGAGGGGAGCATCAGATTTGCTGACAACAGATTCTATTCTCTTCTCTTATCATACTTTTATCTTTTAATGTCTATTCAGTTGTGGATTCTTGGTTTCCATTCATTAATTATGAACTAACTCTTTTATTGAGATTTCAATTGAACTTTTTATGGCTATGAATTAGTTATTCATTATATTCCAATTATTTATGTTAAAGTGAGTTGTTTATCTTGTCTTGTGCTTATTGCTTAATTATTTGATCAGTAATTACTTTGTTACTCTAGAAGGAATTGGAAGAGGAATTCTAGGGTTAGAACTGGGCATGATATCATGTGACTTAGTTATTTGCAAAGTGAATAATTAGGTTTGTGAATTGAATGGAAATATCTATTCACCGCATGTAACACATAAGGAATTGGGATTAAAGGAGTTTAATTCACTTATTTTGCATAGGAATATAGCAAGATTAATCTGGATTAAATAGAAGACAATTGATCACTTAGAAAAGGACTTTTGGCATTTGAGAATTCCTGTTAACAATTCAATAGGCATAATAATTGGGATAATTAGATAATTGATTTATAATTCATAATTGGGGATATTGAAGTCTTAATCTTTATTTATTTGAATTCATTCGTTAAAATCTTAGTTTTAATTGATTAATTTAGTTTTCTTAATTAAAAAAATCACGATTTGAGATTGTTTAAATAAAATTAGTTTGGTTAAGAATTAGTACTTGGTGATTTTTATTAAATAATTCCTCGTGGGAACGATACTCTACTTTCACTTTATTACTTGTTGACCGTGTATACTTGCACGTATTCATTGATTGTGAAATCGATCAACAAGTTTTTGGCGCCGTTGCCGGGGAATTAATTTAATAATTATTTACCAATATTAATTTCAATCAAATTAGTCTTAATTTAAACATTTTTTTTATTTTAAGTCTCTTTCTATATTTTTCTCTTTTCAGGTACCATGGATGACTTTGTGTATCAATGGTCATACACGAACATGACTCAACCAAGGGGAGCGGAGATTGACGTCGAGAAACTTTCTGCATTGTCAGCACAGATTGAGACACTTTCGAGGATGTTTGAAGCTTTTGAAGCTCAGCGTCGTCAAAGTAAGGCGGTTACCTGTGATTATTGTGCTGAAAATCATATGAGTCATCAATGCGCCATCAGTTTCGAGCCGGTACAGTATAGTGGTGATTACCCCAATAATTATGTCTATCCCAAAAACTATCATCAGGATTGGGGGTATCACCCAGATTTTTCATGGAGTAACAATCAAGCTGCAGCTCAACCACCTAGACAACAACACACCTCCGGATTTCAAAATCCGACTCAACAACCAGAGAGGATATCAAGTTTGGAAGAAGCCTTAGAAAAATTCATTAGAGCTTCTGACAAAAAGAACGAGGAGCAAGACAAGAAAATGAATCAAGTAGAGCTGAATTTGCAAAGCCAAGGGGCGTTGATCAAGAATCTGGAAAATCAAGTGGAACAGATAGCACATGCGTTGAACAACCGTCCTCAATACACCTGGCCTTATGACATGGATTCCGAGACTGATGGTGAGCCCGAGCCAAATCTACAACTGGATGAGCCACGAGATGAAAAAGAGGAGACAAGTGGGGATAATGACAACAAGGTCGGTGAAGAACTAATTGTGAGACCCAATGATGATGAGCCAATGTTATTTATGCCTCAAGTGCCTTCTCATCCACAGTTCAAGAGTTCGGTTAGATTTGCAAAACCTTGTCCTATTGGTAGTCATGTCGTCGGCAATACTCTCTGTAACGTAAGAGCTAGTACAGTTGTGGAGTCATGGTGGGATGAAAAAGAGAAGATAGAGGAAGATTTCATTATGTTTATTAAGCTTCAATGCCCTAATATGATCATCGACATAATGGAGGAAACACCTAGTGGTTTGCCGTTCTTAATGGGGATCCTATCTACAAAGAGCATGCTAGGTGACTTAAATTCAAGGGTTTTTGCAAATGGGAACCTACCAAAAGCTATATTATTTCCGATGGATGGAGGGTTCCTCAACTTTCGAAGAGGAATTGGATAGCATTGACCAGACAAAGTCATGCTGAGACTATAAAAGAAGCACTTTTTGGGAGGCAACCCAAATTTAATTTTTATTTTTTATTTTTAGTTTTTATTAAGTTTTATATTAGTAGTTTTGAATTTGCATTTATTTAGGATTTAATAAAATTTCTTCTATCATGGTTTTACAGGTTATTCAAGTCAAATTCACGTGTGGTCCCCAATTTGTTCCATGTGCTTAGCCTATTCTCCAAACTTAGCGGACAAGGAGGAAGATTGCTATATTTTCAGGGAAGTCCTCTGCTTTAATTTTTTCTATTTCATTCATTGAGGACAATGTCTAGTTTAAGTTTGGGGGCATTTTAGTGTCGTATTGCATATAGTTAGTTATTTACATTGTAAGTTCGTTATGTTTTCAAGTTATTTACATTTAGTTTTTGCATTCAGTTTTTTTTGTAAAAAAAAAAAAAAAATTTAAAAATTGCAAAAATAGTAGTTAGTTTACTATGTTTGTTGCAGTTAGTTTATATTTGCATGATTCCAACTGTTAGATAGTAAAAGTCTATTTTGGCCAATGATGAGACTGGAATTAAGTAGATAAGTATAGTATTGAATATTCAGGCTTTGATGTGATTTCTTGTTATGAATTGAATCTTTTCCTGTTTGAAACTGGTATAATCAAGGTTAGCACGTTAATAACATCTATGTTGACTGATTAAATTTAAATTGATACATAATGGATTTCTTAAGGATAATACTAGTGTGAATGAATGAAAGACATGAATAGGCGGAGATGGCTAAATTTTGATAAAAACTTAAGTTTGAGGGGAAATTTTGGGATATATAAGCTTTAAAAAAAACATGTTGAGTCTTGTGGTGGGTTGAGGAGAAACACTCCCCATAAACACAAGCGTGAGATGGAGCGTAAAACGCACTCACCAACCATCTATCAAAAAAAAAAAAAAAATTTACAGTGGCTAGTTTTGTTTTGGGGCCTTTGTTACTTGAGTAAGTACGCCCGAAGGGGTATCTTAAAACCTAGCGCCCTAAGGTCTTATATGGTCTGGGAGTCATTGGTCGAAAGCTCGCTAAGGGGTGACACTGTTAGCCTAATGGAACGAGACATTGCACAGTCATGGTTAAAAAAAATAATAAAACGGGAAAAGAGCAAAAAGCCCCCGTAATGAAAAGTAAAGCATAAGTATCCCAGATTGGACTCTTGAACTTGGTGGATGTTTGACTTTAGTTGGATCTAGCTTGTTCGTGAATTTTATGAGTTTTCACTGTATGACGCCTTCGAAGATATCTATTATGTCTTAAATTTGATTTTATATCAGTTAACATTGTTGTGGAGCACACACGCACTATATCAGTGATAACAGTCTAAGATTTGATGATTGATTGGGAAATTACTGATTTGTTTTAATATGATGTATTATCATGTTTACTTGATTTCTCTAAGGCCGGTTGAATAGACTTGTTTCTGTCATTACTGTTGGATTCGTAGGCATATAGATTAGTTTCATTACATTGCATTACATAACATTTTTGTGTTTTTACTTGAGGACAAGCAAAGGTTTAAGTTTGGGGGTATTTGATGAGTGAGTTTTATACACATGAATTGGATACATTCGGGCTTAATTTATTGTTGTTCTTAAGTCTTTTAGGATGTTTTTATGTGTTTGTATCTATTCATGCATGTTTTATATTGTTTTGTAGGAATTGGGACAAAAGTTACATGGATCGACGTTCGGGGTGGCTAGATTCGCGTTTTCGGCTAGCCATTTACACAGCAGTCACTTCAGAGCAAATTTGACTATAGCTCCGGACATTATTTCGCAAAACCTCAAGAATGAAAGTTGTAGATCTACTTCTCCTCTTTCCAGAACATCTTGAATCATCTAAATCGGAGTTCGGACGAAGAAGTTATGGCCATTTTCCCAAAGGACGTCGGAGCAGAAAATGTTAGACTTTGGGCCAGCGCCGGGGCGCTCGTTTTCAGTTCATTCCCAGCGCCGGGGCGCTGGGGGGCAGACTCTCAGCGTCGTGAACAGTGCTGGGGCACTGGGGGAAGAGTTTGGTTGGGCCTGGACGCGTTTTGGGCGAATTTTGACACCTTTTCGACTCCAAATAGGATTGGGATTGTTCCTAAACTCAAAATTAGACTTGTAACCTATAAATACATGATGTAAGACATAAAATAAGGGGGGATTACATAGCTTAGCCTAGATTAAACACTCCATTAGATTAAAACATAACCCTAGTTCTTATTAGTTTTGGAGATTGAAGCAACTTGGAGGCCATTGAAGATCAAGAGCAAGAGCAAGAGGGGAGCATCAGATTTGCTGACAACAGATTCTATTCTCTTCTCTTATCATACTTTTATCTTTTAATGTCTATTCAGTTGTGGATTCTTGGTTTCCATTCATTAATTATGAACTAACTCTTTTATTGAGATTTCAATTGAACTTTTTATGGCTATGAATTAGTTATTCATTATATTCCAATTATTTATGTTAAAGTGAGTTGTTTATCTTGTCTTGTGCTTATTGCTTAATTATTAGATCAGTAATTACTTTGTTACTCTAGAAGGAATTGGAAGAGGAATTCTAGGGTTAGAACTGGGCATGATATCATGTGACTTAGTTATTTGCAAAGTGAATAATTAGGTTTGTGAATTGAATGGAAATATCTATTCACCGCATGTAACACATAAGGAATTGGGATTAAAGGAGTTTAATTCACTTATTTTGCATAGGAATATAGCAAGATTAATCTGGATTAAATAGAAGACAATTGATCACTTAGAAAAGGACTTTTGGCATTTGAGAATTCCTGTTAACAATTCAATAGGCATAATAATTGGGATAATTAGATAATTGATTTATAATTCATAATTTGGGATATTGAAGTCTTAATCTTTATTTATTTGAATTCATTCGTTAAAATCTTAGTTTTAATTGATTAATTTAGTTTTCTTAATTAAAAAAATCACGATTTGAGATTGTTTAAATAAAATTAGTTTGGTTAAGAATTAGTACTTGGTGATTTTTATTAAATAATTCCTCGTGGGAACGATACTCTACTTTCACTTTATTACTTGTTGACCGTGTATACTTGCACGTATTCATTGATTGTGAAATCGATCAACACTTATATTTATAGGAAAATATAGTTTTGATAATTTCAGGTTTTGGGGCTCAGAATATTACAGTATAATACCTTCATCTTTTCTTTCATTTTTAATTTAGTTTTGCTAGTATTATCAAACTTGCACCACCTCCCCTAATAGTATATCTTGTGAATCAATAGTACAATCATGTGACTCAATAGTTCTATACATGTGCAAAAAAATAATTATAGTATAGTATTTTCATCTATACCTTCATTTTTAATTTAGTCATGCAAGTATTATCAATCTTGCACCACCTCCCCTAATAGTACATACATGTGAATCAATAGTACACATATGTGAACACATAGTTATAAGCATATGAATTAATGACAATTAATTGCTTATTTATCCGATTAATTACCCGATTGGTCAATATAACTCCAGACATCAATTATTATCGAAATAAATGTCGATTTCCACTAACACTAATAATCCCAACACAATGGAACTATCAATTTCATTTTTAATCAACACGAACTTATTCATCATTAATATTATAACTCACAATATTTAACAACCAGGTCGTTTCCAGGAAATAGGGGGCTTTCCGATAAGGATTTTTCCTTATTGGTGCGCAATTAGGTGACTAAACCTCTCCTTGACAGAACTTCTAGACATCGTCAATATTGCAAATAATAATATGAATAACTTTATCGTCTCAATTATTGATTTAAGAATAATAAATATCATGCAGATGATACTGTGACAATAATTGAATCAATAATATGTGAGATAGTATGCAGCAATTACTGTAGCAATAATTGAGTATAACTGAGTGACTTCTCAACTAAGCATCAATAATCAATATCGTGTGATACTATGCAACCACGTTCATTATTGTACTTTTTCCATCGGGTATTTCAACAGTCTAACGGTAAAACTTTCGTTGTTATTATTATAAAAAGATTATTTATGTCGCTTTCTATATCCAACAGTTATTCCGTTGCTGGGTCCACCAATGATTGTGTCATCGTACGAATATTCCCAGACAAAAAGAATATTCCCCGACCAAACGAATATTTCCCGACACAACGAATATTTTATAACAACTTGCTTATTTTGCAAAATTTTCAAAATATCACCCTTAACTTTAAACTTTTATCAATTAAATATTTACCAAAATAGAAAAATTGAATACTTTTATTTCATAAAATTCGGAATCTCACACCTTAGGTAGGGAAACCTTAGGAAGTAACCTTTAAGGAGACAGAAAACATAGTGGTGTCAAACTCTTATCGAGTTTTAATGAATGGATTAAGGCATCCATTGAAGCTAAATAATAAAAGACATTATGTGTTATGTGTTATAACTTATGTGCTCGCGAGTATCGAAGAATGTCACGTAATAAATAAAACTTAAAAATATTTTGTTATCAGGATGTCAAATGTTGGAGGAGCCAGTCCAGCTAGGGAAGTGATACCTCAGATACTGTAACGATCCGAAATTTCAAATTGTAATTTAAATATTTATTGAGTTATATAAATATTATTCAAGGTGTTTATTGTTAAATAAATATTTTATTGATGTGATGGTTGATGAATCTAAATGTATTAGAGAATTGTTTAATTTAAATTAATTTATAATTTAGAGAGCTGTAAAATAACATGAGATGTTATACTGTTGCTTTGATTTAATAATTTAAATGATATATTAAATTATTAAATAAAGTTATAATGAAAATTATAATTTTGTGATATTTGCTAAAAGGCTATATTTAATTAGAATATAGTATGTGATTAATTTAATGGGTTAATGTTGGATATGAAAATCCAAATAAATAATATGTGATTATAATTATAAACTAAAGTGTTTTTGTAAATAAATTAAAAAGGGTTTAATTTAGTTTTTGCCAAACAAGGCTTAAGTATTTTAATTCTTTAAAATTTAAATGGTTTGCCAAACAAGCCTTATGACTTTTGAGATTTCTAATTTTTAAAAATAAATAATATAAATAAAATAAATAAAATAATAAATATAATATATTTATATTATATACGTTAGTAACTGATTTTGCATTTAGTATTGTTATTAAGGTTTATCAGTTTTGTATTATATCTTACGCATATCAGTTTGTTTTAGTTTACGCATTCTAGTTGCTGAGAAAAGAGAGAAGAACTTGAGAGAATTGGAGAGGAGTCAAGGAATTTTAACGTCAATTCCAGTGGGTTTAGCAAAAATTTCTGTTAAGCAACAAAAAGTATGTTCATAAATGTGATAATATATATGTATTTGTGTTGGACGGCAAGAATTTTCTCATGTTTTGTAATAAACAATTGTTGAATTATGGATTTATATAGTTGGTAATTGCAAATGTATATGTTTATAATGCTAGAGTTTATGTCAAATAAGGAAATCGCATGTTAATTTTTGGATAACAGTAAAAGAAAATGATGTCAGTGTTTACGTTTTTATATGTAGCTATGTAAGTATCAATTTTGATGCTCAAATTGCATGCTAAGATGGTAATTGATGTTTGTTTATGGTAGTTCATTGAGATACGAACATAACTTAATTTGAATGAGATGATTTGGTCATGTATCGAATTCACAGTGGTGATTTTTAGGATGAATGTCAATAAAATTGAGTTTTTCATGAAAATATAAAAATTGAGAAATTAAAATAGTTTTAGTAGTTGTTAAATTGTGTTAAGTGGTTGTATATATTAGCAATCATGTTTATGATAGTTGTATATTTATTTTACATGTTATTATCACTGTTTGATGGGTGAAATTCGTGTTAGTTGGCTTAAAAAAAGTGTCGAAGCTCTATTCTGCAAAACTGAGTTTTGTAAGTCTCGCGGCTGCGCAGCCCTTAGGCGCAGGCGCGCAGCAGTTGCACGAGCGCGTCGCATCCCAGTATAAAACTGGCGCAGCCGCGCCAGTGCCCATTTTCAGACACTGAAGTCTGCTTATTCTGCAGACTTTGGTTGTTCTTTGTAGCTTAGCCTAAGGTTATGGTAATGTGATAATCTTGTAACAACAAGGTTAAATAGAGTCTTATGATGTGGATTATTTATTCAAAATTGTAAAAATGGTTAGTAAATCGAGAACGCATTATGCGATAACTTGGTATACAAAGTGAATGTTATGCAAGTGTTGCGAAGTAAACACTTGGAATTTCTAAAATGTAGATGGTAAATAAAGACTTGTGCTAAAATGATAAGTTTAGATAGAAGTATAATGTTAAGGTATGTTAGCAAATCTAATAGATAATATGGTTTTAAACCAATGTGTAGGTGAACATGAGTTTAATATTATAGCTTACGCACGAGGTAAGTTTCTAAACTCTATCTTTTTACATTGAGAAAGTTTTCTAACTCTACACTTTCGTTGAGTTAGTTCTATTACTATATTGTGTAACTTTATTCTTTTGATTGAGCAAGCTTATTTTCTTAACTGTTATTGAATAAGTCAATTGTTCCTAAAATTCATTCGAGCAAACTTTAACTCTATTGTTATTTGAAATTCTCATTTGGTTGATTCATTCTAACTTGTTTATAGTTAAGAAAGTTTCTTAAGTTCTATTATTGTATAATGAATGTAACTTTCGAACTCTCGTCTCTATTATTGAACTATTTTTTTAATCCTTGCATGAATTAATACCTTGTTGGGCAAGTTTTAGTTTCTAGCTTGCTATCAGTTAATGTACGATCAGTAAATTTATTTCTAATGTTATAAGACTTTAACCTTAGCTTATTTATTGTTCAAGCAAAGGTTTACCATTTTATTCATTTTGTTGAATACTTATGCTTTATAGTTATTTTAAGCATGAGTTTAATATATATAATCAGTTCATTTATGATTCTCAATTGTTCTATGTTATATTGTTATTAAACATCTGTTGTGATTATCAAACACTAATGATTTAACTAGTCCTCTAGTTGATGTTCGTTAAACTTCAAATTACTCTTGAAAGCTTATCCAAACCAAACTTTCTTTGGTGCGGAATTGTACTCTAAATACTGAGATGAACAACCCTACTATTATTAGGGGATAATTTACGCTTAGCGTTAAAATGTTTGTGCACAATACATTATACGAATGGCTGATCCCCCTAAGTACGAGGAGTCCTTATAGTCTTATGACTGTTAACGTTGGAGTTGAAAGATTACTCGCAACTGTGGACATAGTTCATGGTCTTATGACCCTCAGTTATGTATATTCCATATTTTGGATTCCAGTTCCTGATTATCATTGTTAGAGTACTATTTAGTTTTGATGAGCCTATTCGTTGGCAGTTATTATTGTTATTCTGATATTGATTCATTATTATATCTAGTGAGCAATTGTTTTGCTCACTCTTACATATTTATAAACTCATTCCAGCTACAGTTGAGAAGGTAGATGAGCCTTCAACTAGCAAAGAAAAGAGAAAAATGTACAAGTGATGCTGATTTATATTTTTGATTACTGTTATGTTCATAGACATTTAATAATGATGTAATGTAATAATTTAATTCCGTACTTGAATGATGTTTTAAGGTTAGATAACCTGGGATGCTTTTGAAATTAATGATGTAACCCTATTTAAAGGGAGAGTTATGGTTTAAATATTATTTTATTTGGGTAGATAGTATGAATGTTTGGATAGTGAGCACCAAATCTTGTGGGAATAAAGTACCTAGATTTGGGGTTGTCACATATACCTAGAGCCGAGGAACCCCGTGATGTCCACGTTGTTCGGGAACAATTGATTCAGAGGGAGCCTTCTCAGTTAATTGTTGAGGAAGAACAGGAGGATGATCCGATGTCTGACCCCGAGGAAGAGAACTCTGAGGAGATAGAGGAAGAGGATCCTGTGGAGTTTCCACCAAACTCCATATCAGCTGAGATGCATGATGCAATGTATGATAGAAACATGGAATTACAGGATCAGGTTGAGGAGCTGAAGGAGTTGGCTGAGATGCGTCAAGCTACTATCGAGCAGAAAGATGAGAAGATTCAGGAACATGACTCATGACTTGGAAACACAGAGTGGGACCTAGTTCATATAAAGGGTCAACATGAAGATCTGTTGGTGGAGAACGAGAAGATGAAGACTGATGTGGAGAAGTTAAAAGATGACTTGAAAGAGGAGTTAGCTAAGCGTGCGAGGGCAGAGGATGCTTGGATGAAGGCGACTCAGCGTGTAGACCGTGCTGAAGCCAATGTCCAAATGAAGAAGGTTAAGATGAATGAAATGGATTATGCCTTTCATTCTGTGATTGATAGGGCCCAGGATTGAGTCTTTTATTACCCACCTCAGTTTGAAGACTCGTCGTGGTTCGTGATGGATCATAGGACGGCGAATCATATTATGGAAGAAGAGCGTATAGAATCCTCTTGACATCTTAATATGCCTAGATAGAAAGAATAAGAATAATAATGACATGTGACTAAGTATATGAATGAATAAATTATGAATCTCCTATTATGAGATAAATAAAGGGATGATATGAGAATGTAATCCTGAGACTTGTCTAGTTCAAGAAAGTAGATGTTAACAGCAGATATGTTATCCTCACCTAAATTTTTAGTTATACCTACATTTTCTGGTTACCCTTTTGGTCTCTCTCCACCAAATCTCCATTGTCTCCCCTCCTCCCCTGGCCTCTTCCTCCCCTGGCTCCTGCTCCTCTCTCTTCCTCCCTTCATTATGGTAGACCACTCTCACCTATCTGCTGGGAACTCTTCTAGTTCAGTTTCTAAGGACCTCTTTACGGAGATGGGGGTGTCAAACCCAAACTGTCCTCCCTGTCCACCTCATCGATCCCTTCTAGGGATATTCTAGTCCGAAGTATTAGCATGGGCGAATCTAAAATCAACCCTATCCCCATGGTCTCGACAGTAGCTCGGAGGACTCAGTTGTGAGGACTCAACTTGACTCTTCGTAGGAGGTCAATATTGGACCAGCTCTTGGCGTGCACGCAAAAGAAATTTTTGTAGCTGCTCAACATTTCTCCTAGAAGGACAGGGATGAAGCCTTGTTCGAGAGGAGGAAAAATAGTCACCTTATGGACTTCCTCTCGGCTCATGGTATATCCTCCTCGGATGTATAGGCTTATCTTTCTGAAGGCAAGATTCAAAATCTTGGACATGCTCGCCAAGTAATTGATAATTCTCCACCCTTAATTCCTACACATGGATCCTCTACAGATCCTTTCACTTCCTTGAGGAACCCAATACAAGATTTGGCTGGGAAAGCCCCTATTTCTTCCCCCCTTAATCTGGCTCTGCAGTGAACTTCTCTGTCTTAGGGAAAGGGTCTGATGCCATTACTTCGAACCAACGTCCTATATGCCCTGCAGAGGAAGGCGAAATCTCTCCAACAGTCTTGGTTGATGTCCCTAAAAGTTGGAGTGATGTAGTTACAAAGAACTTGGGAAAAACTAGCAGATCCCTCTCTTTCCATCCCCCTGTTATGGTGAATAGGGACATTCTGGTAAAGCCTCCTGATGACATGCTAGCGAGGGGAAACCTTATCTGGTCAACCAGCTTGGTTGGCTATTTCCTACACTCTATCCTCCCTTTTAAGGTTGTTGAACCTATTGCTAAACAGTTATGGGGGAACCCGGGTCTTACCAAAGTTTTTCTGTACAACAAGGGTTACTATATATTCAAGTTTAACTCCTCCAATGATCGTGACAATATCCTTGTATCTGGTCCATGGCATTTTGCCTCCAAAGTGATTGTTCTACAGAAATAGCAAGAAGGTGTGGAGTTCACTAAGTCTGACTGTGACAAAATCCCAATCTGGGTTAAGCTCAGTCAAATCCCTCTCTCTTATTGGTCTGATGAAGGGATCAACTATATAGCTAGTGCCCTTGGTAAGCCTCTCTTCACTGATGAGATGACAACTAATAATGACTTCTTAAATTTTACACGTGTGTGCATTGAAGTAACTGCCACATCCTCATTCCCTTCCTCCATCAAAGTTGTTGTTATGCACTCTGAGAAATCAGAAAAGACCTATGTTCCGGTTGATGTTGAGTATCAAAGTAGACCACCTGCCTGCCCTTTCTGCAAAGTCTTTGGTCACTCCCAAGTCAAATGCCCAAAAGCAAACTTCAAATGGGTACCTAAAAGTCCACCGGCACCCCCTACTGGAGTCATAGATACTGTTGTGGTTTGCCATACAAAGTTGATTGTCTCTTCTGAAGGTCTAAGGTTGCCCTCCCCTTCACCAAAGTTTACATCTATCTCTAAGGGAAATGATAACCCCCCCCTCTAATGAGTGGATGACAGTGGCTAGAGGGGCCAAATTTAGTTTGAATAACACCACCCCAAATGCTTCCATGATAGTGTACAATACTTTTTATCCAATTGACCAACCTGATCTCATTCTTGGGTCTGACTCGGAATCCCCCGCTACCATAAATCCTCTAGTTATTAGACTAAAGGTTGTTGATGAAAAGGAAGGCAAAGACTTGAAAAACAAATAGATTGGTGGTATGGAGAACCCCAAACTTGCAAAAAATAGGAAAGGCAAGGGTAAAACAGGTAGCACCCCCCACCATTAGTTTAATTTATGCTGGCAGCATACAACATTCGTGGTCTCAATAAACAGCCTAAACAGGCCTATATAAAGCAAATTATTGCTGATTATAATGTATCCATTATTAGATTGATTGAAACGAGAGTCAAGCTTACTAACGCCAAGAAAATTTCCCAGAAGCTGTGTCCCAACTGGGAATGGGCTTTCAACTATGATTTTCATGACAATGGTAGAATTTGTGTGAGTTGGAATCCTAATCTATGTAATTTAGATGTTTTGTTTGCCTCCTCCCAAGTCATACATTGTAAGGTGCAATCTTTAGATTTTATTAGTACTTCTTTCTTTGTCTTCTTTGTTTATGGGCTAAACTCTTATATTGAAAGAAGAGACTTATGGAACGAGCTGGAAGTTGGTGCTTAATGGGTGATTTCAATATTATCAAAGATCTTTCTGAGACTAACCAACCAAATGATATCTGGGACATTGGAAAAAATAATTTCAAAGAATGCATTTCCTCTATTGGCATTGATGATCTTAGAGGCATTGGCCCTTTATTTACTAAGTGGAACAACCAATTATCTCGGCCTGTACATAAAAAGCTTGACCGAGCAATGGGTAATTCAACTTGGTTCTCCAACTTTGATCTCTCTCTTGCTACCTTTGCCCATCGCGGCCTTTCTGATCACTCACTTATTTTTCTTAATACTGGCATTAAGTTCTCCAAACCCCATAGGCATTTTCAATTATTTAATCACATGGCTCTCCTTGAGGGTTTTATGGACGCTGTGGGTTTTGCATGGAACACCCCCCTACATGGGAACCCCTTTTATGTTTTCTCTGAAAAGTTGAAAGGTACCAAACATGCTTTATTCTCTCTTAACCTCACTACTGGCAATCTCACCTTTTTGGTAAAGTTGGCCAGAGACGAACTGCATTTGGTACAATCTCTCCTACATGACCACCCTTTGGACCCGACTAACCTATCCTTGGAGAAATACTACACCCAAAGGCTTTAACAGGCTATTGATAGGGAGGAAGTCCTACTGCAATAGAAATCGAGAACAAACTGGTTAGCTTTAGGCAACCGAAACAACACCTATTTTGCTAATATGGTGAAGAGTAGATGGAACTCCAATAAAATATTTTCTATCCTTAATGATGATGGATTTATGGTGCATGGCAAGGACAATGTTGAGGCTGTCGCTGTTGACTATTTCAAAACATTATTTAATGCTTCGGATACTCCTTATGCTTGGTTTGACACTTTTGGTATATCCCCCACGAATCTGGTGAGCCCTTCCCAAGCTTTACAGCTCATTGCTTCTATTTCTAACTTGGAGATCTTTAAGGTTCTAAACTCTGTGAAACATAACAAGAGTCTTGGACCGGATGGTTTTAATGTCAATTTTTTCCTTAGCTGCTGGGATATTGTTGGACCTGATTTCTTAAAAGCTGTCCATTTCTTCTTCTCGGCTAGTAGGTTCACAGAAGGGATTAACTCCACAGCTCTAGGCTTGATCCCCAAATGCCTCAATCCTTCATCAATGGCAGACTTTCGGCCTATTTACTACTGCAACACCATTTACAAATGTATTGCAAAGATCATCTCTAACAGACTCAAGGAAGTGCTGCCCCATATTATTGACACAACACAATCAGCCTTTGTAAAAGGTAGGAGTATTAGTGACAATATTCTAATTGCTCAAGAACTTTTCCAAGGGTACTCCAGGATGACAGGACCTTCTAGATGTGCACTCAAGATCGATCTTAGGAAAGCTTTTGATACGGTTCGCTGGGATTTTCTATTTGATACCCTCAAAGTATTTCAGTTCCCAACAATCTTCATAGGGTGGATCAAAGCTTGCACTACCTCGGCCATGTTCTCTATTAAATTGAATGGCACTCTTGCAGGATTCTTTAGTAGCTCTCGTGGGCTTCGCTAAGGAGACCCTCTGTCCCCTTTCTTGTTTATCATAGTTATGGAGATTCTTTCCCTTCAACTTAATAAAGCTACCTCAGCCACTGATTTCACTTATCATTGGAAGACCAAGGCTTGAAAACTTACTCACCTCCTTTTTGCTGATGATATCATTATTTTTAGCCATGCAAGCCTACCCTCCATTGCTATTGTCAATTCTTGCATCCTATCTTTCTCTTTGGTTTCTGGTCTTATCTTAAATTCCCACAAGAATCACTGTTACCTAGCCAACACTGATGCCTCCTCTACACGCAACATTCTCTCCTTTCTTGGGTTTCAACTAGGATCTTTACTTGCTAAATTCCTAGGAGTACCCTTATTATCCAAAAAGCTCTCTTACACGGACTACGTACCTCTTATTCAACGGATTACCAACTGTGCCACTTCTTGGACATCTAAGGTCCTTGCCTTCTCTAGGAGGTAACAATTGATCCATTCCATTCTCTTCTCCTTACAAGTCTACTGGTGCACTCATTTCATGCTCCCGAAAGCAGTCTTAAGAGAAATTCAAGCATTACTTGGCAGATTCTTGTGGAAGGGCCCAACTTTGTGTAAGTATAGTGCAAAGGTAGCCTAGGCTAATATCACATTACTAAAAGATGAGGGAGGGTTGAGACTTAAAAATCTGTTAGATTGGAATAAAGTTCTGCTATTGCAACATTTCCTCCACCTCATCAGCTATCAATCCCACTCTCTTTGGGCAAACTGGATGAAAGCCACTTCCTTAAAATCTAAGACCATTTTGTAAGTTACACTATTTCCCAATTTCTCTTGGATATGGATGCAATTCTTTAAATTATGCCCCCTCGCTCTTCAACATCTAAAGTACATTGTGGGGGATGGATAACATATAAGATTATGGTATGATCCTTGGATGAATGGGGGCAGGTATTAACCATTCTCATACTCTCCTTTCCAATTATGTACTTCCACCACTTACCATGGTTAATTTTCTCCTCTCCGGCAACTCCAGGGCCTTCTCAGTCAGCAACCACCATGAAGTCATTCTCCTTCGGCAGCAAATCCGCCACCTTCCCCTCCCATCTCCTAGGTCTGACCAAGTTTTTTGGGGCACTTGTGATATTAAGACTGTTAAGGTTAAACAGATTTGGGAATTAATCTGAGCAAGATCTCCCAAGGTTCCTTGGAGCTCTATCCTTTGGAATAAGTTTCATGTTCCTCGCTATTCCTTCATCCTCTAGCTTGGGCTCCTTCAAAAACTCTCCACAAATGACCAGACCAAATAGTACACTAGCAGAACATGGAACTGTCCTCTGTGTAATCAACAGTTAGAATCCTTTAACCATTTGTTTTTTGAATGTGCTTACTCTTCAATCATTCTCCAATGTGCCGTGACTTTAGGAAATTGGACCACTTTTCCATTCTCTTGGGATGCTATTATTGCTTACCTGATTTCATACCAAGGCTCGCAACTATCCCAGAATATCCTATGCTTAACAGTGGCCACTTGATTCTACAAAGTCTGGGAGGCTCGGAACAACAAGATCCATAATGGCTCCATTATTCCTCCTAGGACCCTAGCCAAAGATGTTATCCATCTCATTAAGTCTAGACTTTCTAAATGTACCTCTTTTATCAAGGCCACAAATTGTTATCATTTCTGTAATTGGTTGTTAGTTTAGCTGTTTTAGTTAGTGGGTGGTAAGATGGGCGAGCTGGTGAGGTGGGCGAGCTGGTGTGGTGGTAAGGTTGGCGTGCTGGTGAGGTGGGCGAGTAGGTGGGGCATAAGGTGAGGCCATGTTTTGGTTTCGGGCGAGCCGGTGCTGTTGGCAAGCATGACGCTGGGCGAGGCCATGTTTTGGCTTCGGTCGAGGTGGTCAAGTAGGCGAGCATATGGGCTCGAGTGGGTAAGGTAGGCAAGTATGCGGTGGGACCTTGTTTTGGCTTCGGGCAAGATGGTGTTGTTTGGCGAAGGCTTCAGGCGAGATGGCTTCGGGCTTGGGCGAACTGCTGCTGCTTTTTGAATGCGGTATGGGCGAACTCGATTGACTGATTCGGGTGCTAGCAACAGCTCTTTCTAGTGCTGGCAACATTTATTTTGGCTGCTCTCGGCACTTTCGTTTCTCGGTCTCAGCTGCTCTTCAGCACTTAAGCTCTTGTGTTAGCTGCTTTTCACCACAGATTTAGCGAGCTGAGTTTGGAGTAGCTGCTACTTGTCACATGCCAGCAAATGCTCTCTTTTGGCTCCTCTGGCTCTCGTTTTTATTTTATATGCACGTTTTATCCTATAAATTTGTTCTTCCAATTGTTTTGGTTGTTGGTCTTTTGTTCCTCTTTTGGGGGTTTTCTCATGAGATATTTTCTATAGTTTCTGGGGTATGACCCTTTGCGGTTGTTCTTTCTCCCTTTCTTTTCTATATACAAACAAACTTAGCAAAAAAAAATAGCAGATATGCTATCTTTATTATGTTTTAAAATGTTATGGATGAATACATATCAAAGTTTATTTGGAATGTTATGTGTTATGGCTTTAATCTTAGCTGTGAGACCCCGAATTTTATGAAATGAAATTATTCAATTTTCTTATAATTATTCTATTTAGTAAATGATTAAATTGATAAAAGATTAAAGTTAAGGGTGATGTGTGAAAAATTTTCAAAGTAAGAAAGTTGTCATAAAATACTCGGTGGTAAAATTATAGTAATACGCGTGGTTTCATAGTAGCACACTGTATTGATTATTGATGCTTACGTGAGAAGTCACCAAGTTATACTCAATTATTGCTACAGTAATTGTTGCATCATATCTCTCATATTATTGATTCAACTGTTGTCACATTATCATCTGCATAATATGTTATATTATTAAATCAATAATTGAGACGACAAAGTTATTCATATTATTATTTGCAATATTGACAATGTCTAGAAGTTCTGTCAAAGAGAGGTTTGGTCACCTATTTACGTGGCAATAAGGAGAAATCCTTATCGGAAAGCCCCCTCTTTCCTGGGAACGACCTGGTTGTTAAATATTATGAATTATAATATTAATGATGAATAAGTTCGTGTTGATTAAAGATGAAATTGGTACTTCCATTGTGTTGGGATTATTAGTATTAGTGGAAATCGACATCTATTCCAATAATAATTGATGTCTGAAGGTTATATTGATAAATCGGGTAATTAATCAGATAAATGAGCAATTAATTGCTATTAATTCACATGCTTATAACTATGTGTTCACATGTGTGTATTATTGATTCACATGTATATACTATTAGGGGATGTGGTGCAAAATTGCTAATACTTGCATGACTAAATTAAAAATGGAGGTATAGATGAAGTTACTATACTGTAATTATTTCTTCACATGTATAGAACTATTGAGTCACATGATTATACAATTGATTCACATGATGTACTATTAGGGGAGGTGGTGCAAGTTTGATAATACTTGCAGGACTAAATTAAAAATAAAGGAAAAGATGAAGCTATTATACTGTAATATTTCGAGCCTCAAAACGTAAAATTATCAAAACTATATATTCCTATAGATAGAAGCTCATTCTTCCTTCATTCTCACCAATTCACTAAGACTCACAAGAGCAATTATAGATAGAGAAGCTATAAAGAGAGAAACTATAGAGAAATAGAAGAAGAGTAGTCTGCTACTTCACTACTCCAGTATCCAATATTCTTCTGAGGTAAGGGGTATTATTTATTTTATATTCTGGAGAGATATTATTTTTCGTATTCGTATGAATATTATTTTTGTTCAATATTTGTAAGGAAAATCATCTTCGTTCAATATTCGTAGGAATATTATTTTCGTTCAACAGTCGTAAGGGGTATTATTTATTTCATATTCTGAAGAGATATTATTTTTCGTATTCATATGAATATTATTATCATTCAATATTCATTATATTCGTTTAATATTCGTAAGGAATATTGTTTTCGTCCAATATTCGTAAGGAATATTATTTTCGTTCAACTGTTGTAAGTAAGGGGTTTCTGCCAGGGGCACTTTCATAATTTTTTTGACCCTCAAAAATTCTGGAAAATTTTGAAATGATAATTTGATGAGTTTTCTTGATTGTGTCCAAAAATGACGATTTTTGGATGTATAGATTAGGAGTTATGAATTTTATGGGAAACAATTATTTTAAAAGTAAACCCTTATAACTCCTTGTGGTTAACTCCAAAATTGGTAAATTTTTTATTGGGAGTACATATATATAACAGCAGTATACCTTATAAATTTTGGAATTTTTAGACAAAAGTAAATTTTATGATAAATGTCTAAATATTCGGCAGTTTTGGCCATATGAAAAATAGTAAATGAATTTTAAAAATTCTGAGAAAAATATATGTTCAATATGGGACTATATTCTGCTAAATCCCAGAAAAGAAAATGTTTTTGTACTGCTTTGGTATTTTTCATGAAAATGGACTAGTTATGAGTAAATGAATTAAATATGTTATGTGAAGTAAAAAAAATTGGAAAATATGATTTTATGGCTTGGGAATCCTATATAAGGTATATGCAAATTTTTTATGAGGGTTTTGGTTATTGGTGATGAAATCTTATGAGTTTGGCATTTTTGGATGATTAAATGCATTAATTAGTAAAGTGTAAACAATTAAAAATAATTGTTTATAAGTTTAAGAAATGATTAAAATATTGTTATAATATTAATGATATTAGATTATGATATTATTAAGTGATTGATAGCATTTGGATATTATTACCGAAATACTATCTATGAGTTACTATTTACGGGTTACTATTCACTCTAGTATTATTCACTCGGGTATTCGGGCAACTTTTCGTACCAGGATGCTATTCACGAATTACTAATCACCTAGTTACTATTCATTCTAGTATTATTCATTCGAGTATTCGGGGCACTTTTCATGCTGGGGTACTATTCACGAGGCACTATTCCCAAAGTACTATTCACGAGGTACTATTCACCTGAAAAATATATTTCTTTTCTGTCCAAATTATTTTTGGTACATGAATATTATTCTTGAATTTTACTCCACCAAGCAGTATCATGTTGACAATTTGGATATTTTTAAACTATGGATAAATTTAAAGTCTTTAATATTTATCCTTGTTTTCGTTTGATTAATGCTTATATCATTGTCATCATCCTCATGCTTATATTATGATGAAAGTCATCTTTGGTTTACGTACATAGATGGACTGCTGATTATTGGTTTTATGGTTGTATATCCTTGTCTTACGTGCAAAGATGGACTGTTGATTATTGATTTTACAATTCTATATCTTTGGTTTACGTGCAAAGACGAACTGTTGATTGAAAGCTTTGGCACGTAGTGCAAAGATGGACAGGTGTATAACATGATCATGACCACTGGTGATAATAACGAATATTCTTGGCCCGTAGTGCACTGACAGACAATTGGTTGGTATGATCATTACCATTGGTTTTATAGTTAAATATCTTTGGCCCGTAGTGCAAAGGTAGACAACGTATTGGTATGATCATTGTTATTACATTTGAATTTCTTTAGCCTTTGGGGTAAGGATATTGAATAAACGTTCTATTAAGCCTTTGTGGCAAGGAGAAACTATTGATTTACATGATTATAAATATGAATTATGGATTTAACTATAATCTTTGGTGGTTCAGGTGAAGACAAGTGATGAGAGTTCTTTTTGTCTTGGATATAACAAAGAACTGTTGATGAGTATTACTGGAATGAAATATTAATGATGGACTTTTAATCTAGAAGAGATAGTAGACATTATGTTCTACTTGACTCTTCTAATGGATTGCTTATTTCGCTGCCATTAAACTTGATGTTTATTGTATTCTATCCGTTTAACACTGTTGAAGGCTAAGGATAATTTATTCTGCATTATCTTAGTCATAATATTTCTTACTAAGCTAGTTGAGCTCACCCTTTTGCTTTCATTGTTCTCTTCAGGAAGTGAGAACGTAGCTGGGACTAGTCGGGGAATGGAGTGATGGTCCAGGATAAGTGGCTTTAGTAGTCCTCACTATTCTATGAAATAGTGTGATAGTAATTGTAATGAGGACTCCATTGAGAGTGGATATTGTCTACAAGGCAATATTCTTATTAAAACTCTCAGCTATGTTTTGTCATATTTTTTACGCGATAATTGTATAATTAAGTTTGTATTTGATTTCTGTACCATGTATTTTGCGACTCAAGATGGGTGATGTATACCTGTTTTGGGGGTGTCACATTACCATGTTTAAGTTAAACTTTAAATAGTCAAGAAGTTGAGTAATGAACTAATAAGCGTATATTTTAATAGAAGATGCCTCCTAGAAGAAGATAACCACGTCAACAACCACCTCCTGAGGGGTCTACTAACAATAATAACGAGGCCAACGCTAACCCAGTTCAGCAGTTGGTAACTTTGTTAATGGGAGCACTTGCAAATCAACCGCAAGCTCAAGTCACGACCTTCAAGGAATTCAAAGTGGTTGGACCGCCATAGTTTCAAGGGTCTATGAATCCAGTTTAAGCCCAAACCTGGATCATGGAAATGGAGAAGGTGTTCGACGTTGCCAGAGTCAATGAGGATCAAAAGAATGCGTTCGCAATGTTCATGCTGAAGTCTGAAGTTAGCTACTGGTGACAAGCAAATAAGGTTCGTGGGGGACGACGTGGAATAATAGCATGGGATAGATTTGAAGAGATGTTTTTCGAGATGTACTTTCCAGTGAGTTCTCGGAATCAGTTGGAGGTGCAATTTTTGGAGCTGAAACAAGGAACCATGATTGTAATAGAATATGCTGCGAAGTTTAACGAGTTGGCAAGGTTTGCCACTTATCAAGTTAATACCGATGATCGTAAAGAAAGAAGGTTTGAACAAAGGTTTAAGCCCTGTCTTTATAAAAAGGTTTCAATGTTCCAGTTAAATACATTTGCGACTGTACTGGAAAAGGCAATTATCACGGAAGGTGGAAGCGATGCCTTAACCAAGTACAACCAAGAATGAGAATGAGAATAAGGCTGGTGGAAGTAATAATGGAGGTAATAGTCAGAAGAGGAAGTGGAGTGAGAATTCGAATACGGGAGGACAACAAGGAAGTCAGCAAAAGAAGAAGTTTGAAGCTTATGCTACTTGCAGGAAGAACTATACTGGGGTATGTTTAAAGGGTAAGAGGGTGTGTTTCAACTGTGGCCAAGAGGGACACATTGTACCGAACTGTTTTAGTCCAAATAAAGGAGCATGTTTCACCTATGGTTCAAAGGATCACATGGCTCATGATTGCCCTAAAAAGATAGCAGGAAGTGCAAGTGGAGGAAAGGGAAACAACGGTGGTGGTATATTAACTATCAGTGGACCAGCACAAATCAAGTTGACCTACTGCGAGGACTTTCAATATGACCGCGCAGGATGATGTGCAATCTAAGAATGTGGTGTCAGGTATCATTCTGATTAATGGTATTAATGCTTATATGCTATTTTATTCGGGAGCTACTTGTTCATTTATATCCGATGAATTTACTCAGAACTTTGATTTGCCTCAGGAAGAATTAGAATTTCCTTTAAGCATAGAGATTGCGAATAGGGAAGTGATTCTTGTTAGATTCATATATAAGAAATGTAGAGTGGTTATAAAGGGTCACGAGATGATGGTAGATTTGATACCAATTAAACTTGGGGAATTTGATGTCATACTGGGAATGGATTGGTTATCCAATTATGGGGCAGTAATTGATTGCAAAGGGAAATGTGTTAACCTTATGACTCCGTCAAAGGTAGTGTATTATGGCAGTAAGTCACCTCGACGAGCAAGTTGTCTGACGGTGATGCAAGCCAAGAAGCTATTGAAACAAGGATGTGTAGGATACTTAGCCTACAAAGTTAATACACAGAAGAAGAGTGTGAAGCTAGAAGAGATACCGGTCATAAGAGATTTTGCAGACGTATTTCCAGAAGATTTGTTGGGACTTTCGCCAGATCGAGAAATCGAGTTCGTGATTGACTTACTACCAGGAACAACACCAATATCTAAAGCTCCATATATAATGGTCCCGGTAGAGATGAAAGAGTTGATGGTGCAGTTGCAAGAATTTCTTGACAAGAAGTATATTCAGTCGAATGTATCATCGTGGGGAGAACCGGTGAAGTTTTTTAAAAAGAAAGATGGATCGATGCGGCTGTGCACTGATTACCGAGAATTGAATAAGGCCAAGATTAAAAATAAGTATCCGTTACCAAGAATTGATGACTTGTTCGATCAATTGAGGGAGCGAGATATTTCTCAAAGATAGACTTGAGGAGTGGTTATCATCAGTTGAAGGTGAGGCTGAGGTTGTACCAAAAATAGCATTCAGAACTCGGAATGGTCATTACGAGTTTCTGGTTATGTCTTTTGGTTTAACCAATGCACCTGCAGCGGTCATGGATTTGATGAACAGTGTGTTTAAACCATTCTTAGACAAATTTATTGAATTCTGGATAAATTAAATTATTAAAGTCTTTAAATTTTATCCTTTGTTTCTTTTAATTAAATTCTTATATCATTGTCATCATCCTCATGCTTATATTGTGATGAAAGTCATTTTTGGCTTACGTGAATAGATGGACTGTTGATTTATATGATTATGACCAGGGATCATTTGGTATAATCATGACCCGTAATGTTACAAATGATGTGGTAAAAGTCCTCATTGGGCCGTAGTGCATTGATGGACAGTTGTTGGTATGATTATGACCAGGGATTATTCGGTATAATCATTACCATTGATGATTACATGAATATCCTTGGCTCGTAGTGCAGGGATGATTCGATGATGTGGTTTATTTATTAAGCCGAGTCTCAGAGATAAAGTTGATGAAAAACTTTTTAAATCATAGAAGATAGTAGATATCATGCTCTACTTTACTCTTCTAATAGATTGTTTGTTCTGCTGCAGTTGTTTATCTAAAACTTGTTGTCTATTATATTCTATCAGTTGTTATACTGTTGAAGGCTAAGGATAATTTATTTTGCATTATCTTTGTCATAATATTTCTTATTGGGCTAGTTGAGCTCACCCTTTTTTTCATTGTTCTCTTCAGGAAATGAGAATATAGCTGGGATGAGTTGAGGAATGGAGTGATGGTCCAGGATAAGTGGCTTTAGTAGTCCTCACTATTATATGAAATAGTGTGATAATAATTATAATGTGGACTCCATTTAGTATGGATATTGTCTAGAAGACAATATTCATGTTAAAACTCTCAGCTTATGTTTTGCCGTATTTTACACGATAGTTGTATAATTAAGTTTTTATTTGTATTTTGTACTATGTATTTGGCGACTCAAGATGAGTGATGTATACCTGTTTTGGGGGCGTCACAAGAAACTTATTCACTTGAACGTCTTGCTCGTATATACATAAATGAGATTGTAAGACTGTACGGTATCCCAGTATCCATAGTTTCTGATCGAGACCCAAGATTCACTTCACAATTTTGGGTTGGTTTGCAAAAAGCTATGGGCGCGAATTTACGATTCAATTTGGCCTATCATCCTCAAATGGATGGGCAGTTAGAGAGGACTATTCAAACTCCTGATGATCTATTAAGACTCTATGTCCTAAACTTCAAAGGAAGTTGGGACAAGTTCTTGCCATTAGTCGAATTCTCCTACAGCAATAGTTATCAAGCAAGTATTGGCATGGCTCCATTCGAGGCGTTGTATGGACGCAAGTGTCGTTCTCCAGTATATTGGGACGAGGTGGGTGAAGCAACGTTGTTAAGACCAAAATTGGTATGCATGACTGCGAAAATGATTTAAATGATCCGACAACGCATAAAGACCTCACAAGATCGACAAAAGAATTATGCTGATCTTCATCGAAAGGACGTGGAATTCAATGTTGGAGATCATGTGTTGTTACGTGTTGATCCGTGGAAAGGAGTTACAAGATTTGGAAAGTGAGGAAAGCTCAATCCTCGATTCATTGGCCCGTTTAAAATCCTCGATCGACTAGGAACTGTGGCCTATAGTGTGACTATGATGCCCCCAAAATAGGTATACATCACCCATTCTGAGTCGCCAAATACATGGTACAGAAACAAATACAACTTCATTAATACAATTGTCGTGCAAAATACGACAACATATATACTATCAGTTTAAATGCAAATATTGTCTAATAGACAATATTCAAACTCAAAAGAAGTCCTCATTACAATTATTGATACACTATTTTACAAAAATAGTGAGGACTGCTAAAACAACTTTCTAGAACCATCACTCCATACCCTGGCTAAATCCTGCTAGATTCTCACCTCCTGAGAAGAAAAATGGAACAAAAAGGAAAAGGGTGAGCTCAACTAGCCCAATAAAGAATATTATGACTAAGATAAAGAATAACAATTTATCGTTAGCCTTCAACAAATCAGATAAAATATAATGGACAACCAGTTTTAGATCAATATTCGCAGCAAAAATAACAATTCATTAGAAGAGTTAAGTAGAGAATGAAATCTACTATCATCTATGAATTTAAAAGTTTATCATCAATATTTTATCCCTGTAACATCAATCAATATACATCTTGCATGAAATATTCATCTTTGCACTACGGGCGAAAGATATTCATTTGTATCACCGGTTGGTCATGTTCATCTCAACACCTGTTCATCTTTGCACTACGGGCCAAAGATATTCATTAGATAATCATTCATCTTTGCACTATAGGCCAAAGATATTCATCAAGTATCACCATTAAAGACAGAGGATGATGAAAAACATTTTAGAGAACGAATCCAGTGAGATAAAAGGACAAAGATTAGAGATTCGTACTTTAGATAATTCAAGTTTAAAAATACTCCATAATAAATCATAATGGAGTAAAATTTAAGAATGAAGATCAAAACATGGATATAATCAAAGATAGTAACCATAATAGACATCTGGGACAAAGAAGAGAAAATTTTATTTTTTGGTGAATAATGTCGTATTTGTGAATAGTGCTATATACGTGAATGGTAACCCCGACACAAAAAGGTAGAAATTCCAAAATAAAATTTATATCAATATTTCAGAATAATGATATTGTAAGAAATAATATCATTTACGAAGAAAATAACATCCCTTACCTCAAAAGAATAGTACTTCTGAATGGAATATCGAATATGATGCCGAAGCAAACTTGCACTGAACAACAACTCTCAAATATCTAAATACTCACAAAAAACCATCGATAATATATAGAGAGAGAAAACTTATTTCTGGTATGATTTTCAATTCTAACTAAGCACCCTATTTATAGGAAAATGCTAAAACGCCAAAGTAGATTAAATTAATAAAATAATAATATTATTATTTTTTTCTACGCCTGCCAAGACTAACCAACCTCCACCTTTGAACATGAATTTCAGCACATGTTTTCAAAAAAAAAATAAAAGTGGGTCCCACCCATAATTTTAATATTTAATTTTCGAAACTTCAATAATTCATAATAAACAACCCTTTTATTAGAAAAATACGAATTTTATGTCCATTCCATAGGAAATCGAATTCTCTACAACTTTGTAGCTTTAAGTTTTTCCAAATTCCAAATAAAAAATGCCCGAAATCCACATACGGACGATTTTTAATACCTCCATTCTGACAAAATATTTAAAAAAATACCTTAACATTAATTCCTTCATTTATATCCACACAAAATAAATATTTCCCTATCCATCTACAAAAATTAAATATTTCCTTATCATATAAATTAATAATTAATTATTCACAAATAATATTACAGAATCACAATTATGACAATCAGGTCGTTCCCAGGAAAGAGGGGGCTTTCCGATAAGGATTTCTCCTTACTGGCACACAATTAGGTGACGAAACCCCTTTCCTAGACAGAACTTTCTTAGACATTGCCAATAATGCTATCTAATAATATTATTCAAATAATATTAATTATTAATCTGATAATGAAAAATATTGTGCAGTAACAATTATTGAAACAACAATAATATAAAATATCAACGCAACAATTATTGAATCAATAAAAAAAATATTGAACAGTAATTACTGTAATAATTATTGAGTAGTGCCTTCTTACATAAGAATCAATAATTTAAAAATACTGTGCAATACCGTGTGCTAATGTGCAACCATGCGTATTACTGTATTTTAACCACCAGGTAATCCAACAGTGTTAACGGTAACAATTACTCCGTTATTTATAAAAACTTAAACTTGTCGTTTTCTTCATCAGACCATTTTCCATTATGGTAACCACAAATGGTTGCGCCGTCATACGAATATTCCCCGACAGCAAGAATATTCCACGACCAAATGAATATTCTCTGATAAAATGAATATTTTATAACCACTTGCTTATTTTGAAAAATTTGCACATTTCACCCATAATCAAAGCATTATATCAAATTAACTCCTTATTATTTCAAGATAATGAATAGAGGAAATTCAATTTTATTTATAATAAGTTGGGGTCTTACAACCTCTCCTCCTTATAAAATTTCATCCTCAAAATTGACGTACATACCTGGTGTTTCGTAAAGGTGAGGGTACCTCGCTTTCTTTTCCAATTCCAACTCCCAGGTCATTTCCTCCATAGCATGGTTCCTCCACAAAACCTTGACTTGTGGTATAACCTTTGTTCATAGGACATGCTCTTTCCTATCCAAGATCTTGACAGGTACCTCCTCGTACGTTAAATCTTCGGATATCTCGTCTGATTCTAATGTAATAATATGGTTTGGGTCTTTCACATATTTACGAAGCATAAACATGTGAAAAATATTATGAACACGAGACATGCTTGGAGGTAATGTGAGTCTATAGGCCATATTTCCTATTCGGTCAAGAATCTCAAATGGACCAACAAATTGTGGATTGAGCTTTCCTCTCTTCCCGAATCTTGTAACTCCTTTCCATGGAGCAATATGTAATAGTACATGATCTCCAATATTAAATTCCACGTCCTTTCAATAAAGATCATCATAACTCTTTTGTCGATCTTGTGAGGTCTTTATACGTTGCTGGATCATTTGAATCTTTTCTGTAGTTATGCGTACTAATTCTGGTCCCAAAAACGTTGCTTCACCCACCTCGTCCCAGCATACTGGAGAACGACACTTTCGTCCATATAACGCCTCGAATGGAGCCATGCCTATACTTGCTTTATAACTGTTGTTGTAGGAGAATTCCACCAATGGAAAGTACTTATCCCAACTTCCTTTGAAATCTAGGACACAGAGTCTTAATAGATCTTCAAGGGTTTGAATAGTCTTTTCCGATTGCTCGTCCGTTTGAGGATGGTATGCCGAACTAAATCGTAAATCCGTTCCCATAGCTTTCTGCAAACTAACCCAAAATCGTGAAGTGAATCTTGGGTCACGATCCAAAACTATGGATACTGGCATGCCATGCAATCTCACAATGTCATTTACATACATTCGAGCAAGACGTTCAAGGGAATAAGTCTCACGTATAGACAAGAAATGAGCAGACTTGGTTAATCTATCAACAATAACCCAAATCGCATCTATACCTTGTGAAACCTTGGGAAGACCCGTAACAAAATCCATAGTAATATGTTCCCACTTCCATTTTAGAATCTCAAGTGGTTGCAATGGACCCTTTGACACTTGATGTTCCGCCTTTACACGTTGACAATATAAACTCCGCGATCTCTCTCTTCATATTGCTCCACCAAAATGTATGTTAAAGATCATGATATATTTTGGTACTCCCAAGATGGATTTTTTTTGCTAAATTTATTTTTTGTATAAAAGAAACCAAGATACAATGACAAGGGGGAATGCCCCAGAATATAGCCACGCCATCTATGGACATGCCAAAAGATGAGGGAACTATACAAGGAAAGATCCCAAACCATCTCTAACTAGTTAAAAGTCAATTACAAAAATATTGGTTATTGGTGGCTTTGGTAAATGATTTGCAGGTGGAAAGCCTAGACTTAATAATGTGGATAACATCCTTTGTAATCCTGGTGACAGGAGGTAGATGAGCATCATGAAGCTTTTTGTTCCTTGCCTCCCAAATTTTGTAGAAATAGACTGCCACAGTCAAACTTAGGATATTTTGTGACATATTAGAACCTTGAAATGTAGTGAGGAAGTCTATAATGTCATCCCAAGATATGGGGAAAGTAGTCCGATTTCCAAGACTTATAGCCTTTAGAAGAACCAATTTAGATAAGACATAGTTGAAGAACAAGTGGTCGAAAATCTCAAGTTGAAGGTTGCAAAGAGGATAGTTCCATGATCTATTAGAAAATCTAATTGTTCTGTCATTAGTGGGGAGCTTTTTGAGAATGCCTAGCCACATAATGAAAGAATACCTTGGGACATGGCATTTATTCCAGACAATAGAGCTCCATGGAACCGACTGTTGCCTCGTGCGAATAGATTCCCATAACTTTTTAGCTTTTATATTCTTCATATCCCAAGAATCCCAAAGTATCCTATCCAGCTGCTGAGAAGGAGGGGGGAGGTGAGCCATGTTCCTTCTCAAGAGGATCATATCATGGTAATTGCCTTGAGGCAGAACCCAAGTGTTGGTGCTGATAAGGTGGCTAACAGTTAAAAACCTTTGAATCCCAGATGTAGACAGAAAAGATTGGGTAGGATTGATAGACGTGTCATTTAACCATGGGTCATACCATAGACTTGTATCCTGCCCATTGCCAACAAGGTAGTGTAAGTGTTGAAGAGCAAGTGGCCGAAGCTTCAGAACTTGTTTCCCGACCCATGAGCATGCTACTGTATTGCAAAATTGCCAAAAGGATGTGTGTTTCAGTGTGGTGGCTTTAATCCAATTTGTCCAGAGAGAAGCGGAATGAGGTTGGATAATGGAAACTAAATGTTGGAGAATAAGTGCATAATTCCATCCCACCAGATTTTTGATGCCCAGACCGCCCTCAGAGAGTGGAAGTGAAATAGTGGACCAAGCTACCTTTGCTCCATACTTATCAAGAGTTGGTCCTTTCCAAAGAAGTCTTGTTAAGATTGATTGAATATCTTTGAGGACCACTTTCGGCAACAAGAAGTGGGAGCTCCAGAAAACTTGGATAGAGAAAAGAATTGATTTCATAAGTTGAAGTATGCCCGAGTAAGAGAGGACCTTTGAAGTCTAAGAGGATGCACGGTTTGTGATCCTTTGGATTAAGGGGATACAATCAGACTATGAAAGCTTCCTGGACAGCAGTGGAACACCTTAAAACTTTGAAGGCAAGGTTCCAGATTGGAACCCAAGGATGAGAGAAATATCACTAGTTGCTATATTTGCCGAGTTAGAGAGAAAAAAAGGATTTTTGTGGGAGTTAGGGATCAGGCCAGAGTATAAGGAGAAGGAAAGAATGCATGAGTTAATGATTGAAATGGGTTGCAAGCATGCATTACAGAAAAACATAATGTCACCCACAAAGAATAAATGAGTAGGTTTGTAGATTTTAGCTTTCCAATGGTATAGGAAATTTGGATCAGAGGTAGCATTATTAAGCTTTAGAGATAGTATATCCATAACCAGCACAAAAAGAAAGAGAGATAAGGGATCTCCTTATCTAAGACCTCTTGAACTACCAAAAAAACCTGTAAGAGTACCATTTACCTTAATGGAAAACATGGCAGAAGTGACACAGGCCTTGATCCAACCAACATAACAATCTGGAAATTTGAAAGCTCTTAAGGTGTCAAAAAAAATTCCCATCTTATAGTGTCAAAAGCTTTGGTGAGGTCAATCTTGAGAGCACACCTAGCAGGACCAGAAGATCTATGATAGCCTTTGAGCATCTCTTGGGAAATAAAGATGTTGTCACTAATGTTTTTACCTTTCACAAATGCAGATTGAGCTTTATCAACAAGAAAGGGAAGAACCTCCTTCAACCGATTAGAGAGAAGTTTTGCAATGCATTTGTAAATCATATTACAGCATGAGATAGGTCTAAAATAAGTCACTGAAGTATGGTTAGAAATCTTGGGAATAAGAGCAAGAGTAGTGGAATTGAGGCCTTTAGAAAGTCTGCTATTATCAAAAAAAAAGTGCACAGCCTTTAAAAAATCAGCACCCACAATGTCCCAACAACTAAGGAAGAAGTTAACATTAAACCCATCTGGTCCCGGACTTTTGTTACGTTTCATGGATTTGAGGATCCCCAGAATTTCTATGTCAGAGATAGGAGCAATCAGCTTAGAGGCTTGGGCAGAACTGAGCAAGTTGGAAGGAGTTATGGCATAATTGTCAAACCCATGATAAGGATCCTCACTGATGTTGAAGAGATTGTAAAAGTATCCCACTACCACATCTTCAATGTTCCTTTGACCATGAACCATATTACCTTCATTATCAGTGATAGACAAAATCTTATTGGAATTCCATCGATTCTTCATCATGTTGGAAAAGAAACTAGAGTTTCTGTCACCCAAGGCCAACCAGTTAGCTCTAGATTTCTGTTGAAGAAGAGTTTCCTCTCTATCCAAGGCATTCCAGAGTTGATGTTGACTAGATTTTTCACAAGAAAGAAGGTTCAGATCCAAAGGTTGATCATTGAGTAAAGACTGCACAACGTCCAGGTCCTCTTTTGCAGTCTTAACTAAGGTGGTCAGATTCCCAGTTAGTAGATTTAGAGACACCAAAGCTTATCTAGTACGTTTCAATTTCTCAATGAACACATGAAAAGGATTGCCCGAGATGGATGAGGCCCAAACATTGCTAACCGAGTCCTTAAAACCCTCAAGAAGAAGCATATGGTTGAAGAATTGAAACGGATGTCTAGTGTGATTAAGATGAATACCAGTTTGAAGTATAGTCAAGGAATGGTCAGATAATCCATGAGGAGCATAGGTAATATGTGACATGCAAAAGTTAGAAAACCAATCCGAGTTCCCCATAACACGATCCAATTTTTTGTCAACCGGCCGAGTAGTTTGCATGTTCCACCAAGTGAATAAGGGACCAACACCCCTAATATCATCAACCCCAACAGAGGTAGTAAAGGATTTGAATTTTTCCATCCCAATATCCCAAGTATCATTATCTTGGTTAGTTTCATTTAGATCCTTAATGACATTAAAGTCACCTAACAAAAACCAGCTAACATTAGGAGCAAGGGAGAGCAAATCATTCCATAAGTCTCTCCTTTCCATATAAGAATTCATCCCATAGACGAAGGAGATCAGGAAAGAGGTGCTAATAAGATCAACAAATTGAACTTTACAATGTATAACTGGAGAATACATAAAAAGGATATCAACAAGCCATAAACTTGGATTCCATCCAACCCAGATTCTAACATTTGGGTGAGTATCATAGTTGAAAGCCCATTTCCAAAAATTAAAAAGATTCCTAGAGATTCTTTGAGCTTTTCTTTGTTTGACCCGAGTTTTAAGAAGACCCAACAGAGAAATTTTATTATCAGCTATTATCTGCTTAACATAAGCCTGCTTAGGCTTTTTATTGAGACCTCTAATATTATAGGATGCTAACATTAAGGAAACTAAGATGTATGGGAGAGACCAGCCTTTCCTTTCCCTTTCCTTTTCTTAGCAGCCTGCAGATTGACGAAGCTAGAACCTTGTTTGTTCTTAATTTCTTTCCCTTCCTTTTCATCAATAACCTTGAGTCTGGAGACAAGAAGGTTCAGACCAATAGGAGATTCATCATCAGAGATACCATCATCATTGATTGGAGCAAAGGTGTTGGAGATATTAAGATTTTATCCAGGAGATATATGGCCCGATCCTAGTTTGTCACCTCGTGAGACATTAACCATTCATTCTGAGGGGGAGGGGGAGGGGTGAGGCCAAAATGCCCGAAGTGTTGACATTAATAGGAGGAATGGTAGAATTAATCAGGGCAGAGGTAGTATTATTGTTGACTTTCGGCACCCATTTATAGTTTGTTTTAGGGCACTTAAGTTGAGTGTGACCGAACACATTGCACGAGGGACAAGAAGGAGGTATACTCTGGTGTTCCACCTCAACTGGGACAATGATGTTTGCCGATGAGTCTTCATTTTTAACAACTACACGGATGGAAGGAGGGAAGGAGAAAGAAGCTTTAACTTCTATGCAGACCCTTGCAAAATTAAGGAAATCATTTTTTGCAGTCATATCATCAGTAAACAGAGGTCTTCCAATAGCACTGGCAATATAACTTATGCCTTTATCAGACCAGTAAGAGAGTGGTATATTAGATAGCTTCACCCATATAGGGAACACAACAAATTCGGCCTTTGAGAATGCCACACCTTCCTTCCATTTTTGTAGGACAATGCCTTTAGACGCAAAATGTCAGGGGCCAGAGGCAAGGATGTTGTCACAATCAAAGATAGATTCAAATTTGAAAATGTAATACCCTTTGTTATGTAAGAAGACCTCTGAAAGCCCAAGATGTCCCCATAAACGTCTACCAATAGGTTCAACCACTTTTTAGGGTAACGAGGATTGGAGAAAGTACCCTACAAGACTAGAGGCCCAAAGATTGTTACCTCTAGAAAGCATATCGTCAGGTGGAATGACAGTGAGAATCTCATCAGCAAAGGAAGGGGGTGGTATAAAAGAAGACGAGTGGATTTCTCGGATGATTTTCCCACAATATCACTCTAAGATTTGGCTGGCTCCTTAACCAATGTAGCAGGTATTTCACCTTCCTCAAGAAAGGTGGCAGATGTTGTAGCAGGGATTTTGAAATTTGAGGGACCCTCTGACCGAAGAGCAGGAAAAGTCTTGTCCGTGTTAGACTTCTTAGAAATGAGTGTACCATTTGCCTGAAAAGAGTCTTCCCCCACACATACTACCGGAGAGTTTTCATCCCCCCCCCCAAGAAAGTGGCCGGAGGATTGTTCTTAGACACCTTGTGAGCAGTACCAAAACTAACAGTTTTCCCCTCAGAAAGGAAGGTTTGCACGTCATTAGATGAAAAACCATGGGCAGTTAAGAATGACATAAGGTGAAGGATTTTCCTCTTTTCAAAAATAGCATCTTCACGGTCTTGATGAGAGAAATGTTGAGCAGCAGAAAAAAATCTCACGCGCATTTTCACCCAAAACAGAGCCCAAATGAATCTTCGTGCCGAGCTCAAGATTAACTGAGTCTTCAGAGCTCACTTGGTTTCCCAGAGGAATAGGGAAGGCAATAGATTCTCCCATTTCCTCAATGACAGGATTAGGAGGAAGCGAAAAAGGACTAGGCAAATTCGGTTTGGAGACCCCAAAAACATCAAAAAGGTCCTTTGACTCACTAATAACATAATTACCAGCTAAAAGATGATTATAGATGACCATAGAGGGTAGAGACAAAGCGAAGATAAAGAAGATGGAGAGGAAGGGTGAAGGGACAGAGACCAAAAGAGAGCCAATCGAAGAAATTAGGTGGGTGAGAAAACCGAGTTACAAAGGAAAAAACTAGAGAGAAGTCAGAGCTCCGGTATTAGAGAGAGAAACATTCTTGTACCTCTCCTTTGGCTTGGTCCCCCCCACTCCCAGGATGGATTGCAAATGGTGTGTTGTGTGCCTCCATCATGATTCTATGCTTCAAGTCAGAATCGTTAGGAATGCAAAGTCTGGAGTTGACTTGAAGTATTCTTTATTCATCGATTTTTGCTTCTGGAATAACACTTTCTTGTACTTTCTTTTTTATACGTATCATCTCTAGGTCTGTGGCTTGAGCAGCTTTAACTTTATCGATTAAAGTCAGTTCTACTCGTATATTTGAAATCATCACGTGGGTACTTAAAGCCTTTACCTTTATCTGCATCCTTTGCAAGTCGTACAAAATGGGTCTTTGTGTTCACAACATCGAACTCGTACCCGCATACGATCTTCTACTCAATGCGTCAGCTACAACATTTTCTTTTCCAGGATGATATTGAATGTTATGGTCGTAATCTTTCAACAGTTCGAGCCAACGTCGTTGCCGCATGTTGAGTTCCTTTTGGGTGAAGAAATATTTGAGGCTTTTATGTTACGTATAAATCTCCACTTTCTCCCCATACAGGTAGTGTCTCCAGATTTTCAACGCAAAAATGACTGCTTCCAACTCTAGAACATGAGTAGGATAATTCCTCTAATATTCTTTAAGTTGTCGCGAGGCATGGGCTATGACTTTCCCATGTTGCATGAGAACACATTCTAACCCTTTACCTGAAGCATCACTGTAGATAACAAATCCATCCGAACCAGATGATATTGTTAGAATAAGTGCCGAAATGAGTCTTCTATTGGGCTCTTAGAAACTCTTCTCACATTCCTTGCTACATACGAATTTTATATCCTTCCGAGTCAGCTGAGTTAACGGAGTAGCGATTCGAGAAAATCCTTCCACGAATCTCTGATAATAACCAGCTAAGCCCAGAAAGCTACGCACTTCGGTCACCGAATTCGGTTGCTCCCAACATTGGATTGCTTCAATCTTCACCGGGTCAATAGATACTCCATGTTTTGACACCACGTTCCCAAGGAATGCTACTTTCTTAAGCCAGAACTCACATTTCTTCAGCTTGACATATAGCTTTTGTCACGAAGCCTTTAAAGTACCAGCTTCAAATGATGCTCATGATCTTCACTACTTTTGGAATAGATGAGGATGTCATCAATAAAGATAACAACGAACAGATCTTCCTTGAACACACGGTTCATCATATCCATGAAAGCCACAGGAGCATTAGTCAATCCAAAAGACATGACTAAGAATTCGTGCCCGTACCGAGTTTTGAAGGCAATCTTCGGAATATCCTCAGTTTTAATCTTCAGCTGATGATATCCAGAATGAAGATTGATCTTTGAAAAGAATTGTGCTCCTTGCAACTGGTCGAACAGGTCATCAATGCGAGGTAGAGGATACCTATTCTTGATGGTGACATGGTTTAATTCCCGGAAGTTAATACAAAGTCGCATACTCCCATCTTTCTTCTTTATAAATAAAACAGGAGCACCCCAAGGAGATGTACTAGGACGAATAAAATCGATGTCTAACAATTCCCGTAGTTAGACTTTTAACTCCTATAGTTCAATAAGAGCCATTAGATACGGGGTTTTAGAAATGGGCTTTGTACCTGGTTTAAGGTCAATAAAGAATTCAACTTCACGTTCTGGGGGTAGACAAGGAAGTTCTTCAGGAAATACGTTAGGAAATTCACTAACAACAGAAATATTATTCAAATCTGACGTGTTTTTGTTCAAGTCCATAACATGGGCTAAGAAAGCTTAACATCCATTTTTTAATAAACGAATGGCTTTATGGCTTGATATGACAGTGATTGACTTTAGTGGTTTGGTTGCTTGAATTCGCATAACAGGTTGGTTAGGAATATGAAAACTAACAACCTTACAATCAATTTTAGCATGATGAGTGGTTAACCAATCAATCCCTAAAATCACATCAAATGCAAGTATCTTTAAAGAGATAAGATTAACAGGTAATTTGATGGTGCCAACTTGGATCAAGTAAGATTTATAAATAGTGGATGTAATGAAAGTTTCTCCTAACGGAGTCTCCACAGATAAGTCAAAGTCTAATTTCTCTGGAGTCAGGTTTAAACGTTGAGCACAAGCAGGAGAAATAAAAGAATGGGTATAACCGGTATCTAGTTAGGTATAAACTTTGCAAAAGTTCAAGATTAGCTTACCCATGATCACCTCGTTCGTGTTTCTCGCATTTTGTCCAGTCACAACAAACGCCCTCCCTTGAACCACCGACTTTGTTTTGTTCGTAGTCGCCTTTGGTGTTACCATCCCAGCTGAACTTAACTTCGCTATCAAAAAAAACCGAGCTATATGATCGTCTTTTCCACAACTGAAGCACACCTTGGAAGGCTGTGAACAGTTTGGACTTATGTGTCCCTCCTTTCTACATCTGTAGCATCTAACTGGCCGTCTCTCCTCCCCTAGAATTTGTTGTTGGTGCTGGTGCTGCTGCTGAAGTCTTCCCGTCATTGTTGAATCTCCTCTTTTTGAAATTTCCACTTGACTCACCTCTCCTATTATCATAACCATGATTACCACCCGACTGCTTACCGCTTTTGTCCGTATTTTTCCCTCCTCGCTAGTTATCATCTCTCCGATGACTGCTGTCACCGGTATGACCCTGATTGTGGTCCCTCGATTTAACATACTCATTATCTCGCTCTAATAATTGATCCCTATTGACAACATCTTAATACAGAGAAAATTTGTGGGAGATAAGGTATTGACGAATCTCGGGGTTTAGATCTCTCAGAAACATTTGCGTCATACGTTCCTCATTCTTTACTAAAAGAGGTGCAAACCTTGATAACTCTGCGAACTTCGCCTCGTACTGGGACACCGCCATGTTGTTCTATTCCAGTCTAATAAACTCTACCTCCCTCATATGACGAATATTTTCAGGGAAGCACTTGTCATTGAACAGTTTCTGAAATCTTTCCCAAGACATGTTGACTGTGGCTGGTTGGGTACGCTTCACAGATTTCCACCAGTAATCTGCCTCACCACGGAACATAAAGGTGGCGAATGGAACCTTATGTTCTTCCGTGCATCCCAAGACATCAAATATCTTGGTAATTTTCTTGACCCACATTTCTTCCATAATTGGATCCGATTTTCCCCAAAAATCTAGTGGTCCCAACTCCTTGATCTGCTTGGATGTGATAAACCGCGAATTGCTATCATTTCCACCCGTTTTTTGTACAGGAGTCTCCCTCGTCTGATTTTGCATGAACTGCAAAAAGCTTCTAAACATCCCTTCATTCATCGTCTGCTCGGTAGTGTTGTTTATTGGAAGAATAATGCCTTCCTATTGCACGATCTCCTGGTTGGTGATTGAAGGTTGTTCCACAGTCTCATATACTCCATTATTAACGTCCTCAGCTGCCATTCTTAAAAACTGCCATAAAATAAGGGTTAATTAAACAAATTAACATATCACATAATATCCCTATATTATGACCGACCAACAAATAAGCTTAGGTAGGACACACTAGCGAAGGATTTACTCATCCCTCCCCTCCTAGTTCTATTCCCCGATCTCCACCAGAGATCATATCCCTAAGCTCTGATACCAACTGTGACGCCCCCAAAATAGATATACATCACCCATTTGGAGTCGCCAAATACATGGTACAGAAATAAATACAACTTCTTTAATATAATTGTCGTGCAAAATACGATAACACATATACGATGAGTTCAAATACAAATATTGTCTAATAGACAGTATTCAAACTCAAAAGGAGTCCTCATTACAATTATTGATACACTATTTTACAAAAATAGTGAGGACTGCTAAAACAACTTTCTAGAACCATCACTCCATACCCCGGCTAGATCCTGCTATATTCTCACCTCTTGAGAAGTAAAATGGAACAAAAAGGAAAATGGTGAGCTCAACTAGCCCAATAAAAAATATTATGACTAAGATAAAGAATAACAATTTATCGTTAGCCTTCTACAAATCACATCAAATATAATGGACAACCAGTTTTAGATCAATATTCACAGAGAAAATAAAATTCATTAGAAGAGTTAAGTAGAGAATGAAATCTACTATCATCTATGAATTTAAAAGTCCATCATCAATATTTTATCCCTGTAACATCAATCAATATACATCTTGCATCAAATATTCATCTTTGCACTATGGGCCAAAGATATTCATTTGTATCACCAGTTGGTCATGTTCATCTCAACACCTATTCATCTTTGCACTACGGGCCAAAGATATTCATTAGATAATCATTCATCATTGCACTATAGGCCAAAGATATTTATCAAGTATCACCATTAAAGACTGAGGATGATGAAAAATATTTTAGAGAACGAATCCAGTGAGCTAAAAGGACATAGATTAGAGATTCATACTTTAGATAATTCAAGTTTAAAAATACTACATAATAAACCGTAATGGAGTAAAATTCAAGAATAAAGATCAAAACATGGATATAATCAAAGATAGTAACCATAATAGACATTTGGGACAAAGAAGAGAAAATTTTATTTTTCGGTGAATAGTGCCCGTATTTGTGAATAGTGCCGTATACGTAAATAATAACCCCGACACAAAATGGTAGAAATTCCACAACAAAATTCATACCAATATTTCAGCATAATGATATTGAAAGAAATAATATCATTTACGAAGAAAATAACATCCCTTACTCAAAAGAACAATACTTCTGAATGGAATATCGGATATGATGCCGAAGAAAACTTGCACTGAATAACAACTCTCAAAGTATCTAAATACTCACAAAATACCCTCGATAATATATATATAGAGAAAACTTGTTTCTGGTGTATTTTCAATTATAACTAAGCACCTTATTTATAGGATAAGGCAAAGCCTTTTATCCATGGGTCAAGGAAAGTATGGGGGATAATAATGAATCAACCATTTCATTTGCTAGAATACTCCACTTTCTCTCATTCTTCTTCTTCTAACTTTTTCTCCCAAGCTAGCAACTTCAAGAGAGAGAAAAGAGAGAGAGAGAGGTTTGGATATAGTAAGAGAGAGAGAGAGAGGAGTGCTAGTTTATTCATGCATCTTAAGTTCATTACTTACTTTGGTAAATCAAGGAAGGTTGCCGTTAAGTCAATGTATAACCTAACCTTCATATTCTTCTTCTACTTTGTTTTATAGCTTGAGTTTTGTTGGTCTTATGAGAAAATACTCAAGATATCCTAGTTCTACATATCATCATGTATGGAACTAAGTATCTTGAGTGTTAGATCAAAGGCATAGATGAAGAAAATGAGCATATGTTCTCCAAGGGTGAAACTCTTGTTTTCTTTCTTCCACTAAATCTTGTGTAACTCAAGTTTTACAACTTGGATTTGTGATCCATTAAAGGGGGGGTGCTAGATACATGGGTTATCTAGTAAACCCAAGTGGTAGAACATAGATCTAGCAAGTTTTGAAACCTTTGGGGCTATTTTCCCCAAAACAGTCCACTTTGAATGTTAAGGGTTCAAAACCCTAAATAGTTACTGTTCCATTTTTCTTGAGGCTGTTTCGTTCAGTTGCTAGTCTTTTAAAAATCTGGGAAAAATCACAGAGGTACCTTGAGAAGTTATCTACATGTAGGAAAAAGAATGGACACGTTTCGAGTTATAGATTGTGCGTAATGACTATTTTCGTAAAGGACTCCTAAATATTAACCTTCAAATATCTCACCGTGTATACACTGGAAAATTTCGAAATTTTTATAGTAGGTTCATATATGTTATGAGAGAATACCCTAAAAATTTCAGATTTTTCTGAGAAAAACTCAATTTATGAAAAATGAAGCAAGATCCGAGTGTTTTGGGCACTTTAAAAATAGTAAATCATTTTCTAAAATTCCATAAAAATTTGGGGATCATTGTTGGTTCATATTCTGTCAAAATTCAGAAGATGAGAAATTTTGGAATCAGTTTGCTATTTTGCCTAAAAATGATTAAGTTATGAATAAAAGGAAATAAATAGATAAATGATATTTTTAATAAGAAAAATGTGATTTTTATGCTTGAACACTCATAATATGCAATATCATGACTATCTTAAGGCATTTTGGAAATTTATTATAAGAAATGTTATTTATGACCTTTTATGGATATTAAATAATAGGTTTTATAAAGGATGAACAATAGAATAAATTGTTTATTAATCCAATAAATTGTTAAAAATATTATTATGATATTAATATTATTAGAATATGATTAAAAATTCTTTAAAATATTATTAAATAGTTAATAATATTTGATTTAAGCATTAATAAATGATTAGAATATTATAAATGATTAATAATATTAGTAAATGAATAAAACATTATTAAATAATTAATAATATTAATAAATGAATAAAATATTATTAAATGATTAAAAGTATTATTAAATGAATAATGATACTAAAGCATAAGTAAGATATTATTAAAGTAATAATATTAAGTGAATTAAGAGTAGTTGTTAATTAATAGTAACAATATCAAGGCAAGATAATGTTTATAAGAACTAAATGTAATGTATAATATCTATGTAATTACATAATCTAATGTTATACTATGACTAATTGAAAGATTAACTATAGGTCTCTCAAAAGAAGATAATTTAACTGCATAGTGGATAGTATTTAATTGCCTAGCTGTAATCTACAAACGAGGCAAGTTTCCTAACTCAAACTCGAGTTACTATTTTCAAAGTATTTTAGTGAATAATTATTGATGATTATTCACATCTATATTGATTACTGAAATTCGCACTTTGTGCAATTGAATTCATGTTCTAATATTATTGAACTGTGAATTAAATTAAAGTTCTTTCATTCATTAACTGTTTATGAGATAGATCTATGCTAATTGTATCAGCTAGATTAAGCATGTCTAAATTTGTTAAATCAAATGTGTTTTAAATAGTTGTTCTTATTAAATTGATATGGTAATAACTCTTGACTGAGAAAAGGACGAATTTGATTAAGGCATGATATCAATGCCGGATTATTAAGTGTTTATGCATAAATCATGAGGTATGAAAGTCTGATCCCCTTGAATACCAAAACTTATTAAGAGGTCCAGTTTAACTAACTGAGAACCTTGGCAAATGTTCATAGTTATTTCAAAACCACTCAGTTCATGTTATTTAATTATTCGAATATTTAATTATTTATTATTAATTCATGTTCCTTCACAATCTTATACTATTGTAGAACATTGAACGCAAAATTTCTTTCTAAGTCATGATATATCTCCCTTGTATATAAACTTGCGAAGAAAATTAGTTGCTTACCCTTGCTATATCATGACATCTATTTCAGTTAAGCCTGAAGGATCCAACACGAAGGACAAGGGCAAGGGAAAGATCCAGGAGTAGTTTAGAAGAAATGTTAATCATTATTATCTGATGAAATTGCTTTTGTAAACCTGTTGTAATTTGAATGGTGTGTTTAAGTTAAGGTTAAGAAGACCTTTGAACCATGTTATGACAATGAACAATGTATGTTTATTATTTCGTAATAGTTATAGAATGCTTATGATGATGACAGATCATGAGCACCGAATCTGAGGTTAGAGAACCTGGATTTGGGGGCGTCATAGGTTGGTATCAAAGCTGTAGGTTATAAACATTAGGAACGTGAAACCTAGGTTATAACCTTAGTAGAAAACTCTTATAGAGTATATTAGGAGATGGATTGTGGAAATTCATCGAGTATGTGTTGTACTTAATAAAATATTATTTCATTTTATCAATGAAGATATTTTATTGTGGTACTGAAGTTGGTTTCACTTATGGTGTTTGTAGGATGTCTGAAGAACGCCAGGGCAGTCACTCGGTAGACCAGGAGCCCATTGAGCGTGAGGTCACAGAAGATATCCCTCATAGTCCTCCGGTAGGGGATTTGTTGAGGAGAATCAGTCAACTAGAAGGCAGAGTGCAAGAATTAGAGGTTGAAAACCACACCCTCCAATTCACCGAAGGTCATTACAAGGATGCGGCTTTTCAAGCCCAGATGGAGGTGGTCGAACAGAAGGGAAAGTTGGATGAGTCCCAATTGCAAGTTGGGATGCTGAGGGTACAGCTGCACGCCTTGATTGCTGAAATTGAGCTCCAAAGGGTGGAGAGGACTAGGATGGATGAAGCATGGTATAATGCAGTTACGAGGGTCGACCAATTGGAAGGTGAGCTGCTGGCAAAAGATACCAGGATAGAGACACTAGGACTAGCACTTGATACAACCTTCTAGAGCCAGAAGGGCCTGAGTGTTAGGCCTCGCGAGGAGATAGGGGAGTCGAGCCGATCCTTTCGGCGTAGGGTTATGAAGGGGTTATTTCCCCAGGAGCCTGTTCAGGTGACCCAATAGGGCCACCAGTGATGATTATGTGATGACCCAATTGTAGATAGATGCATTAGTACCCTTTTTGTGTAATAGGGTTTTATGATGATGTAAACCTCAGCAGGTGTGATGTAGTAGGTAGTTAGGTAGTATCCCTATTTGTGTTTGTAGGGAAGTATCATTTTGAGTTAATCCCATCTTTTGTGTTTAAAATGGGATAGTAGCATTTATAAGAATATACCCGTATTGATCATGTGAGACACTGAAGATTGGTATATGAATATAAATACATTATTATTATGATATGTGTTGGAAAATTTTATATAGTAAATTGTCTATTTAATGTTATGTGAATCCAGTAGACTGATTTGGGATTTTTTTAAAAAAAAAAACAAACTTAACCCACTAATCAGGGAGAAAGACTTCCAAATCTTGGTAACTTAAAACTCTCACATAATGACCATCTGATTGTTTGAATACAGTAGCGTGTTACATACTAAGCACTTATATGATGATAAACCCGAGTAACATGTTAGAATTTTGTATCACTAGATAATGTCGCCCAGACGTGTACTAAAGAACCAAGAGATCGAAGAGTCAGTTAATAATGCAGCGGGAGCTCAACCAAACCCAATGCAAGACTTTATCAACATGATGGCTGAAGCTATGAGGAATCAAGCTCAACCTGAGGTAAATCAGGCGGGAAACCAATTAGCCAACTTTAAGGACTTCAAGGCAGTAGGACCGCCGGAGTTTAGGGGAACAACAGACCCGATAGAGGCCCAGATGTGGATAAAGGAGATTGAGAAGGCCTTCATTATTTCTAGAGTAGCAGAAGAGCAGAAAATAATTTTTGCTACCTACTTAATGAAGGGTGAGGCTAACTATTGGTGGGAGGCCAACCAGAATAAAGCCGGAACTGGAATCGTGACTTGGGAAGCGTTCAAGAAGTTGTTCTTTGAGAACTACTTCCCTGAGAGTACACAAGTGAGAATGGAGATCAAGTTTTTGGAATTGAAATAGGAGAATATGTCAGTGTCAGAGTACGCTGCAAAGTTTAATGAATTGGAGTGATTCGCTCCACATCAGGTTGACACGGAGGTGAGGAAAGCAAGAAGGTTCGAAAATGGACTAAAGCCGTGGATTTATAGTAAGGTAGTGGTTTTACAAATCACGTCATTCTCAACTCTGTTGGAGAAAGCTCTTATAGCGGAAGGTGGAAGCAAAGTGGTCTCAAAGTACAATCGGGAGAAGAACAAGAAGAAAGTAGAAAGTGGGAATCAGAATGTTAGCAGTGGCAGTAGTAACAACAAGAAACAGAAATGGAGCAGTGGGGGTAGTAATTGGAAGATTCAACAAGGAAGTGTGCAACAAAAGAAGTCGGTGTGTGGAAACTGTGGAAAGGGTCACTCAAGGGAGTGCTTGAAAGGAAAAATGGTATGTTATACCTGTGGACAAGAAGGGCATACCTCACCCAATTGTCCTAAGGTGAAGAAGGGAGGTTTTTTTAACTGTGGCGAAGTGGGACATAGGATCAAGGATTGCCCGAAATAGAAAAGCACGGATGGCGGGAACGGCAACAGGGGCAATAACACTAAGATAACCAATGGAGGACTAGCCCAGCCAAACAAGCTGACAGCGAGGACATTCAATATGACAGTGCAATATGACATGGCATCAAGGGAGGTGGTGTCAGGTATAATTCTGATCAACGATATAAATGCCTATGTGTTAATTATTCGATTTGGGAGCTTCATGTTCTTTTGTATATGATGAATTTTCTCAAAGATTAAGTTTACATCCATGAATGTAGAAGTAGCAAACAAAGAAATTATCCATGTAGACTACATCCATAGGAACTGTTGTGTAGATGTAAGAGGGTTTAAGCTTAACGTGGATTTCATACCGATTCGTCTTGGAGAGTTTGATGTAATCCTCGGGATGGATTGGTTGTCAAGTCACGAAGCGGTCATTGACTGTAAGAAAAAGTGCGTACACCTATAGACTCCGAATAAGTCAAAGGTGGTATTTCATGGCAGTAAATCGCCGAGACAATCTTGTTGTTTGACTATGATGCAAGCAAAGAAGTTGCTTAGGAAGGGTTGTATAGGTTATTTGGCTCACGTTGTGGATACCTGTAGAGTCGGGGGTGAACTGGGTAAGATACCTATTGTAAGGGAATTCGTTGACATCTTCCTAGATGAAATTTTGGGATTGCCACCAGATAGAGAGATAGAGTTTGTTATCGATTTGGCACCAGGAACATCACCGGTATCCAAAGCGCCGTATCGTATGGCTCTGGTAGAAATGAAGGAACTGATGGTTCAAGTACAAGAATTGTTAGCTAAGGGATACATTCGACCGAGCGTATCACCGTGGGGAGCACCAGTCTTATTCATAAAGAAGAAGGATGGGTCATTAAGGCTTTGTATCGACTATCAGGAGTTAACAAGGTCACCATTAAGAACAAGTACCCGTTTCCCAGGATCGACGATTTGTTTGATCAGTTGAAGGGGGCGAAATATTTTTCAAAAATCAACTTGAGGACCGGTTATCACCAACTGATGGTGAGGCAGGAGGATGTTCCAAAGACGACATTCAGAACTCGGTATGGACACTTTAAGTTTCTGGTAATGTCTTTTGGGTTGACGAATGCGCCAATAACATTCATGGACTTGATGAACAGAGTGTTTAAGTAGTATTTGGATAAGTTTGTTGTCGTGTTCATCGATGACATTCTGGTATATTCAGAGACAGAGGAAGAGCACGCTGAACATCTAAGGATAGTGTTGGAGACGTTAAGAAGGGAGAATATGTATGCAAAGTTCTCCAAGTGTTAGTTTTGGTTGCGGAGAGTGCAGTTTTTGGGTCACGTTATCGACAAGGATGGTGTTTCAGTGGATCCAGCAAAAGTAGAAGAGGTTATTGTGACGCCCCCAAAAATAGGTATTCATCACCCATCTTGAGTCGCCAAATACATGGTACAAAATTCAAATACAACTTAATAATACAACTTTCGTGTAAAATACGGCAAAACATAAAATAAGAGTTTAAACATGAATACTGCCTTCTAGACAATATCCATTCTCAATGGAGTCCTCATAGACAGTATAAAACTCAAATTTAGTCCCTGTTACATTTATTGTCACACTATTTAACAGAATAGTGAGGACTACTAATGCTATCATCTGGACCGTCACTCCGTTCCCCTACTCGTCCCAGCTATATTCTCATTTCCTGAAGAGAACAGTGAATGAAAGGGTGAGCTCAACTAGCCCAGTAAGAAATATTATGACTAAGATAATGCAGAATGAATTATCATTAGTCTTAAACAATGTTAAACTGATAAAATACAATAGACATCAAGTTCAACTGCAGCGGGATAAACAATCCATTAAAAGAGTCAAGTAGAGAATAAAATCTACTATCTTTTATGATTTAAAAGATTTTTCATCACTTTTATCGCTGAGATTCAGCTTAATAAATAATCCACATCATCGAATCACCCCTGCACTACGGCCAAGGATATTCTTTAGTATCACGACCACAAATTATCCATGCACTACGGGCCAAGGACATTCGTGTATTCATCAATGGTCATGATCATGCCAACAACTGTCCATCGATACACTATGGGCCAATGAGGACTTTTATCACATCATTTATAACATTACGGTCATGATTATACCGAATAATCCCTGATCATAATCATACCAAGTCCATCTATGCACTACAGGCCACAGATGACTTTCAAAAATATAAACATGAAGATGATGACAATGATATAAAAATTCAATAAAATAAGTTCAAGAATTAATTTATCCAGGAACTAATAACATCTAAATTGTCAACATGATACTTCTTTGTAAAGTAAAATTCAAGAATGCTCAGAAGAATATTTCCATGAAAAGATACTGGATGAAGTGCAAATATAAAGGATATTCCACTAATTTCATGGAGTATAGAAATCAAAACTTTTAACCAACTGAGTATAATAAAGAATGGAATAACAACAGAAATCACCATGCATGCGGTACTTCGCATAGATAGGTTATTCCAATAGAATAATAAATAACGGAACCAGGTCAGGTGAAATTCACACCGACAGGATGTTCCAACAGAATAATAAAGACTGGAATAACAACAGAAATCACCATGCATGCGGTACTTCGCATAGACAGGTTATTCCAATAGAATAATAAATACGGAATAATAATAATGGAACCAGGTCAGGTGAAATTCACACCGACAGGATATTCCGATAGAATATTAAAGAATGGAATAATAGAAGAATTTCACCATGTATGCAGTACTTTGCATTTACAGGTTATTCCAACATAATAATAAAGAATGGAATAACAGAAGGATTTCACCAAGTATAGGGGAGTCCGCGTATACAGGTTATCCCAATAGAATAATAAAGAATGGAACAACAGAAGGATTTCACCAAGTATAGGGGAGTCCATGTATACAGGTTATTCCAACAGAATAATAAAGGATGGAATGACAGAAGGTCTCTTCATGAATACAAAAGAATAACACCCCTTACCGTAAAAAAACTGGATATCGAAGTAGTGAAGTAGTAGAAAACTCTTCTTCTTTCTCTCTATAATTTCTCTCTCTCTAGAGTTTCAGTGAATTCGTAAGAAATAATGAAGGAATGAGCTTCTATTTATAGAAGAACTGAGAGTGGCTCTTGGTTTTAATGAAGGGTTAAAATGACTCTTGGTAATATTGAAGAGACAACTACTATTTGCGAAGGGGTAATTAACTCTTAGAACACCGAAGAGGCAAATAACTCTTGGTAATATTGAAGAGACAACTACTATTTGCGAATGTGCAATTAACCCTTGGAACACCGAAGAGACAAGTAACTCTTGGAAAACTGAAAGGGCAAGTTACTATTAAAACTTTAAATCAACGATCTATATTGATTTACTATTATAATTTCAATCAACGGTCTAAAAAATTAGCACATCTCCTCATGGAATAATATTGTACCCAAATACCTGAATGCATAATACTAGAGTGAATAGTAATATGGTGAATAGTAACTCGTGAATAGTAACTCGTGAATAATAACTCGTGAATAGTAACTCATGAATAGTAACTTGTGAATAGTAACTCATGAATAGTACTCTGACACGAAAAGTGCCCCGAATACCCGATTGAACAATATAACCTTCAGACATCAATTATTATCGAAATAAATGTCAATTTTCACTAACACAAATAATTCCAACACAATGAAACTATTTTTATCAAAAATATAAATTTTGAAATTTTGAAGTTTGACTTTTCTCGAAAAAGTCAACTATTGACTTTTTGACCAAATAGTAAAAACTGGAAAATTTTGTGTTTATAGTCTATTTTTACTAATTTCATCGCTCCGGACTCAAATATCACGTCTGCATCTCCAAATTCAACTCCGAGCACAACTTTAATTTTAATAACATTCATCATTAATATTATAACTCACAATATTTATCAACCAGGTCGTTCCCAGGAAAGAGGGGGCTTTCCAATAATGATTTCTCCCTATTGGTGCGCAATTAGGTGACCAAACCTCTCTTTGACAGAACTTCTAGACATTGTAAATATTGCAATTTAATAATATGAATAACTTTGTCGTCTCAATTATTGATTTAATAAAATAACATATTATGCACATGATACTGTGACAATAATTGAATCAATAATATAAGAGATATGATGCAGCAATTACTGTAGCAATAATGCAGTATAACTGAGTGACTTATCACGTAAGCATCAATAATCAATACCGTGTGCTACTATGCAACCACGCGTATTACTGTACTTTTACTACTAGGTAGTTCAACAGTATTAACGGTAAAACCACCGCCGTTATTTTCAAAAAATATCTTTATCATTTTCTAACTACGACAGTACTTCTGTTGTGGGGTCCACCAATGATTGTGTTGTCGTACGAATATTCCCCGACAAAAAGAATATTCCTCGACCAATCGAATATTTTATAACAACTTGCATACTTTGCAAAATTTTCAAATACTACCCACAACTATAACACTATCTCAAATCCACACTATAATATTAAAAAAAAATATTTCGAGAAATTTAAATCTTTATTTATAAAATTTGGGGTCTCACAGTTATCAACTGGGAATAGCCAAAGACGCCGACAGAAATTAGGAGTTTCTTGGGATTAGCAGGATACTATCAGAGATGTATCCAAGATTTTTCAAAGATAGCATCGCCATTGACCAACCATACTAGAAAGGCGGTGAAGTTCGTTTGGACGGAGAAATGTGAAGAGAGTTTCATGGAATTAAAGAAGAGGCTTAGTCAAGCACCTATGTTGGCCTTACCAGACAACATGGGAGGATTTGTAGTGTATAATGATGCATCACACAAGGGTCTTGGCTGTGTACTAATGCAGTATGCCAAGGTCATTGCATACGCTTCACGTCAGCTGAAGGACTATGAGAAGGGTTATCCGACTCATGACCTGGAAGTTAGCAGCAGTAGTTTTTACCTTGAAGATTTGGAGGCACTATTTGTATGGCGAGAAGTGTGAGATATATACGAATCACAAGAGTCTGAAGTATATCTTTACGCAAAAGGAGCTAAATATGAGACAGTGCCGATGGCTAGAATTGAACAAAGATTATGATTGTGAGATTCTGTACCATCCATGCAAAGCAAATGTAGTGGTAGATGCCCTGAGCAGAAAAGGCAGAGAGAAGTTACTGAAGTTGTCCATTCAAGAGGAATTGGTGAAAGATTTTGACTGACATGACTTAGAGGTTAAGTATCCGATGGAGACCAATGAGAAATTATTTACAGTGGCAACGAGCCCGACTTTATTAGATAAGGTTAAAGAGGCTCAAGAGAAGGACGAAGATTATGACAACATCAAGGAGCGGTTAGCTGAAAGGGATGAATTGAAATATAAGATTGATAGCACCAGACTGCTGAGACTAGAAGGATGAATTTGGGTACCGTTAGTACCAGAACTAAGAGAAGAGATTTTGCAAGAAGCGCATATTACAAGCATAGTACCGTTACATCACTGTATATGGCAGGGTACTGGCGCGACCGCGCCAGTTTTATACTGAGTGGTAGCGTACCCGCGCGGTTGCGCGCCCGCGCTACGTATAGATTCTAGTTTTATAGAACAGAGCTACGACACTTTTCTTAAGCCAACTAACACGAATTTCACCCACCAAACAGTGATAATAACACGTACAAATGTTATATAACTATCACAACATGTTTCCTCACATATATATCAATATAGAACAATTTAACAACAACTTAATCTAGTTTAATTTCTCAAATTTCATGTTTTTCATATAAAACTCAATTTTTGATATTCATCCCAAAAATCAACACTGTGATTTCAATACTTGGCCAAATCACTTCATTTAAATTATGTTATGCTCGTTTCTTAATAAACTAACATATACAAGACTCGATTTACAATTTAACATACGAATTAACCATCAAAATTGGTACTTACATAAGCCACATAAAAAATATATATACTGTCAAAATTTTCTACTGTTAGAACGAAAATTAGCATGCAATCTTTTGTTTAAACATAAACTCTAGCATCACCAACATGTATAATCATAATTAACAGTTATACATATCAACAATTCCGTAAATTGAATTCACAAACTTAGAAGGTTTATGTTGTGAAACACATAAACACACACACACACACACACACACACACACACACACACATATATATATATATATATATATATATATATATATATATATATATATATATATATATATATATATAATACTAAGGTTATGTAAAATACCTTTAATTTGCTTGAAATCCCTGCTATCACCACTGACAATCACAATGAAATCCTCAGGTTTCCTCTCAACTCTCTCTCAATTCTCTCTGAATTCAGACTTAGCCAAAATCCAACTGACCAACTAGTATGCGTGATAATACTAAAAACTGATAGACATAATAACACGTACTTATTATAATATTAGTTACAAAGCTAGCGTATATATTATAAATATATTATATTTATTATTTTATTTATTTTATTTAAATTCAAAAATTAGAAATTCAAAAGCCATAAGGCTTTGTTTGGAAAAATCATTTAAATTTTAAAGAATTAATATATTAAGCCTTGTTTGGCAAAAACTAAATTAAACCCTTTTTAATTTATTTTAATAAACACTTTACTTTATAATTTATAATCACATATTATTTATTTGGATTTCCATATCCAACATTAACCCATTAAATTAATCACATATTATATTTTAATTAAATATATCATTTTATCAAATGTCACAAAATTATAATTTTCATTATAACTTTATTTAATAATTTAATATACCATCTAAATTATTAAATCAAGACCACAATATAACATCTCATGTTATATTACAACTCTCTGAATTATAAATTAATTTAATTTAGAAAATTCTCTAATAAATTTAGATTCAACAACCATCACATCAATAAAATATCAATTCAACAATAGACACGTCAAATAAATATTTATACTATTCAATAAATATTTAATATTACAACTTGAAATTTTGGATCGTTACAATATGTTCAACCGAGGGACCACAACCAGGGTCATACCGGTGACAGCAGTCATCGGAGCGATAATAACCAGCGAGGAGGAAAAAATACAGACAAAAGCGGTAACCACTCGAGTGGTAATCATGGCCATGTTAATAGGAGAGGTGAGTCAAGTGGAGATTTCAAAAAGAGGAGATTCAACAATGACGGGAAGACATCAGCAGCACCACCAACACCAACAACAAATTCTAGGGGAGGAGAACGAACCACTAGTTAGATGCTACAGATGCGGAGAGGAGGGACACATAAGTCCAAACTGTTCACATCCTTCCAAGGTGTGTTTTAGTTGTGGAAAAGACGGTCATATAGCACGGTTTTTTTCGGTAGCGAAGTCAAGTCAAGCTGGGATGACGACACCAAAGGTAACTACGGACAAAAAAAAAGTCGATGGTTCAAGGGATGGCATTTGTCGTGACTGGCCAAAATGCGAGAAACCCGAATGAGGTGATCACGGGTAAGCTAATATTGAACTCTTACAAAGTTTATACCTTACTAGATACCGGTTCTACTCATTCTTTTATCTCTTCTACTTGTGCTCAACGTTTAAACTTGACTCCGGAGAAATTAGACTTTGACTTATCTGTGGAGACTCCGTTAGGAGAAACTTTCATTACATCCACTATTTATAAATCTTGCTTGATCCAAGTTGGCACCATCACATTACCTGTTAATCTTATCTCTTTAAAGATACTTGCATTTGATGTGATTTTAGGGATTGATTAGTTAACCACTCATAATGCTAAAATTGATTATTTTCGTAAGGTTGTTAGTTTTCATATTCCTAACCAACCTGTTATGCAAATTCAAGCAATAAAACCACTAAAGTCAATCACTGTCATATCAAGCCATAAAGTCATTCGTTTATTAAAAAATAGATCTCAAGTTTTCTTAGCCCATGTTATGGACTTGAACAAAAACATGTCAGATTTGAATAATATTTCTGTTGTTAATGAATTTCCTGTCGTATTTCATGAAGAACTTCCTGGTCTACCCCCAGAATGTGAAGTTAAATTCTTTATTGACCTTGAACTAGGTACAAAGCCCATTTCTAAAACCCCATATCGAATGGCTCCTATTGAACTTCAGGAGTTAAAAGTTAAACTATAGGAATTGTTAGACATCGATTTCATTCGTCCCAGTACATCTCCTTGGGGTGCTCCTATTTTATTTGTAAAAAAGAAAGACAGGAGTATATGACTTTGTATTGACTACCAGGAATTAAACCATGTCACCATCAAGAATAGGTATCTGCTACCTCGCATTGATGACCTGTTCGACCTGTTGCAAGGAGCACAATTCTTTTCAAAGATCGATCTTCATTTTGGATATCATCAGCTGAAGATTAAAACTGAGGATATTCCGAAGACTGTCTTCAGAACTCGGTACGAGCATTACGAATTCTTAGTCATGTCTTTTGGATTGACTAATGTTCCAGCGGCTTTCATGGATATGATGAACTGTGAGTTCAAGGAATATTTGGATCAGTTTGTTGTTGTCTTTATTGATGACATCCTCATCTATTTCAAAAGCCGTGAAGATCATGAGCACCATTTAAAGTTGGTACTTTAAAGGCCTTCGTGACAACAAGTTATATGCCAAGCTTAAGAAATGCGAGTTCTGGCTTAAGGAAGTAGCATTCCTTGAGCACATGGTGTCAAAACATGGAGTATCTGTTGACCCGGCGAAGATTGAAGCAATCCAAAGTTGGGAGCAACCGAAGTCGGTGATCAAAGTGCGTAACTTTCTGGGTTTAGCTGGTTATTATCGGAGATTCGTGGAACGATTTTCTAGAATCACTACTCCGTTAACTCAGCTAACTCAGAAGGATACAAAATTCGTATGGAGCGAGGAATGTGAGAAGAGTTTCCAAGAGCTCAAGAGGAGAATCATTTCGGCACCTGTTCTAACAATACCATCTGGTTCTGATGGATTTGTTATCTACAGCGATGCTTCAGGCAAACGGTTAGGATGTGTTCTCATGCAACATGGAAAAGTCTAGCCTATGCCTTGCGATAACTCAAAGAATATTATAGGAATTATCCTACTCACGATCTGGAGTTGGCAGCAGTCATTTTTACGTTGAAAATCTGGAGACACTACCTGTATGGGGAGAAAGTGGAGATTTATACGGATCATAAAAGTCTCAAATATTTCTTCACCCAAAAGGAACTCAACATGAGGCAACGACGTTGGCTCGAGCTGTTGAAAGATTATGACCATAGCATTTAATATTATCCTAGAAAAATAAATGTTGTAGCTGACACATTGAGTAGAAGATCGTATACGGGTACGAGTGCGATGTTGTTAACACAAAGACCCACTTTGTACGACTTACAAAGGATGGAGATAGAGTTAAAGGCTCCAAGTACCCATGTGATGATATCAAACATACGAATATAATCGACTTTAATCGATAAAATTAAAGCTGCTCAAGCTACAGACCCAGAGATGATACGTATGAAGAAGAAAGTACAAGAAGGTGTTATTCCAGAAGCAAGAATTAATGAAGAAGGAATACTTTGAGTCAACTCTAGACTTTGTGTTCCTAACGGTTCTAACTTGAAGCATAGAATCATGATGGAGGCACACAACACAACGTTTGTAATCCATCCTGGGAGTACGAAAATGTATCATGATCTTCGACATACATTTTGGTGGAGCAATATGAAGAGAGATATTGCGAAGTTTATCTCGAGGTGTTTAACTTATCAATGTGTAAAGGCGGAGCATCAAGTACCAAAGGGTCTATTACAACCACTTGAGATTCCAAAATAGAAGTGGGAACACATTACTATGGGTTTCATTACGGGTCTTCCCAAAGTTTCTCAAGGTATATATGCGATTTAGGTTATTGTAGATAGATTAACCAAGTCTGCTCATTTCTTGCCTATACATGAAACTTATTCCCTTGAACGTCTTGCTCGTATGTACGTAAATGAGATTGTGAGATTGCATGGCATGCCAATATCCATAGTTTTGGATCATGACCCAAGATTCACTGCATGATTTTAGGTTAGTTTGCTGAAAGCTATAGGCATGAATTTATGATTCAGTTCCGCATACCATCCTCAAACGGACAGGTAATCAGAAAGGACTATTCAAACTCTTGAAGATCTATTAAGACTTTGTGTCCTATATTTCAAAGGGAGTTGGGATAAATACTTACCATTGGTGGAATTCTCCTACAATAACAGTTATCAAACAAGTATAGGCATGGCTCCATTCGAGGCGTTATATGGACTAAAGTGCCATTCTCCAGTATGCTAGGACGAGGTGGGTGAAGCAACGTTGTTGGGACCAGAATTAGTACGCATGACTACGAAAAAGATCCAAACTATTAGATAACATATACAAACGGCACAGGATCGACAAAAGAGTTATGCGGATCTTCATCGAAAGGACGTAGAATTTAATATTGGAGATCATGTACTATTACGTATTGCTCCATGGAAGGGAGTTACAAGATTTGGGAAGAAAAGAAAGCTCAATCCACGATTTGTTGGTCAGTTTGAGATTCTTGATCGAATAGGAAATGTGGTCTATAGACTCGCATTACCTCCAAGCATGTCTCGTGTTCATAATATTTTTCATATATCTATACTTCGTAAATATGTGAAAGACCCAAACCACATTATTGTGTTAGAACCAGACGAGATAGCCAAAGATTTAACGTACGAGGAGGTACTTGTCAAGATCTTGGATAGGAAAGAGCATGTCCTACGAACAAAGGTTATACCACAAGTCAAGGTTTTATGGAGGAACCATGATATTGAAGAAATAACCTGGGAGTTGGAATCGAAAATGAAAGCGAGGTACCCTCACCTTTTTAAAACACCAGGTACGTACGTCAATTTCGAGGATGAAATTTCATAAGGAGGGGAGGTTGTAAGACCCCAACTTATTATACATAAAATTGAATTTCCTTTATTCATTATCTTTAAATAATAAGGAGTTAATTTGATATAATGCTTTGGTTATGGGTGAAATGTGCAAATTTTACAAAATAAGCAAGTGGTTATAAAATATTCATTTTGTTAGGGAATATTCGTTTGGTCGTGGAATATTCTTGCTGTCGGGGAATATTCGTACGACGGCGCAGCCATTTGTGGGCCGCATAACGAAAAATGGTCAGATGAATAAAATGACAAATTTGAGTCTTATAAATAACAACATAATTGTTACCGTTAACACTGTTGGAATACCTGGTTGTTAAAATACAGTAATACGCGTGGTTGCACAGTAGCACACGGTATTACACAATATTTTTGAATTATTGATTCTTATATAAGAAGGCACTACTCAATAATTGTTATAGTAATTACTGTTCAATATTTTATTTTATTGATTCAATAATTGCTGCGTTGATATTTTATAGTATTATTGTTTCAATAATTGTCACTGCACAGTATTTCCCATTATCAGATCAATAAATTATATTATTTGAACAATATTATTAGATAGCATTATTGGAAATATTTAAGAAAGTTCTGTCTAGAAAAGGGGTTTGGTCACCTAATTGCGCGCCGGTAAGGAGAAATTCTTATCGGAAAGCACCCTCTTTCCTGGGAACGACCTGGTTGTCATAATTGTGATTCTATAATATTATTTGTGAATAATTAATTATTGATTTATATGATAAGGAAATATTTATTTTATGTGGATGGATAGGGAAATATTTATTTTATGTGGATATAAATGAAGGAATTAATGCTGAGGTGTTTTATCAGTATTTTATCAGAATAGAGGTATTAAAAATAGGCCGTATGTGGATATCGAGCATTTTTCGTTTGGAATTTGGAAAAACTTAAATCTATAAAGTTGTAGAGAATTCAATTTCCTATGAAATGGACATAAAATTCGTATTTTTCTGATAAAAGTGCTATTTATTATGAATTATTAAAATTTCGAAAATAAATATTTTTATTTAAAAATATGGTGGGCCCCACTTTTGGTTGATGTAGAAAATCTGATCTTGGTGGGCCCCACTAGAGGTGTGCTGAGTTTTGGGCAAAGATGGTGGGCGTAGAAATTTTTTAATAAATTAATATTTTTCTAATTTAGTCTCCTTTGGCGTTCTAGCATTTTCCTATAAATAGGGTGCTTAGTTAGATTTAAAAATCACACCAGAAATAAGTTTTCTCTCTATATATTATCGAGCTTATTTTGTGAGTATTTAGATACTTTGAGAATTGTTATTCAGTGCAAGTTTCCTTCAGTATCATATCCAATACTCCATTCAGAAATATTGTTCTTTTGAGGTAAGAGATGTTATTTTCTTCATAAATAATATTATTTCTTTCAATATCATTATGCTAAAATATTGGTATAAACTTTATTATAGAATTTCTACCTTTTTGTGTCGAGGTTACTATTCACGTATACGGTACTATTCACGTATACGACACTATTCACGAATACAACACTATTCACCGAAAAAAATAAATTTTTCTCTTCTTTGTCCCAGTTGTCTATTATGGTTACCATCTTTGATTGTATCTATGTTTTGATCTTCATTCTTGAATTTTACTCCACTATGGTTTATTATGGAGTATTTTTAAACTTGGATTATCTAAAGTACGAATCTCTAATCTTTGTCCATTTATCTTACCGGATTCATTCTTTAAAATATTTTTTTATCATTCTCAGTCCTTAATGGTGATACTTGATGAATATCTTTGGCCTGTAGTGCAAAGATGAATGATTACCTAATGAATATCTTTGGCCCGTAGTGCAAAGATGAACATGTGTTGAGATAAACATGACCAACTGGTGATACAAATGAATATCTTTGCCCCGTAGTGCAAAGATGAATATTTGATGCAAAAAGTATATTGATTGATGTTACAGGGATAAAATATTAATGATGGACTTTTAAATTCATAGATGATAGTAGATTTCATTCTCTACTTAACTCTTCTAATGAATTGTTATTTTCGCTGCGAATATTGATCTAAAATTAGTTGTCCATTATATTTTATCTAATTTGTTGAAGGCTAACAATAAATTGTTATTCTTTATCTAAGTCATAATATTCTTTATTGGGCTAGTTGAGCTCACCCTTTTCCTTTTTGTTCCATTTTTCTTCTCAAGAAGTGAGAATATAGCAGGATCTATCCGGGGGTATGGAGTGATGGTTCTAGAAAGTTGTTTTAGCAGTCCTCATTTTTTTTGTAAAATAGTGTATCAATAATTGTAATGAGAACTCCTTTTGAGTTTGACTACTGCCTATTAGACAATATTTGTATTTAAACTCATAGTATATGTGTTGTCGTATTTTGCACGATAATTGTATTAATGAAATTGTATATGTTTTAGTACCATGTATTTGGTGACTCAAAATGGGTGATGTATACCTATTTTGGGGGCGTCACAATTACTTTAGCAATAATTGAGTATAATTGAGTGACTTCTCACGTAAGCATCAATAATCAATACCGTGTGCTACTATGTAACCACGCATATTATTGTACTTTTACAAACGGGTAGTTCAACAGTTTAATAGTAAAACTTTCACAGTTATATTTATAAAAAGATAATTCTGTCATTTTCTAACTACGACAATACTTCCGTTGTGGGGCCCACTAATGATTGTGTTGTCATACGAATATTCCCTGTTAAAACAAATATTTCTTGACCAATCGAATATTGTATAACAACTTGCATACTTTGCAAAATTTGTAAATATTACCCACAACTATAACATTATATCAAATCCACACCATAATATTTAAAAATATTTTTTGAGAAAAATTAATCTTTATTCAAAAAAGTTGGGGTCTTACAACCTCCCATTCTTATGAAATTTTATCCTCGAAATTAGGCTGCGTACCTGGTATATCGAAGAGGTGAGGATACCTTGACTTCATTTCAGATTCTAACTCCCAGGTCATTTCCTCAACATCGTGGTTTCTCCACAAAACTTTAACTTGAGGTATAACCTTGGAGCGTAGAATATGATCCTTCTTATCCAAGATTTTAACAGGTACCTCTTCATACGTTAAATCTTTCGCTATCTCGTTCGGTTCTAATTTAATAATGTGGTTTGGGTCTTTCACATATTTACGTAACATAGATATGTGAAAAATGTTATGAACACGAGACATACTTGGCGGTAAGGCGAGTCTATAGGCCACAGTTCCTACTCGATCGAGGATTACAAATGGCCCAATGAATCAAGGATTGAGCTTTCCTCTCTTTTCAAATCTCGTAACTCTTTTCCATGGAACAACACGTAATAACACATGATCTCTAATATTGAATTCCACTTCCTTTCGATGAAGATCAGCATAACTCTTTTGTCGATCTTGTGACATTTTTATACGTTGTCGTATCGTTTGAATCTTTTTCGTATTCATACGTACCAACTCCGGTCCCAACAACGTTGCTTCAGCCACCTCATCCCAACATACTGGCGAATGAAATTTTCTTCCATACAACGCCTCAAATGGAGCCATGCTAATACTTGTTTGATAACTGTTGTTGTAGGAAAACTCCACTAATGGTAAGTACTTGTCCCAACTTCCTTTAAAGTCAAGGACACAGAGTCTTAATAAATCTTCAAGAGTTTGAATAGTCCTCTCCGACTGCCTGTCCGTTTGAGGATGATAAGCCAAACTAAATCCTAAATCCGTTCCCATAGCTTTTTGCAAACTAAACCAAAATCTTGAAGTGAATCTTGGGTCTCAATTAGAAACTCTGGATACTGGCATACCATGCAATCTTACAATCTCATTTATGTACATACGAGCAAGACGTTCAAGTGTATAAGTTTCTCGTATCGGTAAGAAATGAGCAGACTTGGTCAATCTATCAACAATGACCCAAATCACATCTATGCCTTGAGAAACCTTGGGAAGACTAGTAACGAAATCCATGGTAATGTGCTTCCACTTCCATTCTGGAATTTCAAGTGGTTGCAATGGATCTTTTGGCACTTGATGCTCCGCCTTGACTCGTTGACAAGTTAGACACCTTGAGATAAACCCCGCTATCTCTCTCTTCATATTTCTCCACCAAAATGTATTTCGAAGATCACAATACATTTTGGTACTCCCAAGATGGATTGCAAACGGTGTGTTATGTGCCTCCATCATGATTTTATACTTCAAGTCAGAATCGTTAGGAACACAAAGTCAAGAGTTAACTCGAAGTATTCCGTCTTCATCAATTCTTGCTTCCGGAATAGCACCTTCTTGAACTTTCTTCCTTATACGCATCAACTCTAGGTCTGTAGCTTCAGCAGCTTTAACTTTATTGATTAAAGCTGGTTCTACTCATATATTCCCCATCATCACATGGGTCTATAGAGTCTTTAACTCTATCTTCGTCCTTTGTAAGTCATACAAAATGGGCCTTTGCAGTTACAGTATCGCACTCGTACCCGCATATGATCTTCTACTCAATGCATCAGCTACTACGTTCACTTTTCTAGGATGGTATTGAATGGTATGATCGTAATCTATCAACAGCTTAAGCCATCGTCGTTGTCGCATGTTGAGTTCCTTTTGTGTGAAGAAATATTTGAGGCTTTTATGATCCGTATAGATCTCCACCTTCTTTCCATACAAGTAATGCCTTCCAAATCTTAAGCGAAAAAACGACAGCTGCCAACTCTAGATCATGAGTAGGATAATTCCTCTCATATTCTTTGAGTTATCGTGAGGCATAGGCTATGACTTTCCCATGTTGCATGAGACTACATCCTAAACCTTTGCTTGAAGCATCACTGTATATGACAAATCCCTCCGAACCAGATGGTATTGTCAGAACATGTGTTGAAATGAGTCTCCTCTTGAGTTCTTAAAAACTCTTCTCACATTCTTCGCTCCAACCGAATTTTGTATCTTTCTGAGTTAGCTGAGTTAATGGAGTAGCGATTGGAGAAAACTCTTCTACGAATCTCCAAGTCTACTGGAGCTCTCTTTTTTTGCTGCCAAAAGCGACCTTAAAAGAAATGCAATCTATTTTGACTATATTTCTTTGGAAAGGGGCAACTTTGAACAAACATGGTGCTAAAGTTGCTTGGTCCACTATCTCCCTTCCCCTCTTTGAAGGTGGTTTGGGTATCAAAAATATGGTGGACTAGAACTCCGCTTGTATCCGACCCCATCTCCTCAACATCATCCAACCTACTTCTCCCTCTCTTTGGGTAAATTGGATCAAAACCACCACCCTCAAGCATAAATCCCTTTGGCAAGTCACTATAGCCTCAAATAGCTCTTGGATATGGAATCAAGTTTTGAAACTTAGGCCTCTTGCCCTTCAGCATTTGCATTATCTTGTTGGCAATGGGCATCACACACATCTATGGTTTGACCCTTGGATAAACAATACTACTTTAAATCCTTCCCCAGCCTTATTAACAAACTCTAGGCTTCTAGTGTCAGCTACAGTCAGCCATATTATCCTTAATAACTCTTGGAATTTTCCCATGAGCAACCATCATGATGTCATTATGCTAAGAAAGGATATCACTGTTTTACCCCCCCTACCCAGCAGCAGGACAGAATCCTTTGAGATACTTGGGATATCAGATTAGTAAAATCCAAACAAATTTGGGAATCTATCCGTACTAGAAGTCAGCCGGTACCCAGGAGTTGTTTCGTCTAGCACAAGCTCCATATCCCATGGTACTCTACCAGAAACTTCCCACTAATGATCGAACCATGCATTATTTTGGAAGGATTTGGAATTGCCCTCTCTGCAACCTTCTTCCTGAAACTTTCAACCACCTATTCTTTGAAAGCACTTTCTCCAAACAGATCCTTCATCATGCCTTAAATATGGGAAACTGGAATCCCTTTCCTGTCACTTGGGCTGAGGTCGTGGATTTTCTCACTACTTTCCAAGGCTCCTCTCTTTCACGGAATATCCTAAGCTTAACAGTGGCTGTGTGTTTTTATAAGATTTGGGAGGCTCGAAATAACTAGCTACATAGAAACGACACCCCCCCAATGTTATGTCTAACTAAGGATATAATTCATATTATCAAATCTAGGCTATCTACATGTAAATCCTTCCTAAAGGCAACAAACTCTCAATATTTCTGTAATTGGCTCCTTACTTGTTGACACAATCTGCTGGTTACTGAACTTTGATGGTGCACTAGATGCTGCTTCGGGTTGTACAACATGAGCTGATTCACGGTTCATTTTCTGCAAATGATACTGGGTTTTTTCTCTTAGTCATAGATTTAAACTGTTGTGACTAATCTTCGGATAGACATCTTGTATATGAATTATGTAGCTTATGCTTTGATTTTGACTGTTTGGGATGGGATCATCTGATGGTCCTATCCTGTGCTTGGGGTTTTGTGCTAGGGGCGAAGGGTTTGTCTGGTTTGCCAACTCTGATGGTCTCTAGTTCTGCCATAACTTTATTCTCATTGTGTTGCTGTGTCACCCTTGCTACTATATAGATGTTGTCTTTTCTGACCTCATTGTTGATTCCTGTTATGTAATCTACATGAGGTTTCCTCTGTCTGGGCTACTGGGCTTGTCTTGTTTGATGGGCGGTGTTACATGGTCGCTATTTTGGATGTAGTGATTATCTGATGCTGGGCATCTATGCTAATGCCTTGCACTTCCTGGGGTTCTGAACGTGAGCTTCCTGGGTTCTGTTTTAGGGTTTGGGATTTTGATAATGAGTCCTGAGCTGGTCGATAGACTCTGCTATGGCTAATATTGATGCATGGGATGGGATGGACTAGATGGACTATTTTGACTCTGTCATCTTTATATCTAGGTTATCTTTATGTTTTTTTTCTTACATCAAGGCTACAAATATTCATTATTTCTATAATCGGTTTATTTCTAGCTAGTTGGTTTCTGGTATAGTTTTTTGTATAGTCTCCTTATCTTGGGCCTGTCCATAGATGATGTAGCTATATTCTGGGGTATGCCCCTTGTCTTTGTAAATTGGTTCTTTTTATACAAACAAAATTTAGCAAAAAATAAAAATAACCAGCTAAGCCGAGAAAGCTACGTACTTTGGTCACTAACTTAGGTTGCTCCCAGCTTTGAATTGCTTCAATCTATGCCGGGTTAACAGATATTCCATGATTTGATATCACGTGCCCAAGGAATGCTACTTCCTCAAGCCAGAACTCGTATTTCTTCAACTTGGCATATAACTTGTTTTCACAAAGCTTTTGAAGTATTAGCCTCAAGTGTTGCTCATGATCTTCACGGCTTTTAGAATAAATGAGGATGTCATTAATAAAGATGACCACAAAGTGATCCAAATATTCCCTAAATACTCGGTTCATCATTTCCACGAAGGCAGCAGGAGCATTAGTCAATCCAAAAAACATGACTAGGAATTTGTAATGCCCGTACCGAGTTCTGAAAGCAGTCTTTGAAATGTCATCAGTTTTTATCTTTAATTGATGATATCCAAAATCAAGATCAATCTTTGAAAAGAATTTGGTGCCTTGCAACTGGTCAAACAGATCATCAATACGAGGTAACGGGTACCTATTTTTGATGGTGATATGATTCAACTCCCGATAATCAATACAAAGTCGCATACTTCCATCTTTCTTCTTCACGAATAGAACAGGAGCACCCCAAGGAGACGTACTAGGATGATTGAAACCGATGTCTAACAATTCCTTTAGTTGGGTTTTTAACTCCTGAAGTTCAATAGGACCCATTCGATACGGGGCTTTGGAAATGGGTTTTGTACCGGATTCAAGGTCGATACAAAATTCAATTTCACGCCCTGGGGGTAGGCCAGGAAGTTCTTTTGGGAATACATCAGGAAATTTATTAACAATAGAAATATCATTAAAATTTGACGTATGTTTATTTAAATCCGTGACATGGGCTAAGAAAGCTTGACATCTGTTTTTTAATAAACGAATAGCTTTATGGCTTGATATGACAGTGATTTACTTTAGTGGTTTGGTTGCTTGAATTCACATAATAGGTTGTTTAGGAATATAATAGCTAACAACCTTATGAAAATAATCAATTTTAGCATAATGAGTAGTTAACCAATCTGTAAGACTCCAAATTTTATGAAATAAAAGTATTCAATTTTTCTATTTAGTAAATAGTTAAATAAATAAAAATTTAAAGTTAAGGTTGATATATATAAAATTTTCAAAATAAGCAAATGGTTATAAAATACTCATTGTTGTCGGAAAATATTCGTTTGGTCGTGAAATATTCTTGCTGTCGGAGAATATTCGTTCGACGGCGCAGTCATTTGTGGGCCCATAACAGAATAACTGTCGGATGAAGAAATAACAAGTATGAGTTTTTTTATAAATAATGGCATTGTTGTTACCGTTAAAACTGTTGGAATACCCGATGGGTAAAGCAAAGAAATACACGTTGTTGCACAGTAGCACACAGTATTGTAGAATATTTTTGGATTATTGATTCTTACATAAGGAGACACTACTCAATAATTGTTACAGTAATTACTGTTCAATATTTTATTTTATTGAGTCAATAATTGCTACGTTGATATTTTATATTATTGTTGTTTCAATAATTGTCACTGAACAATATTTCCATTATCAGATCAATAATTCATATTATTTAAATAATATTGTTAGATTTCATTATTAGCAATGTCTAAGGAAGTTCTGTCTAGGAAAGAGGTTTGGTCATCTAATTGCGCGCCAGTAAATAGAAATCCTTATCGAAAAGCCCCCTCTTTCTTGGGAACGACCTGGTTGTCATAATTGTGATTCTGTAATATTATTTGTGAATAATTAATTATTGATTTATATGATAAGAAAATATTTATTTTAATGGGGATATAAATGGAAGAATTTTTAGAAAAGTGACAATTATTGAAAATTGATATTTTTTCTTTTCTGATAAAATAATTTATTTAAATATATTATTATATTACATTATAAATGTATAATGTGGTTATATAATAATATAATAATGGTGATATCTTCACACTAAATTCACGGTGCATGAATCGAATGAGAGAAATCTAGAAATCAAAAGAAGAACAAAATATGGAGATTTTTCAGAAAAATTAGTTTATTACTTGATTTTGTAAAATCTATAACTCTTTGTATATAATGAGTTAGGAGATGAGACATATATCAAAAGAAAGCCCTGGAAGTAAGCTAAATGCAAAAAATTGAATCACCCAAAAATCTTTTATATATTTTTTGTGGTGACTATTTGAATGAAACAGGTCCAAATGATTCATTGTCCGAAAAATTAGTGTTCTTAAGCTATATTGCGTGAGTTATAATTTTTAATCCGACCGTTGGAATACCTGGTGGGTAAAGCAAAGCAATACACGTTGTTGCACAGTAGCACACGGTATTGCACAGTAATTTTGGATTATTGATTCTTACGTAAGAAGACACTACTCAATAATTGTTACAGTAATTATTGTTCAATATTTTATTTTATTGAGACAATAATTGCTACGTTGATATTATATATTATTATTGTTTCAATAATTGTCACTGCACAGTATTTCCATTATCAAATCAATAATTCATATTATTTAAATAATATTATTAGATAGCATTATTGGCAATGTCTAAGGAAATTCTGTCTAGAAAAGGGGTTTGGTTATCTAATTGTGCGCTAGTAAGGAGAAATCCTTATCAGAAAGCCCCCTCTTTCCTGTGAACGACCTGGTTGTCATAATTGTGATTCTATAATATTATTTGTGAATAATTAATTATTGATTTATATGATAAAGAAATATTTATTTTAATGGAGATATAAATGGAGGAATTTTTAGAAAAGTGACAATTGTTAAAAATTGATATTTTATCTTTTCTGATAAAATAATTTATTTAAATATATTATTATATTACATTATAAATGTATAATGTGGTTATATAATAATATAATAATGGTGATATCTTCACACTAAATTCATGATGCATGAATCAAATGAGAGAAATCTAGAAATCAAAAGAAGAACAAAATATGGAGATTTTTCAGAAAAATTAGTTTATTACTTGATTTTGTAAAATCTATAACTCTTTGTGTATAATGAGTTAGGAGATGAGACATATATCAAAAGAAAGCCCTGGAAGTAAGCTAAATACAGAAATTTGAATCACCCAAAAATCTTTTATAGATTTTTTGTGGTGACTGTTTGAATGAAACTGGTCCGAAGGATTCATTGTCCGAAAAATCAGTGTTCTTAAGCTATATTGCGTGAGTTATAATTTTTAATCTGACCGTTGAATCGTTGTGATTTTTGGATATGTTATACATATATAAGTTAAGTATATGTCCACAAATGTTGAACCGTTAAAAATTAACGTATGATTTGTTATGAATTTTAATAAGTGACTGATTTAGAAATTGTTTTTATAAATGATTTTGGAGTAGATTTCTAGAAGGTGGGACCCACTTGTCCTTTTTTCTCTTGAATTTGATGAATTTCAAAGTTTGATTTCAAGTATGGCGTGCGTGGGAATTGGTAATAAAAAATTAATATTTTATTAATTTCGTCTGCTTTAGCGTTCTAGCATTTTTCTATAAATTGGATGCTTAGTTAGAATTGAAAATCACATCAGAATCATAAGCTTTCTCTCTCTCTCTATATATATATATTATCGAGTGTATTTTGTGAGTATTTAGATACTTTGGGAGTTGCTATTCAGTGCAAGTTTTATTCAGCATTACATCCGATATTCAAGTCAAAAATATTGTTCTTTTGAGGTAAGAGATGTTATTTTCTTCGTAAATGATATTATTTCTTTTGATATCATTATACTGAAATATTGATATGAATTTTATTGTGAAATTTTTACCTTTTCGTGTCGGGGTTACTATTCACGTATACGACACTATTCATGTATATGACACTATTTATGTATATGACTTTATTTACGTATACAGTACTATGTATGAATACAGAGTACTATTCATAAGTTACTATTTACGGGGTACTATTTACGACAAAATTGGTTTCTTTTTCTGACCAAATTATCGTTGATTTATGAATATTGCTCTTGAAATTAAATCCATGTTTTGATCATATTGTTTTTATTATTATATAGAACATTTTTATAACCCTGGTGTTGGAATTTCTCTTTCACTTGAGTGTAAAGATGGGTAGATTATTGGTATAATCGTGACTATGGGTTCTCTTTGGCCAGTAGTGCAAAGATGAATTGTCGACTAGTATGATCATGACCATTGAATTTATAAACGATTATCTTTAGCTTAAGGTCAATGGTGAATTGATCAACATGGTTATAATCAATTTTTATATAAATTCTGAAATGATTATATATTCCTTTGAGATATTAATATCTTTGGCCCGTAGTGCAAAAATGACCTGTTGTTGAATATCTTTGGCTCGTAGTGGAAAGATGAACTGTTGATGAAAATCTTTGGCCCGTAGTGCAAAGATGAATTTATTAGTATGATTATGAACATGAACTATGATTTGGTATAACCATGATCTTTGATGTTTCAGGTAAAGACAGGTGATGAAAATTATATTCGTCTTGGATGAGAAGAGGAATTTAGAACTATAATTATGATTATGAGTTATACACGTGATTATGGACAAAAACTGTTGATTGATGTTATAGGGATAAAACATTATTGGTGGAATTTTAACATGGAGAAGATAATAAACCTTATGGTCTATTTGACTCTTCTAATGGATTGCTCGTTTCGCTACAACTATGGTTGAAATTTTTATCATCTATCATATGTTCTAAATCTCTGATCTATTACTAATGAAGGCTATTGCTAATTTAATTATCTTTAGTCATGATATTTTTTTTACTGGGCTAGTTGTGCTCACCCTTTTGTTTCACAATTCCTTTCAGGTAATAAGAGTATAGCTGGGTCGAGCGGGGGTAACAAGGGAATTGAACGGTGGTCTATAGCTATTGATGTTCTCCCTAAACAGTATGGAAATAATGTTATTAAGAATTTGAGATAACTGTGTCCTATTTTATACATCATTTAACCGTTGATTTTGGTGAACCCAACTTTGGAAGGGTGTTTTGCCACTATCATACAAGATGTCTAATGACAAACGACTTCGTGTTATCATAAGACAGTGTTGTGAACATGCACTTGCTGATTATATCTATGACCACTACCTATATAAGCATGGAGTTTGATTGAAATATAATTCTCAATTGGAGACAATGGAGATAATTATATGTCAAGAGAAGACTAACCATTGGAAAGAACATGATAGCAATTTTCTCATTTTTCTTTGGGGTCTATTGGGCCAACCAAGGATAATTCTCGAGTCATATGATATTTATTATAACTTAGATGCATAGCCTCCCATGTACGAAGGTTTTCTTGAGCATTTTCTAATGATTTTAATTTCTAAAACAGTTATTGACTGTACCTTTATGTAATGTATCAATGTGAGGTGCTATCTAAGTAAAGGGATGAGAGTCACAATTGGTATCAAAATTCACAACATATGTGTTGTTGTATTTTGCACGACAATTGTAATAATGAATTTGTAGTTGTTTCTGTACCATGTTTTTGGCGACTCAGAATGGATTGGTGATGTATACCTATTTTGGGAGCGTCACAGTTGGTATCAGAGCTAAGGGCTATGGTCGCTGGCGAAGATCTGAGTCTAGAAATAGGAGGGAAGAGACGAGTAATATACTTCGCTAGAATGTGACTTACCTAAGCTAAAATTTCTTACTTGATAAATTGACAAATTGTGATATGTTAATTAACCCTTGTTTTGAAGATGTATTCTAGAATGATATCTGAAATACACGAGATGAGCAATGGAGAAATCACGATGACAGGAAAGATGGAATCTAAAATAAAAGCAAGGTATTCTTAACTCTTCGAAATACCAGGTAAGTAAATTTCGGGGACAAAATTTTATAAGGAGGAGAGATTGTAAGACCCCAAATTTTATGAAATAAAAGTATTCAATTTTTCTATTTAGTAAATAGTTAAATTTATAAAAGTTTAAACTTAAGGGGGATATATATAAAATTTTCAAAATAAACAAGTGGTTATAAAATACTCATTGTTGTCGGGGAATATTCGTTTGGTCGTGGAATATTCTTATTGTCGGAGAATATTCGTACGACAGCGTAGCCATTTGTAGGCCCTATAATAGAATAACTGTTGGAAGAAGAAAATGACAAGTATGGATTTTTTTATAAATAACGGCGTAGTTGTTACCGTCAAAACTGTTGGAATACCTGATGGGTAAAACAAAGCAATACACGTTGTTGCACAGTAGCACACGGTATTGCACAGTAATTTTGGATTATTGATTCTTACGTAAGAAGACACTACTCAATAATTGTTACAGTAATTATTGTTCAATATTTTATTTTATTGAGACAATAATTGCTACGTTGATATTATATATTATTATTGTTTCAATAATTGTCACTGCACAGTATTTCCATTATCAAATCAATAATTCATATTATTTAAATAATATTATTAGATAGCATTATTGGCAATGTCTAAGGAAATTCTGTCTAGGAAAGGGGTTTGGTTATCTAATTGCGCGCCAGTAAGGAGAAATCCTTATCAGAAACCCCCTTCTTTCCTGCGAACGACCTGGTTGTCATAATTGTGATTCTATAATATTATTTGTGAATAATTAATTATTGATTTATATGATAAGGAAATATTTATTTTAATGGAGATATAAATGGAGGAATTTTTAGAAAAGTGACAATTGTTGAAAATTGATATTTTATCTTTTCTGATAAAATATTTTATTTAAATATATTATTATATTACATTATAAATGTATAATGTGGTTATATAATAATATATTATTGGTGATATCTTCACACTAAATTCACGATGCATGAATCAAATGAGAGAAATCTAGAAATCAAAAGAAGAACAAAATATGGAGATTTTTCAGAAAAATTAGTTTATTACTTGATTTTGTAAAATCTATAACTCTTTGTGTATAATGAGTTAGGAGATGAGACATATATCAAAAGAAAGCCCTGGAAGTAAGCTAAATACAGAAATTTGAATCACCCAAAAATCTTTTATATATTTTTTGTGGTGACTGTTTGAATGAAACTGGTCCAAAGGATTCATTGTCTGAAAAATAAGTGTTCTTAAGCTATATTGCATGAGTTATAATTTTTAATCTGACCGTTGGATCATTGTGATTTTTGGATATGTTATACATATATAAGATAAGTATATGTCCACAAATGTTGAACCGTTAAAAATTAACGTATGATTTGTTATGAATTTTAATAGGTGACTAATTCAGAAATTGTTTTTATAAATAATTTTGGTGGAGATTTCTAGAAGGTGGGACCCACTTGTCCTTTTATCTCTTGAATTTGATGAATTTCAAAGTTTGATTTCAAGTATGGCGTGCGTGAGAATTGATAATAAAAAATTAATATTTTATTAATTTAGTCTGCTTTGGCGTTCTAGCATTTTCCTATAAATAGGGTGCTTAGTTAGAATTGAAAATCGCACCAAAATAATAAGCTTTCTCTCTCTCTATATTATCGAGTGTATTTTGTGAGTATTTAGATACTTTGAGAGTTGCTATTCAGTGCAAGTTTTCTTCAGCATTACATCCGATATTTCAGTCAAAAATACCATTCTTTTGAGGTAAGGGATGGTAAGGGATGTTATTTTCTTCGTAAATGATATTATTTCTTTTGATATCATTATATTGAAATATTGATATGAATTTTATTGTGAAATTTTTACCTTTTCGTATCGGGGTTACTATTCACGTATACGGAACTATTTATGTATTTGGCACTATTTATGTATATGACATTATTTACGTATATAGTACTATGTACGAATATAAAGTACTATTCATGAGTTACTATTCACGAGTTACTATTTATAAATTACTATTAATGGAGTACTATTCATGACAAAATTGGTTTCTTTTTTTGACCAAATTATCGTTGATTTATGAATATTGCTCTTAAAATTAAATCCATATTTTGATCATATTGTTTTTATTATCATATAGAACATTTTTATAACCCTGGTGTTTGAATTTATCTTTCACTTGAGTGTAAAGATGGGTAGATTATTGGTATAATCGTGACTATGGGTTCTCTTTGGCCAATAGTGCAAAGATGAATTGTTGACTGGTATGATCATGACCATTGAATTTATAAACGATTATCTTTAGCTTAAGTGAAAAGGTGAATTGATCAACATGGTTATAATTATTGTTTATATAAATTCTGAAATGATTATATATTTCTTTGAGATATTAATATCTTTGGCCCGTAGTGCAAAGATGACCTGTTGTTAAATATCTTTGGCCCGTAGTGCAAAGATGACCTATTATTGAATATCTTTGGCATGTAGTGCAAAGATGAATTATTGATGAATATCTTTGGTCCGTAGTGCAAAGATGTCCTATTGTTGAATATCTTAGGCCTGTAGTGCAAAGATAAACTGTTGATGAATATATTTGGCCCGTAGTGCAAAGATGAATTTATTAGTATGATTATGAATATGAACTGTGATTTGGTATAACCATGATCTTTGATGTTTCAGGTAAAGACATGTGATAAAAATTATCTTCGTCTTGGATGAGAAGAGAAATTTAGAATTACAATTATGATTATGAGTTATACATTTGATTATGGACAGAAACTATTAATTGATGTTATATGGATAAAACATTGTTGGTGGACTTTTAACATAGAGAAGAAAATAGACCTTATTGTCTATTTGACTCTTCTAATGGATTGCTTGTTCCGCTGTAACTATGGTTGAAAAGTTTTATCATCTACCATATGTTCTAAATTTCTGATTTATTACTGATGAAGGCTATTTATAATTTAATTAACTTTAGTTATGATATTTTTTTAACTGGGCTAGTTGTGCTCACCCATTTGTTTCATAATTCCTTTCAGGTAATAAGAGTGTATCTGGGTCTAGCGGGGGTAACAGGGGAGTAGAACGGTAGTCTATAGCTATTGAGGTTCTCCCTAAACAGTATGGAAATAATTTTATTAAGAATTTGAGATAAGTGTGTCGTATTTTATACGTCATTTAACCGTTAATTTTGGTGAACCGAATAGGGTGAGGTGAACCCAACTTTGGAAGGGTGTTTTGCCACTATCATACAAGATGTCTAATGACAGTTAACTTCGTGTTATCATAAGATAGGGTTATGCACATGCACTAGTTGACTATATCTACGAGCACTATTTATATAATCATGGAGTTTGATTGAAATATAATTCTCAATTGGAGACAATGGAGATAATTATATGTCAAAAGAAGACTAACCATTGGAAAGAACATTATAGCAATCTTCTCATTTTTCTTTGGGGTCTATTGGGTCAACGAAGGATAACTCTCGAGTCATATGATATTTATTATAACTTAAATGCATGGCCTCCCATGTACGAAGGTTTCCCTGAGCATTTTCCAAAGATTTTAATTTCTAAAATAGTTATTGATTGTACCTTTATGTAATGTATCAATGTAAGGTGCTATCCGATTAAAGGGATGAAAGTCATAGTTGGTATCAAAACTCACAACATATGTGTTATTGTATTTTGTACGACAATTGTAATAATGAAGTTGTAGTTGTTTTTGTACCATATTTTTGGCGACTCAGAATGGGTTGGTGATGTGTACCTATTTTGGGGACGTCACACAATCAATCCACAAAATCACATCAAATGAAAGTATTTTTAAAGAGATAAGATCGACAGGTAACGTGTTGTTACCGATTTGAATCAAATAAGACTTATAAATAGTGGATGTAATGAAGGTTTCTCCCAACGGAGTTTTAACAGATAAATCAAAGTCTAATTTCTTTGGAGTTAAATTTAAACGTTGAGCACAAGTAGGAGAAATAAAAGAACGGGTAGAACCATTATCAAATAAGGTATAAACTTCGCTATAGTTTATGATTAGCTTACCCGTTATCACCTCATTCAGATTCCTCGCTTTTTAGGAGGTTACAACAAACGCTCTACCTTGAACTATCGATTTTGTCTTGTTTGGGATGGCCTTTGATGTCTCCATCCTTGCTGGACTTGACTTTGGTGCACGACAAAATCGGGCTAGGTGACCTTCTCTTCCATAATTGTAATATGCTTTGGACTACTGCGTACAGTTTGGACTGATGTGTCCTTCTCCTCCGCATTTATAATATACGATCGGCAGTCGTTCTCCTTCCTTAACAACAGGTGCTGGTTCTGACGTATTTCCATCATTATTGAATCTCCTCTTCTTGAAATTTCCACTTCTATTATCTTGGCCATGATTACCACCGAAGTGGTTACCATTTATGGTATATTGATTCCCTCCACGTTTATTGTCATTGATTCGATGACTGCTGCCACTACTATTATCGACTTGACGGCTGCTCTCTCTTGGTTGGGTTGACTCATTATTGCGTTCCAATAACTGAGCCCTATTTTCAACATCTGGATACATACACAGTTTGTGAGAGATAAGGTATTAACGTATCTTGGGTTTCAAACCTCTTAGAAACAGACGTCATTCTCTCCTCATTATCAACCAAGTGTGATGCAAACCGGGAAAACTCGACAAACTTAGATTTGAACTGCGACACGGTCATATTTTTTTGTTCTAGGTTGATGAACTGTACCTCCTTCATGTGATGAATACTTTCGGGAAAGTACTTGTCGTTGAACAGTTCTTGGAACTTCTCCCAAGACATCTTTAGTGTGGCAGGCTAAGTACGCATTACAGATTCCCACCAGTAATTTGCCTCTCCTCGCAACATGAAGGTGGCAAAGGGAACCTTTTGCTCCTCGGAGCATCCCAAGACATCAAATATCTCAGTGATCTGCTTTATCCACATCTCCACCTTAAGTGGTTCTGGCTCTACCAAAACTCCCATGGTCCCAGCTCCTTGAACTGCTTAGCAGTGACCATCCGAGAGTTGTCAGTGTTTCCACCTGCATTTTGAACAGGAGCCGCTCTCGCCTGATGTTGCATGAATTGCATAAAGCCTCTGAACATCCCATCGTTCATCGTTTGATCGGTGTTGTTGTTTACCTGAGGATTATTGTCTTCTTGTTGCATATTATCATGGGTATTGATCGTTGCTGACTCAACGGTCTCATGTGCTTCATTGCTGATCTCAATATTTTCAGATGCCATTTTCAAATACTGCCACAAAACAAGGGTTAATTGACATGTCACATATTATCCCTATACTCTGACCGACCAATTAAATACCAAATAACTTAGGTAGTTCATACTAGCGAAGGAATTCTCCGTCTCTCCCCTCCTAGTTCTTGTCTCACATCTCAGCCAGGGATCATATCCCTAAGCTTTGATATCAAATGTGACGCCCCCAAAATAGGTATACATCACCCATCTTGAGTCGCCAAATACATGGTACAGAAATTAAATACAAACTTCTTTAATACAATTGTCGTGTAAAAATACGACAAAACATAGCTGAGTTTTTACATGAATATTATCTTCTAGACAATATCCAAACTCAAATTCAATTCTCATTAGATTTATTATCACACTAAGTAGTGAGGGCTGCTAAAACAACCATCTCGAACCATAACTCTGTTCCCTGACTAGTCCCGGCTACGTTCTCATTTTCTGAAGAGAACAATGAAAGCAAAAGGGTGAGCTCAACTAACCCAGTAAGAAATATTATGGCTAAGATAATGCAGAATAAATGTAATAACCCGATATTTTCTATATAATTAAATCAGAAATTTTGCGTATAATTTTTTTTTAAAGGTGAGAATATGTGCCAGATAATGTGTATGTATTTATGTGATGAATATAAAATATATTTATTACATGAATGATTATAAATAATTTTATTTTAGAATTATTAATCATTATAAAGTATATTCTTTTAATAATTAATTTTATAGTAAAAATATTTTTATTAATTAATTTCTCATGAAAATATGTTTATATGTTATTTAAATAATATATGAAATTATTATAGAATTATAATAATAATTATTTTATTTTATTATATGAATTTATTTCAGATTAATTAAGTTAATTATTTTAACTTAATTAATAATGGTATGTATATGTAAGGTAAATCAGATATGAAATCCAAACCCTAATTCCGTGTTTTGATCAAGGAATGAGAATAATAATATTATATTATTATTGGTCAGTGTTATATATATGTATGTTATGTGTGTAATGTTAATGTGTGGAACAGTCTTAATGTATTATGACCAAACCCTAATAATATTTTTATAAACCCTAATATTACTGATAAACCCTAGTTTTGAAGTCAAACGAGACTTTAAAATCTATCTAGTAATTTTGTTATGTGATTAATGGAAATTATTATAATATTATTTTATTTCAGTACTATAAATATGTACTGTATATGTGTGGACTGTTAATGTTGGTCAAATTATGGGAATAATGCTAAAACCCTGGTGTTAATTGGTTTAACTTAAAACTCAAACCGGAGTTTATGGTTGGTAAGAAATTGTGTTATATGATTAATGATATTAATTTTAATTAGGTAAACCCTAATAATTAATATTTAGAAACCCTAATTCTTAGAAAACTTAATAGCTAATTAAAACCCTAATTGCTAACCCTAATTTGCTAATTATAAACCCTAAATTGCTTATGATAAACCCTAATCGCTAAATTGAGAAGTGTAATACTAATTAGTGTCTCTTAAACCTAATTAGCAAAGTCCTAAGTAATTAAAAACCTAATTGATTAAGAAACCCTAATTATAATTTTTAGAAACTAATTTTTTTTAATTTTAAACCCTAACTAGAAATCTTACAATATCTGTGCTTAACCTTAGGGTTAAACCCTAAGGGTTTGACAAGTTACCATGTTGCCATTAAAACTATGGATTAAATGACTATTATACCCTTATTGTATTATTGTAGGAAACTTGTGGAATTGGCTAACACTTTAGTTGTTTACCATCTCTTAACTTCTTTGTAACTTAAAACAGCCAATATCAGTCTCCCATTATCAGCCATGTGCATTTCAACTTGTTATATAATGAATAAAGAGAGAGAGAAAGCTACATTTTTGCCCATTTGTCTACAAACACTCAACCAAGTCTCTCTCTCTCCTTATTCATGAATTTATGTAGTAGACCAGTCCCAAAACACAGTCCCACGTTATTCATTAACAAATCACAAGATCAGAATCAAGGATCAAGGTGTAAAGAGGTATAAAAACCCTAGTTTAAAAATCATGTGATCCATGTTGTTCGATGTTGTTTGTTGTTTAAAAATATGTTAAAAGGTATCATTTAGTGATCTGGGTTGTTAAATCACAGATCCATAACATCTAGATACTCGAAATAGGAGTTTTCAAGAATCTGGGGATTTTTATTTATGTTGTCTGACAAAGAATGGTAGACCCCATAGATTCTTCTGTGTTCATGATTGTTGTTATTTTATGTGTTAAATCCATAGGCTGATATGTTGTCTTTGCTCTGCAAGTGAAATCACGATCATACGATGCACATATTTCATGTTATTAACGGTCAAAGATCATTGACTGGCATTGACCGGGAGATTTCTGGGTAACCCAGATTTCCCCAGGTCGGTCTGACAGATAGTTCTTGGTTCCGATCTTGCAGGTTTTATGTGTGTTGTACATGTTGTTGCATTCGTGTTATAGTATGTAATATGTACTACAAAGGCATGACTTTATATCACCTAAATGACAAGCATGATCAAAGTATTCGACGGTCAAAGTAGGCCACTTGCACTGATTTTTGCATTTCTAGAATTTCTAAAAAAGAGGACGAATAACCTCTCTGACAACGTTTGACCGGATGCTAGCTTATGATTATGTTGTAGTTTGATTGATCTAATGAATGTTATGTGTACCTTGTCATATATACTATAAGCTTCAACCATAACATCAACTTGTTAATGATCAGAACCTATAGAAATTTGAGCTTCAAATTTGACCCTCGAGGCTGACTGAGTTTCTGGGTAACCTAGAAAACCCAGAAAGCCCTAACAGTGAGTTTGAAGGGACATATCTTGTTATGTTGTATGATCTTGTTAGTTGTGTCGTGTTGTATTACATTAGTATTACATGAACAAAGTTATAACATGCCCAGAAATTTCATAATCTGACATGTATGATTGGTCAAACATGACTAGTCGATCACTGACATTGATGTTCTTGAGCCTCAAGAACACCTAAGGCGACGCTTTCTGTCGCCAAAGGCTTTAGCGACAGACTTAGTTAATTTTCATTAATTAATTTCTGAAAATTGATTAAAAATAGAAAATAAATTCTAAAAATTACAAAAATGGTTTTAAAAATTATTTTAAATTATGAAAAATAACTTTTACTTATTTGGGATATTTCTCATTAATATTTATAATTATTTAAATATTAGTGTATTAAAAAACTTAAAGAAAAATGATTTTAATGTTATAAGAATAAAGTGTTTAAAAATATTTTTGAGTTATAAAATATAACTTTTAATATTTTGTGATTAATTTTATTAATTAATTAATATTAATGATAATTAAGTTATTTAATAAATATATTAAACAAATTATGAAAAATAGAATTAATGATTTATAAATCATATACAAATGATTTAAAGGATTATAAAAATATTTTAAGTTATTAAATATAACTTTTGATATTTTGTCATGAAAAATATTAATATATTAATATTAATGATATTAGATTTGTTTAATAATTATATTAAATAAATTAGTTTAAAAATGATTTTTGTAGTAGCCCCGAATCCGGGCCCCAAATCGCCGTGGACTCGGTACACTAATTCTTTCACTAAATGCGGAAGATATAAACATAAATTGTTTATACATTAAACTTTACACACTTATCCCCAAGGTCGAGTAACCTTAACTTAAATACAATTCATCAATTATCTATTACACAACAATATTTATCACAATATGCTAATACAACTAGCCGCACTTTATGTCCCAAGCTGAATTTGGCATTATCGTTCCTATCAATAATTCATTTATTTAAGAATCATATCTATTCTCAATTCAAAATAAATCTTATTTATCTATTCAACATTTCAAACTGTACATAGCTGAAAATTACATTTGATAAAACTATCAATCATAGATCTATACCATTTCTAAATCAAGAAAATGTATTCATTTTATGCATCGCTCAATCTTCATCATCCGTATAGCAAATAATATTGTCTAACATCATTAACCTGCAAAAAGTTTATGTTTACAAGATTGAGCTCGACAGCCTAGCAAATTTAATAATCTATCATGTTTCACATAGCACAAAATTCTATATGCACTACATTTCCTTTAATATGCATATCTGCATGCAACATATATTCTTTACTATGCATATCCTACATGTATCAATAATTCCTTACAAAACATTCATTCATGCATTATACATTTCTAAATTATCGAGTTACATCATACAACATGTAATCACATATTGATTGAATTCCATAACCCAATTAACTTAGTTATATTTTGACTTTTAACAATTCATAGAGCATAATATGTAATTTAACACATAACACATTCCATCCACAAACATAATAGAACTGAAAAACTTGCCTGCACCGTTGATTACCGCAACGCAATTTATAACTCTTTACCCGAAGACCTAATATTAATAATATAGATCTCCAATATTAGAATAATATCATCACAGTATATTACTGTTATATTTATATCCACAGAATAACCTAAATACATTACCACATAAGCCTATCAGTCTATATAACACATAAGACATAGCATCAAGTCAAACTATTTCAGTCTGGCTTAAAACCGACACAATTCTATCATCCCGACGGTCTAGTCGGACGAATATCGAGTTTAAGTTCAATTAAAATATGTCTAACCACTTAACAATTAACACCGATAATTTCTAATCAGACAAAACATTTTTCCTAGGCTCGTAATAATTTTCGGATAATTATTACCATTTATTAACATTTTTCAATCCTTAAAACCGTATTTAAATGAATTAAATACTACATAATACCTTAATCATTAATATTTATTTAATATAAAATATTAATGAAAATCATAACATAATATTATAATATAATTATAATATCACAAAGTATTTTTAATACTTTAAAATCATAATTATATGATTTTTAAACCATTAAATCCATTATCCGATAATTGCTATTAATATTAAAATATTAATATTTTCATGCCAAAATATCAAAAGTTATATTTTATAACTTAAAATATTTTTATAACACTTAAATCATTTTTATATGATTTTTAAAACATTAATACTAATTTTCCATAATTTATTTAATATATTCATTAAATAAAATAATTATCATTAATATTGATTAATTAATGAATTTCATCCCAAAATATTAAAAGTCATCAAAAATAAATTAAAATATTTTCTTATACCATAAAATAATTTTTCATGATTTTTCATGAATTAAAAACTATTTTTAAATAATTTATTTAATATTATAATTAAATAAATAAATATCATTTATATTCCATAAATAATAAATATTTTCAAAATATACATAAAATAGTTAAAAACTATTTTTCAGACTTTAAAATAATCTTTCATAATTTATTATGTATTTTTAATAATTAAAAACTATTTTTTTCTAATTTTAAATTAATTTTCGGAAAAATAATAATAATCTGCTGCTAAAGGCCTATAGCGACACTTTCTGTCGCTATAGGTGTTCTTGAGTGTTTTTGAGCCTTCATGACAGACACCGAGTGGGTAGGTTTGACCGTGATTTAATCCATGCTACACTTAATTTCTGGTCTGCTAATGCAGATGGTTATGTAGTATAAGTGTAATACTACAATTATCAACTAAGATCCTAGCCAAAACACAACATAACAGCAAGATCCGGGCTCGCGAAATGTCTGACAACTATGTTCTTCATTTTCTGGGTTTTCCAGAAAATGAAGAACAGACGAGGTACTAGTTTTCGATCCTTGTAACTTGCAGTCTATGCTTTGTTTATGAGATCTAATGGTTTAATCTTGTAGTACACATGCCAGGGTATAACATTATAACATAAAATTAGTCTAACAACATCACATACAAAATATCTAGCTCGGTCAAAGTGGTAGTCCGAACTGTTCTTGAACATTTCTGGGTTTTCCAGAAATGTTCTTGAACAGCTTGGTCAACGATAGTTTGACCATTAATTTCTACGATTAGGATACGAATCTGAGTGATATAAAGGCATATATGTGTAGCCTGCATGTCATTCTAAAAGATAAGACCAACAACATCACATAACAACTTAACCATAGTAAGATCTGAGACGTTAAAAATGTTTTCAGACCACTGAAAATTTTCTGGGTTACCCAGAATTTAACTTTTAGTGAACGGTCAACGGTCTTTGACCGGTCATATCTCTTAGTCCATTCATGATCTGGTCGTGTTTCTTGATTCAAAGCACAGTAGACATGACATAGAACACATGTATAACATAAAACACATTAATCATCTAACAGAAAAAGATCTAAAGGCTCTGACATTCATTGTCAGACCTCAGCTTTAATTTTTTTCCAGATTTCTTAAAATGTCAAATCCGAGCACTTTGATGTTATGGGTTGGTGTTTTGACAACCCAGATCATCATTTGACACCTTAAAACACATATTTAACCAATCAATTACAACATCAAACATCATATCATAAAATTTTAAGATTTAAGGTTTATACCACTTTTATGCTTTGATCCATGATTCTGATCCTTTGATCTGTTTCTGGTACACGTGGGGCTTGAATTGTGACTGATCTAACTTAGATTTTCGGAGGTTGAGAGAGAAGTAAGAGTTGGTGAGAGCAAGTTTGGCAAATAAGCAAAAATGTATACATTTTCTCTCTCCCAATCTTTATATATTGCATGATGCATGTATGGTTGATGTTTGCTGTCAAAAAGGAGCTGAGTTGCTAAGATTTAGTCACAAGCTAGAGCTAGTTAGGGTTAGGGTTGTTCAACAACCATGGATTTTGCAAGATTTGCAAGTTTCCTAAAATAACACTCATAAGGGCATTTTTGTCCTTTCATTAATTTTCTAGAAAATTTTCCTTAGGGTTTAGGGTTTAGACATTTTAGGGTTTAGGGTTTAACCCTTAAATATTTAGCAACTTGGATTTCTAAGATTTTCTAATTAGAATTTAAAATAGAAAATCAAGATTTAAAAAAATATAATTAGGGATTCTAATTATATCATAATTTCCTAATTACATTAGGACTTTAACAAATTAGGATTAATATTTCCTAATTAACGTTGCTAATTTAGTAATTAAATCCATCACTGCACAATTAGAGTTCCAAAATGGTCATTAGAGTTTTCAACCCATAAATTAGGGTTTATTAATTAATTAATCTTTACCCTAATTAATACTTAACTAATACCACATAAGCATTATAATTCTCTGTTATATTCCTAGATTAGGGCTTTCATTTTATCAGAATCTGAAATTAGGGTTTTCAGATCTGGTATTAGGGTTTCAAATAAACAACTAGAATTTCCAGTACTTCATTAGGGTCTTCCTTAATTAATTAAAATTATAGGCGTTTAACCTTGTATATACCTTGCATTCCCAATCTAGGGTTTTCAATATCCGATTTAGGATTTCAGATTTCTCGGAACTGAAACTAGGGTTTCCAAAACCGATTTCTAGGGTTTCTTATCAGACGTTAGGGTTTTCTAACTGAACGTTGTCGTTCTTAATATATACTTAGGGCTTGTCACAGATATAATTTATCTGGTCAACCCATGACCCTTAACCATATTCTGAACACATCATTAACCATATACACAGAACTTAATCACATAAATCCTTAATCCTGAATAATTCACCTATTTCCTTTATCGAATTTTGAAATCCTCAAAATTCCATCCCAATAACATCAAACGCATTCACTTATTTTCTGTCTAGGTCTATTATTTGACCTTAAATCAATCATTTAAGATTCTCATAAATTGTCTAAATTCTCGGGTTGTCACATTCACCCCTCCTTCTAAGAATTTCGTCCCCGAAATTCACCTTACACCTTACACCGCGCACCTTACACCATTCACACATGAACCTTACACCTTACACCGTATAACTTATACCATTCACACATATTTCACATGCTACCCAATACACCACTCACAAGGGTAAAAATTTTAAAACTGTGCTGAGGAATCGTATAGACTGTTTGTTTTTCATTTTCGCAAAGATTTTATGGAAATTCATCCGCAAACCGTCATAACTTACGGACAAAAAGGGTGATTAGCCCATTATGCCCTGTACTGATCAAGTACTGCTGGTAGGAACAATTTGTTCCTCTTATCCGCCTTAGGCGCACAAAATTTCTTACCTCAGTCTTATTTGATTCCACAGCAAAACAATTTGGTTCGAAAAATTTCTTTCGATAAACACTTGGAGTTTTTTTTTTGAAAATATTTTTGAGAATGACGTCATGATGCCGCACTGTATTCAACAGTCCGTTGAGGATTTCTTCATTTTGTGACTTTGTTATACTACATCATACTGTAGTGGGCTGACGATCCTTAGATCACATCCAACACCAAGTAATTCTGCATTGATAACTCTATCATTTTTTTTATCATCTCTGCACCAGGTCACATGGTACATAAGTGATAAATAAAAAAAAAAATTTAAAATAAAGCACATAGTGCGTATTTAGCTTGATGTCAAAAATTGAAGTTTAGCAAAGCTAGGGGTTTAGGAAAACCTAAATCTCCACTAATGATCATATTCTTAACAATCTATCTGTTCCTATTATCCTCAATACTCCATTCACACAAAACTATACCCATTTCATAAAACCACACTTATGAGTCCATTAATTGCCACAATCATATGAGTTCACGAACTTTCCTAGACAGACCTTTGGCGTCCATTTGCTGAGGGGTTCATAAACATTTCATATAACTATGCGTCAAGTATGTCACATAAGTATGAGTTTTAAGAACTCGTACTTAACCTCATATCCTCTAACTATGACATATCTATTTGTCATACACATGAGAAAGGAATCACCCTCTTAACACGCATATAACAAATAGCGCGACACAAACATTTCAATGATTATCAATGCCAGAAACTAAGTGGTTGTCAAACCAAACTCGACCACTAATCAATATAGGAAGCTAAGTGAACAATTCCCCGCCCATACAAAGAATTGGTCAACCTAACCACTACATCGACCAGGAAGCTAAGTGATTCTAAAACCAAGTACAAATTCCCCGCCCATACAAGGAATCATACAACTCAGCTGCCGACAAGAGTCCTCAATTGAATCCCCACCTAATACTTAACCCCCTTTTTCAATACGAATTCAATTCGTATTCATAATCCATAACTCTTTCATGAGTTTTCATAGTACAATTTCATAGTACAACTGATACACAGCATCTAGCCGTAAACTTTTCAATCATCAGATTGATTCTTTCTGACTGTCATAACCTTATCAAATCACAGGGTGATCTTATCGTATGTATTATGATTTATTTCTATACCTATGATCGTTTTTGTTTTACGATCTTCTATTCCTGCACTTTCAGTCTTTTAGACTCGATCTATTCACCATTACTGTTTAACTTTATTATCAGAGTTAGGGAACTCTGTGTCTTACACTCGCCGAGATTCATCTTTGAATCTTATCGACCAACTAACTCTATGTGAGTTAGATCTTATCCTAATCACTGCGGTTATTGGTCTCAGGTATTCCTACCTAAGCTTCATAACCAACAGCTCTGATATCAACTGTAGTAGCCCCGAATCCGGGCCCCGAATCGCCGCGGACTCGGTACACTAATTCTTTCACTAAATGCGGAAGATATAAACATAAATTGTTTATACATTAAACTTTACACACTTATCCCCAAGGTCGAGTAACCTTAACTTAAATACAATTCATCAATTATCTATTACACAACAATATTTATCATAATATGCTAATACAACTAGCCGCACTTTATGTCCCAAGCTGAACTTGGCATTATCGTTCCTATCAATAATTCATTTATTTAAGAATCATATCTATTCTCAATTCAAAATAAATCTTATTTATCTATTCAACATTTCAAACTGTACATAGCTGAAAATTACATTTGATTAAACTATCAATCATAGATCTATACCATTTCTAAATCAAGAAAATGTATTCATTTTATTCATCGCTCAATCTTCATCATCCGTATAGCAAATAATATTGTCCAACATCATTAACCTGCAAAAAGTTTATGTTTGCAAGATTGAGCTCGACAGCCCAGCAAATTTAACAATCTATCATGTTTCACATAGCACACAATTCTATATGCACTACATTTCCTTTAATATGCATATCTGCATGCAACATATATTCTTTACTATGCATATCCTACATGTATCAATAATTCCTTACAAAACATTCATTCATTCATTATACATTTCTAAATTATCGAGTTACATCATACAACATGTAATCACATATTGATTGAGTTCCATAACCCATTTAACTTAGTCATATTTTGACTTTTAACAATTCATAGAGCATAATATGTAATTTAACACATAACATATTCCATCCACAAACATAATAGAACTGAAAAACTTGCCTGCACCGTTGATTACCGCAACGCAATTTATAACGCTTTACCCGAAGACCTAATATTAATAATATAGATCTCCAATATTAGAATAATATCATCACAGTATATTACTGTTATATTTATATCCACAGAATAACCTAAACACATTACCACATAAGCCTATCAGTCTATATAACACATAAGACATAGCATCAAGTCAAACTATTTCAGTCTGGCTTAAAACTAACACAATTCTATCATCCCGATGGTTTAGTCGGACGAATATCGAGTTTAAGTTCAATTAAACTCTGTCTAACCACTTAACAATTAACACCGATAATTTCTAATCAGACAAAACATTTTTCCTAGGCTCGTAATAATTTTTGGATAATTATTACCATTTATTAACATTTTTCAATCCTTAAAACCGTATTTAAATGAATTAAATACTACATAATACCTTAATCATTAATATTTATTTAATATAAAATATTAATGAAAATCATAACATAATATTATAATATAATTATAATATCATAAAGTATTTTTAATACTTTAAAATCATAATTATATGATTTTTAAACCATTAAATCCATTATCCGATAATTGCTATTAATATTAAAATATTAATATTTTCATGCCAAAATATCAAAAGTTATATTTTATAACTTAAAATATTTTTATAACACTTAAATCATTTTTATATGATTTTTAAAACATTAATACTAATTTTCCATAATTTATTTAATATATTCATTAAATAAACTAATTATCATTAATATTGATTAATTAATGAATTTCATCCCAAAATATTAAAAGTCATCAAAAATAACTTAAAATATTTTCTTATACCATAAAATAATTTTTCATGATTTTTCATGAATTAAAAACTATTTTTAAATAATTTATTTAATATTATAATTAAATAAATAAATAAATACCATTTATATTCCAAAAATAATAAATATTTTCAAAATATACATAAAATAGTTAAAAACTATTTTTCAGACTTTAAAATAATTTTTCATAATTTATTTTGTATTTTTAATAATTAAAAACCATTTTTTTCTAATTTTAAATTAATTTCTGGAAAAATAATAATAATCTGTCGCTAAAGGCCTATAGCGACACTTTCTGTCGCTATAGGTGTTCTTGAGTGTTTTTGAGTCTTCATGACAGACACCGAGTGGGTAGGTTTGACCGTGATTTAATCCATGCTACACTTAATTTCTGGTCTGCTAATGCTGATGGTTATGTAGTATAAGTGTAATACTACAATTATCAACCAAGATCCTAGCCAAAACACAACATAACAGCAAGATCCGGGCTCCCGAAATGTCTGACAACTATGTTCTTCATTTTCTTGGTTTTCCAGAAAATGAAGAACAAACGAGGTACTAGTTTTCGATCCTTGTAACTTGCAGTCTATGCTTTGTTTATGAGATCTAATGGTTTAATCTTGTAGTACACATGCCATGGTATAACATTATAACATAAAATTAGTCTAACAACATCACATACAAAATATCTAGCTCGGTCAAAGTGGTAGTCCGAATTGTTCTTGAACATTTCTGGGTTTTCCAGAAATGTTCTTGAACAGCTTGGTCAACGATTGTTTGACCATTAATTTCTACGATTAGGATACGGATCTGAGTGATATAAAGGCATATATGCGTAGCCTGCATGTCATTCTACAAGATAAGACCAACAACATCACATAACAACTTAACCATAGTAAGATCTGATACGTTAAAAATGTTGTCAGACCACTGAAAATTTTCTGGGTTACCCAGAATTTAACTTTTCATGAACGGTCAACGGTCTTTGACCGGTCATATCTCTTAGTCCATTCATGATCTGGTCGTGTTTCTTGATTCAAAGCACAGTAGACATGACATAGAACACATTTATAACATAAAACACACTAGTCATCTAACAGAAAAAGATCTAGAGGCTCTGACATTCATTGTCAGACCTCAGCTTTAAAATTTTTCCGGATTTCTTAAAATGTCAAATCTGAGCACTTTGATGTTATGGGTTGGTGTTTTGACAACCCAGATCATCATTTGACACCTTAAAACACATATTTAACCAATCAATTACAACATCAAACATCAGATCATAAAATTTTAAGATTTAGGGTTTATACCACTTTTAAGCTTTGATCCATGATTCTGATCCTTTGATCTGTTTCTGGTACACGTGGGGCTTGAATTGTGACTGATCTAACTTAGATTTTCGGAGGTTGAGAGAGAAGTAAGAGTTGGTGAGAGCAAGTTTGGCAAATAAGCAAAAATGTGTACATTTTCTCTCTCCCAATCTTTATATATTGCATGATGCATGTATGGTTGATGTTTGTTGTCAAAAAGGAGCTGAGTTGCTGAGATTTAGTCACAAGCTAGAGCTAGTTAGGGTTAGGGTTGTTCAACAACCATGGATTTTGCAAGATTTGCAAGTTTCCTAAAATAACACTCATAAGGGCATTTTTGTCCTTTCCTTAATTTTCTAGAAAATTTTTCTTAGGGTTTAGGGTTTAGACATTTTAGGGTTTAGGATTTAACCCTTAAATATTTAGCAACTTGGATTTCTAAGATTTTCTAATTAGAATTTAAAATAGAAAATCATGATTTAAAAAAAATATAATTAGGGATTCTAATTATATCATAATTTCCTAATTACATTAGGAATTTAACAATTTAGGATTAATATTTCCTAATTAACGTTGCTAATTTAGCAATTAAATCCATCACTGCACAATTAGAGTTCCAAAATGGTCATTAGGGTTTTTAACCCATAAATTAGGGTTTATTAATTAATTAATCTTTACCCTAATTAATACTTAACTAATACCACATAAGCATTATAATTCTCCGTTATATTCCCAGATTAGGGCTTTCATTTTATCAGAATCTGAAATTAGGGTTTTAAGATCTGGTATTAGGGTTTTCAAATAAACAACTAGAATTTCTAGTACTTCATTAGGGTTTTCACTAATTAATTAAAATTATTGGCGTTTAACCTTGTATATACCTTGCATTCCCAATCTAGGGTTTTCAATATCCGATTTAGGATTTCAGATTTCTGGGAATTGAAACTAGGGTTTCCAAAACCGATTTCTAGGGTTTCTTATCAGACGTTAGGGTTTTCTAACTGAACGTCGTCGTTCTTAATATATACTTAGGGCTTGTCATAGATATAATTTATCTTGTCAACCCATGACCCTTAACCATATTCTGAACACATCATTAACCATATACACAGAACTTAATCACATAAATCCTTAATCCTGAATAATTCACCTATTTCCTTTACCGAATTTTGAAATCCTCAAAATTCCATCCTAATAACATCAAACGCATTCACTTATTTTCTGTCTAGGTCTATTATTTGACCTTAAATCAATTATTTAAGATTCTCATAAATTGTCTAAATTCTCGGGTTGTCACAATTTTTATATTAGAAAAATTATTTTAAATGAAAATAAAGTGTTTAAGAATATTTTAAGTTATAAAATATAACTTCTAATATTTAAAGGATAATTTCATTAAAAATTTCATATTAATGATATTAATTTAATATTAATGATATTAAATTTATTTAATAATTATATTTAATAAATAGTTTAAAATGGTTTTAGTTATTTAAAAAACCATTTAAAAAGTATATTAATGAATTAAAAATATTTTAAGTTATAATTAATGACTTTTAATATTTTGATAGATAATACATTAATATTTTAATATTAATGGTAATTATTTAAAAATAATTTTAATTATTTTAAAAATCATTTAAGGGTAATATAAATGTTTTAAAAGTATTTTAAGTTATTATAAATAACTTTAATATTTTGGCAATAGTTTCATTAATAGTTTAATATTAATTAAATATTAATGATAATAGAATTATTTGATATTTAGATCATTTTATAATGATTCCAGTGTTTGAAAATTTAGAATAAATTATAATAATTGTTTAAACATTATTGCAAGTCATTTAAAAATGTTATGACTGTTATTTAAATGGCCTGAATAGATATTGACTTCGATATAGAGTCTTAGACTCGATAATTACTCAATAAAGCCGTCGGTACACCGACATGTTTCAGAAATTGATCTGGACTTAGATATTTTGATTGTATTGATGTTTGTTTGTGATTTAATGACTGTGAAACATGTGTGACAATGTGATTAGGTTATGCGTTGACTGCAATAAGCAGTACTATGTGTTATGATATGTGATTCTAATCGATCAAATGATCTTATTAATGATAAGTTTCGGTATAAAAGATAAAACTAAGTTGAGTATTGTAAGCAGCAAGTCAGGCAAGTATCCTACCTTTGAATTTCCTTTATGCAATGGATATGAATAAGAAAGTTTCAAAATTATATTATTATTATGCTATATTATTAACCTATTGTGATATATTCTATATCCGATCATTGTTTATCAACATGTTAGTATATAGTAATTCAGATATATATTCTGTTTGTTAATTTTTAAACATGGTTATACAAGTGTCCACACTTGGATAATCATTGTATTTAATCACATGTTGATATAGATATATATATACCTCTAAGCTTTTTGATCAGCTAGACACAGATTTAAAAATATCGTTGAATATGATAAAAACCTTTTTGTAACCAATCAAATTGTTTTGGTTCGAATTCCAGACTAAGTATGAACATCCTGATCAAGGGAAAACTTTTATGCACCCAAGGTGGACAGAGTGAACGATAATATCATTCTTGTATGTAGTATTGATCAATACAGGGCACACTGGGATGATCACCCTCGCGCCCGTAAGTTATGACGGTTTGCAGATGAAATTCTGCTAAACCTATTCGAAAATTGAAAATAATGTTCATATTATGTCAACTAACCCTATATATATATATACATATATATAGTCAATGCGTAGTTTCAAAAATTTGAGATAGAATTGTTATGTTAGTATTATTGGTTCAGTTTACTTCACAACTATTAATTAGTCATAGAAGTGATGTGCAAAGAAAACATTTAATTCTTTCAGCTAAATATATTTATAATTGTTATTACTTGCTGGGCACCCAAATGCTCATTCTTGCTTTAAATTTAAATATTTTCAGCTAAGCGTGATCAACTTGAAGGTTCAGGCAAGAACAAGTGAAAAAGAAAGCAAACAGAATATGATTATTGGTATCTTTTGTAAAAGTTAAACTGTATTAGATAATGATATGTATTATATATCATGTAAAGAATGTAGTAAAGGTTGTGTGCTTGGGATTAAACTCTAATAAATGTAAGTTAAGTTTGAAATTCATATTATTGTTATTATTTTTAATATTATTCCGCTCATAGAAATGGTATCGTAAAGCACCGAGTTCAGGTTTCAAGTACCTGAATTTGGGGGCGTTACAATAAATTATCATTAGCCTTCAACAGTGTTAAACTGATAAAATACAATAAACATCAAGTTTTAACTGTAGCGGAACAAGCAATCCATTAGAAGAGTTAAGTAGAACATGATATCTACTATCTTCTATGATTTAAAAAGTTTTTCATCCACTGACTCAGCTTAATAAATAAACCACATCATCGAATCATCCCTGCACTACTGGCCAAGGATATTCACGTAATCATCAATGGTCATGATTATACCGAATAATCCCTGGTCATAATCATACCAACAAATGTCCATCAATGCATTATGGGCCAATGAGGACTTTTACCACATCATTTGTAACATTACGGGTCATGATTATACCGAATGATCCCTGATCATAATCATACCAATCAGCAGTCCATCAATGCATGTAAGCCAAAGATGACTTTCATCACAATATAAGCATGAGGATGATGACAATGATATAAGCATTAATCAAACGAAATCAAGGATAAATATTAAAGACTTTAAATTTATCCAGAGTTTAAAAATATCCAAATTATCAACATGATACTACTTTGTGGAGTAAAATTCAAGAATAATATTCATACATCAAAAATAATTTGGACAGAAAAGAAATATATTTTTTGGGAGAATAGTACCCCGTGAAGTACCCCGTGAATAGTACTTCGGGAATAGTACCTGTAACGACCATGAATTTTAAACTCCTTATTAATTAAATATGTGATTTAATTTTAATGAGTTAGTTTTGTGAGTTTATTTAAACCTTATGTGGTTATGCGAATTTATGAATTGATTAAAGGGAGTCACTAATAGTTATTTAAATTAGTGGACTAACCCTAAGGTTTTAATATCAAGAAATTAATAGGATTCTTACTAATTAAATATTTAATTTATTTGAATATAGTAACAAGAGTTGAACATATTGATTAATTACAATTATGAGTAATTAATTGATAATGTTTTAATTAATAATTATTATGAATAAATAATAATTAATGTGTAAAAGATTAATAATTTATAAAATGATTATATGTTACTTGATTAATTTGTGCAATATAGTAAACCTTTATTATATGGTAGTTAACTATATATTTTATATAGTACAAGGTGACACATTAATATGTCTATATATTATATATATAGACTATATAGTAAGAGTTATTTGCATTCATGTGAGTTGCATAATAATATTGTTATATGATATGAAGATCGTGGTTAAACATTCATGTATATCCTATTGACATATAATGATATCAATTGTTAAATTAATAATGATTTCATTAAGTTATTATGATAATAACAGTCATGATAATAGAAAATGTACATGTATTATGTGTATATGCACTACTTGATACCTTGTAATTAGGAAATACATTGTATGCTCTTTAAAACATTATAAACTACGTTATATGAAATGAATTGTGTATACATATTTTATAACCAAAGTTTATATTATGTGTATATAAGGTATTAGCCAATTGTTGCATTCCATTTTGTGCAAATGTTGAGAATTGTTCTCTTATCCCATAATAAGAGTCACATTTCATCCTTCCACGTGAAAAGCTAGCAAGCCTAGCCTAGCTTCATCTCAAATTCAACAAACCTAGATCAATTAGTGGATGGGGAGTGGGATTCATGAGTGAATTCACCAACTCTCTCTTAACCCTTATACATTCTTGAAATCCAATGTTTTGATTTGTGAGGTAATGGCATTATCTAGTTAACCATTCTTCTATAAATAAGACCTTCATCTTCCTCATTACAATTTGCTGAGAATTAGTTTGCTAAGAGTGAGTAGATTGATAGATAGCAGCTGAATTGAGTTAAAAAGGTATAACTTTCATTCCCATTCTTCTTTTTTGATAAATTGTTTAATGGGTTGATTCTTTGAATTAAGCATGTATTGGTTGATAGTTGATTTAGATTATGTTTCTTAGTGTTATACATACTTATAAATGTGTTGGGTTATGTTAGAAATAATTTTTATAAGGAATTTGTATGGTGGGTTGCTGAACTGCCAAACAAAGCAAGTTACTGTCTTTGATGCAGGCATGGCGCAGCTGCGCCCTAATTGTACTAGGGTACAGCGCAGCTGCGCCGTAACCCAAAGTCAATTTCTGTTTCTAGCATGGCGCAGCTGCGCCCTAATTGTACTGGGGTACAGCGCAGCTGCGCCATACCTACACCAGGTCTGGTGTTTCCTGTTATGTTGCTGATGTGCTAACTTGTTGGTACACTGTTAAAGCAAGCTTGTAAACTATTTTAGCGCGCACATATAAGCACATGCATATAGGATGAACAAGTATGGAAATGATTGACACAACAATTGTGGTCTTGAAATGAAATTTGTGATTTCAAAAGTGAACTTTGTCACGAACACACCATATGAGCATTCTAACTTTATGAGTAAGATAATGTGGTTTATATTGACATGAAATACAAGACTAACGTGATTGAACACACTAGCATACATGATTGAAACTTAAAACTATTTCAAAGATAAGAAAACTTAAGACTTTTCAAAGTGAACTTGACCAAGAATTTTACCTTGTAAGTTCTGACCATTTGAGAATGCATATGTGGCTTTATTATATGTTGTAAATGCATGAGAGTTATATGTTAAGATGCCTTGTATGTACTAAGTTGGCTTAGTGTTAAAATTCAAAAAAAATAGAATGAGGAAGCTAATGTCATCAAGAAATGAGTAAAGTAAACTTGTGTTGTTTATATACAAGCATGACTACTGAGTATTGAATGATCGCGTTGTAAGGCACAAATGATTACATGACCTTTTTGTGTTTTAATGACATATAAAGTGTAAGTTAAAATTGAAGTAAAGAATTCAAGTATGGTCATGTGTTATATGTGAAACTCTAGCATGTAAGTAAGATAATATGTATGAATAGGTGTATGTTAGAGTTGGACTGAAGTCAGGAAGAGCAGAAGCTCAACCTTGGTCTGGCCAAGGGACAGCGCAGCTGCGCCGTACCTAAGCCTAGACCAGGCACAGCTGCGCCGTCCTGCAGTCTTGCCAATATTCTATTTTTGGTTCTGAAATTTAAGGCATGTTTACATGATTTCTTTGCTTTGTAATATATGACCAATATGCCATATAATATGTTGAAGAGCATGCTATGTGATGGCTTAATTCTTTTAAGTGTAGACTCGTACTAGTTTACACATACTAATTGAAATGATCGACTTGATAACGTTAGGTCGTTTCGACGCAAGTTAATTAAAGCTAGAATTATTTGTAGCTGAGCAAACATGCAAGTTTCCCTAAACTTACTCCAATTATTATTGAGCAAGTTTTCTTTGAACTTCACTCTTTGATTGTGTAAGTTCCTTGAACCCTACTTTTATTGTGCAAGTTCCCTAATCTCACTCAAATTTATATTGAGCGAGTATTCGAATAATATTTTATTGTGCTGCAATGTTTCCTAACTTACACAACTTTGTTTATTGTGAAAGTTTCTTATCCTTCTCATATTGTATTGAGTAGGTTATTGTTGAATTGAAAATTATTCATTTAAGCTTGAATCTTATTTCCCAACATGCTATTAAGTGGTTTAATTACTTTACAATTATTCCACATCGATATTATTGATATTCACACTTAGTGCACTTGAGTTCGTACTGTCTTGAACTTGTACATCATTTAAAGTTCAATAATTCTTGAACTGTGTTAGATAGAGTTTGAACCTTTGTTCGGTCAGATAAACATATAAAGTTTTATAAAAGCTATCCAAACCGATTGATGGTAAGGATTCTTAGACTAAAAGAACACCCCTTCTATGATAGGGGAGTACCCCAGGTATCTGTTTTAAGATACAAAGAGCAGATTTAAATGTTATGCATATACATAGTGTACGTGAGGCTGATCCCCTCAAGTACTTATTCTGTAGCCAGTAACCAAATGGTCAATTAGCTATTGATTCCATTGGAGTGTTATAGTTCAAAGTCTACTTGACTAGCAGTTATTCTAAAAGCAATCATTATCTTTGCTTATAATATTCATATTGTTGAATCATTCAGATATTCATATTGTTGAATCTAGTGCCAGATATTTTTCCATTCATCATGATATATCCTTATTATTGTATTTAAACTTGTTGGGAAAATTGTTGCTCATCCTTGCTATATCATGAATTATATTGCAGCTAAGCCTGAGACCTCAAGGAAGGACAAGGGTAAAGGAAAGATGTAGAGTAGTGGCAAGGAGCAGACCTTACCTGATGCCTAGTTTAAATTACTATTGTGTAATATGAACCCTAATATTTATTTTAGGTTATGTTTGTGAGATGATATTAAGGTTATTGTATCTTGGGACTAGTCACACCTTTTGAATGAACAACGCATGTTTATTATATTCTGCATTTTAGTTATCATATGTTGTTTACAGGTGGATGTTTGTAGCTTATCGTGATGACCGAACCGGAGTCAGAGGACCCAGATTCGGGGGCGTCACAGGTTGGTATCAGAGCTGTAGGTTATAAACATTAGGAATGCGAACCCTAGGTTATAACATTAGTAGAAAACTCAAGTAGAGTATGTAAGGATGGGTTGAGGAAATCCATCGGGTTTTATTATGACACTGAAGTTGTTTATTTAAATCAAGAATAATTGATAGACGTCATAAACTTCTTAATACTAACATGAATAGCATATCACATAAAGCCTAATAGTTTTCTTTCTTTCCTCAGATCATGCCGCCTAGGAGAATTCAGCGAAATCAGAGGGAGGAAGGATCCGTTAACAATAGTGGAGGGGCAAATATTGATCCAATGCAGAACTTCGTTAACCTATTAACTGAGGCAATGCAAAACAGAGCCCCACCAGTAGCAGGGCAGCCAAGACAACACTTGGCTAGCTTTAAGGACTTTAAATTTGTAGGACCACCAGAATTCTGGGGAACCTTGGACCCAATTGAAGCCTAGACATTGATAGAAGAGATGGAGAAGGTGTTTGAGGTCGCATGTGTGGACGAAGCACGGAAGATGAGTTTCGCCACTTTCATGAAAAGCCAATAAGGGGCGAGCAGAAGAGGGAGATATTCCTTGGGATAGATTTAAGGAGTTATTCCTCGAGAATTACTTCTTAGAGAATACGCAATAGGATACGGAAGTTAAGTTTCTGGAACTGAAGCAAGGTAGTATGTCTGTCACAAAGTGCGTGGCAAGATTTAACGAGTTAGCCCGATTCGCTCCACATCAGGTTGACACGGAGCCAGGAAAGCAAGGAGGTTCGAACTAGGACTGAAACCATGGGTGCAGAAAGTAGTGGCCGTACTAAAGATTAAGACTTACTCTGATCTTTTGGAAAGGGCTATCATTGCCGAAGGAGGAATTGAAGCCATCGCTCGATTCAAATAAGAAAAGAAGGCAGGTCAAGAAGGACAGAAAGAGGGAAGTAGCAGAGGCAGCAACCCCAATAAGCATAAATGGACAGAGGGCCAATCCTCTGGGGGTAATAAGTCCGGAGGGGAGGCTAAGAAAAGTATGAAGTGCAACAACTGTGGGAGGAATCACTCGGGGGAGTGCATGAAGGAAAAGAGTGTTTGTTATCGTTGTGGACAACCGGAGCACATAGCTCCTCATTGTCCGAATAAACAGAAGGGAGGATGTTTCTCGTGTGGAGCCACGGACCATCAAATTAAGAATTATCCAAAGAAAAAGGGCGATGCAGCTAGCGGCAACCGCAACAACAACAACAATAGATTGAACATTAGAGGGTCAGCCAGTTAAGCCAACAGACCAATGGCACGAACGTTCAACATGACCGTATAGGATGTGGTGGAGTCTAAGGACTTGGTGTCAGGTATCATTCCAATCAATGATATAGATGCATACGTGTTATTTGATTCGGGTGCTACCTGCTCTCTTTTGTTTCCGAAGAATTTGCTAAACGGTTAGAATTACCCCATGAGAGATTAGAACACCCTATGAACGTAGAAGTAGCGACCAAGGAAATTATTCTCGTATAATACATTCATAGGAATTGTTATACGAAATTTTGAGGATTTAAGCTCAAAGTGGATTTGATACCGATTCATTTAGGGGAGTTCGATGTAATCCTTGGGATGGATTAGTTATCGATTCACAGAGCAGTTATAGACTATAAGAAGAAGTGTGTACACCTTAAAACTCTAAATAAGTCGAAGGTGGTATTTTATGGTAGTAAATCGTCGAGATAATCTTATTGTTTGACGATGGTGGAAGCGCAAAGATTGTTTAGAAAGGGTTGTATAGGTTATTTGGCTCACATGGTTGATACTCGACGAGTCAAGGGTGAACTGAGTTAGATACTTATTGTAAGGGATTTCATTGATCTCTTCCCAGACGAGGTTCCGGGATTGCCACCAGATAGAGAGATTGAGTTTGTCATTGATTTGGCATTAGGGACAACACCGGTATACAAAGCGTCGTATCATATGACACCGGTAGAGATGAAAGAACTAATGGCTCAATTACAAGAGTTGTTAGATAAGGGATGCATTCGACCGAACGTATCACCGTGGGGAGCACCAGTCTTATTCGTAAAGAAGAAAGATGGGTCGCTAAGACTTTGTATCGACTACCGAGAGTTGAACAAGGTCACTGTTGGGTAAAATCTAATTACACACAACACGCAAGTATACGTGGTCAACAAGTAATAAAGTGATAAGTTGAGTATCTTTCCCACAGAGAATTATTTAATAAAAATTACCAAGTACTAACCCATGACCAATTTAATCTTATTTAAACAAATGATTTAATAATTTAATTTAAAATAATTAAATATACTATTATTAACTATCCCTAGAATGAAACAAGATATTGAAGACTTCAGATTACAATTTCACTTATTGTTACATTTAAATCAACACACTTCCTATTAAGCCAAATTATTTATACTGGATTGTTAATCAAGAACAAGAAAGTAAAATATGGCCATCTCTCAATGCACCACACTCATATCAAATCAAATCCACAGATGATAGAATTAATTTGAACACCCTAATTAACTAACACACTATATCTCTATGTGAATTACAATTAAAAAGGGTTTAAGTTCAAGTTCTTATTAGACTACATATGGCGTAAAGGCATATCTCTATCCTAAACAGGAATCATGAATTCCATCCATGCAGAAATCACAAACACATGCTATCATGATCAGATCTAAATCTATACTTCATCTCTCGAGTTCATATAGATTATCACGGTAATTGTTAGCTAGGAAATTAAGTAATTCATTACAAATCATAATAGACAATCCAAATATAGCTAATAAGACTAACAAAGAAGCATATCAAAGTAAACTACACAATAAGATCCATAGTAATCTCAAAATAGAGTTTAATTCATAAATAAACTAGAATCCATCATCCACAATTGATTAAGCATTAAAAAGATACAAATAAATAAGAAAAGAAATTAGAATTGAGATTAACAAATCTCAATTCTCTTGCTTCCAATCTGATTCTCCAATGATAATCAATAGCTTCAATCTTCAATTCTAATCTAATCTAGGGTTCCTAATCTAAGAAAGAAAGTAAAGAATTCGATTATTGAAATCTATCCCAAGAGGGATTTTATAAAGTCTTAGAATTAGCCTCCCAATCCAAGTTAAACTCAAGTATTTTGAATTCTAATGGACATCCTAGTAAGTTAGGCAACTAAGAATCCTATTCTAGCTCAATTTGGACACCAAATAACCCATTTTCACTCCTTTCCCGCCGCCTAGCGCACTCAGCGCCGACCCTAGACCTTCATGGCGCAGTCCGCGCTACTGAAGTAGTAGTTTCTGGTGTCCTAGAGTGCTCAGCGCTAGGCGTAGCACAGTCAGCACCACTCTATTTTCTGGTGCGACGTCCTTTGGTAAAATAGGCATAACCTTTGATCCGGTTGGAGTTACGAGGCCTTCCACCTATCAAATCGAAGATAACGACGAGATATACAACTTTCTTTCTTCGAGCTTTGACAAATTCGAATTCAATCAAGGCGGAAATCGGGCTTGAAGTAGATGCTATGCAAATGGCAAATATGACAACTCTTTGCTTTGATCTTCGTTGATAAAAAGGCCATAACTCTCGCATCCGAGCTCCGATTGGGATGATTCAAGATATTCCGGAAATCTAAGAAGTAGATCTACCATAAAATCCAAGTTCCAAGCCAAGAACATGCATCTAACCTGGTGTTAAAAGTCCTTCAATATTCCCTTATTGCACTTGCTTGCGTATTTTAGTCCAAAAGATGTCCGAATTGCTTTCCCTTGCTTCTTCATGCCAATGTCATTTCATAGCCTACAAAATAACATAAAATGTATGAAAAGTAACTAAGAACATGAATATAAGCAACTAATTTAAGTAACAGATACCGGATAAGTAGGTATAAAACCTACTTATCAAATACCCCTAAACTTAAACATTTGCTTGTCCTCAAGCAAAAACACAAATTAGACAGATTAATCCTCTAGCAATGATCTACCCAAACAATGAATCAATATGAATTCTATCAATGGTCTCAAAGGTTACAACAAATTATAACCCATTGAAAATTTCAAAACAATGTCATGTCTAAAATTTCAACAACTTTCGTTAGATTCACATTTACTCTTGATCCTTTAAGTGTGTGTGTTCATCCATGTGTTAAATCCAATCACGATTTAGATTAAATCAACCAATACTCATAAAAGATTTTCAAAAACGACTTTCAAAACTTCTTATCACATCAATCACCGCTAATATAGACATAACACAATTTTTTCTTGAGGATCAACTGGATATTTAAACTTTTAAGCACGTAAGAACCCTTCCCAAGTATTTCAAACATACATATTTTTTTTCCTATTTAGTGAGTGCGTTTTACGCTCCATCTCACTTCCATTTTTCATTGAACGAGTGCGTTTTACGCTCCATCTCGCTTTCCACTTTTCATCGAACAAGTGCGTTTTACACTCTATCTCGTGCCTGTGTTTATGGGGAGTGCGTGTTACGCTCCATCTTGACCCACCACAAGATTCAATTATTCAACTTGGGAAGGTTCCAATAATTTTTTTTTCATAAATACACCAAGATTTCCCCCAAACTTATGTGGGTGCCGAATTTTTACTTCGAATGATGCTCAAATAAGATATCTCAAGTTGCAATGGTATCTTTCATAAGAAATTAGCCAAAAAAATTTTCAATCCCAACTGGCTAAACAAATGGATATGTGTAAAAATTTTAAAAAATTTCGCAAGTAATGTGAAACCAAACTAACTAGTTAAAATATAGACTAAGCATGCTCATCAATTCTCCAAGAGTTAACAATATCAACCACCCACTTATCATTGGCCAAAATCAAATTCCATCAAAACATTGCCCAAGTAAATAGTAAACCTGATAAATACCCCCAAACTTAAAACAGACATTGTACTCAATGGCTAAGATAGGAAAAATTAAAAGAGAGGACTTCCCTGACATATAGCAATTTATCTCATTGTCTATGAAGTTTGAAGAATAGGTTAAGCACATTGGAATGAATAGGGCATCACACTTGAGTTGGACTTGACTAACCTGTGAATATGATAGAAACAATCTTATTAAATCCTAAAAAAATGAAAAAATTCTATCAACTACTATAAAACCTAAAAAAGAAAAACTAAAAATAAAAATTAAACTTGGGTTGCCTCCCAATAAGCGCTTGATTTATAGTCATTCAGCCAGACTTTGTCTAGTCAACGCTATCCAATTCCTTTTCGGAAATTGAGGAACCCTCCATCCATTGGAAATAACGTATCTTTTGGTAGGTTCCTAATTGTGATAGCCATTTCTTTAAAGTCACCTAGGATGCTCTATTTTGGTATGATCTCAATCAAGAACGTCCCACAACTAGGTGTTTTCTTTATTGTGTATGTGATCACTTTGGGGGCATGGAAGCTTGTCACACACAATGGGCTCTCCGTCTATCCCCTCTTTCTTGTCCCACCATGGATTCATTGTTGCACTAGCTCTCATGTCATAAAGAGCCTTGCCGACGACATGACTACTAAGTGGGCATGATTTTGCAAATCTGACTGACTCGTTGATCCTTGGTGGAGACCCATTTAGATCTTCGTCGACCTCTATTTCATTATCCCCAATTGTCTCCACACTTCCAATATCGTGTGGCTCATCCAGTCGCAGATTCAGTTCGGGTTCTCAATCAATTTCGTCATCCATATCATAAAGCCAAGTGTTTGGAGGAAGGTTGCTTACGGCTTTGGTCATTTGATCTATCTTATTCTGCAAATTTTGAATTACTATCTCTTGATTCTGAATTGACTGCTCTTGATTAATCCTCCTCTCCTCAGTTGATGCTATGAACTTGGACAACAATTCCTCCAATCTCGAATTATCTGTCTCAGTTTTGGAATCCATGTATTGAGGACCATGAGTTGAAGTGGTGATGAGTTGTTCCATCTAGTGCTAAAAATTGTGGCTCGATATTTCTTGACTCATCATCCTCTCCTCTTGGTTTGCTATGACCTTTGATAGTAATTCCTCCAACTTTGACTTTTCTTCGTTTAATGGAGGTTGATATGAGAATTCCGACATGTATGTTGGATTTGGAGCGTAGTATTGGTTTTCATAAGTATAGCTCCATGACGAATCTGGGTGATACCCCCAAACTTGGTGATAATTAGCATATGTATAATCGTTAAGGTATTCACCACCGTACTGTACCGGCCTAAGATTGATGGTGCATTGATTACTCGGGTGATCGCCAGCACAATAGTCACACATAACTGCCATCCTTCGACTCCTTTGGGCTGCAAAAATGTCCAACTTCCTCGAAAGTTCTTCAATCTGTGCTGATATTGCGAAAAATGCATTAAGTCCATCAATCCCCGTTTCCCTTGGTTGAGTCATGTTCGTGTATGGCCATTGATACGCAAAGTCATCCATGGTACCTGAAAAGAGAGAAATATAGGAAGAGAATTAAAAATAAAAATAAAAATGTTTAAATTAAGACTAATTTGATTGAAATTAATATTGGTAAAAAATATTAAACTAATTTCCCCGGCAACGGCGCCAAAAACTTGTTGGATAAAATCTAATTACGCACAACACGCAAGTATATGTTGTCAACAAGTAATAAAGTGATAAGTTGAGTATCGTTCCCAGAGAGAATTATTTAATAAAAATCACCAAGTACTAACCCATGACCAATTTAATCTTATTTAAATAAATGATTTAATAATTTAATTTAAAATAATTAAATAAACTATTACTAACTATCCCTAGAATGAAACATGATATTGAAGACTTGAGATTATAATTTCACTTATTGTTACATTTAAATCAACACACTTCCTGTTAAGTCAAATTATTTATACTGGATTGTAAATCAAGAACACGAAAGTAAAATATGGCCATCTCTCAATGCACCACACTCATATAAAATCAAATCCACAGATGATATAATCAATTTGAACACCCTAATTAACTAACCCACTATATTTCTATGTGAATTACAATTAAAAAGGGTTTAAGTTCAAGTTCTTATTAGACTACATATGGCGTAAAGGCATATCTCTATCCTAAACACGAATCATGAATTCCATCCATGCAGAAATCACAAACACATGCTATCATGATCAGATCTAAATCTATATTTCATCTCTCGAGTTCATATAGATTATCACGGTAATTGTTAGCTAGGCAATTAAGCAATTCATTACAAATCATAATAGACAATCCAAATATAGCTAATAAGACTAACAAAGAAGCATATCAAAGTAAACTACACAATAAGATCCATAGTAATCTCAAAATAGAGTTTAATTCATAAATAAACTAGAATCCATCATCCACAATTGATTAAGCATTAAAAAGATACAAATAAATAAGAAAAGAAATTAGAATTGAGATTAACAAATCTCAATTCTCTTGCTTCCAATCTGATTCTCCAATGATAATCAATAGCTTCAATCTTCAATTCAAATCTAATCTAGGGTTCCTAATCTAAGAAAGAAAGTAAAGAATTCGATTATTGAAATCTATCCCAAGAGGGATTTTATAAAGTCTTAGAATTAGCCTCCCAATCCAAGTTAAACTCAAGTATTTTGAATTCTAATGGACATCCTAGCAAGTTAGGCAACTAAGAATCCTATTCTAGCTCAATTTGGACACCAAATAACCCATTTTCACTCCTTTCCCGCCGCCTAGCGCACTCAGCGCCGACCCTAGACCTTCCTGGCGCTGTTCGCGCTACTGAAGCAGTAGTTTCTGGTGTCCTAACGCGCTCAGCGCTAGGCGTAGCGTTGTCAGCACCACTCTATTTTCTGCTGCGACGTCCTTTTGTAAAACATGCATAACTTTTGATCCTCTTGGAGTTACAGGGCCTGCCACCTATCAAATCGAAGATAACGACGAGATCTACAACTTTAATTCTTTGAGCTTTGATAAATTCGAATTCTATCAAGGCGGAAATCGGGCTTGAAGTAGATGTTATGCAAATAGCAAATATGACAACTCTTAGCTTTGATCTTTGTCTATAAAAAGGCCATAACTATCGCATCCGAGCTCCGATTGGGATGATTCAAGATGTTTCGAAAATATAAGAAGTAGAGCTACCATAAAATCCAAGTTCCAAGCCAAGAACATGCATCTAACTTGGTGTTAAAAGTCCTTCAATATTCCCTTATGGCACTTGCGTGCGTATTTTAGTTCAAAAGATGTCTGAATTGTTTTCCCTTGCTTCTTCATGCCAATGTCATATCATAGCCTACAAAATAATATAAAATGTATGAAAAATAACTACGAACATGAATATAAGCAACTAATTCAAGTAACAGATACCGGATAAGTAGGTATAAAACCTACTTATCAGTCACCATTAAGAACAAGTACTCATTGCCCAGTATAGATGATTTGTTTGATCAGTTGAAGGGGGCAAAGTACTTTTTAAAGATCGACTTGAGGACCGGTTATCACCAACTGAAAGTGAGGCCGGAGGATATTCCAAAGATGACATTCAGAACTCAGTATGGACACTTTGAGTTTCTGGTAATGTCATTCGGATTAACGAATGCGCCAGTAGCATTTATAGATTTGATGAACAGAGTGTTCAAACAGTATTTGGATAAGTTTGTTATCATATTCATCGATGACATTCTAGTGTATTCAGAAACGGAGGACGAACACGTCGAGCATCTTCGGATAGTGTTGGAGACACTAAGGAGGGAGAAGCTGTATGAAAAATTCTCCAACTGTGAGTTTTGGTTGCAGAGAGTGTAATTTTTAGGGCACGTTATCGATAAGAATGGTGTTTCGGTGGATCCAGCAAAGGTAGAAGCGGTTATCAATTAGGAACAGCCGAAGACACCGATAGAAATCAGGAGTTTCTTAGGATTGGTGGGATACTATTGAAGATTTATTTGGGATTTTTCGAAATTAGCATCATCGTTGACCAATCTTACCAGAAAGATAGTTAAGTTAATTTGGACGGAGAAGTGTGAAGAATGTTTCCTAGAATTGAATAAGAGGCTTAGTCAAGCACCTGTGTTGGCCTTACCGGACAACACATGAGAGTTTATAGTGTATTGTTATGCGTTACACAAGGGACTTGGCTGTGTACTGATACAACACGGCAGAGTCATTACGTACGCTTCACGTCAGCTAAAAGATTATGAGAAGGGATATCTGACTTATGATCTGGAGTTCGCAGCGGTAGTTTTTGCCTTGATGATTTGGAGGCATTATTTGTATGGTGAGAAGTGTGAGATATATACGGACCACAAGAGTCTGAAGTATATCTTCACGCAGAAAGAGTTAAACATGAGGTAGTGCCGATGGTTAGAATTGATCAAAGATTATGATTGTAAGATTCTATACCATCCAGGAAAAGCAAATATAGTGACAGATGCCTTGAGCAGAAAATGCAGAGAGAAGTTATTGAAGTTGACCATTCAAGATGAATTGGTGAAAGATTTCAAACGACTAGACTTGGAGATTAAGTATCCGATGGAGACCAACGAACAATTATTTATAATAACACCGAGTCCAACTTTATTGGATAAGGTTAAAAAAGCACAAGAGAAGGACGAAGATTTCATTAACATCAAGAAGCGATTGACTAAAGGTGATGAACTGAAATTTAAGATTGATAGCACTGGACTGCTAAGATTTGAAGGAAGAATTTGGGTACCGTTAGTACCAAAACTAAGAGAAGAGATTTTGCAAGAAGCGCACAGTACGAGATATTCGATACACCCAGGAAGCACGATGATTTACCAAGATTTGCGACACCACTTCTGGTGGACAAACATAAAGAGAGAGGTTACATAATGCGTAAGAAGATGCCTAACTTGTCAGAGAGTCAAGGCAGAGCACCAACGACCAAGTGGATTATTACAACCATTAGAAAATTCCATAATGGAAATGGGGTCACATCATAATGGATTTTGTGGTGGGACTTCCGGAAACGCAGAAAGGGCACGACGCCATATGGGTGATAGTAGATCGTCTTACTAAGTCATCTCACTTTTTGCCGATTAAGATTAAGTATAGTTTGGACCAGTTAGCCAAATTGTATATGTAGGAAATTATCTCGAGCCATGGGGTGCCGGTATCTATCATATCAGATAGAGATTCGCAATTCACGTCAAACTTCTGGAAGAGTCTTAAAGAAAGAATGGGGACACAACTATGAATGAGTACCGCGCATCATCCGCAGACCGATGGACAAAGTGAGAGGACGATTCAGACACTTGAAGACATGCTCCGAGCTTGTGTGATGAACTTCAAGGGTAGTTGGGAGGATTACCTTCCATTAGTAGAGTTCGCATATAAAAATAGTTATCACACTAGTACTGGAATGCCGTCGTATGAAGCACTATATGGTAGGAAATATAGAACGCCCTTATGCTGGGACGAAGTTGGAGAACGTCGACTGTTGGGACCAGAATTGGTACAACAGACGGTGGAAATCATCAAGGTGATAAGAGCACGATTAGTAGCAGCTCAAGATCGCTAGAAGAAGTATGCGAATTTACATCGCAAGAAGAGAGATTTTAAAGTAGGGAGCTATGCATTTCTGAAAGTATCTCTCTGGAAAGGGAAAATTCATTTTTCAAAAAAAGGTAAGTTGAGCCCTAGGTTTATAGGACCGTTCGAGATTCTGAGGCGATTCAGTGAAGTGGCGTACGAGGTAGCGTTACCTCCTGAACTTGAGCACATTCACAATGTGTTTCATGTGTCAGTATTGCGGCCCTATAAACTGGACTACAAGCACGTTATCTCCTATGAACCAATTCAAGTCGAGAAAGACTTGTCGTACGAGGAAGTTCTTATCCAGATACTAGATAGCAAGGAACAGAAGCTGAGGGATAAGATTATCCATTCCGTTAAGATTCTCTTGAGGAATCACGCAATAAAAGAAGCTACATGGGAGCTAGAAGAGAAAATGAGAGTGAATTATCCGTTTTTATTTGAGTAACCTTATTTTTATAATTCCGAGGACGGAATTTTTATAAGGGGGGAGGGGATGTAACGACCATGAATTTAAACTCCTTATTAATTAAATATGTAATTTAATTTTAATGAGTTAGTTTTGTGAGTTTATTTAAACCTTATGTGGTTATGTGAATTTATGAATTGATTAAAGGGAGTCACTAATAGTTATTTAAATTAGTGGAGTAACCCTATGATTTTAATATCATGAAATTGATTGGATTCTTAATAATTAAATATTCAATTTATTTGAATATAGTAACAAGAGTTGAATATATTGATTAATTACAATTATGAGTAATTAATTGATAATGTGTTAATTAATAATTATTAAGAATAAATAATAATTAATGTGTAAAAGATTAATAATTTATAAAATGATTATATGTTACTTGATTAATTTGTGCAATATAGTAAACCTTTATTATATGGTAGTTAACTATATATTTTATATAGTACAAAGTGACACATTAATATGTCTATATATTATATATATAAACTATATAGTAAGAGTTATTTGCATTCATGTGAGTTGCATAATAATATTGTTATATGATATGAAGTGTGTGGGTAAACATTCATGTATATCCTATTGACATATAAGGATATCAATTGTTAAATTAATAATGATTTCATTAAGTTATTATGATAATAACAGTCATGATAATAGAAAATGTACATGTATTATATGTATGTGCACTACTTGATACCTTGTAATTAGGAAATACATTGTATGCTCTTTAAATAATTATAAACTATGTTATATGAAATGAATTATGCATACATATTTTATAACTAAAGTTTATATTATGTGTATATAAGGTATTAGCCAATTGTTGCATTCCATTTTGTGCAAATGCTGAGAATTGTTCTCTTGTCCCATAATAAGAGTCCCATTTCATCCTCCCACGTGAAAAGCTAGCAAGCCTATCCTTGCTTCATCTCAAATTCATCAAAACTAGATCAATTAGTGGATGGGGAGTGGGAGTCATGAGTGAATTCACCAACTCTCTCTTAACCCTTATACATTCTTGAAATCCAATGTTTTGATTTGTGAGGTAATGGCATTATCTAGTTAAACATTCTCATATAAATAAGACCTTCATCTTCCTCATTATAATTTGCTGAGAATTAGTTTACTAAGAGTGAGTAGATTGATAGATAGCAGCTGAATTGAGTCACAAAGGTATAACTTCCATTCCCATACTTCATATTTCATAAATTATTTAATGGGTTAATTCTTTGAATTAAGCATGTATTGGTTGATATTTGATTTGGATTATGTTTCTTAGTTTTATACATACTTATAAATGTGTTGGGTTATGTTAGAAACAATTTTTATAAGGAATTTGTATGGTGGGTTGTTGAATTGCCGAACAGAGCAAGTTACTGTCTCTGATGCAGGCATGGCGCAGTTGCGCCCTAATTGTACTAGGGTGCAGTGCAGCTGCACCGTATCCCAAAGTTAGCTCCTATTTCTGTTATGGCGCAGCTGGGCCTTAATTGTACTGGGGTACAGCGCAGCTGCGCCATACCTGCACCGGGTCTGGTGTTTCCTGTTATGTTTTTAGTGTACTAACTTGTTGGTACACTGTTAAAGCAAGCTTGTAAACAGGTTTAGCACACACATGTAAGCACATGAATATAGGATGAACAAGTATATAAATGATTGACACAACACTTGTGGTCTTGAAATGAAATTTGTGATTTCAAAAGTGAACTTTGTCGCGAACACATTATGTGAGCATTCTGACTTTATGAGTAAGATAATGTGGTTTAAATTGACATGAAATGCAAGACTAAAGTGATTGAACACACTAGCATACATGATTGAAAGTTAAGACTATTTCAAAGATAAGAAAACTTAAGACTTTTCAAAGTGAACTTGACCAAGACTTTTACATTTTAAGTTCTGACCATTTGAGCATGCATATTGTCTTTATTCTATGTTGTAAATGCATGAGAGTTATATGTTAAGATGACTTGTATGTACTAAGTTGGCTTACTGTTAAAATTCAAAGAAAATTAGAATGAGGAAGCTAATGTCATCAAGAAATGAGTAAAGTATACTTGTGTTGTTTATATACAAGCATGACTACTTAGTATTGAATGATTGCATTGTAAGGCACAAATGATTACATGGCCTTTTTGTGTTTTAATGACATATAAAGTGTAAGTTAAACTTGAAGTAATGAATTCAAGTATGATCATGTGTTATATGTGAAACTCTAGCATGTAAGTAGGATAATATGTATGTATAGGTGTATGTTAGAGTTAGACTGAAGTCATGAAGAGCAGAAGCTCAACCTTGGTCTGGCCAAGGGACAGCGCAGTTGCACCGTCCCTAAGCCTAGACCAGGCATAGCTGCGCCGTCCTGCAGTCTTACCAAGATTCTGTTTTTGGTTCTAAAATTTAAGGCATCATGACTTCTTTGCCTTGTAATATATGACCAGTATGCCATATAATATGTTGAAGAGTATGTTATGTGATGGCTTGATTCTTTTAAATTTAGACTCGTACTAGTTTACACATACTAATTGAAATGATCGACTTGATAATGTTAGGTCGTTTCGTCGTAAGTTAATGAGGCTAGAATTATTTGTAGCTCAGCAAACAGGCAAGTTTCCCTAAACTTACTCCAATTATTATTGAGCAAGTTTTCTTTGAACTTCACTCTTTTATTGTGCAAGTTCCTTGAACCCTACTTTTATTGTGCAAGTTCCCTAATCTCACTCAAATTTATATTGAGCAAGTATTCGAACACTATTTTATTGTGTTGCAATGTTTCCTAACTTACACAACTTTGTTTGTTGTGAAAGTTTCTTATCCTTCTCATATTGTATTGAGTAAGTTATTGTTGAATTGAAAATTATTAATTTAAGCTTGAATCTTATTTCCAAACATGTTATTAAGTGGTTTAATTACTTTACAATTGTTCCACATTGATATTATTGATATTCGCAGTTAGTGCACTTGAGTTCGTACTATCTTGGACTTGTACATCATTTAAAGTTCAATAATTCTTGAATTATGTTAGATAGAGTTTGAACCTTTGTTCGGTCAGACAAACGTATGAAGTTTTATAAAAGCTATCCAAACCAATTGATGGTAAGGATTCTTAGACTGAAAGAACACCCCTTTTATGATAGGGGAGTACCCAGGTATCTGATTTAAGATAAAAAGAGCAGATTTAAATGTTATGCATATATATAGTGTATGTGAGGCTGATCCCCTCAAGTACTTATTTTGTAGCCAATAACCAAAGGGTCAATTAACTATTGATTCCGTTGGAGTGTTATAGTTCAAAGTCTACTTGACTAGCAGTTATTCTAAAAGCAATCATTATCTTTGCTTATAATATTCATATTGTTGAATCATTCAGATATTCATATTGTTGAATCTAGTGCCAGATATTTTTCATTTCATCATGATATATCTTTATTGTTGTAGTTAAACTTGTTGGGCAAACTTGTTGCTCATCCTTGCTATATCATGAATTATATTTCAGCTAAGCCCGAGACCTCGGGGAAGGACAAGGGTAAATGAAAGATGTAGAGTAGTGGCAAGGAGCAGACCTTACCTTATGCCTAGTTTAAATTACTATTGTGTAATATGAACCCTAATATTTATTTTAGGGTATGTTTGTAAGATGATATTAAGGTTATCGTATCTTTGGACTAGTCACACCTTTTGAATGAACAACGTATGTTTATTGTATTCCACATTTTAGTTATCATATGTTGTTTAGAGGTGGATGTTTGTAGTTTATCGTGATGACCGAACTGAAGTCAAAGGACCCGAATTCGGGGGCGTCACAGTACCTCACGAATAGTACCCCGACATGAAAAGTGTCCCAAATACCCGAGTGAATAATATTCGAGTGAATAGTAACCTGTGAATAGTAACTCGTGAATAATACTCTGGTATGAAAAGTGCCCCGAATACCCGAGTGAATAATATTTGAGTGAATAGTAACCTATAAACAGTAACTCATGAATAGTATCTCGGTATAAAAAGATCAATAATTATCAAGAAAGCTCAGAATAATATTTCCATAAAAAGATATTAGATGAAGTGCAAATATCAAGGATATTCTACTAATTTCACGAAGTATAGAAGCAATACTTAAACAGAATGAGGGTATAATAAGGAATATGAGACGAAATAATATTACTCACATACTACAGAGTATGGAAGAAAATATTATTCCTTATGAATAATGAACAAAAATAATATTCCTTACCTCAGAAGAAGACTGGATACTGGAATAGTGAGGTTGCAAACTTCTCTTTTTCTTTCTCTCTATAGCTTCTCTCTCTATAATTGCTCTTGTGAGTCTTAGTTAATTGGTGAGAATGAAAGAAAAATGAGCTTCTATTTATAGGAAAATATAGTTTTGATAATTGCACGTTTTAGGGCTCGAAATATTAGAGTATAACACCTTCATTTTTTCCTTCATTATTAATTTAGTCCTGCAAGTATTATCAAACTTGCACCACCTCCCCTAATATTACATCATGTGAATCAATAATACATTCATGTGAATCAATAGTTCTATACATGTGAAAAAAATAGTTACAGTATAGTACCTTTATCTATACCTCCATTTTTAATTTAGTCATGCAAGTATTATCAATCTTGCACCACCTCTCCTAATAATATATGCATGTGAATTAATAGTACACATGTGTGAACAAATACTTATAAGCATGCGAATTAATAGCAATTAATTACTCATTTATTCGATTAATTACCCGATTGATCAATATAACCTCCAGAAATCAATTATTATCAAAATAAATATCGATTTCCACTAACACTAGTAATCCCAACACAATAGAACTATCAATTTCATCTTTAATTAACACGAACTTATTCATCATTAATATTATAACTCACAATATTTAACAACCAGATAATTTCCAAGAAAGAGGGGGCTTTCCGATAAGGATTTCTCCCTATTGGCGCGCAATTAGGTGACCAAACCTCTCCTGGATAGAACTTTCTAGATATCATCAATACTGCAAATAATAATATGAATAACTTTGTCGTCTTAATTATTGATTTAATAATATAAAATATTGATACTGTGACAATAATTGAATTAATAATATGAGAGATATTATGCAACAATTACTGTAGTAATAATTGAGTATAACTGAGTGACTTCTCACGTAAGCATCAATAATCAATACTGTGTGCTACTATGCAACCACGCAGATTACTGTATTTTTACCACCGGGTAGTTCAACAGTTTAACGGTAAAACTTTCGCCGTTATTTTTTATAAAAATATAATTATGTCGTTTTCTAACTACGACAATACTTCTGTTGTGGGGTCCACTAATGATTGTGCCATCGTACGAATATTCCCTGTTAAAACGAATATTCCCCAACCAATCGAATATTATATAACCACTTGCTTTCTTTGCAAAATTTGTAAATATTACCCACAACTATAACATTATATCAAATCCACACAATAATATTTAAAAATATTTTTCGAGAAAAATTAATCTTTATTTATAAAAGTTGGGGTCTTACAACCTCCTCTTCTTATGAAATTTCATCCTCGAAATTAGGGTGCGTACCTGGTATGTTGGAGAGGTGAGGATACGTTTCATTTCAGATTCTAACTTCCAGGTTATTTCCTCAACATCATGGTTTCTCCACAAAACTTTGACTTGAGGTATAATCTTGGAGCGTAGAATATGATCCTTCTTATCCAAGATTTTAACAGGTACCTCTTTATACGTTAAATCTTCTGTTATCTCGTCCGGATCTAATTCAATAACGTGGTTCGGGTCTTTCACATATTTACATCACATAGATATGTGAAAAACGTTATGAACACGAGACATACTTGACCGTAAGGCGAGTCTATAGGCTACAGTTCCTATTCGATCGAGGATTACAAATGGGCTAATGAATCGAGGATTGAGCTTTCCTCTCTTTCCAAATCTCGTAACTCCTTTCCATGGAGCAACACGTAACAACACATGATCTCCAATATTGAATTCCGCGTCCTTTCGATGAAGATTAGCATAATTCTTTTGTCGATCTTGTGAGGATTTTATACGTTATCGAATCGTTTGAATTTTTTTCGTAGTCATATGTACCAACTCCAGTCCCAACAACATTGCTTCGCCCACCTCATCCCAGCATACTGGAGAACGACAATTTCTTCCATACAACGCCTCAAATGGAGCCATGCTAATACTTGCTTGATAACTGTTGTTGTAGGAAAACTCCACTAATGGTAAGAACTTGTCCCAACTTCCTTTAAAGTCAAGGACACAAAGTCTTAATAAATCTTCAAGAGTTTGAATAGTCCTCTCCGACTGCCCGTCCGTTTGAGGATGATATGCCGAACTAAATCGTAAATCCATGCCCATAGCTTTTTGCAAACTAACCCAAAATCTTGAACTGAATCTTGGGTCTCGATCAAAAACTATGGATACTGGCATACTATGCAATCTTACAATCTCATTTATGTACATACAAGCAAGACGTTCAAGTGTATAAGTTTCTCGTATCGATAAGAAATGAGCAGACTTGGTCAATCTATCAACAATGACCCAAATCGCATCTATTTCTCTACCTTGGGAAGACCGGTAACGAAATCCATGGTAATGTGTTCCCACTTCTATTCTGAAATTTTAAGTGGTTGCAATGGATCTTTTGGCACTTGATGCTCCGCCTTGGCTTGTTGACAAGTTAGACACCTTGAGATAAACCCCGCTATCTCTCTCTTCATATTGCTCCACCAAAATGTATGTTGAAGTTCATGATACATTTTGTTACTCCTAGGATGGATTGTAAACGGTGTATTGTGCGCCTCCACCATGATTTTATACTTCAAGTCAGAATCATTAGGAACACAAAGTCTGGATTTGACTCAAAGTATTCCTTCTTCAACGATTCTTGCTTTCGGAATAGCACCTTCTTGCACTTTCTTCCTCATACGTATCAGCTCCAGGTCTGTAGCTTGAGCAGCTTTAACTTTATCGATTAAAGTCAATTATACTCGTATATTCACCATCATCACATGGGTTCGTGGAGTCTTTAACTCTATCTCCATCCTTTGTAAGTCATATAAAATGGGCCTTTGCATTGACAATATCGCACTCGTACCCGCATATGATCTTCTACTCAATGCGTCAGCTACTACGTTCGTTTTTCCAGGATGGTATTGAATGGTATGATCGTAATCTTTCAACAGCTCAAGTCATCGTCGTTGTTGTATGTTGAGTTTCTTTTGAGTGAAGAAATATTTGAGGCTTTTATGATTTGTATAGATCTCCACCTTCTCTCCATATAGGTAATACCTCCAAATCTTAAGCGTAAAAATGACAGCTGCCAACTCTAGATAATGATTAGGATAATTCCTTTCATATTCTTTAAGTTGTCGTGAGGCATAGGCTATGACTTTCCCATGTTGTATGAGAACACATCCTAAACCTTTGCCTGAAGCATCGCTGTATATGAAAAATCCCTCCAAACAAGATGGTATTGTCAGAGCAGGTGTTGAAATAAGTCTCCTCTTGAGTTCTTGAAAACTCTTCTCACATTCCTCGCTCCAACCAAATTTTGTATCTTTCTGAGTCAGCTGAGTTAATGGAGTAGCGATTCGAGAAAACCCTTCTACAAATCTATGATAAAAACTAACTAAGCAGAGAAAGCTACGTACTCCGGCCACTGACTTAGGTTGCTCCTAGCTTTGAATTGCTTCAATCTTGTCGGGTCAACATATATTCCATGATTTGATATCACGTGCCCAAGGAATGCTACTTCCTCAAGACAGAACTCGCATTTCTTCAACTTGGCATATAGCTTATTTTCATGAAGCTTTTGAAGTATTAGCCTCAAGTGTTGCTCATGATCTTCACAGCTTTTGGAATAAATGAGGATGTCATCACTAAAAATGACCACAAAGTGATTCAAATATTCCTTGAATACTCGGTTCATCATATCCATGAAGGCGGAAGGAGCATTAGTCAATCTAAAAGACATGACTAGGAATTCGTAATACCCGTACCGAGTTCTGAAAGCAGTCTTTGGAATGTCATCAGTTTTAATCTTTAATTGATGATATCCAGAACGAAGATCAATCTTTGAAAAGAATTTAGCGCCTTGCAACTGGTTAAACAGATCAACAATACGAGGTAACGGCTACCTATTTTTGATGGTGACATAATTTAACTCCCGATAATCAATACAAAGTCGCATACTTCCATATTTCTTCTTCACAAATAGAACAAGAGCACCCCAAGGAGACGTACTAGGACGAATGAAACCTGTGATAACCCGGGATTTCGAATAATTAAAATTTTACGAATAAATTTTTTTTATTTAATATTGACATTGACTGTTAATATTGTACTGGGAATTAGTGAGGCAAGTCTCGAGAATCAGTCAATATGTGTTTTGACTAAGAAAATAGAGTAGAGTTGTGCTTAACAACTTTAGAAACCCTAACCCTAATTTTCGGATAGGGATTCGATAGAAAATACAATTAAAATAATTGTACTAATTATTGCGTGTTTATTCTATATGAGCTTAATGATCAATAATTGATCGGATAGGTTTTAATATTATTAAACCCTGATAAGAGATTAGAAACCCTAATCTCAGTTGTAGAAAACCCTACTGTGTTGTAGAAAACCCTAATTTTAAAAATTGGGGATTTTAAACCTTAAATTAGGAACCTTAATCCTAATTGGTAGACTTAATGGACTCATTAAACACAAATATGAGATTAGAAACCCTAATCTCCGGATTAGAAACCCTAGCGTATCGTAGAGAAACCCTAATGTCAAAACTGGGAATTGTAAACCCTAATTAGGCAACCCTAATTTTTATTAACATGCCTAAAGTATTCATTAAACATAAATATGATTAGAAATCACTAATTATATTTTGTAAATTGAATTTCTATTTTAGAAACCCTAATTTTATTTTAGAAAATTTATTTTTCTAATTAAAACCCTAAATTTGAAAATTGGGGGCGTCACAGGTTGGTATCAGAGCTGTAGGTTATAAACCTTAAGTGGGGTGGGGAAAAACCCTAGGATTATAACCATGAGCGTGATATAGAATACTCATTTAGAGTAGTAAGTGAGAGATTGCTGAAGTACAATGATAGTGATAAATGTAGATTCATAGTGAGAGAAGTTTGTACTGGTAAAGTACTAATCAAGTTATTTAAACTGATTGTAGGATGTCGGGAGAAGATAAGATGAGTATGGAGATGTCAGTGGCTATTGCACCAATGCTATTAGCTGAGGTGTCAACTCAGAGTGATTCAGTTGAGGAAGTTTTAAGAGACGAACCTGCGGTAAATCTAGCAAGTGATCATGACGAGTACCCCGAGATGGAGCTGGATGAAGAGGAAGAAGTATATTCCAAAGAAACCAAGGTGGAACCACAAATAAAGATCAACGATGGGGAAGAATACAAAGTAGCAATCGAGGAAGGTCAAGTATCTGCAGAAGTTCAAGACTCAAGAACTAAAGTATTTCTTCTGGAGGAATTATGGATGACAGAAAGAGCATTACGCGAAATGACAGAAGAACGAAATAATCTGAAGGCACAAGTCAATAGAATGATGGTTAAGTATAATGTATCATCTAAGGATATAAACGAGAAAAAGAAGGCTAATAAAAGGAAAAAGAACTACGACAGCGACAACAACACGGAGAATTCACATTCAGAAAAGTCAAGCTCGAAGAAGAAGCAAGCATGTGGCAAGTGTGGAAAGAGCCATTTGGGGGAGTGTATGTGGGGTAAGAAGGTGTGTTACAATTGCGGCCAGAAAGGACATCTTTCACCAAACTGTCCTAAACCAAAGAAAGGAAGATGTTTTGCATGTGGTGGAACGAATCATAAGGTTAAGAATTGTCCTAAAAAGAAGAAGGATTAAGTGTGAGGGGTATAATCTTTTGGAGTATAATAGTCGTTTTGGTAAGAATATGATATAACTTTTGTATGTTTTAACTTTTGTGTAAAGTTGTAGTAATGAATCTCGACTTTTGGTCACAAAGGGATAGTACCCGTTTATAGTTGTATGTGCAGTGCACTGAAAAGTACTATGTAATATTTGCATGAATATAAATGCAATAATATGTTTGTATGAATGAAATCTTTCTTTTCTATATGAAAATAAGATGAAGATTATTTTGTAAGTTCTTAAAACTCATACTTATGGTAAGTTCATGACTCATAATTATGTGAACTATTTTGAACCCCTCAGCGAATGGACGCCAAAAGTCTGACTAGGATAAGTTCATACACTCATATAATTGTGGCAAGTTCCTGAACCCCTAGGTGTGGTAAGTTTGATGAACTGGGGAATAGTTATGTGTGAATGGAGAATTACAACTTTTGTTTAAAGTTGTGTTGTTAATCCTAATATTATTTAAAATGGGATAGTAATAGGTGTTAAGTACTACATGTACTATGTGCTATTTGAATAAATATGCGGTTATATGAGGGATAAGTGTTGAATGCTTATTGTATTCAGAATTTGTAAAGAAAGAGAATTAATATAAGATTTTTTTTTATTTTAAATCAGATCATGCCGCCTAGACGACAGAATCGAAATCAAAGGGAAGAGCAGTCGGTAAATAATGAAGGGGGTCAAGCTGACCCAATGCAAAATTTTGCAAATATGATAGCCGAAGCTATGGAGAATAGAGCTCCAGCTGCAAGAGGAAGAGTGAGAAATCAACCAAATGAAAGATTGGCAAACTTTAAAGATTTTAAAGCGGTAGGACCGCCTGAATTCAAAGGGACCACAGATCCGATTGAAGCCCAAACTTGGGTAAAGGAAATGGAGAAAGAGTTTGTGATTGCGCGTGTGGCGGAAGAACAAAAGACTGCGTTTGCAACATATTTGATGAAGGGAGAAGCAAATTATTGGTGGGAGACAAATCAAGCGAGAGCGGGTACAGCAGTAGTAACCTGGACAAGGTTTAAGGAATTATTTTTCGAAAATTATTTCACAGAAAGTATGCAAGCAAGAATGGAAGTAAACTTTTTGGAGTTAAAGCAGGAGAATATGTCGGTTGCAGAATACGCCGCCAAATTTAACGAACTCGCGAGATTTGCTCCACATCAGGTGGACACTGAGGTGCGAAAGGCTCGAAGATTCGAAAATGGACTGAAGCCCACGATATATAGCAAGGTAGCTATGTTGCAGATTAAGACATTTGCGGCTCTATTGGAAAAAGCAATCATCGCCGAAGGAGGAAGTGAAGTTGTGTTAAAGTATCATCAAGAAAAGAAGAAGAAAATGAATGAAGGAGGTAGCAGTGGAGGAAGTAATTCTAATAAGCGTAAGTGGAGGAACAATAATGAATCTGGAGACAAGTCAGGAGATAATAGAAAGAAAGGTGAACCATGTGCCAAGTGCGGTAGAAAGCATCCAGGAGAATGCTTGAAGGGAAAAGGAGTGTGTTTTAACTGTGGACAAGAGGGACATATTTCTCCAAATTGTCCAAGTCCAAAAAGGATATCAAGTTGTTTTCTATGCGGATCGCTAGAACATCAAATTCGTAACTGTCCAAAGAAGAATGTAGAAAGAGGAAGCAACAATAAAGGAAACAGCAGTGGAACATTAGCGATCAAAGGACCAGCTCAGCCTGAAAGGCCGACAACTCGTACATTCAATATGACGGCTCAAGATGCGGTAGCTGTTCAGGAAGTGGCCACAAGTAACAATTTCGTTCAAAAATTTAAATTACGCGAGTAATCTTAGTTAGATATTGCGGTGAATTATTTTCTTATATAAACTCAACTCACGGGTGAGAATATAAGGCATAAATTAATATTATGTTGATAAAATGAATTGATGAAACAACTTTAAAAGATTGTAGAGAATAAGAAAGCGGTAATTCCGAGGACGGAATCCTTTTAAGGAGGGGTGAATGTGATATCCCGGGATTTCGAATAATTAAAATTTTACGAATAAATTTTTTTTTATTTAATATTGACATTGACTGTTAATATTGTACTGGGAATTAGTGAGGCAAGTCTCGAGAATCAGTCAATATGTGTTTTGACTAAGAAAATAGAGTAGAGTTGTGCTTAACAACTTTAGAAACCCTAACCCTAATTTTCGGATAGGGATTCGATAGAAAATACAATTAAAATAATTGTACCAATTATTGCGTGTTTATTCTATATGAGCTTAATGATCAATAATTGATCGGATAGGTTTTAATATTATTAAACCCTGATAAGAGATTAGAAACCCTAATCTCAGTTGTAGAAAACCCTAATGTGTTGTAGAAAACCCTAATTTTAAAAATCGGGGATTTTAAACCTTAAATTAGGAACCTTAATCCTAATTGGTAGACTTAATGGACTCATTAAACACAAATATGAGATTAGAAACCCTAATCTCCGGATTAGAAACCCTAGCGTATCGTAGAGAAACCCTAATGTCAAAACCGGGAATTGTAAACCCTAATTAGGCAACCCTAATTTTTATTAACATGCCTAAAGTATTCATTAAACATAAATATGATTAGAAATCACTAATTATATTTTGTAAATTGAATTTCTATTTTAGAAACCCTAATTTTATTTTAGAAAATTTATTTTTCTAATTAAAACCCTAAATTTGAAAATTGGGGGCGTCACAGGTTGAACCCATAACATCAAAGTGCACGAATTTAAAGTTTTTCAAAATCTGGAAATCTAGAAAACTATGATTTTTAGTCAAATGTCAGATCTTATAACTCCTAGTGTGTTACGTGTTTTTGATGTTTAAAGCTTGTATACTGTAGCCTGATATGTGGTCTTTAAGTTGCAAAAAGAATCAGACCCAGATCTATTATAGATCAAAAGATATACACGGTCAAAACCCGTTGACCGAATCTGTCAAGAACACGAACCCAGAAAATTTTGAGCCAACTTCCGTGTTCACGTTTGACCGGACATATCTAGCACCTGTTTTGATGTTTTAGTGTTATTATGCTTTCTAGTTGTAGTACTACATTTTGTCTACAATATGGAGTTGATAGATCACGTAAATCATGAACAGAACATATCTTAAATCAAGCTTGAATGTGACCACTCGAGTCTGTTTTTGCCCAGAAAATGTTTGGCAGAAACTTTGGAGGCTTTGATCTCCTTGTTGTGATGTTGTTTGACCAAAGTGTTGGTTGGATGTTGTAGTGTGACATATTGTCTACACGCCCAAATTTTTAGATAGCCCAGAACATGTTTAGATTGAGAGATAAAGCTGGTCAAACTAGACACCTCGCAGCTGCCGAAAAAATCTGGGTTTGCTCAAGAACACCTATAGCAACAGAAAGTGTCGCTATAGGCCTTTAGCGACAGATTTATTTATTTATTTTCTGAAAAATTCGGAAATTAATAAAAAAAAATAGAAATTAATTATAAAAATTACCAAAAATAATTTTAAAAATTATTTTAAATTATAAAAAAATAATTTTTGACCAATTGGAATATTTTTCTTTAATATTTATAATTATTTATAATATTAAAGGTATTTAATTTATTTAATTAGTGTATTAAATAAATTAGAGAAAAATGATTTAATATTATGAAAAATCATTTTAAATAAGAAAAATGTATTTAAAAATATTTTGAGTTATAAAATGTAACTTTTAATATTTTTGGGAGAATTTTCATTAATAATTTAATATTAATGATATTAGATTTATTTGATTATTAAATTAAATAAATAAGATGAAAATGATTTAAATGATTTAAAAATCATTTTAATTGAGAATAAAGTATTAAAAAATATTTTAAATTATAAAATATAATTTTTAATATTTTTGGAGAATTTTCATAAATAAATTAATATTAATGATATTTGATTATTATATTAAATAAAAAAATTAAAAAATGATTTTATTGATTTAAAAATAATTTAAAATGAGAAAAATGATTTAAAAATATTTTAAGTTATAAATTATGACTTTTAATATTTAGATAATAATTTCATTAATATTTATATATTAATGGTGATGATTTAAAAATGATTTTAATTATTTTAAAAATCATTTAAGTAGAATATTGATGATTTAAAAATATTTTAAGTTATTAATAATAACTTTAATATTTTGCAAAGTATGTTATTAATATTTTGATATTATTAAACATTAATAATGATAAGATTAATTGGGAATTAAATCATTTAAAAATGATTCTGATATTTGAAAAATTATTATAAATTATAATAATTGCTTGATAATTATTAAAAGCTTCCGAAAAATATTATTATTGATAATTAACTTATCTGAATTAATATTGAAGCTTAGAGACCAAGTGTAATAGACAGATAACTGTGTTAATTGTCAGATAGGGTGACCAGAACACCGAGGACGGACCGAAGTCCAACCAGATCAAAATAGTTAGACTTGTTAAGTGTTTATATAGGTTATAAACACTGTTGTGATTATGTACTAATGTGTTTAGGAGAAGGTTTAACGGTAAATTACAGTAATGTGTGATGTGAATTATTGTACTAATTGTGAGACCGCCATTATTGATTATAGGTCTTATGAGGGCAGTTAATTATATTGTGTAGCAGTAATCAACGCGAATAGCAAGTTTCCTAACTCAACTTGAGTTACTGTTTTCAAGCATGGTAGTGAATAATTATTGATAGTTATTCACATCTATAATGATTATTGTAATTCGCACGTAGTGCAATCGAATCATGTTCTATTATTTGAACTAATTATAAATTATGTCTCAGCTAATTGTTTAGGCGAGACTAGTATTTGGTAAAGCATGAAAGGTTCTATTCATTATAAACTAAAATGTTATTGAAAGATCTATGCCATTGATTTCGGCTAGATTAGCATTGTTATTAATTATTGAAATCCTAGTATTTCTTTGAAAGTAATCCAAACCATATTGTTGTGGTACGGACTCGTGAAATAAAACTGAGATGAACAAATTTTATTGTCGTAAATCGACATGTGCACTATTATTGAGTATTATGCATAATATAGGGTACAAAGGAGTTGGCCACTCCAGGTACTTGCAGAAGAGTATAGTTTAGTTTTGATAACTAATTTATATTCTTGTGGTAATTTAGTTTTAATCACTAAATAAATCCTCTAGTAGTTCATGATCCTCTGTGATCACTCAGCATGAAATCTGGGTATATCCCACATTATTGAGTATTATTGCAGTATTGTTAATTCAATTGAATATTATTGAATCTTTGAAAGAATTGTACTCTTTCATATCGAATAAGTTATTTAGTATGGAATAGTAGAAAGTTATTATTCAGATTGAAGTATTATTCGTTATCACGAAATCGTTTGATAATTGTTGAAGTTCTATTCAATCTAGACTCTTCTATTTCTGATTCATATATCATTTATTGTATATTTTAACTTGCGGGGCAAACTTGTTGCTCACCCTTGCTAAATAAAATATTTCAGCTAGGAATGATGAGGTCAGCGGGGCTAAGAGCAATAAAGGCAAAGGCATAGTGCTGGAGTAGTTTTATATTAATTATATTTAATATGTTGTTTTGTAAACCCTTTTTATTTATCGAAAGGGTAAAGTTTGTAATGTTAAGGTTAGTTTGACCTGGGATGATGTTATTAACTTAATATCTAATGATATGTAAATTTAATATAATCAATGAATGGGTAGTTAGATGTTATTATATTGTGGATCGTGAGAACCAAACTCGGGGGTCAGGTAACCCGGATTTGGGGGCGTCACAAAACCGATGTCTAACAATTCCTGTAGTTGGGTTTTTAACTCCTGAAGTTCAATAGGAGCCATTCGATATGGGGCTTTGGAAATGGGTTTTGTACAGGATTCAAAGTCGATACAAAATTCAATTTCATGCTCTAGGGGTAGGCCAGGAAGTTCTTCAGGGAATACGTCAGGAAATTTATTAACAATAGAAATATCATTCAAATCTGACGTATTTTTTTTAAATCCGTGACATGGGCTAGAAAAACTTGACATCCATTTTTCAAAAAACGAATATCGTTATGGCTTGATATGACAGTGATTGACTTTAGTGGTTTGTTTGCTTGAATTAGCATAATAGGTTGGTTAGGAATATAAAAGCTAACAACCTTACAAAAATAATTGATTTTAGCATGATGAGTAGTTAACCAATCAATCCCTAAAATCACATCAAATGTAAGTATTTTCAAAGAGATAAGATCGACAGGTAACGTGCTGTTACCGATTTGAATCAAACAAGACTTATAAATAGTGGATGTAATAAAGGTTTCTCCCAACGGAGTTTCAATAGATAAATCAAAGTCTAATTTCTCTAGAGTTAAATTTAAACGTTGAGCACAAGTAGGAGAAATAAAAGAATGGGTATAACCAGTATCAAATAAGGTATAGACTTCGCTAGAATTTATGATTATCTTACCCGCGATCACCTCGTTCAGATTCCTCGCTTTTTGGAAGGTTACGACAAACGCTCTCCCTTAAACTATCGATTTTGTCTTGTCTGGGACGGCCTTTGATGCCTCCATCCCAGCTGGACTTGACTTTGGTGCACGACAAAATCGGGCTAGGTGACATTATCTTCCACAATTATAACATGCTTTGGACTGCTGCATACAGTTTGGACTGATGTGTCCCTCCCCTCCGCATTTGTAACATACAACCGGTGGTCGTTCTCCTTCCTTAACAACAGGTGCTGGTGCTGACGTCTTTCCATCATTATTTAATCTCCTCTTCTTTAAATTTTCACTTCTATTATCTTGGCCATGATTACCACTAAAGTGGTTACCATTTCTGGCATGTTGATTCCCTCCACGTTTGTTGTCACCGCTTCAATGACTGCTACCACTGATATTATCGACTTGTCAGCTGCTCTCTCTTGGTTGGGTTGACTTATTATCGCGCTCCAATAACTGAGCCCTATTTACAACATCTGAATACATACACAGTTTGTGAGAGATAAGGTATTGACGTATTTGGGGTTTCAAACCTCTTAGAAACATCTGCGTTATTCTCTCTCATTATCAACCAAGTATGACGCAAACCGGGACAAATCGACAAACTTAGCTTTGTACTGCGACACGGTCATATTATGTTTCTTTAGTTTGATGAACTCTACCTCCTTCATGTGACGAATACTTTTGGGAAATTACTTGTCGTTGAACAGTTCTTGGAACTTCTCCCAAGACATCTTTAGTGCGAAAGGATGAATACGCTTTACAGATTCCCACCAGTAATCTGCCTCTCCTCGCAACATGAAGGTGGCAAAGGGAACCTTTTGCTCCTCGAAGAATCCCAAGACATCAAATATCTTGGTGATCTGCTTTATCCACGTCTCCACCTTAAAGTGATTTTGGCTCTCCCAAAAACTCTGGTGGTCCCAGCTCCTTGAACTACTTAGCAGTGACCATCCTAGAGTTTCCAGTGTTTCCACCTGCATTTTGAACAGCAGCCGCTCTCGCTTGATGTTGCATGAATTGCATAAAGCCTTTAAACATCCCATCATTCATCATTTGATCGGTGTTGTTGTTTACGTGAGGATTATTGTCTTCCTATTACACATTATCCTGGGTATTGATCGTTGGTGATTCAACGGTCTCATATACTTCATTGTTGATCTCAACATTTTCAGATTCCATTTTCAAACATTGCCACAAAACAAGGGTTAATTGACATGTCAAATATTATCCCTATACTCTGACCGACCAATTAAATATCAAATAACTTAGGTAGGTCATACTAGCAAAGGAATTCCCCATCTCTCCCCTCCTAGTTATTGTCTCACATCTCAAATAGGGATCATATCCCTAAGCTTTTATACCAAATGTGACGCCCCCAAAATAGGTATACATCACCCATCTTGAGTCGCCAAATACATGGTACAAAAATCAAATACAAACTTCTTTAATGTCGATTTCCACTAACACTAATAATCCCAACTCAAATTCAATCCTCATTACATTTATTATCACACTAAGTAGTGAGGACTGCTAAAACAACCATCTCGGACCATCACTCCGTTCCCCGACTAGTCCCGGCTAGGTTCTCATTTCCTGAAGAGAACAATAAAAGCAAAAGGGTGAACTCAACTAGCCCAGTAAGAAATATTATAACTAAGATAATGCAGAATAAATTATCATTAGCCTTCTACAGTGTTAAATTGATTAAATACAATAAACATCAAGTTTAACTACAGCAAAACAAGCAATCCATTAGAAGAGTCAAGTAGAGTATGATATCTACTATCTTCTATGATTTAAAAAGTTTTTCATCCACTTTATCGCTGAGACTCAGCTTAATAAATAAACCACATCATCGAATCATCCATGCACTATGGGCCAAGGATATTCATGTAATCATCAATGGTCATGATTATACTGAATAATCCATGGTCATAATCATACCAACAACTGTCCATCGATGCACTACGGGCCAATGATGACTTTTACCATATCATTTGTAACATTACGGGTCATGATTATACCGAATGATCCCTGTTCATAATCATACCAATCAACAGTCCATCTATGCATGTAAGTCAAAGATGACTTTCATCATAATATAAGCATGGGGATGATGACAATGATATAAGCATTAATCAAGCGAAATCAAGGATAAATATTAAAGACTTTAAATTTATCCAGAGTTTAAAAATATCCAAATTGTCAACATAATACTGCTTTATGGAGTAAAATTCAAGAATAATATTCATATATCAAAAATAATTTGGAAAGAAAAGAAATATATTTTTTGGGTGAATAGTAACCCGTGAATAGTAACCTATTAATAGTACCTTCATCTATACCTCTATTTTTAATTTAGTCATGCAAGTATTATCAATCTTGCACCACCTCCCCTAATAGTATATGCATGTGAATCAATAGTACACACATGTGAACAAATAGTTAGAAGCATGTGAATTAATAGTAATTAATTACTCATTTATCCGATTAATTACCCGATTGGTCAATATAACCTCCAGAAATCAATTATTATCGAAATAAATATTGATTTTCACTAACACTAATAATTCCAACACAATGGAACTATCAATTTCATCTTTAATCAATATGAACTTATTTATCATTAATATTATAACTCACAATATTTAACAACCAGATCATTTCAAGGAAAGAGGGGGCTTTTCGATAAGGATTTCTCCCTATTGGCGCGTAATTAGGTGACCAAACCTCTCCTCGATAGAACTTTCTAGACATCGTTAATATTGCAAATAATAAAATGAATAACTTTTTCATCTCAATTATTGATTTAATAATATAAAATATTGATACTATGACAATAATTGAATCAAAAATATGAGAGATATTATGCAGCAATTACTATAGCAATAATTGAGTATAACTTAGTAACTTCTCACGTAAGCATCAATAATCAATACCGTGTGCTACTATGCAACCACATGTATTACTTTATTTTTACCACTGGGTAGTTCAACAGTTTAACGGTAAAACTTTCGCCATTATTTTTAAAAAAAAAAGATAATTAGGTCATTTTCTAACTACGACAATACTTCCGTTGTGGGGTTCACCAATGATTGTGTCGTCGTACGAATATTCCCTTTTAAAATAAATATTCCCCGACCAAACAAATATTATATAACAACTTGCTTACTTTGTAAAATTTGTAAATATTACCCACAACTATAACATTATATCAAATCCACACCATAATATTCAAAAATATTTTTAAAGAAAAATTAATATTTATTCATAAAAGTTGGGGTCTTACATATAGACTCGCTTTACCGCCAAGTAGTCTCGTGTTCAAAATATTTTTCACATATCTATGCTACGTAAATATGTGGAAGACCCGAAACACATTATTGAGTTAGAACTAGACGAGATAGCGGAAGATTTAATGTATGAAGAGGTACCTGGTAAAATCTTGGATAAGTAGGAACATATTCAAGCTCCAAGATTATACCTCAAGTCAAAGTTTTGTGAAAAAACCATAATGTTGATGAAATGACCTGGGAGTTAGAATTTAAAATGAAATCAAGGTATCCTCACCTCTTCGACATACCAGGTATGTACCCCAATTTCGAGGACGAAAATTCATAAGAATGGGAGGTTGTAAGACCCCAACTTTCATAAATAAAGATTAAATTTTTCTCGAAATATATTTTTGAATATTATGGCGTTGATTTGATATAATGTTATAGTTGTGGGTAATATTTATAAATTTTACAAAGTAAGCAAGTTGTTATAAAATATTCGATTGGTCGGAGAATATTTGTTTTAACAGGGAATATTCGTACAACGACACAATCATTGGTTGGCCCCACAACGGAATTATTTTCGGAGTTAGAAAATAATAGAAATATATTTTTATAAAAATAATTGCAAAAGTTTTACCGTTAACTATTGAAATACCCGGTGATAAAAGTACAGTAATACACGTGGTTGTGTAGTAGCACACGGTATTAATTATTGATGCTTACGTGAGAAGTCACTCAATTTTATTCAATTATTATTACAGTAATTGCTGCATAGTATCTCACGTTATTGACTCAATTATTGTCACAATATTTTATATTATTAAATTAATAATTGAGATGACAAATTATTCATATTATTATTTGCATTATTGATAATGTCTAGAAAGTTCTGTTGAGGAAAGAGGTTTGGTCACCTAATTGCGCGCTAATAGGGAGAAATCCTTATCGGAAAGCCCCCTCTTTCCTGAAAATGATCTGGTTGTTAATATTACAAGTTATATTATTAATGAATAATTGTAGTTTGAAAATGTGTTTTGGGAAGCCAAGTGAATTGAGATAAATTGAGGGGATCTTTATGAAGTATTTGTTAAAAAAATTGCTTATTATTTGGACCCCCACTTACCCATGTTTCAAAACTATTGGTAGAAGTTATCTCAGTTTTATTTTTTTATATATATATATATATATATATATATATATATATATATATATATATATATATATGATGTTGATGGGGGGGGGGGGGAAATTGTCACGTGGGGGAAAACTTTTGTATTATTAATATATATATATATATATATATATATATATATATATATATATTATAATAATAAGTATTTTTTTATGAAAAATAGAATATATTAAATTTTATTATGTATAATGTTTGCATAGTATCTGCATAGTAATTGTATAATAAAAATTAGAAAAATAAGACGATTTTCCTGCGCGTCCGTGATTGTTATTATGCAGTCCGTGAATTAAATTTCTAAATAGTATCCTTCCATTCTCCTATAAATAGGATGCTTAGTTTAGAATTGAAAATCACACCAGAATCAGAAAATTATTCTTCTGTAATATTGAGCATATTTCTTTAAAGTTTAAGGAAGTTTTGAGAGTAGAAAATAGTATAAGTTTTTTCTTCAAGAATATCCCCGTTATACCAGTTGGAATACTGTCCTTTTTAAGGTAAGGGATATTATTTTTGTTCAATATTCGTAAGAAATAATATTTTCTTCCATACTCTATAATATGTAACTAATATTATTTCATTTCAGATTCTAAATTCTACACTCATTTTGTTAAAGTATTGCTTCTATACTCCTTGAAATTAGTAGAATATCCTTGAGATTTGAGTTTCATCTAGTATCTTTTTATGAAAATATTAATCTGAACATTCTTGATAATTTTTAATATTTTCATGCCGGGGTACTATGTACGGGGTACTATTCCCAAAGTACTATTCATGGGGTACTATTTAATTGGGTATTATTCACCCGAGGAACTATTCATGACAAAAATTGATTTCTTTTCTGTCCAAATCATTTTTGATTCAATATTATCCTTGAATTTTACTCCACAAAGCAGTATCATGTTGACAATTTGAACATTATTGAATTCTGGATAAATTGAATTATAAATCTTTAAAATTTATCATTGCTCTCATTTAATTGAATTCTTATATCATTGTCATCATCCTCATACTTATATTGTGATGAAAGTCATCTTTGGCACGTAGTACATGGATGGACTGTTGATTGGTATGATTATGACCAGGGATTATTCGGTATAATCATGACCGTAATGTTACAAATATTGTGGTAAAAGTCCTCATTGGCCCACAGTGCACTGATGGACAGTTGTTGGCATGATCATGACCATTGGTTTTAATAACCCAATATCTTCAATATAATTAAATAAGAAATTTTTTCTTATAATTTTTTTAATCAAAGGTGGAAATATGTGCAAGGTAAAGTGTATGTATATATATGATAAATAGAAATTTATTTATTACACGAATAATTACAAATAATTTTTTTAAAGGAATTATTGATCATTATAAATTATATTTTTATAATAAATTAATTTTGAAGTAAAAATATTTTATTATTTATTTTCCATGAAAATAGGATTATTATATATATGATATGATTATTAGGATTATTATAAAAATTATTTTATTATATTAGTTAAGTTAATTATTTTAATTTAATTAATAATGGTATATCTAATGTTATGTCGGATATGGATTCAAAACCCTAATTCTAGATTTTGAATAAAGAATGAGAATATTAAATAATATTAATATATTTTAGTACTATAAATATGTATTTTATGTGTAGACTGATAATGGTTGGTTAATTATAGTGCAGTATTAGAAAACCCTAGTTCAAAAGTCAAATTCGAGTTCAAGAATGTTTAATGATTGTTTTATATGATTAATGACAAGTATTAGATTATAACCCTAATTGCTAAATCAGGAACCCTAATTTGCTAATTGAAAACCTTAATCGCTTAATTATAGGCTTAATGTTAATTAGTACACCTAAACCTAATTTACAAGTCCTAAGTGATTAGGAAACCTAATTTAATTAGGGAACCCTAATTCACATTTTTAGAAACTTTAATTTCCTTTTTAGTCCTAATTACAAAATCCTAAAAAGTGAACTTATAAAACCTTAGGGTTAAACCATAAGGGTAGGAATAAGATGTCAAGTTTGCCATTAAAATTGAAAGCCAATTGACAAAAATACCCTTCTTGCATTATTTCATAGATAACTTGTAGAACTTACCATAACTTTAGTTGTTGAACAACTCTAGCCTAGCCATGTGCCTATAAACCAAACATATCAGCCACATTCACCAGCCATATACATTGTATTCAATTGTTATATAAGGATTAAGAGAGAGAAATGCCACATTCAAGTCTCTTTTATACACAAACACACCATCAACACTCCTTCTCTAAACCCACGAATTTTATTGTTGGACCGGTTCCTAATCAAGTGTCAAGTTCACCTATAACAGATCAAGAAGCCAGATTTAAGATTTTGTTCATAGAAAGGTATAACCCTAAACCAAAACTTCAATCTTGTATGCTATGTTGGATTTGGTGTTTGAATGTTTAAATATGTTATATGAGGTGTTAATCAGTGATTTGGGTTACTATATAGTAGATCCATAACATTTATATGCACGAATTAGAAGTTTTTGAAAATCTGGAAAAATTTTGAATGTTGTCTGACAACCAAATGTCAGACCTCATAGATCCATGATGATTATGTGTTTTGTATGTTTAAAGGTTTGAACTTGTAGTATGATGATAGGTGTGACGCCCCCAAAATAGGTATACATCACCCATTCTGAGTCACAAAATACATGGTATAGAACTTAAATACAAACTTAATTTATACAACTGTTAAGTGTCGCGTAGAATACGACAAAACATAAGCTATAAGTTTTAATACAAATATTATCTTCTAGACAATATCCAAACTCAAATTCAATTTCATTATAATTATTATCACACTATTATACAGAATAGTGAGGACAACTAAAACAACCATCTGGACCGTCAATCCATTCCCCGGCTAGTCCCGACTATATTCTCATTTCCTGAAGAGAACAATGAAAGAAAGGGTGAGCTCAACTATCCTAGTAAGAAATATTATGACTAAGATAATGCAGAATAAATTATCCTTAGCCTTCAACATTATAACAACTGATAGAATACAATAGACAACAAGTTTTACATCAACAACTACATAGGGAATAAGAAATCCATTAGAATAGTCAAGTAGAGCATGATATCTACTATCTTCTATGATTTAAAAAGTTTATCATCAATTTTATCGCTGAAACTCATCTTAATAAATAATCCACATAACTGAATTATCCATGCACTACGAGTCAATGATATTCATTAGTATAACAACCACGAATTATACATGCACTACGAGTCAAAGATATTCATGTTTTCATCAACGATCATGATCACGCCATAAAACAATTCATCTTTGCACCATTGGCCGAAGAGAACCCATGGTCATGATCATACCAAAAATTGTCCATCAATGCACTACGGGCCAATTAGGACTTTTACCACATTATTTTTAACATTATTGTTATGATTATACCGAATAATCCCTGGTCATAATCATACCAAGTCCATCTATGCACTACGGCCACAGATGACTTTCATCATAATATAAGCATGAGGATGGTGACAATGATATAAAAATTCAAACAAATGAGATCAAGGATAAATATTAAAGACTTTAAATTTATCCAAAGTATAAAAACATTCAAATGGTCAACATGATACTGCTTTGTGGAGTAAAATTCAAGAATAATACTGTATCAAAAATGATTTGGACATAAAAGAAATTTATTTTTGTCATAAATAGTACCCCAGGTGAATAGTACTCAAGTGAATAGTACCCTGTGAATAGTACTTCAGGAATAGTAATCCCGTGAATAGTACTCCGGCATGAAAAAGTTAAAACTTATCAAGAATGCCCAGAATAATATTTCCATAAAAAGATACTGGATGAAGCGCAAATATCAAGGATATTCTACTAATTTCATGGAGTATAGAAGCAAAACTTTAACAAAACGAGTATAGAATTTGAAATCTAAAATGAAATAATATTACTTACATACTACAGAGTATGGAAGAAAATATTATTTCTTACGAATACTGAACAAAAATAATATCCCTTACGAATATTAAATGAAAATAATATTCCTTTCGAATATTGAACGAAAATAATATTCCTTATAAATATTAAATGAAGGTAATATTTCTTGCGAATATTGAACGAGATAATATTTCTTACGAATACGAAAAATAATATCGTAAGCGAATATGAAATAAATAATACCCCTTACCTTAAAAAGAAGAGTATTCCAACTGGTATAGCGGGGATATTCTTGAAGAAAACTTTCACTGTTTTCTACACTCAAATCTTCCTTAAACTCTAAAGAAATACGCTCAATATTACAGAAGAAGAATTCTCTGATTTTAGAGTGATTTTCAATTCTAAAGCATCCTATTTATAGGAGAATGGAAGGATATTATTTAGAAATTTTATTCACGGACTGCACATTAGAAATTCGACGAATTCCTTCACGGGCGAAACTGAAGAAAATTTTGATTTACTATGCAGCACTATGCAATAAAAAATTCTAATAAAATAAAAACTTTAAATAAAATATAATGTATTCTATTTATAATCTAATAAAACAAAACTTTATATTATATATATATATATATGTATATATATATATATATATATATATATATAAGTTTCCCTGTGAATTAAATTTTTCTCCCACCACACATTTTTTCTTCCCACATGTGGGTCCCACAGCCCACCCCACATGTCACTTTCACACACATCACACTCACACACTTAATAATCTTCTACCGATTATTTTAAAAAATAGGTAAATGGGGGTCCATAAAATAAGAAAAATTAACAACAAATACTTCATAAAAATCCTCTTAATATTTTTAACAACATTTATTCATCATTATTATAATTCGCAATATTAACAATTAGAACGTTCCCAGGAAAGAGGGGGCTTTACGATTAGGATTTCTCCCTATTGACGCGCAATTAGGTGACCAAACTCATTTTCTCGACAGAACTTTCTAGACATTGTTAATTATGAAGATAATAATATGAATAACTTGTCATCTCAATTATTGATTTAATAATATAAAATATTGTAACAATAATTAAATCAAATAACATGAGATACTATGCAACAATTACTGTATCAATAACTAAAATAAACTGAATGACTTCTCACGTAAGCATCAATAATCAATATTGTGTGGTACTATGCAGCCATGCATATTACTGTACTTTTACCACTGCATATTTTAACAGTTTAACGGTAAAACTTCCACCGTTATTTTCATAAAAAGATATTTCTGTCGTTTTCTAACTCCGACAATAATTTTGTTGTGGGATCCTGTGACGCCCCCAAATCTGGGTCTCTTCCAACCCGACAGATGGTACTACACAGTACTACCATTCATACATACATTCAATTGAAATGCCTTAAAAGAACGAATATGTCTTCTATATATAAAAATAATATTTACATTCCCCAGGTTCTTTATAACTCTTTCACTTGTTCTTGTCATATTATCAAATATATTACAATCGTTCATCCTATACTATTACAAAAGTATTCTATGGGTTCGTCTTCACTTTGACCTTATCCTTGTCGGAGCCTTCGGTCCATTCGATCTTAGCTGTGTTAATATGGTTCAAGCAAGAGTGAGCATGACTAGCTCAACAAGTACAACATTTCTAATAAACAACATGCTTGAAACATAAGAATCATATATCTTTAATAACTGAACAATAGTTACGAAGTACTATCGGTAATTCAAAATAGCACTTCTTTTCCTTCAAAACGTTTTACAACAATAATATTCAGTAAAACATCAATTATGGTCCAAGACCTTGAGCAAATCATAAGTTCTTTGAAAAAGACATCCCGATACTAAGTACGTAAGTCCGACATTTCTTACAAGCACGTCTAGGTGATCAGCCAATAGTACTTTATGTTGATCAACACTACATTCATTAAACGTGTGTACGTTTAAGTTGTGGCAACCTCACGTGCCTGTCGTATGACGATAAGACATTTTTAGCATACTTAGTCTTCGATTGAAAACCACACCAATATAACTTGGTAAATATTGTACATGATTTGATAGAAACATAATTTAAGTATAGCCGAAAGAATTGGCGTTGACTTCATCATACATCAATTCATGCATAAGAATACATGAATCACAAAGCTCGTTCAGAATGAACTTGAACAAGGGTTAAGGTACTTGCCTTTAGCGTCTGCTACAGTTAATAACACGTTCTTTGGTTTAAGTCTTTGAGTCTCTACAGTAATGATAATATCACATAACACATTAGGTCCTGAATGAACATACATAGTCCCTAATGTATCTTACCCTTCTTCTCAATCTAATTATAACTTATATTTGTTCTTATTAGTTCTGACTTTTCATTAATTCATTCTAATTATGTTTATGTTTGATTACTTATCTTCAATCTTTATGCAACATTATTAAGGTTTAACAGTACCTTAAAATGCTTCATTAAGTTCTTTAGTTCTTTATTAAACTGTTACCATTCTTTCTATACTTGTAAACCTTCTTCTCTATGCTTCTTTTAAGTCTAGCGCTACGGCGCCACCATTCCCTCTCTGTGCCGCACTTCGGCGCTAGTTAGCAGTATGCATGTCCCGGACTCGGTGCTGCGGCGCGAGTCTCCTTTACAATGGCCACGTTGAGGCGCCATTTAGAAGTGTACTATGTCTTGGCCTCGCGCTGTGGTGCGGGCCTCAAAGTTGGGAGTCGCGCTGCGGCGCGGACTCTGTGCTTTAAATTTTTTTTTGCAGATTTTTAATTTTGTGAACTTTCCGGACGCATAACTTCTTCGTTAGAAGTCCGAATTGGCTCGTTCAAAAGCCTACGGTTCACAAATTCCATACTCTATGCGTTCATGAAAGAATTTTATCTATTTAACTTTGTTTGCTAAAAATTCACCTATTAGTTCATTTTTAATAAAAACGATAAACGTTCGTGAACGTTCAATGCTCGTTTCTTCGTTCTAAGTCGGAATTTGGTCATTTTTGAGTTCGCAACTCTATAATGCCAAATATGACTTGTCTCCATCGAAAACCAAAATTTTTGAGTTCAAACACAAAATACGACTTTCATTCCGAGAATTTCACGAATTTGACGATTATCGTCCAATCGTGTGAATTCTGGCATAACTTTGTTACTAATGATTTGATTATTGTTCATATAAACATTTTAAATTACTTATTACATTAACTTATTTTCAAATTGGGTTTTGACTTATTCTTCATAAGTTCATGGCATAACAACTTATAAACTACGAATTCCATTTCTTATGACTTAATATGGATTTAAGACTTTTACTCAATGTTCTTATACCATATTGAACATACTAACATCTTATGACAATCATATGATAAGTTCATAACTTATTTAGGTCCAAGTTACTTATTAATGACTTATTCGGCTTAAGTTCATTCATTCATCAATTCTTACATGTTCTTAGCATACATGCTTATTTCATTACACTTCTCTTATCACCCTACAATGATAAAGATGAAGGTATATTAGACACAAGATCATTACCTTTGATGTCTAACTTCTTCTTCTTGGAAAATCTAACAAAGGAAGCTTTGACTTAAAAGTGTGTATTCTCTCTAACCAATAAGTTGCTTTATATTTGGAAGTTGTTAGTGTTTTGAATAATGAACAAATGTCTAGCAAACTCCTTCTATTTATAGGCTTGACAAGGTGAGGGCATTAGGGTCAATAACACATCCCACCTCCTTAACTAACCTCCTTACTATTCATCTACTTAACCACTAAGTAATCTTGCTAGCCACTCATCTTTCTTGCTCATCACAACACTTGATCATCACATAAAGTATTTGGGCATCACATAAAGTTCTTGCCCATCAAGTCTACCCATGGGTTGCACCATGGATCATGGCTAATCCATTGGACCATTACATTGGACTTGCTTAATTAATCTAACTCATTTCTTGTTGGGTTTCCCTTACAATAGTTTGGGCTTGCATCTAAATTCTCATTTGACTCTACCAAATTAACAATAATCCTACAAGTCCAATCCATTTAATTAAAAGGCTTATCATTATTCCATATGTATAATTCTCGTATTCTAGTTCATATATTAATTTGTAACATACGTTATTTCATTATTCATACATATTAGTACAATACTTTATATCATACAATCATTACATTTTCTTCTTAACGCTTAATATTCCTAACGTTCTCTAATTAAGTTCGCATGCAAAATATTGTGTTTTCCATACTTAGATTATTATTACATAATCAATCTCACCTTGATATTATAATGTTACGTATTTCTCGGAAATTCAAAAATAATTCCCGAGCGGAAATTGATGAATAGTGTTTTTCAGAAAATTTCTCAGAAAGCTTTTATTTTTGTTTTAGAAATTCAAACACTTTAATTCTCCCACGTAGTTAAAATACTACGACATTTTGATGTTTCTAGTTTATAGAACGACATTCATCTTACTAACACGTAATAATAATAAATAATATTATTTTATTTATTAATAAAAGTATTTACAAAATGTTTGATTTTTTGGGGCGTTACAGGTCCACCAATTATTGCGCCGTTGTATGAATAATCCCTGATAAAATGAATATTCTCTGACCAATCGAATATTTTATAACAACTTACATACTTTGCAAAATTTATAAATATTACTCACAACTATAACAATATATCAAATTCACACCATAATACTCAAAAAAAATATTTCGAGAAAATTAATCTATAATTATAAATTTTGGGGTCTTACAACCTCCCCTTCTTATGAAATTTCATCCTCAAAATTGACGTACGTACCTGGTATGTCAAAAAGGTGAGGATACCTTGATTTCATTTCATATTCTAACTTCCAAGTCATTTCCTCAACATCGTGGTTTCTCCACAAAACATTGACTTGAGGTATAATCTTGGACCGTAGAATATGTTCCTTCTTATCCAAGATTTTAACAAGTACCTCTTCATACGTTAAATCTTCTGTTATCTCGTCTAGTTTTAATTCAATAATGTAGTTCGGGTCGTTCACATATTTACGTAACATCGATACGTAAAAAATGTTATGTACGCGAGACATACTTGGCGGTAAAGCGAGTCTATAGGCCACAGTTCCTACTCGGTCAAGGATTTCAAATTGGCCAATTAACTCGAGGGTTGAGATTTCCTCTCTTCACCGACTCTTACTTCTAAAATAATGCCTTCTTGAACCTTCTTCTTTGTATTTATCAGCTCCGAGTCTGTAGCTTGAGCGGCCTTAACTTTATCGATTAAAGTCGATTCTACTCGTATATTCGCTATCTTAACGTAGGTTCTTAGAGCCTTTAACTCTATCTCCATCTTTTGTAAGTCGTACGAAATGAGTCTTTGTGTTAACAACGTCACACTCATAACTGCATACTATTTTTACTCAATATGTCAACTACCACGTTCGCTTTTCTAGGATGGTATTGAATGGTATGATCGTAATCTTTCAACAACTCGAGCCAACATCTTAGGCGCATGTTACATTAGTTTTGCGTGAAGACATATTTGAGGGTTTCGTATTGGGTTCAAGGTCGATACAAATTTCAATTTTACGCTATGGGGGTAGGCTAGGAATTTCTTCGGGGTATACGTTAGGAAATTTATTAACGATAGAAATATCATTCACAACTGTGACTCTCATCATAGACTTGGATATCACGTCACATTGATACCTATCAACTTACCACCGTTATTCATGGCGTCCCCTATAGAAAGTCTAGCTTTGGTGCATTCCAAGACTTGGAAGTCATCGGTGAAAGGCTCGGGGCTCTTTACTTATGGCTTGATATGACAGTGATTGACTTTAACGATTTGGTTTCTTGAATTCACATAACAGGTTGGTTAGGAATATGAAAATTAATAACCTTACAAAAATAATCAATTTTAGCATGATGAATAGTTAACCAGTCTATTACTAAGATCACATCAAACGCAAGAATTTTCAAAGAGATAAGATCGACAGGTAATGTGAAATTATCGATTTGAATCAAACAAGATTTATAAACAGCGGATGCAATGAAGGTTTCTCCCAATAGAGTTTCAACAAATAAGTCAAGGTCTAATTTATCTGGAGTTAAATTTAAACGTTGAGCGCAAGTAGGAGAAATAAAAGAGTGGATTGAACCGGTATCGAATAAGTTATATACTTCGCAAGAGTTTATGATTAACTTACCTATGATAACTTCATTCAGGTTCCTCGACAAACGCTCTCACTTAAACTACTGGCTTTGACTTGTCTGGGACATCATTTAGTGTCACTATCCCAGCTGGACTTGACTTCACTACACTACAAAATCGAGCTAGGTGACCTTCTCTTCCACAATTGAAACACGCTTTGGGTTGCTGCGTACAGTTTGGACAGATGTGTCCCTCCTGTCCACATTTGAAACATACGACCGGTGGTCTTCCTTCTTCCTTTGAAACGGGTGCTAGTGATATCTTTCCATCATTATTGAACCTTCTCTTGTTGAAGTTGTTCTCACTTAGTTCACCTTTCCTATTATTTTGGCCATAATTACCACCGAAGTGGTTACCATTTCTAATATATTGATTCCCTCCATGTTCGTTGTCACCGCTTCGATGACTGCTACCACTGGTATTATCGATTTGTCGGCTACTCTCTCTTGGTTGGATTGTCTCATTATCGCTTTCCAATAACTGAGCCTTATTCACAACATCTGAATACAAGCAAAGTTTGTGAGAAATAAGGTATTGACATATTTCGGGTTTCAAACCTTGCAACGATGGCTATGATATACTGCTTGGGTTTGACCCATGTACTTGTCCTTTTCTTCTTTTAAAATAGTTAAAATTTAGGGAAAAAAAACCTTGCAAAAACATTCGCGTCATTCGCTCCTCATTATCAACCAAATGGGATATAAACCGAGATAACTCGCCAAACTTAGCCTCGTACTGCTACACGGTAATATTATTTTGCTCCAACTTGATGAACTCCACCTCCTTCATGTGATGAAAACTTTCGGGAAAGTACTTGTCATTGAACAATTCTTGGAACTTCTCCCAAGACATTTTGAGTGCGGCAGGCTGGGTACATTTTACAGATTTTCACTAGTAATCTGCCTCTTCACGCAACATAAAGGTGGCAAAGGAAACCTTTTGCTCCTTTGAGCATTCCAAGACATCAAATATCTTGGTGATCTGCTTTATCCACGTCTCTGCCTTAAGTTGTTTTGGCCTTCCCAAAAACTCTGGCGGTCCCAGCTCTTTGAATTACTTAGCGGTGACCAGTCATGAGTTGCCAGTGTTTCCACCTGCATTTTGAATAGGAGTCTCTCTCGTTTGGTGTTTCATGAATTCTAAAAAGCTCCTAAACGTACCATCATTCGTCATTTGATCAGTGTTGTTGTTTATATGAGGATTATTACCTTCCTGATGCACATTATCCTGGTTATTGACCGTCGGTGACTCAATGGTCTCATGTGCTCCATTGCTTATCTCAACATTTTCATATGCCATTTTACTGTCACAAAACTAGGGTTAATTGAAATACCACATATTATCCCTATACTCTGACCGAACAATTAAATAACAAATAAACTTAGGTAGGTCATACTAGCGAAGGATTTCCTGTGACGCCCCCAAAATAGGTCCATACGGCCCATTCTGAGTCGCCATGTATCACACTACAGAAATCAAATACAAACTTTATTTATACAACTGTTGAACTTTCGTACAGAGTACAAAATCACATAAGTTGTGAATTTTAATACAAATATATGTAAATCTCATGGTGCCTCGACCACAACACATTACAATGGTACTTTACATAAAAATACAGTCAATAACTATTTTAGAAATTAAAATCTTTGGAAAACACTCAAGGAAACCTTCGTACATGAGAGGCCATGCATCTTAGTTATGATAGATATCATATGACTCGAGAATTATCCTTGGTTGACCCAATAGACCCCAAAGAAAAATGAGAAGATTACTGTCATGTTCTTTCCAATAGTGAGTCTTCTCTTGACATATAATTATCTCCATTATCTCCAATTGAGAATTATATTTCAATCAAACTCCAAGATTATATAGGTAGGGTTCATAGATATAATCAGCAAGTGCATGTGTATAACCCTGTCTTATGATAACACGAAGTCATCTATCATTAGACATCTTGTATGATAGTGGCAAAACACCCTTACAAAGTTGGGTTCACCTCACCCTATTTGGTTCACCAAAATCAACGGTTAAAATGACGTATAAAATACAACACACTTATCTGAAATTCTCAATAAAATTATTTCCATATTATGTTAGGGGAAACCTCAACAGCTATAGACAACCGTTCTAATCCCCTGTTGCCCCGCTCGACCCAGCTACACTCTTATTACCTGAAAGGAATTGTGAAGTAAAAGGGTGAGCACAACTAGCCTAGTAAAGAATATCATGACTAAAGATAATTAAATTATTAATAGCTTTCGTCAATAATAAATCAGAAATTTAGAACATATGGTAGATGATAAAACTTTTCAATCATAGTGGCAGCGGAACGAGTAATCCATTAGAAGAGTCAAATAGACAATAAAGTCTATTATCTTATTCACGTTAAAAGTCCACCAACAATGTTTTATCCCTGTAACATCAATCAACAGTTCCTGTCCACAATCATGTTAATAACTCATAATCATAATTGTGATTCTAAATTCCTCTTCACACCCACGACGAAGATAATTTTCATCACCTGTCTTTACCTGAAACATCAAAGATCATGGTTATACCAAATCACAGTTCCTGTTCATAATCATACTAATAAATTCATATTTCCACTACAGGCCTAAGATATTCATTAACAGCTCATCTTTGCACTACAGGCCAAAGATATTCAATAATAGGTCATCTTTGCAGTACGACCAAAGATATTAAACAACAATTTATCTTTGCACTACAGGCCAAAGATATTCAACAACAGGTCATCTTTGCACTACATGCCAAAGATATTAATATCTCAAAGAAATATATAATCATTTCAGAATTTATATAAACATTAATTATAACCATGTTGATCAATTCACCTTTGCACTTAAGCTAAGATATTCAACTATAAATTCAACGGTCATGATCATATCAGTCAATAATTCATCTTTGCACTACTGGCCAAAGAGAACCCATAGTCACGATCATACCAATAATCTACCCATCTTTACACTTAAGTCAAAGAGAAATTTCATCATCAGGATTATAAAAATGTTATATATGATAATAAAAACAATATGATCAAAACATGGATTTAATTTCAAGAGTAAGATTCATAAATCAACGATAATTTGGTCAGTAAAATAAACCAATTTTATCATGAATAGTGCCCCATGAATAGTAACTCATGAATAGTACTTCATGAATAGTACCCATAAATAGTACCCATGAATAGTAACTCGTATTCGTAAATAGTACCGTATACATAAATAGTGCCATATACGTGAATAGTATCCATGAATACTACTCCGTGAATAGTACTCATAAAAGGAAAATACAAAAGAAAATGATATTCCATGACAAGTACAAAAGAAATGATATCTCATACTAGTATAATAGAATATATGAAACTGCAAATGGATTTTCACCCGCCATGCGGTAATCCACGTAGACAGATCATTTCCACAATTTAATAAAGAATGAATACGAAGGATCATTCACCATGCATGCGGTAGTCCGCATAGACAGGTTATTCCAACAGAATAATAAAGAACAGAAAAATAGAAGAATTTCACCATGCATGCGGTAGTCCGCATAGACAGGTTATTCCAACAGAATAATAAAGAATGGAATAACAGAAGAATTTCACCATGCATGCGGTAGTCCGCGTAGACAAGTTATTCTAACAGAATAATAAAGAATGGAATAATAACCCTTACGAGTATTGAAAGAAAATAACTCTCTTCATGAATACGAAAAAAAATAGTACCCCTTACGACTGTTGAACGAAAAATATTCCTACGAATATTGAACGAAGATGATATTCCTTATAAATATTGAACGAAAATAATATTCATACAAATACGAAAAATAATATCTCTTCAGAATATGAAATAAATAATATCCCTTACCTCAAAAGAAGACTGGATACTGCAATAGTGAAGTAGCAGACTTCTCTTCTTCTTTCTCTCTATATCTTATTTCTCTATAATGCTCTTGTGAGTTTTAGTGAATTGGTGAGAATGAAGGAAGAATGAGCTTCTATTTATAGGAAAATATAGTTTTAATAATTGCACGTTTTGGGGCTTGAAATATTACAGTATAATACCTTCATCTTTTCCTTCATTTTTAATTTAGTCCTGCAAGTATTATCAAACTTGCACCACCTTTAACAAACAAGATTTTGTAATTTAATTTTAATATTTATTGGATTAAATAAATATTTATCGATGATTTAATTATTAGATTAAATAATTAATTAATGAAGTTGTTGTAGATTAATTTAATTATATGTGTTATATTTATTGAATTAATGTGGAGAATTTTTTATTATTCGAAGTATGTAAATATCTGAGCTTATTGAATTAAAAAAAATATTTAATAAGCCTAATATTATTTTAACTAATTTAATAATTAATTAGAGAATTAAATAAATTTGACACAATTAATAAACGAGAAATTTAATTATGTGACTATGTGAATTAATGAGAAATTATTATATTTTATTTAAAATAAATTAAATAAGATATTTGATTTATTTTATAAAGGGGTGTGACACTATTAAACTATAATATAAAAGAATTATTAAATTAAATGGTTATGATTTTTTTAAGGCTAACTAAACGGAGCCTTATTGGGAGTTGGGAGCAGTTAACCCATGATCGGGTTAACTGACCACAACTGCGCTCAGTTTTATAAATTTATACGTCTTCTTCTTCTTTCATTTTTCTAAGTCTAGCAAAGGAAATCAAAGAGAGAATTGAGAATTTTTGTAGGAATTATGAGTTGTGTGATTGATTGAGAAAGGTTTCATCTCTACTAAATCTGCACTACGCTTTGGGTAATCTCTTCAACCCAGTTTCTATTTTATGTTATTAAGTTTTCATGAAAATGACTTTCAAGTTTCTGTTAAAATCTCTATAGTTGAAAAGAGTAATAATTATGTGTTTATATATGTGATAAGATGTTTTTATAGCGTGTTGTGCTGTATATTATGGTTCCATAACATCAGTTTCATGAAAATACGTCGTATATTGTTGCTACAAAATTACAGAGTAAAGAAATATGGCCATATCGCTCTTACTCGCAAATTTAATACATCAAACATATATTGTCTCATAAATTTTTCACTTGTATATAATAATGCTTGTCAAAACAAAGAAAACAAACTTCGAATGGACATATTTGGTGTTATAACAAAACTGTAATGCCAATTTTTATGTTTTGCATTCAAAACTTTCAAGAACATAAAAAATAACACATTTAGACGTGGTATATAGGAACATAAAAAATATGTTAGACGTATAACAAGAAGTTAAAATAAATTCTTAGCATGTTAATAACACATTTAGATGTGAATTGAATTATTGAATGCATAGTTAGCTTATTATTCGTAAAGTGTAAATTATGTGTCAATGAGTGTAGTAATTCGACTAAGTATGGTCATAATCTGAGTTAGACAAAAAGAATGAACTTGTAATGACTAGTTACGTTAAAATTGACTGGTATTGTGAATGTAAATGGTATATAGGATTAAATCAAGGAACGTGTATAATGGACAGAGTGAAAGAACAATTCAGATATTAGAAGACATGTTAAGAGCTTGTATAATGGACTTTAAAGGAAATTAGGATGATCATCTACCACTCGTAGAGTTCGGCTACAATAACAGTTACCACGCTGTATTGATATGCCGCCTTATGAAGAGTTATACGGCAGAAAGTGCAGAACTTCGCTATACTGGGATGAAGTTGGCGAAAGATAATTACTAGGCCCAGAATTGGTACAGTAGACTGGAGAAATAGTCAAAGTGATCCAAATTAGACAGATAGCAGCTCAAGATAGACAGAAGAAATACGCCGATCTATACCGTAAAAATGTTGAGTTTGAATCGGGTAGTTTGTGTTTTTAAAGGTCTCGCCCTGGAAGGGAAAGATCAGGTTCGAAAAGAAAGGAAAATTAAGCCCAAGATTCATTGGACCCTTTGAGCTACTGTGAAGAATCGGAGAAGTTGCATATGAGGTAGCCTTACCTCCAGCTCTCGAGAATGTTCCCAACGTTTTCTATGTTTCAGTTTTACGACCCTACAAACCCGATTATAAGCACGTGATTGAATACGAACCCCTACATTTTGACAAAGATTTATCTTATGAAGAAATTCGTGTTCAGATTGTTGATCGAAAAGAACAAGTTCTCAAAAATAAAGTGATACCTTCTATTAGGGTAATTTGGAGGAACCACAACGCTGAAGAAGCTACGTGGGAACTCGAAGAGCATATGATGAAGAATTACCCTCACTTATTTAATTAAATTATTGTAAGCGATTTTGGGGACAAAATCTTTGTAAGGGGGGGAAATGTAATGGGACGAATTGATTGAGTCGTGATTCTGAGGACGGAATCCTTTTAAGGGGGGAAAGATGTGACAAACAAGATTTTGGAATTTAATTTTAAAATTTATTGGATTAAATAAATATTTCTCGATGATTTAATTATTAGATTAAATAATTAATTCATGAAGTTGTGGTAAATTAATTTAATTATATGTGTTATATTTATTGAATTATGTGGAGAATTTTTTATTATTCGAAGTATATAAATATGTGAGCTTATTGAATTAAAAGAAATATTTAATAAGCCTAATATTATTTTAATTAATTTAATAATTAATTAGAGAATTAATAAATTTGACATTATTAATAAACAAGAAATTTAATTATGTGACTTTGTGAATTAATGAGAAATTATTATATTTTATTTAAAATAAATTAAATAAGTTATTTGATTTATTTTATAAAGGGGTGTGACACTATTAAACTATAATATAAAAGAATTATTAAATTAAATGGTTATGATTCTTTTAGGGCTAACCAAACGGAGCCTTATTGGGAGTTGGGATCAGTTAACCCATGATCGGGTTAACTAACCACAACTGCGCTCAGTTTTATAAATTTATACGTCTTCTTCTTCTTTCATTTTCCTAAGTCTAGCAAAGGAAATCACAAAGAGAATTGAGAATTTTTGTAGGAATTTTGAGTTGTGTGATTGATTGAGAAAGGTTTCATCTCTACTAAATTTACACTATGCTTTGGGTAATCTCTTTAACCCAGTTTCTATTTTACGTTATTAAGTTTTCATGAAAATGGCTTTCAAGTTTCTGTTAAAATCTCTGTAGTTGGAAAGAGTAATAATTATGTGTTTATATATGTGATAAGATGTTTTTATAGCGTGTTGTGCTGTATATTATGGTTCCATAACATCAGTTTCAAGAAAATACTTCGTATATTGTTGCTACAAAATTACAGAGTATAGAAATATGGCCATATGGACCTTACTCGCTAATTTAATACGCCAAACATATATTGTCTCATAAATTTTACACTTGTATATAATTATGCTTGTCAAAACGAAGAAAACAAACTTCGAATGGACAAATTTGGTGTTATAACGAAACCGTAGTGCCAATTTTTATGTTTTGCGTTCAAGACATTTAAGAAAATCAAGAACAGTGAAATTACATGTTTTTATTCTATAAATTATGTGTTTTAACTTGTTAAAATCATGCTAGAAGGGTTGAGTAGTAGTTATTTGTGTATTACAATGTTTGGGTATGTCTAAATTCGTGTAAAAACAAATTAATTGGAGGTTTTGGCCATGTTCTGTAATTTTTTACGAATTGCAGAACTGATTCTGGTTCACCGCACCGCGACGCCAACTCCATGCTTTAGGTCTCGCGCTGCAGCGCCAAAACCCAAGCCACAGCGCCACCGCGCCGCAACGCCAAGAATAAATATAACAGTGGCGCCGTAGCGCCACTCTGCAGATTGTCCAGAAATGAATAATTTTATTGTTCAAGTCTAGAAAGGTGATAGTAACTTAATCTAATGAACATAAAAAACATGTTAGACGTATAACGAGACTTTAAAATAAATTATTAACATGTCAATAACACATTTACATGTGAATTGAATTATTGAATGCATAGTTAGCTTATTGTTCGTAAAGTGTAAATTATGTGTCAATGAGTGTAATAACTCAACTAAGTATGGTCATAATCCGAGTTAGACAAAAAGAATGAACTTGTAATGACTAGTTACATTAAAATTGACTAGTATTGTGAATGTAAATGGTATGTAGGATTAAATCAAGGAATGCGTATAATTAACGTGTAATCTACGTACGATGCAATTTTCCTAACCCTACTTGTTATTATTATATAAGTTTATAAATTTACCTCTCTACATCGAGTAAATTCTCATTATTATTAATCAAGTTTGTTTTGTTATATTAAAGTTTATTAATCTTTCAAAGCAAGATGTTGTTATACAATACTTATTTTATTGTATACCTCTTGAGATTTTATTTCAATTTAAATATCAGTTACGGTTGAACCTTGTTAGAATAGCGAACCCTTAATGATATGCTAGTCCATAGTTGATGAACGTTATAAATTTCAGAACCCTTGTTGAATTATCCAAACCAAACTTCCTTCGGTGCGGACTCTAATGTCAAACTGAAATGAACAACCCTGTATAGGGGATTACGTATGCGTTAGCGTTAAGATTTTGTGCACAGTATGGTACTAAGGGCTGACCCCCCTAAGTACCAGAAGAAGAGTCCATAGTCTTATGACTGTTAAAGGTTTCAAGTATAAACACTTGATAACTTAGGACATAGTTCAAGGTCTTATGACCCTCAGAAGTTCTTTTGATTCTTGTTATTCAATCTTGATTCAAAAGCTGAGTTTTCCTATTTCAGAAGTCTTTGATTCATTCGCATATTATTATTTCATTTTTATATTGTTATACTTGTGGGCAATCGTGCTCACTCTTGCGTAATAATAACATTGTAGTTAAGAACGAAAGATCCGACGAGCCTTCCTCTAGTAAAGGCAAGGGCAAGATTAACATGTGATGAAGACTTGTTGTTTATGTGATTATGTATTTATGTCTCAGACTTGATGTTGTTTAAGACTTGTTATTTATTTATGATTCCGCACAGATGTTTAAGGTTAGTTTAACCTGGGATTGTACTTATCATTATTCAGATGTTGTAACCCCATAAGGGGAAGATTTATTTCTATCTATTGCATGATTTGCATTTATTATGGGTAGATAGATGATATTTGTACAGTGAACACCAAATCCCGTGGAAATGGAAGTACCCGGATTTGGGGGTGTCACACCACCTCCCCTAATAGTATATTATGTGAATCAATAGTATAATCATGTGACTCAATAGTTCTATAAATGTGAAAAAAAAATAATTACAGTATAGTACCTTCATCTATACCTCCATTTTTAATTTACTCATGCAAGTATTATCAATCTTGCACCACCTCCCCTAATAGTACATGCATGTGAATCAATAGTACACACATGTGAACAAATAGTTATAAGCATGTGAATTAATAGCAATTAATTGTTCATTTATCTGATTAATTACCCAATTGGTCAATATAACCTCCAGACATCAATTATTATCGGAATAGATGTCGATTTCAATTAACATTAAAAATCCCAACACAATGAAAATATCAATTTCATCTTTAATCAATGCAAACTTATTCATCATTAATATTATAACTCACAATATTTAACACCAGATCATTCTCAGGAAAGAGGGGGCTTTCCGATAAGGATTTCTCCCTATTGGCGCGCAATTAGGTTACCAAACCTCTCCTCGTCAGAACTTTCTAGACATCGTCAATATTTCAAATAATTATATGAATAACTTTGTCGTCTCAATTATTGATTTAATAATAATAAATATTATGCAGATGATACTGTGACAATAATTGAATCAATAATATGAGAGATATTATGCAACAATTACTGTAGCAATAATTGAGAATAACAGAGTGACTTCTCGCGTAAACATCAATAATCAATACTGTGTGCTACTATGCAACCACGCGTATTACTGTACTTTTACTACCGGATAGTTCAACAGTTTAACGGTAAAACTTTCGCCGTTATTTTTATAAAAAAATAATTCTATCGTTTTCTAACTACGACAAAACTTTCGTTGTGGGGTCCACCAATGATTGTGCCATCGTACAAATATTCCCTGTTAAAATGAATATTCCCCGACCAATCGAATATTCCCCGACAACGAATATTTTATATCAACTTGCTTACTTTGCAAAATTTTCAAATATCACCCTTAACTTTAAACTTTATCAATTTAACCATTTACTAAATAAAATAATAATTATAAAAAAATTGAATACTTTCATTTCATAAAATTTGGGGTCTTACATTTCCCCGTCTCTCCCCCCTAGTTCTAGTCTCACATCTTAGCCATGGATCATATCACTAAGCATTGATACCAACTGTGACGCCCCCAAAATAAGTATACATCACCCATTCTGAGTCGCCAAATACATGGTACATAACTTAAATACAAGCTTAATTTATACAACTGTTAAGTGTCGTGCAGAATACGACAAAACATAAGTTGTGAGTTTTAATATAAATATTGACTTCTAGAAAATATCTAAACTCAAATTCAATTTTATTACAATAATTATCACACTATTTCAAAGAATAGTGAGGATTACTAAAACAACCATCTGGACCGTCAATCCATTCCTCGGCTAGTCCAGGCTATATTCTCATTTCCTGAAGAGAACAGTGAAAGAAAGGGTGAGCTCAACTAATCCAGTAAAAAATATTATGACTAAGATAATGCAGAATAAATTATCCTTAGCCTTCAACAGTATAACAACTAATAAAATACAATAGACAACAAGTTTTAGATCAACAACTGCAGCGGGAATAAGCAATCAATTATAAGAGTCAAGTAGAGCATGATATCTACTATAGCGCCCCCAAAATAGGTATATATCAGCCATCTTAAGTCGCCAAATACATGATACAAAATTCAAATACAACTTAATAATACAACAGTCGTGTAAAATATGAGAAAACATATGCTGTGAGTTTTAATACAAATGTTGTCATCTAGACAATATCCACACTCAATTGAGTCCTCGTTATATTTATTATCACACTATTTAACAGAATAGTGAGGACTACTAATGCTATTATCTGGACCGTCACTCCGTTCCCCGACTAGTCCCTGCTACGTTCTCGTTTCTTAAAGAGAATAATGAAAGTAAAAGGGTGAGCTCAACTAGCACAATAAGAAATATTATGACTAAGATAATACAGAATAAATTATCGTTAGCCTTCAATAGTGTTAAGCTGATACAATATAACAAACATCAAGTTTAACAGCAGCGGAACAAGCAATCCATTAAAAGAGTTAAGCAGAGAATAAAATCTACTATCTTTTATGATTTAAAAGGTTTTTCATCACTTTTATCGCTGGGACTCAGCTTAATAAATAATCCACATCATCCATGCACTACAACGAAGGATATTCATTAGTATCACAACCACAAATTATCCATGAACTACGGGCTAAGGATATTCATGTATTCATCAATGGTCATGATCATGCCAACAACTGTGCATCAATGCACTACGGGCCAATGAGGACTTTTACCACATCATTTGTAATATTACGGTCATGATTATACCGATTAATCCCTGGTCATAATCATACCAAGTCCATTTATGCACTATAGGCCTATTATGACTTTCAACATAATATAAACATGAAGATGATGACAATGATATAAGAATTCAATACTTTTCTTTTTTCTCTCTATAGTTTCTCTATTTAGAGTTTCAGTGAATTCGTAAGAAATAATGAAGGAATGAGCTTCTATTTATAGGAGAATGGACTGAATAGTAACTAATTCCTGAACGGTCCAGATTGATTTACTTTTAAACGGACGGTCCAGATTGGTTTACTATAAAATATTCTAATAAAACAAAATCTTTTAAATAAAATATAATATATTCTATTTATAATCTAATAAAATGAATAACTTTATAAAAGTATTCTGTTTTATATAAAAAAAATTTACTATGCAAAATACTATGCAGGCACTATAAAAACACTATGCATAATAAAATATAATATATTCTATTTATAGTCTAATAAAACGAATAACTTTATAAAAGTATTATATTTTATATAAAAAGATTTTACTATGCAAAACACTATGCATAATAGAATATAATATATTCTATTTATAGTCTAATAAAATGAATAACTTTATAAAAGTATTCTATTTTATATGAAAAGTTTTTCTGTTTTATTACATTAATAATACTAATAAAACAAAACTTCATCATCATTATTATAATTCACACTATTAATCGATCAGGTCGTTCTCAGGAAAGAGTGGCTTTCCAATAAGGATTTCTCCCTATTGGCGCGCAATTAGGTGACCAAACCTCTCCTTGGCAGAACTTCTAGACATCGTTAATATTGCAAATAATAATATTAATAACTTCGTCGTCTCAATTATTGATTTAATAATATATAAAATATCGACAATAATTAAATCAATTAACGTGAGATACTATGCAACAATTACTAAAGAAATAATTGAACAAAACTGAGTGACTTCTCGCGTAAGCATCAATAATCAATACTGTGTGCTACAATGCAACCATGTGTATTCCTGTACTTTTAACACCGGGTGTTTCAACAGTTTACGATAAAACTTCCGCCATTATTTTCATAAAATAATTTTGTCATTTTCTCAATCTGATAATAATTTCGTTGTGGAGTCCACCAATGATTGTGCCGTCGTACGAATATTCCTTGTTAAAACGAATATTCATCTACCAATCGAATATTATATAACAACTTGCGTAGTTTGCAAAATTTATAACTATTACCCATAACTATAACATTATATCAAATCCACACCATAATATTAAAAAAAATATTTCGAGAAATTTAAATGTTTATTCATAAAATTTGGGGCCTCACATCTAATATCTTCTATGATTTAAAAAGTTTATCATCAATTTTATTACTGAAACTCAGCTTAATAAATAATCTACATCACTGAATTATTCATGCACTATGCCCAATGATATTCATTAGTATCACGGCCACGAATTATCCATGCACTACAGGCTAAGGATATTCGTGTTTTAATCAACAGTCGTGATCACGCCATAAAATAATTCATCTTTGCACCATTGGCCGAAGAGAACCCATGGTCATGATCATACCAAATTCTGTCCATCAAAGCACTACGAACCAATGAGGACTTTTACCACATCATTTGTTATATTATGGTTATGATTATACCGAATAATCCCTGGTCATAATCATTCCAAATCCATCTATGCATTACGGCCACAGATGATTTTCATCATAATATAAGCATGAGGATGATGACAATGATATAAAAATTCAATCAAATGGGATCAAGGATAAATATTAAAGACTTTACATTTATCCAAAGTTTAAAAACGTTCAAATGGTCAACATGATAGTACTTTGTGGAGTAAAATTAGAGAATAATAATGTATCAAAAATGATTTGGACAGAAAAAAAAATCAATTTTTGTCATAAATAGTACCCCGGGTGAATAGTACCCGAGTGAATAGTATCCCGTGAATAGTACTTCAGGAGTAGTAACCTCGTAAATAGTACTCCGGCATGAAAAAGTTAAAACTTATCAAGAATGCCCAGAATAATATTTCCATGAAAAGATATTGGATGAAGCGCAAATATCAAGGATATTCTACTAATTTCATGGAGTATAGAATCCAAAACTTTAACAGAACGAGTATAGAATTCGAAATCTGAAACGAAATAATATTACTTACATACTACAGAGTATGGAAGAAAATATTATTTCTTACGAATACTGAACAAAAATAATATCCCTTACGAATATTAAACGAAAATAATATTTCTTTTGAATATTGAACAAAAATAATATTCTTTATGAATATTAAATGAAGATAATATTTCTTGCGAATATTGAACGAGATAATATTTCTTACGAATACGAAAAATAATATCGTAAGCAAATATGAAATAAATAATACTCCTTACCTTAAAAAGAAGAGTATTCCAACTGGTATAGTGAGAATATTTTTGAAGAAAACTTTCACTATTTTCTACACTCAAAGCTTTCTTAAACTCTAAAGAAATACGCTCAATATTATAGAAGAAGAATTCTCTGATTCTGGTGTAATTTTCAATTCTAACTATGCATCCTATTTATAGGAGAATGGAAGGATACTATTTAGAAATTTTATTCACAGACTCCACAGTAGGAATTCGGCGAATTCCTTCATGGGTGAAACTGAAGAAAATTTTGATTTACTATGTAGCACTATGCAATAAAATATTCTAATAAAACAAAAACTTTAAATAAAATATAATATATTCTATTTATAATTTAATAAAACAAAACTTATATAATATATATATATATATATATATATATATATAATTTTCTCCATGAATAAAATATTTCTCCCCGTAAATTACTTAATTAAACTAATTCTAATTACCACTAATTACAAATCAGATTATGGAGATTTAAGATCACAACTTCACTTATTGCTTCATTTAAGTTAACACACTTCTCATGAATTATTTTTTTATCCTGAATTGTTAATCAAGAACACTAAAGTTGATAAAACCATCTCTCAATGCATAATACCCATACTCACTTAAATCCATAGATGACAGAATTAAGCAAGAGACCATAATTAACTAATCCGCTATATCTCTATGTGAATTATAATTAAAAAGGATTTAAAGCACAAGTTCTCTATAAGATTACATATGGTGTAAAGGCATATCTCTATCCTAAATACTAATCATGAATTACATTTATGAAGAAATCACAAACACATGATATCATGATCAGATCTAAATCTATACTTCATCTCTTGAGTTCATATAGATTATTACGGTAATTGTTAGCTAGGTAAGTAAGCAATTAAGTCCAAATCACAATAGACAATCCTCATAATAGAACATAATAATTGATAGCGAAGCATATTAAAATAAACTACACAATAAGATCCATTGAAATCTTAAACAAAGAATTAGTTCATTGAATTAAAACTAAGAATCCACACTTGAAATAACATTCAAAGACAAAAATAAGAGTAGAGTGAAGAATAAATCTGTTGTCAGCAAATCTCCATCTTCTTCGAGCTTCTGCTCTCTCTTTTTTTTAATGTGGAGTTTCCCAACCGCAGTCAGACTAAGCCTCCCCACCTCGGACTAGGGGTCCGCAGGCTTGCGCCCGGTTCTGTAACCACACGAAAAAGTTTTTAATTGGCTCTCACACTTGTTGCATGCGGGGATCGATCCCAAGATGCCCGGGTTTACGGTTCACCCCAGGTCGAAACTTACCACTGCGCCAAGTTGCAACTCCTGCTCTAGCTCTTGATCTTCAATGGTCTCCAAGTTTAATCAATCTCTAAAACTAATAAGAACTAAGATTTTGGCCTAATCTACTATAATTTAATCCAATGGAATCCTCTTCCCCTCTTTAATTCTTGTGATTCTCTTCCTTTTATATGTCTTTAAATATGTTTTTAAGTCCTCCTAGAAGTCCTTAAATCAAACGGCTCGAACCAATCCTTCTTGGACTCAAATTCTGACAAAAACTACTTTTTCTGCGCGTACCACAGCCCCAGCTGGGGTTTTATACTTTAAGAGGCCAACCCTGGCTTGCTATGCTTCTGTTTCTGGACATTTTTGTTGCAGCTTCCCTTGGTAAAAAGGTCATAACTTTTGATCCGGGAGGAGTTACGGGGACTACCACCTATCAAATCAAATCTCTCGCGAGATCTACAACTTCCATTCTTTGAGAATTGAGAAATAATGGATGGATAAAGGTCGAAATTGGGTTGGAAGTGACTACTATGCAAATGGCCACCCAAAACAGTGAAGTTCAATGACGTCCGTTGGTACAAATGTTATAACTCTTGCATACGAACTCCGATTAAAATGATTCAAGATATTCCAGAAAGATAAGAAGAAGCTCTACAACATAATCCAAGTTCCAAGCCAAGAACATGAAATGAACATGAAAGCCCAAATAATGTCCGGATTGCTTTTCCTTGTGCTTTCATACCAATAGTCGCTCACATAGCTCCCAAGCATAAAATCTACAAAATGAACACAAAATGCATGAAAAGTAACTAAGAAACATGAGTATAAGCAAATACTTTAAGTAATAGATACCAGATAAGTAGGTATAAAACCTACTTATCATGGACATGTGTAGGCAAGTATCCTTACTTTTTATATATACTTATGCAATGATCTTGTGTAAGTAAGTTATTGAATTATACTCTAGTTATACAAGCTTTTGAAATCTAATGCTATTGATCATGTATTTAAACCTTTGTACTCATGCAAGATTCTCGAACTTTATTCGTTCATTGTTTATCAATACAGTATTATTGTATAATCTAGATATATATTTTGTTCGTTAATTTATAAAATTGGTTATACAAGTGTCCTCACTTGGATAATTATTGCACATGTTGATACATACCTATTAAATTCTGGTATGTATACATTACCTTAAAAGCCATCTAAGCTATTTGACTCGACTAGACATAGATTTTAAAAATATTGTTGAACATAATAGAACATTATTGTTGTCCAACCGAATTGTTTTGGTTCGGATTAAAGACTAAGTATGATCATCCCGAATTTGGAAAACTTTTGTGCGCGTAAGGCGGATATGTTGTACGAAAATATTGTTCAAACATGTAGTATTGCCCGTAAGTTATGACGGTTTGCAGATGAAGTTCTATTCAACCTTTTCAAAAATTGAAAACAAAGTTCATAGTCTGTCGACTGCTCTCCAATTATAGTCAGTACATAGTTTCAAAATTTGAAATAGAGTTGATATGTTATTTAGTGTTGCTTCAGTTTACTTCACAACTCTTGATTCGTTGTAGAAGTGTCATTCAAAGAAAATATTTACTTCTTTCAGCTAATATTTATTGTATGTTATTACTTGCTGGGAAATCAAATGCTCATTCTTGCTTTAAATGTAAATGTTTTCAGCTAATCGTGATCAACCTAAAGGTTCTGCCAAGAATAAAGGGAAAGGAAAGCTAGGAGAATAAACTTTATGGTATTCTATGTAATAATTAGACTCTATTAAGATAATGATATTTATTAATTATCAGTAATGTAATGTATTAAAGGTTGTGAATCTGGGGATTTAGACAACTCTGATTATGTAAGTTAAGTTTGATATTTATATTATTATTATTATTCTGCTCAAAGAAATGGTATCGTGATGCACTGAGTTCGGATTTTAAGTATTTGAATTTGGGGGCGGCACATTGGTGATAACACGAATATCCTTGGCCCGTAGTGCATGGATAATTCGTGGACGTGATACTAATGAATATCCTTGGCCCATAGTGCATGGATAATTCAGTTATGTGGATTATTTATTGAGCCGAGTCTTAACGATAAAATTAATGATAAACTTTTTAAATTATAGAAGATAGTAGATATCATACTCTACTTAATTATTCTAATGGATTGCTTGTTCAGCTGCAGTTAAACTTGATGTTTATTGTATCTTATCAGTTTAACACTGTTGAAGGCTAACAATAATTTATTCCGCATTATCTTAGTCGTAATATTTTTTATTGGGCTAGTTGAACTCACCCTTTGCTTTCATTGTTCTCTTCAGGAAATGAGAACATAGCCGGGACTAGTCAGGGAATGAAGTAATGGTCCGAGATAGTGGTTGTAGTACTCCTCACTATTATATAAAATAGTCTAATGATAATTATAATGAGGACTCCATTTGAGTTTGTATAACAATCCAGAATTTTAAATTGTAATTCTAAATATTTATTGAATTATATAAATATTTAATAAATGTGTTTATTGTTGAATAAATATTTATTTAATTTAATTATTTATTTGTTAAATAAATAATTAATGAGTGAAGGAAATTAATTATTATGAGTTAATATTCTAATTTAATTTAATAAGTAAATTAGAGAGTTGATAGGGATTAAATGGATTATTATAATATTTTTAATTTAATTTGATAATAAAGTGTGACAATAAACTATGCTATAAATGGGATATTAAAATAAATTAAAAGAGTTTAATTTAGTTTTGTCAAACAAGGCTTAAAGATATTAAGTCTTTAATTTTTAAAGAGTTTTTGCCAAACAAAGCCTTATGACTTATGAATTTTGAATTATAATTATAATAAATCAAATAATAAATAAAATATATTTATAACCTATATATGTTTACATTTTTGTAACTGTTATATTTAGTATACATATTATGGCTAGCCTATCAATTTATTTGTTTTACGCTTAAGTGAGAGTGGCTTTATCCTATGTTACGTAAAAAGGATTGGCTTAAGAGTTTTCAGAGAATTTGAGAGACTAGAGAGAGTTTGAGAGGAGAGAAAGGTTTTGTGAGTTTCAAGCAAGCACTTTGTCTTCTAACAAGGATTAAGCAAGCAAGAGAAGGTATTTTACATAACTTTAATATTATATATATATATATATATATATATATATATATATATATATATATATATATATATATATATATATGTGTACGTATATATATTTTACGGCATAATTCTTAAAGTTTTTTTGTGTTCTTAAGTTTCACTGTAGTATAAAGTTCTGTACAAAATTGTCTGTAATCTAAATTTTTATGGTTGGTTAATAAATTATGTGTAAATGTAATTGTAGTGTTATAACTAGCATATATGAGTACCAAAATTGATATTTGATTGTGAAGTAATAGATAAATTGAACCTTGAATATGTTAATATGTTAGGAAATAAAAAGAACGTAGTTTGAATGAATTACTTTGGTGTATAATTATGGTTACAGTGTTAATTTTGTCAAACAATGTCAAAAATGGAGTTTTGGTTTAAAACATGGCATTCAAGCATTTAATTTTTCTGAAATTATGGTTTAGTTGTTTTGAAATCAGTATATATATGATGGGAAACATTTATGTGTAGTTTATGTAAGTTATACATGTTAATTTATGTGCTAAAAGTTATTAAATAGTCAAAATTAGCTTTGTTTATGTTCTTCATGCTCAACACTGTAATTCGGTGCCGTAACGCCAAGCCTTAATGCCGCAGCGCCAAAATCAGCGCTACAACGCCAGTCTCGCGCCGCAGCGCCACTACCTGACCTGTGTCTCGCGCCGCAGTGCCAGCACCGCGCCGCAACGCCGGTTAGCAGAATTGCTAGAAAATTATTTTCTTTTACATAAAGTCTGTAATTGTTGATACGGTGCAGTATTATGACTGTTGGAATGTGACTTTTGTAAATTGTTATATCATAGTACTAAGAACGAGCATATAATTAACACTTACGAGTTTTGATTACTAATGTAACGTGACTATGTGGTTAAAAATCAAACCATACATGAAATAGATACTTATTTAAATATAGAGTATTTGTAATGACTAATTATGTCATGATGATATATGTATAGGATTGTGAATCAAATTATTACGGTTTAGCTTACACACAAGGCACGTTTTCTAACCCTAAACTTTCTTTATGCAAGTTTCTTAACCCTAATTATATTGTGCAAGCTCCTAAACCTTACCTCTTGATATTGAGCCAATTTTTCTAATCTTTAACTTGTTATTTAGTATGCAAGTTTCTAAATTCTGATACACTAATGTTGAACAAGTTTTATCGTTCAATTTACTATTTGTTATGCATGCTCAATACTCAATTCTAAATAAGATTTTAACCTTAGCTTAATATTGTTCAAGCAAGGTATGTTATGTTATTCATTGCTTATACTTTTAGTTCATTCCTAAAGCATGACATTACTATGCAATGTTGATTCATTTATGACTTATTACATAGCACATTGTTACTACATTTTATTCAACTAATCCTTAGTTGATGTTTGTTAAACTCTAAATTACCTTGAAACTTATCCAAACCAAACTTACTTTAGTGCGGACTTGTATTCTAAATACTGAGATGAACACCCTATTACAGGGGATAATTTACGCATAGCATTGAAATGTTTGTGCACAATACATTGTACGAAGGGTTGATCCCCCTAAGTACGAGCAGTCCCTATAGTCTTATGACTGTTAAAGTTTATGTTGAAAGAATACTTATAACTATGGACATAGTTCGTGGTCTTTTGACCCTCAGTTATATATTTCAAATTCTGTTCCTGATTATTATTAATGAAGTACATTATTCAGTTCTATGAAACCTATTTATTTGACAATTGATATGATGTTTATTCATTATCATTTCAAGTGAGCATTGTTTGCTCACTCTTGTTTATATAAATATTACAGCTAAAGTTTAGAAGGTTGATAAACCTACAACTAGTAAAGGGAAAGGAAAGATGAACAAGTATTGAAGACTTGTAAACCTGTTGACTTTTATATTGTCAGACTTATTTTAATCTTGTAATGTAGTTATTTAATTTTCCATGAACGATGTTTGTATTTAAAGGTTAGATAACCTAGGAGATTTTATTGAACTTATTGATGTAATCCTTTAATGGGAAGGTTTATTATTAAATTTTATTATGTTTGGGTAGTTAGACATGAATGTTTTTATCAAGTGAACACCAAATCTTATGGGAATGAAGTACCTGGATTTGGGAGTGTCACAAGTTGGTATCAAAGCCTTAGGTTATGAACCTTAGGTGGGGAAAATCCTTAGGAAGTAACCTTTGAAAAGATAGTGGTGATAAACTCTTATAGAGTTTTAAGGAAGAAGTAATAAAACACTTAAGTGATTATGTGAATACAACCTATGTGCTCGTGAGTGTTTAGTAATGAGGATTAGTAATTAAAACTTAAAAATTTTGTTGTCAAGATGGCTTATGTAGGAGAATCCAGTCAGGATAGAGAGGAAGAATCCCAGATGCTTAGAGAGGAGGAGCCTTGAGATATTCAAGTGGTTTGGGAACAACTACTGCCATAGGAAACATCTATGTTGGTCATAGTAGTTGAGCATGTGACGCCCCCAAATTCGGGTATCTTCTAACCGACATATGGTGCTACACGGTACTCATAACTATACAATCATTCCATTGAAAACACAATATAATGAATGTAATTACTATCTTCTTATTACAATCAAAGTGAAATCCTTTCACAAGTTCATAAACTGATTACATCATTCGTTGTTCGTAAGTATAATACATACAATCATACTACTCTATTACAAGATGGTTAACTATCCATCTTAGCCTTTCCCTTATTTATCTTAGCATTCTCAGTATGCTCGGCTTTAACTGCAATTATATAATTCACACAAGAAGTGAACACAAATAGCTCATCAAGTTTAACAAAGAATAATATCAATACCACATTCGTGAATTATATGAAAATCTTCCATAACTGAACAAATAGTCATGAAGTATTACGAAACATTAATACTTAACAATTCATAACATCAATTCCCAAAGTATATAATAGTTTAGGAATTCTGAACCGACCGAAAGACCATGAATAGTATATTTCTGTTTTCATACTTGAAAAGGACATCACATCACTAAGGCTGTACATCCGACATTTCTTACAAGCACTTCTAGGTGATCAACCTATAGTACTCTATGTTGATCAACATTCATCTGTTAAATGTATTTATGTTTAAGTTTTGGCAAACTCGCTTGCCCATAGTATAAACGATGAAAAATACTTTTGTTTGTTCATAGACAAACCTTACCTTTGAATCCGTACCAAATACTTGGCATAGGATAACGTTACCATTTCTATATAGAAAGATATGTATACAAATCAATCTATCTCTTACGAACATTCTAGCCGAGTTAAAACTGGCATTGACTCTTTCTTTAAAATCATTCATGCAACTCAGTACAATGAATCACAGAAAACTCGACTATCACGAAGGTTAGACAAGCGTTTAAGAAAACTTGCCTTCAAGCGTCTTCGAATAAATTATTCGACAGTTCTTAGTCTTTACAGAATCTACATGATATATTCAAATAGCACACTGTAATTAGCTACTAAAGAATCGATCACATTGTTTCTACCAACTTCTTTCTCTTCTATGTTTTAATTGACTTTATTTCATTAATAATGTCAATTCATCTTACTACCCTTCATCGCGGCTTGTTAACGATCTTACATTACTAACCGAACTCAATCATCATTGGTGAAGTACCAATGCCGATTACCGTTCACGGTTTATTTATTAACACTTTGTGTTCTTCGTTACCATACTAACAACTCGCGTTCAATTCCTAAGTTTATCACCATATACACTAGTATATGTAACATAGGAATATTTTTAGTACACTTACTAAGTATATAAACTTAACTCATACAGGTCTTGAACAATTGGAGTTCAAACCTAACTTATCTAACAAATGCCCTGCCTCGGCGCCGTGGCGTGGTCTCTATACACAACACTCACTAGCGCTGTGGCGCCAGTTTGCAGTACCTAAGCCCCGATCTCGGCGCTGCGACGCGAAACCTATACCGGTGAAGGGCGTTGTGGTGCTACTCTTCAGTTGGTCATTACACTGTGCACGACGCTGCGCTGCAGCACTTATAGCTATGTCTAGCGCTGCGGCGCCAGACCTCAAACTCAAAAAATTTTTGACAGATAAAATTTTAGTGAACTTCCCAGCTTCATAACTTCTTCGTTATAAGTCCGATTTGGTCTGTTCAAAAGCCTACAACTCCTATTTTACATACTCTACGCGTTCATATTTTACATTTATAAATCTGTTAACTCAAAATTCACTTCTAAGTTCATTATCGAGCATTCATTAAACGCTTTCGAGCGTTCAATACTCGTTTTCTTCGTTTTAAGTCGGAATTCGACGATTCTTTAGTCCATGACTCTTAAATAACCTATCTCACGTGTTGACATTGAAAACCAACGTTTTCAATCTTAAAGTAACTTTCGACTACTAATCCAGAATTTCTTTGTTTTTGACGTTTAACGTCTATTTCCGTAAAATTAGCCATAACTTCGTTACTAGTGTTTTATATGCCAAATCAAATAAAACAACTCCATTGATCTCATATCTACATCCTAACCAAGCAAGATGCACATATGCTAATAGTGATGGTTTTCAATTTATCCATCAACAACCAAATTCATTATTCAATATTCTCTACAGTTGATACCTACGTAAACCCTTAAGGTTTACATTTACACAAGACTTAGAAAGGTTTTACATATTACAAGCCATCCTTATTCCTCCATAAGAGGCATGTTGCACTATTTTATGATTCTTTATAACAAAGAAATCAAAAGGGATGGAAAACTATTATTAATGGAATATTACCTTTCTGATCTTTGTGTTCTTGCTAAAACTTCTAAGGTTTTGCTTCAAAGTAGGATGATTACTTGATTCTAGCTATTTCTCTCTCTCTCTCTCTCTCAATATAAGTTAAACAATCTTTGAAAAACCATCAAATGACCAACATAAGCTTCCCTTTTATAGGCAACCAAATGGAGGGCTTTTTGGTCATTTCTCTCCACCTCCTTAAATTCACTACTTCATCACCGAGTAAAATACTTGGTGATTAAGTAGTTCACTTTACTTGGCCACCAAGTGGCAGGCCCACATGCCCATGGGTCATCCCCATGGGTTGCCCCATGGGTTTACCCATTCGGTGACCCATCGTTTTGATCCACGTTTCGGTTTCTTGGATCGGGCTTAATTAACATAACGTTGGGCCTTGACTTGGGCTTAAACACATAATTCATTGGGCTTGATTACTCAATTACTTGGGCTTGATATAATCCAAATCCATTTGGATTATACTAAGTCCTAAACTCTAAGTCCATAACACCAATCGTATTCTATATGTATAATTCACGTATTCTCTTTGTATAATACTCGTACGATAATCGTATTTGTTCTTCACATTATACTCGTATACTAAATAGTATTACACTCGTATAACGTACGCATAATCATTATCACAATTCATTATACGTATCTCATTTCCTTCTCGGAAATCATTCTTCTCAACCCTTAGGTTTTAAGTGCACAGGCGAAAACTTCGTTTGCCATAAATGAAATATTATTAGATATTCCATCTCGTCTTCATATTCTATCATTACGCATTTCTTAGAATTTCAAACTTAATTCCCGGGCAGAAACGGATGAATAGTATTTTTACAAAAAAAATTCGGAAAACTTTTATTTTCATCTTGGAAATTCAAAACAATTAATTCTAGCACATAGCCAGAATACTAACCACATCCACACATTTTAGGTCATAGAACGACCTTCACATAGCTTACTCACATAAATAATCAATTAAATTTATTTAATTCACATAATCAAATAAAAATTTAATTCTCATATAAATCCGATTTTCTCGGGCGTTACATTCTCCCCCTTATAAGGATTCTGTGCCCAGAATCTCGCTTATAATTACATAAACAAATGAGGAAAATTTTGCTTAATATTACTTTCGAGTTCCCACGTTGCTTCTTCAGCATTGTGGTTTCTCCAGATCACCTTCGCCGAAGGTATTATCTTATTTCTCAAAACTTGTTCCTTCCTATCAACAACTTGAACTGGAAGTTCGTCATACGATAAATCTTTCTTTATCTGAATAGATTCATACTCTATTATGTGTTTATAGTCCGGCTTATAGGGACGTAACACAGACACGTGAAACACATTGTGTATACATTCCATTTCTGGAGGTAAGGCTACTTCATAAGCTACCTCTCCTACCCTTCTTAAAATCTTAGAAGGTCCTATAAACCTTGGACTTAACTTCCCTTTTTTTCCAAAACATATCTTTCCTTTCCAAGGTAATACTTTCAGAAAGACATAAGACCCTACATCGAATTCATCCTTTTCTCTATGAGGATCAACATACTTCTTCTGCCTATCTTGAGCCGCTACTAATCGAGTACGTATTAGCTTTACCATGTCCACCGTCTGTTGTACCATCTCAGGTCCCAACATCCGACGTTCACCTACTTCGTCTCAACACAATGGAATTTGACATTTCCTTCAATACAACGCTTCGTAAGGCGGCATGACTATACTAGCGTGAAAACTATTGTTGTACGCAAATTCTACCAACGGTAGATGGTCGTCCCAACTCCCTTTGAAATCCATAACGCAAGATCTTAACATATCTTCAAGCGTTTGAATTTTCCGTTCACTTTGTCCATCCGTCTGAGGATGATACGTCGTACTCAATCTTAAATGCGTTCCCATTTGCTCTTGCAAACTTCTCCAAAAGTTTGATGTGAATTGTGGATCATGATCTGACACAATTGAAACAGGTAATCCATGTCTTGAAATAATTTCCTTTACATAAAGCTTAACTAATTGGTCTAGGTTATACCTAACTCCTATTGATAGAAAATGAGCCGATTTCGTCAATCGATCCACTATCACCCAAATAGCATCGTATCCTTTCCTTGTTGTTGGAAGTCCTACCACAAAGTCCATTGTGATGTGCTCCCATTTCCACTCCAGAATTTCTAATGATTGCAACAACCCACTAGGTCGTTGGTGTTAAGCCTTAACCTTTTGACAAGTTAAGTACCTACTAACATATTTTGCTATCTCCCTTTTCATGTTTGGCCGCCAAAAGTTTTGACGAAGGTCTTGATACATCTTCGTACTACCGAGATGTATCGAGTACTTTGAACTACGGGCCTCACTCATTATCTCCTCCTTAAATTCAGAATTATTTGGAACCCAAATTCTTCCTTCAAAACGAAGTAATCCCTCCCTATCGAGATTATACTTAGTCTTTTCTTCATCTTCTATCATCTTCTTCATATGCTCGCATTCCTCGTTGCTCAATTGCACTTCCTTAACACGTTCCACTATGGTCGGTTGAGTCTCCATAGAAAATAACATCTCTTCTGCTTCATTCGGTAATTTAACCTTTAATTCCATTTTCGCCATCACTGTTAATAACTCATTCTGAGTCGTTAACATTGACAGTTTCTCTCTACCCTTCCTACTTAGCTCATCGGCTACTACATTTGCTTTCCCCAGATGATATAAAATATCACAATTATAATCTTTTATTAGTTCTAACCACCTTCTCTGCCTCATATTCAACTCCTTCTGTGTGAAGATATATTTCAGACTTTTATGGTCCGTGTATATCTCACACTTCTCACCGTATAGATAATGCCTCCATATTTTTAAGAAAAAAACTACAGCTGCCAATTCCAGATCATGAGTAGGATAGGCCTTCTCATAATACTTTAATTGACGTGACTCATACGCAATGACATTGCCATGCTACATGAGCACACAACCCAATCCTCTATGTGAAGCCTCGCTATACACTACAAAATTCCCTGTGTCATCTGGGAAAGACAATACAGGTGCCTCACTTAACCTCTTCTTTAGTTCCTGAAAACTGTTCTCACATTTTTCAGTCCACACATACTTCACTGACTTCCTCGTCAAATTCGTCAGTGGAGTATCTATTTTAGAAAAGTCCTGAATGAACCTTCAATAGTATCCCGCTAACCCTAGAAAACTCTGAACCTCAGTTGGCGTTTTCAGTTGCTCCCACTCGTTAACTGCTTCTACCTTTGCTGGATCCACGGAAATGCCTTCTTTATAATAACATGTCCTAGAAACTGCACTCGTTCAAGCCAAAATTCACACTTTGTGAATTTTGCATACAACTTTTCCTTCCGTAGTGTTTCCAACACTATCCTCAAATGTTCAGCATGATCTTATGACGTCTTAGAATAGACTAGAATATCATCAATGAACACTACGATGAAATTTTCCAAATACTGTTTGAACACTCTATTCATCATATCCATAAATGCTGCTGGCGCATTAGTCAACCCAAACGACATAACCAGAAACTTGTAATGACCATAACGAGTCTTGAACACAGTCTTAGGTACATCCTCCTTCCTTACTTTTAACTAACGATGCCCAGTACGCAAATCTATTTTAGAAATATACTTTTCCCCTTTCAACTGATCAAACAGATCATCAATCCTGGGAAACGGGTATTTATTTTTAATCGTTAACTTGTTCAACTCTCGATAGTCAATACAAAGTTGTAACGACCCATCCATTTTCTTTACAAACAATACCGGTGCTCCCCAATAAGACTCACTCGGTTGAATGTACTTCCTGTCTAATAGTTCTTGTAATTGAACCATTAACTCCTTCATCTCAACTGGCGTCATCTGATATGGTGCCCTTGAAACTGGTGGCGTACCCGGTAACAGATCAATCACAAACTCAACCTCCCTATCCGATGGAATACCCGGTAACTTCTCCGAAATTACATCCACAAACTCTTGAACTATAGGTATCTGGTCCAAGGATGTTCCCACTCTTTGGGTATCCACAACATGTCACAGATAACCTACACACCCCTTTCTCAACATCTTCCTAGCTTGTGTCATCGTTAGACAACAAGAGCGTCTCGGTGATTTACTACCAAAGAACACTACCTTGGTTTTCTTAAAAAGCCGAAGGTTCACACTTTTCTTATGGAAATCTATAATAGCCTTGTGGTTAATCAACCAATCCATACCAAGAATTACATCGAATTCTTTTAACCTTATCGTTACCAAATCCACTGATAACTTATTCCCTCTAATATTTACGCAACAATCCTTATGAATATGTTCAATGGGGATTATCTCTTCATTTGCTACCTTAACGTCTAAAGGTATTGCTAACTTTTCAGGGATTAAACCTAATCGCTTAGCAAATTCACATGCTATAAAAGAACAAATAGCACCCGAGTCAAATAACACATAAACATTTATTTCATTGACTGGAATGATACCTGCTAATACATCTGATGATACAACCGCATCTTGGACAGTCATATTAAACGTACAGGCTGAGGGTCTACCCACAGATGGTGTTGGTCCAGTAATGGCTAATTTACCACTATCAGAACCCTTATTTGCCTCTAACTCTTTCTTCGGGCAATTTCTTGCCATGTGGTCCAACGATCCACAAACAAAACACCAATGATTTTTCTTAGGGTTAGGACAGTTGGGTGATAAATGTCCCTCCTTCCCACAGTTGTAACAAACTGATTTTCCCTTTAAATAGACTCCCAAATGAGTCTTTCCGGATGTCTTACATACCTCCATCCTACGTTTAGGATCTCCTTGTTTCACCCCAGTATTCTCAGGGTTAAAGCTTTTCCTCTTTGGCATAGTGCCACCACCGCTGGCAACCTCTGCCTTATTTCCTCCATCTCCCTTATTCTTATTCTTCCTTTCCTTGTGGAACGGAGACAACGCCTCACCACCACCTTCTGCTATAATTTCCTTTTCCATAATGGTCCCGTAGGAAGCACTCTGGAACACCGAAATCCTACTGTAGAGCCAAGGTTTCAAGCCCTGCTCAAACCTACGAGCCTTCCTTTCTTCTGTGTCCACTTGATGTGGAGCAAATCTCACCAATTCATTGAATTTGGCTGCATATTGGGGCACCGTCATTGTCCCCTTGTTTAAGTTCCAAGAACTTAATCTCCATTCTACCTTGCATGCTAGTAGGGAAGTAGTTCTTGAAAAATACCTTCTTGAACTATTCCCATATAACTACATCCATTCTAGCTCCACCCTGGTGAGCCTCCCACCAGTAGTTGGCCTCCCCTTTCATCATGTAAGTCGCAAAAGAAGTCTTTTGCGCCTCACCCATGTTTGTGATAACAAACGCCTTCTCTATTTCTTTTACCCATGTCTGGACCTCTAATGGGTCCGTCGTTCCCCTAAACTCTGGAGGACCCACACTTTTGAATTCTTTAAAGGTAGTTGTTCTAGCTACCCTAGGTGCTACAGAAATACCTCCCCCAACTTGGTTAAATGCTGCCGTTAATAAATTAACTAACTCTTACATAGGGTTATTAGCACCCCCTTTGATTTTCATTATGTGACGTAGCCTCTTGGTTACGTTGTCTCCTTCTTGGCAGCATAATTCTAATTAAATAAATAAAGTTTCATTATTATCTATTTAACTACTTAGTTATCATTCCCAAATAATAACTCATACCATAACAAGCACATTAAATAAAAACTTCATTATATTAATTTGCTTTCATAGTCAAAACTATTTACACTTTGCTTTCAAAGCCAAAAAGCTAATATATTACTATCCCGCGATTGACTTCTACAAAAATTAAGATTTACAAAAAGACCACCCTTTAATTATACAAAAGAGAGTTTTACGTCACTACAAATATACAAAAAGATCTAATGATCTACTAACACTGCCTTACAGCATTCTCATGTTTTTGATTTGCTAAAATCGAAACAATATCTCGACTAATCGTATGTCGAGTCTTCCCTAACTCAATAGAATAACAAGAAATTTTTAGCTTGAAATCCTCGTGAGCACATTCATGGATGTACGATATCCTAGCAATCTTCTGGTCTTTTTCAACCAGTTTCTTTCGAAGCTCTACGGCCTCTTCCTTATAATCCCTCGCCTTATCTGTCATCAGCACTTTCTCATCGTGCTCCAACTCAAAATTTGCCTCTGTAGACTCCTTCACCTCATATAGGGCGGTAATCTCCTCGTTCTGTGTCTGCACCATAGTGCGCAGATGCACATTCCTATCAAGCACAACCAGGTATAATGATCTCATTGCATCTGGTGGTGTTGACTCCTGAGTAGGTACCACCGTATTAATCAATGTTACCTCCATCTCCTCCTCCACATCTATCATCATATTCAGATATGATGCTATTCCCACTGTTTCCTCAGAGTAATCCTCCCCAGAAATGTACTCTTCTGGATCAGAATCTTCTAGAACCACTACCGGTACTTCCGCCACTGGCATAGATACTATCTCCACTTGGTTCACTGACTCTTCACTCACCACGTGAATGTCTCTATACATCAAGCTATCGTTTGACATCTACAAAACACATAACATGTTGATTAGTACATAATACACAATAGTATAAGCACAAATCACATTTAATTTATTAAGAATTAATGTCCATCTTTTAAATCTTCCGGTACTGAGTTTTCTCAATAACTTATTAATTCATTGGACTCGAATTTCTTTCCTCAGACTTTACCTTCCTTACGAGGTTATTAGCCTAAGGTTCTTCCCCCTTAAGTTTTATAACCTAATGCTTTGATACCAACCTGTGACGCCCCCAAATTCAGGTATCTTCCAACCTGACATATGGTGCTACACGGTACTCATAACTATACAATCATTCCATCAAAAACACAATATAATGAATGTAATTAATATCTTCTTATTACAATCAAAGTGAAATCCTTTTCCAAGTTCATAAACCGATTACATCATTCGTTGTTCGTAAGTATAATACATACAATCATACTAGAAGTGAGCACAAATAGCTCATTGTGCTCGACTTTAACTGTAATTATATAATTCACGCAAGAATTGAGCACAAATAGCTCAGCAAGTTTAACAAAGAATAATATCAATACCACATTCGTGAATTATATGAAAATCATCCATAACTGAATAAATAGTCATGAAGTATTACGAAACATTAATACATAACAATTCATAACATCAATTCCCAAAGTATATAATAGTTTAAGAATTCTGAACCGGTCGAAAGACCATGAACAGTATATTTCTGTTTTCATACTTGAAAGTACATCACATCACTAAGGTTGTACATCCGACATTTCTTACAAGCACTTCTAGGTGATCAGCCTATAGTACTCTATGTTGATCAACATTCATCCGTTAAACGTATTTACGTTTAAGTTTTGGCAAACTCGCGTGCCCATCGTATAAACGATGAAAAATACTTTTGTTTGTTCATAGACAAACCTTACTTTTGAATCCGTACCAAATACTTGGCATAGGATAGCGTTACCATTTCTATATAGAAAGATATGTATACAAATCAATCTATCTCTTACGAACAGTCTAGCTGAGTTAAAACTGGCATTGACTCTTTCTTTAAAATCATTCATGCAACTCAGCACAATGAATCACAGAAAACTCGACTAACACGAAGGTTAGACAAGCGTTTAAGAAAACTTGCCTTCAAGCGTCTTTGAATAATTTATTTGACAGTTCTCAGTCTTTACAGAATCTACATGATATATTCACATAGCACACTATAATTAGCTACTAAACAATCAATCACATTGTTTCTACCAACTTCTTTCTCTTCTATGTTTTAATTGACTTTATTTCATTAATAAGGTCAATTCATCTTACTACCCTTCATCGCGGCTTGTTAACAATCTTACATTACTGACCGAACTCAATCATCATTGGTTAAGGTACCAATGCCGATTACCGTTCACAGTTTATTTATTAACACTTCGTGTTCTTCGTTACCATACTAACAACTCGCGTTCAATTCCTAAGTTTATCACCATATACACTAGTTTATGAAACATAGGAATAGTTTTAGTACGCTTATTAAGTATATAAACTTAACTCATACAGGTCTTGAACAATTGGAGTTCAAACCTAACTTGTCTAACAAATGCCCTGCCTCGGCGCCGCGGCGCCGCGGCGTGGCCTCTATACATAACATTGGCGCTGCGGCGCCAGTTTGCAGTACCTAAGCCCCGATCTCGGCGCTACGGCGCGAAACCTATACCGGTGAAGGGCGCTGTGGCGCCACTCTTTAGTAGGTCATTACACTATACACGGTGCTACAGTGCTGCACTTATAGCTATGTTTGGCGTTACGGCGCCAGACCTCAGACTCAGAAAATTTTTGACAGATAAAATTTTTAGTGAACTTCCCGGCTTCATAACTTCTTCGTTATAAGTCCGATTTGGTCCGTTCAAAGGCCTACAACTCTTATTTTACATGCTCTATGCGTTCATATTTTACATTTATGAATCCGTTAACTCAAAATTCACTTCTAAGTTCATTATCGAGCGTTCATTAAACGCTTTCGAGCGTTCAATACTCGTTTTCTTCGTTTTAAGTCCGAATCCGACGATTCTTGAGTCCACAACTCTTAAATACCCTAAGTTTTCAATTTATCCATCAACAACCAAATTCATTATTCAATATTCTCTACTGTTTATACTTAGGTAAACCCTTACGATTTATATTTACACATGACTTATAAAGGTTTTACATATTACAAGCCATCCTTATTCCTCCATAAGAGGCATGGTCCACCAATTTATGATTTTTTATAACAAAGAAATCAAAAGGGATGGAAAACTAAATCAAAAGGGATGGAAAACTATTATTAACGGAATATTACCTTTTCGATCTTTGTGTTCTTGCTAAAACTTCTAAGGTTTTGCTTCAAAGTAGGATGATTACTTGATTCTAGCTATTTCTCTCTCTCAATATAAGTTGGACAATCTTTGAAAAACCATCAAATGACCAACATAAGCTTCTCTTTTACAGGCAACCAAATGGAGGGCTTTTTGGTCATTTCTCCCCACCTCCTTACTATTCACTACTTCATCACCGAGTAAAATACTTGGTGATCAAGTAGTTCACTTTACTTGGACACCAAGTGGCCGGCCCACATGCCCATGGGTCATCCCCATGGGTTGCCCCATGGGTTTTACCGATTCAGTGACCCATCATTTCGATCCACGTTTTGGTTTCTTGGATTGGGCTTTTAACATAACGTTGGGCCTTGACTTGGGCTTAAACACATAATTCATTGGGCTTGATTACTCAATTACTTGGGCTTGATAGAATCCAAATCCATTTGGATTATACTAAGTCCTAAACTCTAAGTCCATAACATCAATCGTATTCTACACGTATAATTCACGTATTCTCTTCGTATAATACTCGTACGTTAATCATATTTGTTCTTCATATTAAATCTTTGTATTATACTCATATACTAAATAGTATCACACTCATATAATGTACGCATAATCATTATCGCAATTCATTATACGTATCTCATTTCCTTCTCGAAAATCATTCTCTCAACCCTTAGGTTTTAAGTCCGCGGGCAAAAACTTCGTTTGCCATAAATGAAATATTATTTGATATTCCATCTCATCTTTATAGTTTATCATTACGCATTTCTCAGAATTTCAAACTTAATTCACAAGCAGAAACGGATGAATAGTGTTTTTACGGAAATTTCTCGGAAAACTTTTATTTTCGTCTTAGAAATTCAAAACAATTAATTCTAGTACATAGCCAGAATACTAACCATCCGCACATTTTAGGTCATAGAACGACCTTTACATAGCTTACTCACATAAATAATCAATTAAATTCATTTAATTCACATAATCAAATAAAATTTTAATTCTCATATAAATCCAATTTTCTCGGGCGTTACAGAGCATGAGGGTTTACCTAATGAGGATGATGAGATAGAGATGGACGAGGAGGACCCTGAGGAGCTACCACAGTCGAATGAGGATGAGAAGAACAAGGAGGAAGATATTCAACTAAACTCGATTGTTGCCCATATGTACGACGAAGTATACGACCGCAATGTGGAACTTAAAGATAGTGTTGATGAGTTGAAAGAGATAGTAGCTGAACAACAGACCTCAATGGCGCAAAAGGACAACGAGATCCAGGAACTAGTGGAACGTCTGAGTAATGTCGAAGGGAAGCTGGTCCACACTGAAGGAGGAAACGAGCAACTGACAGAGGAGATCGCAGAACTGAAGAACAAGCTAAAGGAAGAGTCTACTAAGAGTACAAGAGCCGAAGACGCGTACGAAGAAGCTTCTAAATGAGCCAGAGTAGCAGAGAGAGATGTGCAAGTGAAGAAGATCAAGATGGAAGAGATGAATAGTGTTTTCAACACTGTAATCAATCGAGCTCAAGATCGGGTCATGGGTTATCCGATTCAGTTCGAGAATCTGCCATCGTACATATTAGATCACCGAACAATGTTCGATATTATGGAAGAAGAGCGTCGTAAGGCTATGCAGTATTTTAGTAGGTCATCATAAATGTACTTGATACGTGATTAATGATATGATAAATAAGATGTAAATCCCAAGTGTTATGTAACCTATGGGATATGATGATGATGTTATCGTGAAACTTTAGTAGTTCAGGAAAGTAATGTAAATAGCAGTGATGCTATTGTTCTTATATTTTCTAAAAGATTATGAATGAATAAAAGTTATTATTTTATTCAAAGTGTTATGTGTTATGTGATGGTCTTTTATGGTGTTCAAGTTAAGTAGAAAATACTTAAAGGAATTGAGTAATAATCTAATGAGGGTATTTTAATAGAAAATGCCTCCAAGAAGACGTCATTCACGATAAAGAACCCCTGAGGGATCTACCAACAATAACAAAGCTGAAGCTAACCCAGTTCAACAGTTAGTGACGTTACTGACGGGTGCGTTACAGAATCAACCGCATAATCAAGCTTTGACATTTAAGGACTTTAAGGCGGTTGGACCATCAGAATTCTGTGGGTCCATGAATCCAGTTGAGGCACAGACCTGGATCATGGAGATAGAGAAAATGTTTGATATGGCTTGAGTAGGTGAGAATCATAAGACTGCTTTTGCAACATTCATGTTGAAAGCAAAGGCTAGTTATTGGTGGCAAGCCAATAAGACTCGAGGAGGACAAGGGGTGATGACTTGGGATAGGTTTAAGGAGATATTCTTCGAAACTTATTTCCTAGAGAGTTCAAAGAATCAGATGGAGGTACAGTTTCTAGAACTGAAGTAGGGATCAATGACAGTATCAGAGTATGCCACAAAAGTTAACGAATTGGCGAGGTTTGCGCCATATCAAGTCAACATAGATGAGCGCAAGGCTAGAAGGTTTGAGCAGGGATTGAAACCCTGATTGTACAGTAGGGTCTCCTTGTTCCAGCTAAAGACATTCGCAATGGTGCTTAAGAAGGCAATTCTCGCTGAGGGTGGAGGCGAGGCTATGACAAAGTACAATCAAGAACAGAGAAAGAAGAAGAATGAGGGTTAAGGTAAGAATGGTGGTGGGAGTGGTGGAAATGGTAACAATAACCTGAAGAGAAAATGGAATGGAAATGTGGGTTCTAGAAACCAGCAGGGTAACCAGCTGAAGAAGAAGTTTGAAGCATATGCTATATGCGGGAAGTTTCACGTGGGCGTGTGCTTAAAGGGGAAGCGTGAATGCTTTAACTGTGTCCAGGAGGGTCACATTGTCCCAAATTGCAGTCAATCCAAAAAGAATGTTTGTTACACGTGCGGGTCGAAGGATCATTTTGCTCGTGAATGCCCTAAGAAGAAAGCTGAAGAGACAACGGCAAATAAGGGAGGTAGCAGTGGAGGCACATTGACCATTGCAGGACCAACGTCATCAAACAGACCCACATCCAGAACCTTCAACATGACTGTGCAGGATACAGTGCAATCAAAAGATGTTGTGTCAGGTATTATCCCAATCAATAATATTGATGCTTATGTATTATTTGATTCGGGTGCTACTTGCTCATTTATATTTGATGAATTTGCTAAGAGGTTAGGATTGCCTAGTGAATAACTGAATTTCCCTTTAAACATAGAAATTGCGAATAAGGAGGTGATTCCCGTTAGGTTCGTATACAAGAATTGTAGCGTGAATATTAAAGGGAATGTCATGATGGTAGATTTAATTCCAATAAAACTTGGAGACTTTGATGTTATTTTGGGAATGGATTGGTTGTTTAATTATGGAGCGATAATTGATTGTCAAAAGAAATGTGTAAGCCTTATGACTCCATCAAAGGTAGTTTTCTATAGTAGCAGATCGCCTAGACATGTGAGATATCTGACGATTATGCAGGCCATGAAATTATTTAGTCAAGGCTGTGTGAGTTATTTAGCTTACATAGTCGATACTCAAAGGAAGGGGGTGAAACTGAAAGAGATACCAGTGGTTAGGGAATTTATAGATGTGTTTTCGGAGGATTTGTCAGGACTACCGCCCAACAGAGAGATTGTGTTCGTGATCGACTTAGCGCTAGGAACCGCTCCAATATCGAAGGCCCCGTATAGGATAGCTCCGATAGAAATGAAGGAACTAATGGTATAATTACAGGAGCTATTAGAGAAGAATTACATTCAGCCGAGTGTGCCACCGTGGGGAGCACTGGTGTTATTTGTAAAGAAAAAGGATGGGTCAATGCATCTTTGCATTGATTATAGGGAATTAAATAAAGTCACTATTAAGAATAAATATCCATTGTCAAGGATAGATGACTTGTTTGATCAATTGAATGGTGCTAGATACTTCTCAAAAATAGATTTGAGAAGTGAGTATCACCAATTAAAAGTAAGAAAGGAGGATGTAAAAGTAGTATGCATACAAGCTAATCATGTATGATGATAAAGCATATACTTTGTAATCAATCTGATTTATTTATTAATAAAAGAATTATTTATTAAAGGCATTTATTATCTACATGGTGCTTGTGACGCCTCTAAAACAGGTATACATCATACATTTTGAGTCGCCAAATACATGGTACATAAATCAAATATAAACTTAATTATACAATTGTCGGGTAATATACGACAAAACATAGCTGAGAGTTTAAACAAGAATATTGCCTTCTAGACAATATCCACTCTCAATTGAGTCTTCATTATAATTATTATCACACTATTTTACAGAATAGTGAGGACTACTATAACAACATCTCAGACCATCACTCCGTTTCCCGACCAGTCTCAGCTATATTCTCATTTCCTGAAGAGAACAATGAAACAAAAGGGTGAGCTCAACTTGCCCAGTAAGAAATATTATGACTAAGATAATGTAGAATAAATTATCCTTAGCATTTAACAGTATAACAACTGATAGAATACAATAGACAACAAGTTTTAGATCAACAACTGCAGCGAAATAAGCAATCCATTAGTAGAGTCAAGTAGAGCATGATATCTATTATCTTCTATAATTTTAAAAAAAAATTCATCAACTTTATCGCTGAACAAAGATTCATACTAATATGAAAAATAATATTCATACTAATATGAAAAATAATATCTCTTCAGATTATGAAATAAAAAATACCCCTTAAATCAGAAGAAGACTGGATACTGGAATAGTGAAGTAGCAGACTTCTATTCTTCTTTCTCTCTATAGCTTCTCTCTCTATAATTGCTCTTATGAGTCTTAGTGAATTGGTGAGAATGAAGGAAGAATGAGCTTCTATTTATAGGAAAATATAGTTTCGATAATTGCACGTTTTGCGGCTCAAAATATTATAATATAATACCTTCATTTATACCTTCATTTTTAATTTAGTCATGCAAGTATTATCAAACTTGCACCACCTCCCCTAATAGTTCATACATGTGAATCAATAGTACACACATGTGAATACATAGTTATAAGCATGATAATTAATAGCAATTAATTGCTCATTTATCCGATTAATTACCTGATTGGTCAATATAACTTCCAAACAACAATTATTATCGAAATAAATGTCGATTTCCACTAACACTAATAATCCCAATACAGTGGAACTATCAATTTTATCTTTAATCAACACGAGCTTATACATCATTAATATAATAACTCACAATATTTAACAACCAGGTCGTTCCAAGGAAAGAGGGGCTTTCCGATAAGGATTTCTCCTTATTGGCGCGCAATTAGGTGACCAAACCTCTCCTTTACAGAACTTATAGACATCGTCAATAATGCAAATAATAATATGAATAACTTTATCGTCTCAATTATTAATTTAATAATAATAAATATTATGCAGATGATACTGTGACAATAATTGAATCAATAATATGAGAGATATTATGCAACAATTACTGTAGCAATAATTGAGTATAACTGAGTGACTTCTCACGTAAGCATCAATAATCAATACCGTGTGCTACTATGCAACCACGTGTATTACTGTACTTTTACTACCGGGTAGTTCAACAGTTTAACGATAAAACTTTCGCCGTTATTTTTATAAAAAATATATTTCTATACTTTTCTAACTACGACAATACTTCTGTTGTGGGGTCCACCAATGATTATGCAATCGTACGAATATTCCCTATTAAAACAAATATTCCCCGACACAACGAATATTTTATATCAACTTGCTTACTTTGCAAAATTTTTACATATCACCCTTAACTTTAAACCTTTCTCAATTTAACCATTTACTAAATAAAATAATAATTATAAGAAAATTGAATACTTTCATTTCATAAAATTTGGGATCTCACAATCTCCCCTCCTTATGAAATCTCACCCTCAAAATTTATGTATGTACCTGGTATGTGGAAGAGATGATGATACCTCGTCAGATTCTAATTCCCGAGGTATAACCTTTGAGCGTAAAATATATTCATTCTTATCCAACATTTTAACAGGTATCTCCTCATACGTTAAATCTTCTGCTATCTCGTCTAGTTCTTATTCAATAATGTGGTTCAGGTCGTCCAAATATTTACATAACATCGATACGTGAAGAACATTATAAACACGTGACATACTTGGAGGTAAAGTGAGTCTATAGTCCACAATTCCTACTCGATCAAGGATTTCGAATGGCCCAATTAAATCAAGGGTTGAGATTTACTCTCTTCGTCGATTCTTTCTTCTAGAATAACGCCTTCTTGAACCTTCTTCTTCACATTCAGTAGCTCTGGGTGTGTAGCTTGAGCGGTTTGAACTTTATCGGTTAACCTCAATTCTACTCGTATTATTTGACATCATCACGTGGGTCCTTAGAGTCTTTAACTCTATCTTTATCCTTTGTAAGTAATATGAAATGGGTCTTTGTGTTAACAACGATACAATCGTAAATGCATACATACGATCTTCTACTCAATGTATCATCTACCACGCTCACTTTTTCCACGATAATATTGAATGGTATGTTCGTAATCTTCAACAGCTCGAGCCATCGTCTTTGGAGCATGATACGTTCATTTTGGGTGAAGAAATATTTTAAGGGTTTTAGAAATGGTTTTGTACTGGGGTCAATACAAAATTCGATTTCACGCTCTGGGGGTAGGCCAGGAAGTCTTTAGAGAATACATTAGGAAATTTATTAACGATAGAAATATCATTTAAAAACTGTGACTCTCATCTAAGACTCTCATCCTAACAAAGTTTCAATAGATAAGTCAAAGTCTAATTTCTTCAGAGTTAAATTTAAACGTTGAGCGCAAATAGGAGAAATAAAAGAATGGGTAAAATTGGTATCTAACAAGGTATAGTCTTCGCAAGAGTTTATGATTAACTAACCCGTGATAACTTCATTCGGGTTACTCGCTTTATGAGAAGTCACGAAAAACGTTCTTCCTAAAACCACCAACTTTGTTTTGTCCGTATCCACCTTTGGTGCCACCGTCCCAGCTTGATTTGATTTTGCTACAGGACAAAATCGAGCTATATGACCATCTTTTCCATAACTAAAACATACCTTGGAAGGCTGTGAACAGTTTGGACTTATGTGTCCCTCCTCTCCGCATCTGTAGCATCTAAATGGCGGTCATTCTCCTCTCTTAGAATTTGTTGCTGGTGCTGGTGCTGGTGCTGATGTCTTCCCATCATCGTTAAATCTTCTCTTCTTGAATTTTCCACATGAATTATTCTTCTATTATTTTGGCCATGATTATCACCGAAGTGGTTACCATTTCTGGCCTGATAATTTCCTTCACGATGGTTATCGTTGTTCCAATAGTCGTTGCCACCGGTACGATTATTATCGTGTTGTTGGTCATTATATTTTGGTTGGGCTGGCTCATTATCGTGCTCCAATAAATGAGCCATATTCACAACATCTGAATATAAACAAAGTTTGTGAAAAATGAGGTATTGACGTATCTCAGGTTTTAAACCTCTTAGAAACAACCGCGTCATTCTCTCCTCATTATCAACCAAGTGGGACACAAACTGGGACAACTCAGCAAACTTAGCTTCGTATTACGACACGGTCATATTATTTTGCTCCATCTTGATGAACTCTACCTCCTTCATGTGACGAATACTTTCGGGAAAGTACTTGTCATTGAACAGTTCTTAGAACTTCTCCCAAGACATCTTCAGTGCGGTAGGCTAAGTACGTTTTATTGATTCCCACCAGTAATCTGCCTCTCCTCGCAAAATGAAGGTGGAAAAGGGAATATTTTGCTCCTCGGAACATCACAATACATCAAATAACTTGGTGATCTGCTTTATCCACGTCTTTGCCTTAAGTGGTTTTGACTCTCCTAAAAACTTCAGTGGTCCTAGTTCCTTGAACTGCTTAGCGGTGACCATCCGAGAGTTGCCAGTGTTTCCACCTGCATTTTGAACAGGAGTCTCTCTCGCCTGATGTTGCATAAATTGCATAAAGCCTCTGAACATCCCATCGTTCATCATCTGATCGGTGTTGTTGTTTACCTGAGGGTTATTGTCTTCCTGATGCACATTATCCTGGGTATTTATCGTTGGTGACTCAACGGTCTCATGTTCTTCATTGTTTATCTCGACATTATTAGATGCCATTTTCAAACACTGCCACAAAACAAGGGTTAATTGACATGCCACATATTATCCCTATATTCTGACCGGCCAATTAAATACCAAATAAACTTAGGTAGGTCATACTAGCAAAGGAATTCCCCGTCTCTCCCCTCCTAGTTCTTGTCTCACATCTCAGCCAAGGATAATATCCCCAAGCTTTGATACCAATTGTGATGCCCCCAAAACAAGTATACATCACCATCTTGAGTCACTAAATACATGGTACATAAATCAAATATAAACTTAATTATACAACTGTCGGGTAATATACGACAAAACATAGCTGAGAGTTTAAACAAGAATATTGCCTTCGAGACAATATCCACTCTCAATGGAGTCCTCACTACAATTATTATCACACTATTTCATATAATAGTGAGGACTACTATAACAACATCTCAGACCATCACTCCGTTCCCCGACCAGTCCTAGCTATATTCTCATTTCCTAAAGATAATAATGAAAGAAAAGGGTAAGCTCAACTAGCCCAGTAAGAAATATTATGACTAAGATAATGTAGAATAAATTATCCTTAGCCTTCAAAAATATAACAACTAATAGAATACAATAGACAACAAGTTTCAGATCAACAACTACAATGGAATAAGCAATCCAGTAGTAGAGTCAAGTAGAGCATGATATCTACTATCTTCTATGATTTAAAAAAATCATCAACTTTATCGCTGAGACTCAGCTTAATAAATAAACCACATCATCGAATCATCCTTGCACTACGGGTCAAGGATATTCATGTAATCATCAATGGTCAAGATTATACCGAATAATCCCTGGTCATAATCATACCAATCATTGTCCATCAATGCACTACGGGACAATGAGGACTTTTACCACATCATTTATAACACCATGGGTCAGGATTATACCGAATGATCCCTGGTCATAATCATACCAATCAACAGTCCATCTATGCACGTAAGCCAAAGATGACTTTCATCACAATATAAGCATGAGGATGATGAAAATGATATAAGCATTAATTAAACAAAATCAAGGATAAATATTAAAGACTTTAAATTTATCCAGAGTTTAAAATATCCAAATTGTCAACATGATACTGCTTCGTGGAGTAAAATTCAAGAATGATATTGTATCAAAAATGATTTGAATCGAAAAGGAATCAATTTTTATCATGGATAGTACACCAGGTGAATAGTACCCCGTCAATAGAACTTTATAAATAATACCCGTGAATAGTAATTTGTGAATAGTACTCATGAATAGTACTTTATGAATAGTACCCATATTCGTAAATAGTACCGTATACGTGAATAGTGCCGTATATGTGAATAGTACCCATGAAAGGAAAATACAAAAGAAAACGATATTCCATGACGAGTACAAAAGAAAGGATATCTTATACGAGTATAATAGAATATACGACACTATAAATGGATTTTCATCCGCAATGCGGTAATCCGCGTGGACAGATCGTTTCCACAATTTAATAAAGAATGAATACGAAGGGTCATTCACCATGCATGCGGTAGTCTGCGTAGATAGGTTATTCCAACAGAATAATAAAGAATGGAATAACAACCCTTATGAGTATTAAAAGAAAATAACTCTCTTCATGAATACGAAAGAAATAATACCCCTTACGACTGTTGAACGAAAATAATATTCCTACGAATATTGAACAAAGATGATATTCCTTACGAATATTGAATGAAAATAATATTCATACGAATATGAAAAATAATATCTCTTCAGAATATGAAATAAATAATACCCCTTACCTCAAAAGAAGACTGGATACTAGAATAGTGAAGTAGCAGACTTCTCATCTTCTTTCTCTCTATAGCTTCTTTCTCTATAATTGCTCTTGTGAGTCTTAGTAAATTGGTTAGAATGAAGGAAGAATGAGCTTTTATTTATAGGAAAATATAGTTTCGATAATTTCACGTTTTGGGGCTCAGAATATTACAGTATAATACCTTCATTTTTAATTTAGTCATTCAAGTATTATCAATATTGCACCACCTCCACTAATAGTACAAACATGTGAATCAATAGTATACACATGTGAACACATAGTTATAAGCATGTGAATCAATAGTAATTAATTGCTCATTTATCCGATTAATTACCCGATTGGTCAATATAACTTCCAGACATCAATTATTATCCAAATAAATGTCGATTTCCACTAACACTAATAATCCCAATAAAATGAAACTATCAATTTCATATTTAATTAACACGAGCTTATTCATTATTAATATTATAACTCACAATATTTAACAACCAGGTCATTCTCAGGAAAGAGGGGCTTTCCGATAAGGATTTCTCCTTATTGGCGCGTAATTAGGTGACCAAACCTCTCCTTGACAACACTTCTAGAAATCGTCAATATTGTAAATAATAATATTAATAAATTTATCATCTCAATTATTGATTTAATAATAATAAATATTATGCAGATGATACTGTGACAATAATTGAATCAATAATATGAGAGATATTATGCACTAATTACTGTAGCAATAATTGAGTATAACTGAGTGACTTCTCACGTAAGCATCAATAATCAATACCGTGTGCTACTATGCAACCACGTGTATTACTGTACTTTTACTACCGGGCAGTTCAACAGTTTAACGGTAAAACTTTCGCCGTTATTTTTATAAAATGATATTTCTATACTTTTCTAACTACGACAATACTTCTGTTGTGGGGTCCACCAATGATTATCCCGTCGTATGAATATTCCCTATTAAAATGAATATTCCCCGACACAACAAATATTTTATATCAATTTACTTACTTTGCAAAATTTTCACATATCACCCTTAACTTTAACCCTTTCTCAATTTAACCATTTACTAAATAAAATAATTATTATAAGAAGATTGAATACTTTCATTTCATAAAATTTGGGATCTCAAAATCTCCCCTCCTTATGAAATCTTGCCCTCGAAATTTACGTACGTACCTGGTATGTGGAAGAGATGAAGATACCTCATCAGATTCTAATTCTTGAGGTATATCCTTTGAACGTAAAATATATTCATTCTTATCCAACATTTTAACAAGTATCTCCTCAAATGTTAAATCTTCTGCTATCTCGTTTAGTTCTTATTCAATAATGTGGTTCAGGTCGTCCACATATTTACGTAACACCGATACGTGAAGAACGTTATAAACACGCGACATACTTTACGGTAAAGCGAGTCTATAGGCCACAATTCCTACTCGATCAAGGATTTCGAATGGCCCAATTAAATCAAGGGTTGAGATTTACTCTCTTCGTCGATTCTTTCTTCTAGAATAACACCTTCTTGAACCTTCTTCTTCACATTCAGTAGCTCTGGGTGTGTAGCTTGAGATGTTTTAACTTTATCGGTTAACGTCAATTCTACTCGTATTATTTGACATCATCACGTGGGTCCTTAGAGTCTTTAACTCTATCTTTATCATTTATAAGTCATATGAAATGGGTCTTTATGTTAGCAACGTTACAATCGTAAACGCATACGATCTTTTACTTAATGTATCAGCTACCACGCTTGCTTTTTCCATGATAATATTGAATGGTATTTTCGTAATCTTCAACAACTCGAGCCAACGTCTTTGGCGCATGATACGTTCATTTTGAGTGAAGAAATATTTAAGGGTTTTAAAAATAGGTTTTGTACTGGGGTCAATACAAAATTCGATTTCACGCTCTGAGGGTAGGCCAGAAGTCTTTAGAGAATACGTTAGGAAATTTATTAACGATAGAAATATCATTTAAAAACTGTGACTCTCATCCAAGACTTGGATAGCACATGTAATGAAGGTTTCTCTTAACGGAGTTTAAATAAATAAGTCAAAGTTTAATTTCTTCGGAGTTAAATTTAAATGTTGTGCGCAAATAGGAGAAAAAAAAGAATGGGTAGAACCGGTATCTAACAAGGTATAGACTTCGCAAGATTTTATGATTAACTAACCCGTGATAACTTCATTCGGGTTACTCGCTTTTTGAGAAATCACGAAAAACGCTCTTCCTGAAACCACCGACTTTGTTTTATCCGTATCCGCCTTTGGTGCCACCGTCCCAGCTTGATTTGATTTCACTACATGATAAAATTGAGCTATTTGACCATCTTTTCCACGACTAAAACATACCTTGGAAGGCTGTGAACAGTTTTGACTTATGTGTGCCTCCTCTCGGCATCTGTAGCATCTAACTGGCGGTCGTTCTCCTCTCCTAGAATTTGTTGTTAGTGCTAGTGCTGCTGTCGATGTCTTCCCATTATCGTTAAATCTTCTCTTCTTGAATTTTCCACTTGAATCATTTCTTCTATTATTTTGGCCATGATTACCACCGAAGTGGTTACCATTTCTTGCCTGATAACTTCCTTTACGATGGTTATCGTTGTTCTGATGGCCGTTTCCACCGGTACAATTATTATCGTGTTATTGGTCATTATCTTTTGGTTGGGCTGGCTCATTATCGCGCTCCAATAACTGAGCCCTATTCAAAACATCTGAATATAAATAAAGTTTATGAGAAATGAGGTATTGACGTATCTCAAGTTTCAAACCTCTTAGAAACATCCGCGTCATTCTCTCCTCATTATCAACCAAGTGGGACGCAAACCAAGACAACTCGGTAGACTTAGCTTCGTACTGCGACACTGTGATAACCTAAGATTTCGAATAATCCAAATTTTACAATTTTTTATTTAATATTGACTTTTAATATTGTACTGTATATCTGTGATACAAGTCTCGGGAATTAGTTAATTTGTGTATTGACCTAGAAAAATAGAGTAGAGCTGTGGTTAACAGCTTTAGAAACCCTAATTTCTGAAAAGGGATTATGTAGAAAATACAATTTGAATAATTATGTTGATGAGTAGGTGATTGTACTGTGTTGAGTTAATGACCAATGATTGACTTGATAGGATTTAAAATTTATAAACCCTAATCTCAGGATTACATACCCTAATGCGCAGTTAGAAACTCTAATCGCAAAACTGAGAAACCCTAATTTCATATCCGTGATTCCTAAATCCTAATTAGGAAACCCTAATCCTAATTGATAAGATTAATGTGTTTATTAAACGTTGCTGTGATTAAGAAACCCTAATTTAAATAGAAAACCCTAATTGTAATTTAGAAATTTTAATTTTTCTAATTAAAACACTAATTGGAAATTTTAGAAATTAATGTTGTAAAATCTAAGGGTTAGAACCTTAGGGTTAAACACTAAGGGTTAAATCCTAAGGGTTTGTTCAATTGTCTCGTATGCCATTAAAATTAAAATACAAATGACCAAAATGCCCTTTTTCATTCTTTAATAAGCTAGGTTGCAAATCTAGCAAATATTGGAGTTGGTAACCTAATACTTTGACTTTGGGGCTAAAAATCTCCAGTAAAATTCGTCCATTATATCATCCATTGCATTATTTATCATATATAAGAGAATTAGAGAGAGAAAGTTCACTAAACTTGGTCATTTTTCAACCTAGCTCTCACCAACTCTTATTCTCTCTCAACCTCTGAAATTATCAAGTTCCTCGGTCACATAAACAGCCCTTGATCAACCAAGATCAGTTAGGAGGATCAAGATCAAGAATTTAAAGCTAGAAGGTATAAACCCTAATTTGATTTTTGATCTTTCATGTTAAGAAAAAAAATTATGTTTATGTGTTTAGATGTTTGTTAGAAGGTGTTTTATGATGATCTATGGTGATATACCATAGATCTATAGCATCAAATGGCTTTAAAAGTGTTGATTTTCAAAACTGCCCAAGAACAATTAAGAGGTCTGACAATCAAATGTTTGTGGTTGTAGATCTTTGGTTATTTATGATTTTTGTTGTTTGATCTTTTGGATTGGTAGTCTGGTATGAGTTCTTTGATCTGAAAGTGGTAGCATGGCCATTAGATGTCTGGATTTGAATTTATAATCGGTCAAAACCCGTTTACCGGGCATGACCATGAGAATTCTGGGTAACCCAGAATCTATATATCAGTGTCTGACAAGATCTTTGAAGGCAAAGAACTGTTAGATGATTGAAGGTTTCATGATGTTTTCCTAACTATGTTGTAGCTTGTTAGTTGGACTATAGATCCATGACTCTAGATGTCTTAAACAACAAACAGATTAGTCGTAGTGAGTGGTCAAACCAAGCCACTCGGTCACGTTTTACAGTTTCTGGAATTTCCAGAAACCGGATGAACACATTGTCTGACATACTTTGACCGTATGATTCCTGGTGATCCTATTGATGATAAACTGATCTATTGATTTAGTAATGTTCCTTGACATGAGGAGTACACATGTGAGCCATTAGATCATATGAACCATGATCAGAACATGTAAATATTTGAACTACAAGATGACCAGTCGAACTATCTAGGTTTCGGGAAAACCCAAAAATGTTCTGACAGCGATTTAGAAGGCTTGGATCGTGCATCTGAGTTATGTTATGACTCTGTTAATGACTGATTCTTGTAGTGTTATATAAACACTACAAGATCAAGGTTAGAAATTGCCTAGAAACATTTTGGATTGAGACTTATTGACGGTCAAAGTTGACCTCTTGATACTGCCGGCCGTCAGTGTTCTTGAGCTCAAGAACACCAACAGCGACGCTTAGTATCGCTAAAGGTCTTTACCGACGGTTTTATTATTTTCTAATTTCTAATTTTTTGGAAATTATTTAAAAATAGAAATAAATTATAAAAATTGATAAAATGGTTTTAAAAATAATTTTAAATTATGAAAAATAATTTTTGGGAATTTGGAATATTTTTCATTAATAATATTAATTATTTGAGTAAAAATGATATTTAATTTATTTAATTAGTATATTAAATAAATTAGAGAAAATAATTTAATATTATGAAAAAATCATTTTAAATAAGAATAATTTATTTAAAAATATTTTAAGTTATAAAATGTAACTTTTAATATTTTTGGAGAATTTTCATTAATAATTTAATATTAATGATATTAGATTTATTTAATTATTATATTAAATAAATGAATTAAAAATGATTTTATTGATTTAAAAATCATTTTAAAATGAGAAAAATGATTTAAAAATATTTTAGGTTATAATTAATAACTTTTAATATTTTGATGATAATTTCATTAATATTTAAATATTAATGGTGATGGTTTAAAAATAATTTTAATTACTTTAAAAATCATTTAAATAGAATATTGATGATTTAAAAATATTTTAAGTTATTATTAATAACTTTAATATTTTGACAAATATATCACTAATTGTGACACCCCCAAAATAGGTATACATCACCCATTCTGAGTCGCCAAATACATGGTACAGAAACAACTACAACATCATTAATATAATTGTCGTGCAAAATACGACAATACATACTGTGAGTTTAAATACAAATATTGTCTTCTAGATAATATCCACACCCAAATAAAGTTCTCATTACAATTATTGATGCACTATTTTACAAAAATAGTGAGAACTGCTAAAACAACTGTCTAAGACCATCACTCTATACCCCGACTGGTTCCTGCTATGTTCTCGCTTCTTGAGAAGAAAAATGGAACAAAAATAAAAAGGGTGAGCTCAACTAGCCCAGTGAAGAATATTATAACTAAGATAATATACAACAAATTATCTTTAGTCTTCAACGGGGAAAAATCCGATAGAATATAATAGACAACAAGTTTTAGATCAACAACTGCAGCGAAAACAACAATTCATTAGAAGAGTTAAGTAGAGAATGAAATATACTATCATCTATGAATTTAAAAGTCCATCATCAATATTTTATCCCTGTAACATCAATCAATATACATCTTGAATCAAATATTCATCTTTGCACTACGGGCCAAAGATATTCATCAGGAATACATTCATCTTTGCACTACAGGCCAAAGATATTCATCAAGTATCATCATTAAGGACTGAGGATGATGAAAAACATTTAAGAGAACGAATCCAGTGAGATAAAAGAAAAAAGATTAAGGATTCGTACTTTAGATAATCCAAGTTTAAAAATACTCCATAATAAACTATAATGGAGTAAAATTCAAGAATAAAGATCAAAACATGGATACAATCAAAGATAGTAACCATATTAGACATCTGGGACGAAATAGAGAAAAATTCATTTTTCGTTGAATAGTGTCGTATACGTGAATAGTAATGTATACGTGAATAGTAACTCCGACACAAAAAGGTAGAAATTCCACAATAAAATTCATATCAATATTTCAGCATAATGATATTGAAGAAAATAATATCATTTTAGAAGAAAATAACATCCCTTACCTCAAAATAACAGTATTTCTGATCGGAATATCGGATGTAAAGCCGAAAGAAACTTGCACTGAATAGCAACTCTCAAAGTATCTAAATACTCACAAAAATACGCTCGATAATATAGAGAGAAAACTTATATTTCTGGTGTGATTTTCAATTCTAACCTAAGCATCTGTTTTGTAGAAAAATGATAGAACGCCAAAGGAGACTAAATTAATAAAATAATATTTTATTTTATTTTTCTCCTACGCAAGCCACCATCCAAGACTAGCCATCACATTTGAACAAATTTTTGCAACCCACTCGCTTTCAAAAACAAAAGTGGGTCCCACCCAATTTTAATAAAAAAATATTTAATTTTCAAAACTTCAATACTTCATAATAAATAGCCCTTTTATCAGAAAAAAAGAATTTTATGTTAATTCCATACGAAATCGAATTCTCTACAACTTTGTAGCTTTAAGTTTCTCCAAATTCCAAACAGAAAATATCTGAAATCCACATATGGACGATTTTTAATACCTCCATTCCGACAAAATACTGATAAAATACCTCAGCTTTAATTCCTTCATTTATAACCACATAAAATTAATATATCCATCAGTTATATCCACAAAAATAAATATTTCCTTATCATATAAATCAATAATTAATTATTCATAAATAATATTACAGAATCACAATAATGACAACTAGGTTATTCCCAGGAAAGAGGGGGCTTTCCGATAAGGATTTTTCCTTACTAGCGCGCAATTAGGTGACCAAACATCTCCTTGACAGAACTTTCTAGACATTGCCGATAATGCTATCTAATAATATTGTTCAAATAATATGAAATATTGATCTGATAATGTGAAATATTGTGCGGTGATAATTATTGAAATAACAATAATATAAAATATCAACACAACAATTATTGAATCAATAAAATAAAATATTGAACAGTAATTACTGTAACAATTATTCAATCGTGCCTTCTTACGTAAGAATTAATAATTCAAAAATACTGTGTAATATCGTGTGCTACTGTGCAACCACGCGTATTACTGTTTTTTAACCACCAGGTATTCCAACAGTGTTAACGGTAACAACTACGTCGTTATTTATAAAAACTCAAACTTGTCATTTTCTTCATCCAACAGTTATTCTGTTATGAGGCCCACAAATGAATGCACCGTCATATGAATATTCCCCGATAACAAGAATATTCCACGACCAAACGAATATTCCCCGACAAAAATGAATATTTTATAACCACTTGCTTATTTTTCAAAATTTGTACATTTCGCCCATAACCAAAATATTATATCAAATCAACTCCTAATTATTTCAACATAATGAATAGAGAAAATTCAATTTTATTTATAGTAAGTTGGGGTCTTACATTAATATTTTTATATTATTACATATTAACGATGATGGAATTAAACAGTATTTAAATCATTTAAAAATGATTTCGATGTTTGAAAAATTATTATAAATTATAATAATTGTTTATAAATTATTAAAAGCTTCCAAAAATATTATAAATGATATTTGACTTATTTAATATATTATTGAAGCTTAGAAACCAAATTTACTTGACAATAACTGTGTTAATTGTTGGATAGGGTGACCAGAACACCAAGAATGGATCGAAATCCAACCAGACCAAAATAGTTAGACTTGTTAAGTGTTTATATCGGTTATAAACACTGATGTGACTATGTGGTAACGTGTCTAGGAGAAGATTGACTGTGAATTACAATGTTATGTGTTATAAATTTTGTGCTAATTGAGAGACCGATATTATTGGTTATAGGTCTTACGAACGCAGATAAGTTTATTGTGTAGCTGTAATCAGCGGAAGAAGCAAGTTTCCTAACTCAATCTTGAGTTAATATTGTTTAATTATTATGGTGGTTAATTATTTCTAATTAGACCACGTTCAAGAATTTATTGTTGATTATTCGCAATTAGTGTTTAATAATTCAAATTGAATTACTGATTCGAAAAATATATATTCATAGAATTACTGTTATTGGATACCATATCTGTAGAAGCTAATATTGACAGTACAAATAATTCCTGTTTATTGTCGAATTATGTTGAGAAATGTCTTAGTTAATTATTCTGGCTAGACAAATATTTGTTAGAACTTGATAAATTCGAGAAGAGAAGAGAAGAGAATTTAATTATTATTGATAGATCAATGCCAGTTGTTTTGGCTAGATCAAAAAAAAACTTGATAGGTTTGAGAAAAGAAGATAAGAGAAACAAATAGAATTTGAAATCACAGTATTTCGTTGTTAAATCAAAATCTTAATTCTAAGACTGAGAAGGACAACCTTTTATACAAAGGGAACATTTTTGATCGTATATTCGATCATTGCGCGCGACTTAAGTTGTAAGACCCCAAATAATTAATAAATAAAATTTAATTTCCTCTAATTATTATTTTGAAATAGTAAGGGTTGATGTGATTAATGTGGATAGTTATGGGTAAAATACGCAAATATTTCAAAATAAGCAAGTGGTTATAAAATATTCATTGTTGTCGGGGAATATTCGTTTGGTCGTGGAATATTCGTACTGTCGGGGAATATTCGTACGACGGCGCAGCCATGTGTGGGCCCCATAACGGAAAGCTATTGGAGAAAAAAAACGACAAATATAAGTTGTTTAAAAATAACGACGTAATTGTTACCGTTTACACTATTGGAATACCCGGTGGTTAAAACACGGTAATACGCGTTGTTGCACAGTAGCACACGGTATTGCACCAATTATTAACTCTTACGTAAGAAGGCACTACTCAATAATGGTTACAGTAATTATTGTTCAGTATTTTATTTTATTGGTTTAATAACTGTTGCGTTGATATTTTATATTGCTGTTGTTTCAATAATTGTCATTACACAGTATTTTTCATTATCGAAACAATAATTCATATTATCTGAATAATATTATTAGATAACATTATTGGCAATGTCGAGAAAGTTCTGTCTAAGGAGAGGTTTGGTCACCTAATTGCGCGCCAGTAAGGAGAAATTCTTATTGGAAAGCCCCCTCTTTCCTAGGAACTGCCTAGTTGTTAATATTGTGATTCTGTAATATTATTTGTGAATAATTAATTATTGATTCATATGATGAGAAAAATATTGATTTTATGTGGATATAGATGGAGGAAATTTTTAATGTGACAATTGTTGAAAATTAAAATTTTATCTTTTTCTGATAAAATAATTCATTTAATATATTATTATATTTTAATAATATAATAATGGTGATATTTTTGCAATGAATGTGTGATATACGAGTATACGACGAGAAAGAGTATTTTTATTGCAATAAATGTTTAAAACATGTTAAACATGTCTGTGGACCCATTTATTGACTAAAATTTGGTTATAGCCTGAAAAATCATCTGTTTGTAGATTTCGGCCAGTTTCTGTTTGGAATTTGGAAAAACTTTCTTTTGCAAAGTTGTAGAGAATTGAATTTCCTATAAAAACTCGCGAGATTTGAATTTTCTGACAAAAGGGCTATTTATTATGAATTATTGAAGTTCCGAAGCTCTGAAATAATTGATTTTTGGAAGTTTTGATTATTTATTTTATAAAAACGTTTTTTTTACTTCTTCTAGAAGGAAGCATGTGGTTTGTATTCAGATTTTCAGATTCTAAGAATGGGTGTAGAAAATTTTTATATATATTATTATTATAATAAATTTTCTGCTTTGGTGTTCTAAGCAATTTCCTATAAATAGGTGCTTAGGTTAGAATTGAAAATCACACCAGAAACTGAAGTTTTCTCTCTCTATAATATCGAGCGTATTCTTGTGAGTATTTGGAGTATACTTTGAGTATTGCTATACGGAGTAAGTTCAAGTCATAGCCTATATCCGGTGTTTCAACTAGAAGTACTGATCTTCCGAGGTAAGGGATATTATTTTTTTTAAAATGATATTATTTCTTCTAATATCATTATGCCGAAGTGTTGATCTGAACTTTTAATCAAATTTGGAACTTTTTGGTGTCAAAGTTACTATTCACGTATACGGCACTATTCACGTATACGACACTATTCGCGAATACGGCACTATTCATCTTAAAATGAAAAATTTTCTTTTCGTCTAAAATATCTATTATGGATACTAGCTTTGATTGTATCCATGTTTTGATCATTCTTGAATTTTATACCACTATGATTATTTTTGAGGTATTTTTGGACATGGATAAAACAAAGTACGAATTCTTAATCCTTAATCCTTAATCTTTGTCATTTGTTTCACTGGATTCGTTTCTTTAAAAATATTTTTCATCATCCTCAGTCTTAAATGATGATATTATTGAATATCTTTGGCCTGTAGTGCAAAGATGAATGATTTCTGATTAATATCTTTGGCCCGTAGTGCAAAGATGAACAGGTGTTTAGATGAGCATGACCAACTGATGAATATCCTTGGCCTGTAGTGCAAGGATGAATATATGAATCAAGAGGTTCATTGATTGATGTTACAGGGATAAAAACAAATACTATTGATGGACTATTAAATTCATAGACATTAGTAGATTTCATCCTCTACGTAACTCTTCTATGGATTAATATTCTCCGCTGCGAATATTGATTTAAAATTTGTTGTCTATTGTATTCTATTATATTTTTTCCCTATTGAAGACTAACGATAATTTGTTGTATATTATCTTAGTCATAATATTCTTTATTGGGCTAGTTGAGCTCACCCTTTTCCTTTTTGTTCTATTTTTCTTCTTAGGAGGTGAGAATATAGCGAGTACAAGTCGGGGTATGGAATGAAGGTTCTAGAGAAAGTTGTTTAGTAGTCCTCACCATTTTTGTTAAATAATGTATCAATAATTATGATGGGGATTTATTTGTATGTGGATATTGTCTAGATGGCAATATCTGTATTTAAACTCATAGTTTACATGTTGTAATAATAAAGTTGTAGTTGTTTCTGAGCCATGTATTGACAACTCAGAATGGGTGATGTATACCTATTTTGGGGGTGTCACAGTTGGTATCAGAGCTTAGGGATATGATCTCTGGCGAAGATCGGGGAATAGAACTAGGAGGGGAGAGACGAGTAATTACTTCACTAGTGTGTCCTACCTAAGCTTATTTGTTAGTGGGTCAGTATATAGGGATATTATGTGATATGTGATTTGCTTAATTAACCCTTGTTTTATGGTAGTATTTAAGAATGGCAACCGAGAATGTTAACAGTGGAGTTAATGAGACCGTGGAGATGCATGTACTTACCAACGAGGAGAACGTGCAACAGGCTGGCAATGTTCCTCCTGTGAACAACACCACTGATCAGACGATGAACGACGCAATGTTTATAAGCTTTTTGCAGTTCATGCAAAATCAGACGAGGGAGACTCGTGTTCAAAATACAGGAGGAAATGATAGCAATTCACGAGTTGTCACAGCCAAGCAGTTCAAAGAGTTGGGACCACCAGAATTTAAGGGAAATCCAGATCCGATCATGGCGGAAACGTGGGTCAAGCAAATTACCAAGATATTCGATGTCTTGGGATGCACGGAGGAACAGAAGGTTCCGTTCGCCACCTTTATGTTCCGTGGCGAGGCAGACTACTGGTGGGAGTCTGTGAAGCGTACCCATCCAGCCGCACTCAGCATGTCTTGGGAGACGTTTCAGAAACTATTTAATGACAAATACTTTCCTGAAAGTGTTCGTCATATGAAGGAAGTGGAGTTCATCAGGTTAGAACAAAATAACATGACGGTGTCTCAGTACGAGGCAAAGTTTGCAGAGTTATCCAGGTTTGCACCTCATTTGGTGGAGAATGAGGAACGTATGACGCGGATATTTTTGAGAGGTTTGAAACCCGGCATACGACAATATCTCATCTCTCATAAATTTTTTCTCTATTCAGATGTTGTTAATAGAGCTCAATTGTTGGAGCGAGATAACGAGTACGGTCAACCGAGGTACCACAATCAGGATCATACCAGATATAACAGTCAACAAAACAACGATAACCAGTGGAGAAAGAAAAAGACGGACAAAAATGGTAACCACTCTGGTGGTAATTATAGCCACGAAAATAGAAGAAGCGAGTCAGGAGGAGGTTTTAAAAAGAGGAGATTCAACAATGACAATGTGAAAATGGCAGCACCAGCAGCAACTGGTTTCAAGGGAGGAGAACGACCACCGGTCGTATACTACAAATGCGGAAAAGAGGGACATATCAGTCCAAACTGCCCACAACAGTTCAAGGTATGCTATAATTGTGGAAAGGATGGACATATCGCTCGAGATTGTACGGTAGCGAAACCAATTCCAGCGGGGACGATGACTCAAAAGACTGTCCCAGAAAAGTTAAAGTCAACGGTTCCTGGAAGAGCGTTTGTTGTGACTGGTCAAAATGCGAGGAACCCAAACGAGGTGATCACGGGTAAGCTAGTTATAAATTCTTACGAAGTTTATATTTTACTAGATACCGGTGCTACCCATTCATTTATCTCTCCTGCTTGTGCTCAACGTTTAAACTTGACTCCGGAGAAATTAGACTTTGACCTATCTGTGGAAACTCCGTTAGGAGAAACTTTCATCACATCCACTATTTATAAATCTTGTTTGATTCAAGTTGGCACCATCACCTTACCTGTTGACCTTATCTCTTTAAAGATACTTGCTTTTGATGTGATTTTAGGGATTGATTGGTTAACTACTCATCATGCCAAAATTGATTGTTTTCGTAAGGTTGTTAGTTTTCATATTCCTAATCAACCTGTTGTTCGAATTCAGGCAACTAAACCATTAAAATCAATCACTGTCATATCTAATCATAAAGATATTCGGTTATTGAAAAACGGATGTCAAGCTTTCTTAGCCCATGTTATGGATTTAAATAAAGACACGTCAAAATTGAATAATATTCCTGTTGTTATTGACTTTCCTGACGTATTTCCTGAAGAACTTCCCGGTCTACCCCCAGAACGTGAAGTTGAATTCTTTATTGATCTTGAACCTGGTACAAAGTCCATTTCTAAAACCCCATATCGAATGGCTCCTATTGAACTTCAGGAGTTAAAAGTCCAACTACAGGAGTTGTTGGACATCGGTTTCATTCGTCCTAGTACATCTCCTTGGGGTGCTCCTGTTTTATTTGTAAAGAAGAAAGACGGGAGTATGCGACTTTGTATTGACTATCAGGAATTGAACCATGTCACTATCAAGAATAGGTATCCTCTACCTCATATTGATGACTTGTTTGACCAGTTGCAAGGAGCACAATTCTTTTCAAAAATAGATCTTCGTTCTGGATATCATCAGCTGAAAATTAGAACTGAGGATATTCCAAAGACTGCCTTCAGAACTCGGTATGGGCATTATGAATTTTTAGTCATGTCTTTCGGATTGACTAATGCTCTTGCGGCTTTCATAGATATGATGAACCGAGTATTCAAGGATTATTTGGATCAATTCGTTGTTGTCTTTATTGATGACATCCTCATATATTCCAAAAGCCATGAAGATCATGAGCACCATTTGAAGCTGGTACTCCAAAGGCTTCGTGAAAATAAGCTTTATGCCAAGTTGAAGAAATGCGAGTTCTGGCTTGAGGAAGTAGCATTCCTTGGGCACGTGGTGTCAAAACATGGAGTATCTGTGGACCAGGCGAAGATTGAAGAAATACAAAGTTGGGAGCAACCGAAGACGGTGACTGAAGTACATAGTTTTTTGGGCTTAGCTGGTTATTATCGGAGATTCGTGGAAGGTTTTTCTCGAATCGCTACTCCGTTAACTCATCTAACTCAGAAGGATACAAAATTCATTTGGAGCGAGGAATGCGAGAAGAGTTTCCAAGAGCTTAAAAGGAGACTTATTTCGGCACATGTTCTAACAATACCATCTGGTTCGGATGGATTTGTTATCTACAGCGATGCTTCGGGCAAAGGGTTAGGATGTGTTCTCATGCAACATGGGAAAGTTATAGCATATGCCTCGCGACAACTTAAAGAATATGAGAGGAATTATCCTACTCATGATCTTGAATTGGCAGCAGTCGTTTTCGCGCTAAAGATCTGGAGGCACTATCTATACGGGGAGAAAGTGGAGATATATTCAGATCATAAAAGTCTCAAATATTTCTTCACTCAAAAAGAACTCAACATGCGGCAGCGACGTTGGCTCGAGCTATTAAAAGACTACGACCACACTATTCAATACCATCCTGGAAAAGCAAACGTGGTAGCTGACGCTTTGAGTAGAAGATCATATATAGAAACGAGTACGATGATATCAAGTATACGCATAGAGCCAACTTTAATAGAAAAAGTTAAGGTTGCTCAAGCCACCGACCCGCAGCTGATTCATATGAAGAAGAAAGTACAAGAAGGTGCTATTCCGGAAGCTAGAATTGATGAAGAAGGAATACTTTGAGTCCACTCCAGACTTTGTGTTCCTAACGATTCTGATTTGAAGTACAGGATCATGATGGAGGCACACAATACACCATTTGCAATCCATCCTGGAAGTACTAAAATGTATCGTGATCTTCGACATACATTTTGGTGGAACAATATGAAGAGAGAGATTGCAAAGTTTATCTCAACATGTTTAACTTGTCAACGTGTAAAGGCGGAGCATCAAGTGCCTAAGGGACCATTGCAACCACTTGAGATTCCGAAATGGAAGTGGGAACACATTACCAGGGATTTCGTTACGGTTCTTTCTACGGTTTCTCAAGGCATCAATGCTATTTGGGTTATTGTTGATAGATTAACTAAGTCTGCTCATTTCTTGCCGATAAGGGAGACTTATTCCCTTGAACGTCTTGCTCAAATGTATGTAAATGAGATTGTGAGGTTGCATGGCATGCCAGTATCCATAGTTTCGGATCGTGACCCAAGATTCACTTCAAGATTTTGGGTTAGCTTGCAAAAAGCTATGGGCACGGATTTACGATTCAGTTCGGCATACCATCCTCAAATGGACGGATAATCAGAGAGGACTATTCAAACTCTTGAAGATCTATTAAGACTCTGTGTCCTAGACTTCAAGGGCAGTTGGGATAAATATTTACCATTGGTGGAATTCTCCTACAATAACAGTTATCAGGCAAGTATAGGTGTGGCTCCATTTGAAGCATTATATGGACGAAAGTGTCGCTCTCCAATATGTTGGGATGAGGTGGGTGAAGCAACATTGTTGGGACCCGAGTTAGTACGTATAATTACCGAAAGGATCCAAATGATTCGACAACTTATACGAACGGCACAAGATCGACAAAAGAGTTATGCGGATCTTCATCGAAAGGACGTGGAATTTAGTATAGGGGATCATGTATTGTTGCGAGTTGCTCCATGGAAGGGAGTTACAAGATTTGGGAAGAGAGGAAAACTCAATCCACGATTTATTGGCCCATTTCAAATTCTTGACCGAGTAGGAAATGTAGCCTATAGACTCGCGTTACCTCCGACTATGTCTCGTGTTCATAATGTGTTTCACATATCTGTACTTCGTAAATATGTGAAAGACCCGAACCACGTTATTGAGTTAGAACCAGATGAGATAGCCGAAGACTTAACGTACGAAGAGGTACCTGTCAAGATCTTGGATAGGAAGGAGCATGTCCTACGCACAAAGGTCATACCACAAGTTAAAGTTTTGTGGAGGAATCATGCTATAGAGGAAATGACCTGGGAGTTGGAAACGGAAATGAAAGCGAGGTATCCTCATCTTTTCGAAACACCAGGTACGTATGTCAATTTCAAGGACGAAATTTCATAAGGAGGGGAGGTTGTAAGACCCCAAATAATTAATAAATGAAATTTAATTTCCTCTAATTATTATTTTGAAATAGTAAGGGTTGATGTGATTAATGTGGATAGTTATGGGTAAAATACGCAAATATTTCAAAATAAGCAAGTGGTTATAAAATATTCATTGTTGTCGGGGAATATTCGTTTGGTCGTGGAATATTCGTACTGTCGGGGAATATTCGTACGATGGTGCAGCCATGTGTGGGCCCCATAACGGAAAGCGATTGGAGAAAGAAAACGACAAATATAAGTTGTTTAAAAATAACGGCGTAGTTGTTATCGTTTACACTGTTGGAATACCCGGTGGTTAAAACACGGTAATACGCGTTGTTGCACAGTAGCACACGGTATTGCACCAATTATTGACTCTTACGTAAGAAGGCACTACTCAATAATGGTTACAGTAATTATTGTTCAGTATTTTATTTTATTGGTTCAATAACTGTTGCGTTGATATTTTATATTGATGTTGTTTCAATAATTGTCATTACACAGTGTTTTTCATTATTAAAGCAATAATTCATATTATCTGAATAATATTATTAGATAACATTATTGGCAATGTCTAGAAAGTTCTGTCTAAGGAGAGGTTTGGTCACCTATTTGCGCGCCAGTAAGGAGAAATTCTTATTGGAAAGCCCCCCCTTTCCTGGGAACTGCCTGGTTGTCAATATTGTGATTCTGTAGTATTATTTGTGAATAATTAATTATTGATTCATATGATGAGAAAAATATTGATTTTATGTGGATATAGATGGAGGAAATTTTTAATGTGACAATTGTTGAAAATTAAAATTTTATCTTTTTCTGATAAAATAATTCATTTAATATATTATTATATTTTAATAATATAATAATGGTGATATTTTTGCAATGAATGCGTGATATACGAGTATACGAGGAGAAAGAGTATTTTTGTTGCAATAAATGTTTAAAACATGTTAAACATGTCTGTGGACCCATTTATTGACTAAAATTTGGTTATAGCCTGGAAAATCACCTGTTTGTGGATTTCGGCCAGTTTCTGTTTGGAATTTGAAAAAACTTTCTTCTGCAAAGTTGTAGAGAATTGAATTTCCTATAAAAACACGCGAGATTTGAATTTTCTGACAAAAGGGCTATTTATTATGAATTATTGAAGTTCCGAAGCTCCGAAATAATTGATTTTTGGAAGTTTTAATTATTTATTTTATAAAAAACGTTTTTTTTTACTTCTTCTAGAAGGAAGCATGAGGTTTGTATTTTGATTTTCAGATTCTAAGAATGGGCGTAGAAATTTTTTTTATATATTATTATTATAATAAATTTTCTGCTTTGGTGTTCTAAGCAATTTACTATAAATAGGTACTTAGGTTAGAATTGAAAATCACACCAGAAACTGAAGTTTTCTCTCTCTATAATATAGAGCGTATTTTTGTGAGTATTTGGAGTATACTTTGAGTATTGCTATACGGAGTAAGTTCAAGTCATAGCCTATATCCGGTGTTTCAACTAGAAGTATTGATCTTCTGATGTAAGGGATATTATTTTTTTTAAAATGATATTATTTCTTCTAATATCATTATGCCGAAGTGTTGATCTGAACTTTTAATCAAATTTGGAACTTTTTGGTGTTAAAGTTACTATTCACGTATACGACACTATTCACGTATACGACACTATTCGCGAATACGGCACTATTCATCGAAAAATGAAAAATTTTCTTTTTGTCTAAAATATCTATTATGGATACTAGCTTTGATTGTATCCATGTTTTGATCATTTTTGAATTTTACACCACTATGATTATTTTTGAGGTATTTTTGGACATGGATAAAACAAAGTACGAATCCTTAATCCTTAATCCTTGTCATTTGTTTCACTGGATTCGTTTCTTTAAAAATATTTTTCATCATCCTCAGTCTTAAATGATGATATTATTGAATATCTTTGGCCTGTAGTGCAAAGATGAATAATTTCTGATGAATATCTTTGGCCCGTAGTGCAAAGATGAACAGGTGTTTAGATGAACATGACCAACTGATGAATATCCTTGGCCTATAGTGCAAGGATGAATATATGAATCAAGAGGTTCATTGATTGATGTTACAGGGATAAAAACAAATACTATTGATGGACTGTTAAATTCATAGACATTAGTAGATTTCATCCTCTACGTAACTCTTCTATGGATTAATATTTTTCGCTGCGAATATTGATTTAAAATTTGTTGTCTATTGTATTCTATTATATTTTTTCCCTGTTGAAGACTAACGATAATTTGTTGTATATTATCTTAGTCATAATATTCTTTACTGGGCTAGTTGAGCTCACCATTTTCCTTTTTGTTCCATTTTTCTTCTCAGGAGGTGAGAATATAGCGAGTACAAGTCGAGGTATGGAATGAAGGTTCTAGAGAAAGTTGTTTAGTAGTCCTCACCATTTTTGTAAAATAATGTATCAATAATTATGATGGGGATTTATTTGTATGTGGATATTGTCTAGATGGCAATATCTGTATTTAAACTCATAGTTTACATGTTGTAATAATAAAGTTGTAGTTGTTTCTGAACCATGTATTGACAACTCAGAATGGGTGATGTATACCTATTTTGGGGGTGTCACATAAGTATTATGCATAATATATGGTACAAGGAGTTGGCCGGCTCTAAGTGCTTGAAGAGGGGTATGATTTAATCTTTATGGTTATCTGATACACCTAAGTATATATCAAAGTAAATCTTTGATAGATACCCAGGAAGAGAAGTTCAAGATCCAATGGATTGCTCAGCATAAATCTGGGAAACATTCCACTTTGCTATTTCGTAGAATTAATTCTTGATTATTCATTTGAATATCGTAGAAAACTTTGAAAGCGTTGTTGTGAGACCCCAGATTTTATAAATAAAGATTTAAATTTCTCGAAATATTTTTTTGAATATTATGGTGTGGATTTGATATAATGTTAAAGTTGTGGGTAATATTTACAAATTTTGTAAAGTAAGCAAGTGGTTATATAATATTATATTGGTCAAGAAATATTCATTTTAACAGGGAATATTTGTACGACGACACAATCATTGGTGGACCCCACAACGGAAGTATTGTCGTAGTAAGAAAATGACAGAATTATCTTTTATTAAAAATAACGGCGAAAGTGTTACCGTTAAAACTGTTGAACTACCCGATAGTAAAAGTACAGTAATACACGTGGTTGCATAGTAGCACACGGTATTGGTTATTGATGCTTACGTGAGAAGTCACTCAATTATACTCAATTATTGCTATAGTAATTGCTGCATTATATCTCTCATATTATTGATTCGATTATTGTCACAATATCATCTGCATAATATGATATATTATTAAATTAATAATTGAGATGATAAAGTTATTCATATTATTAAATTACAATATTTACAATGTCTAGAAGTTCTGTCAAGGAGAGGTTTGGTCATCTAATTACGCGCCAATAAGGAGAAATCCTTATCGGAAAGCCCCCTCTTTCCTAGGAACGGCCTGGTTGTTAAATATTGTGAACTATAATATTAATGATGAATAAGTTCGTGTTGATTAAAGATGAAATTGATAGTAGTATTGTGTTGGAATTATTAGTGTTAGTGAAAATCGTTATTTCGATATTAATTGATGTCTAGAAGTTATATTAACTAGTCGGGTAATTAACCGAATAAATGAGCAATTAATTGATATTAATTCACATGATTATAACTATTTATTCAAATGTGTGTACTATTAATTCACATTCTTGTACTATTAGGGGAGTTGGTGCAAGATTGATAATACTTGCATGACTAAGTTCAAAATGGAGGTATAAAGGGAGGTACTATACTGTAATTTGTATTTTCACATGATTATAACTATTGATTCACACGATTGAACTATTGATTCACATTATTTACTATTAGGGGAGGTGATGCAAGTTTGATAATACTTGCGGGACTAAATTAAAAATAAAGAAAAAGGGAAATGTATTATACTGTAATATTTCGAGGCCCAAAATGTGCAATTATCGAAACTATATTTTTCTATAAATAGAAGCTCATTCTTCCTTCATTTCTCACCAATTCACTAAAACTTTAGAGCAATTATTATAGAGAAAAATTATAGAGAGAAAGAAAAAGAGAAGTCTGCTACCTCACTATTCCAATATCTAGTCTTCTTCTACGGAAAGGGGTATTATTCTTTCGTATTCATGAAGAGAGTTATTTTCTTTCAATACTCTTAAGGGTTGTTATTCAATTCTTTATTATTATGTTGGTATAACCTGTCTATGCGAAGTACCACATACATGGTGAAATTCTTCTGTTATTTCATTCTTTATTATTCTGTTGGAATAACCTGTCTATGTGGTCTATCACATGCCTGGTGAATTCTGTTGTTATTCCTTTCTTTATTATTCTGTTGGAATATCCTGTCTGTGCGGATTACGCATGACCTGGTTCCATTCTTTATTATTCTATTGGAATATCCTGTCTATGTGGGTTACACATGACCTGGTTCAATTCATTATTATTCTGTTAGAATATCCTGTCTGTGAGGGTTACGCGTGACCTGGTTCCATTCTTTGTTATTTTGTTGGAATAACCTGTCTGTGCGGATTACGCACGCCTGGTGAATTCTTTTGTTATTCCATTCTTTATTATTCTGTTGGAATAACCTGTCTATGTGGATTACCGCATGCATGGTGAATGATCATTCATATTCATTCCTTATTAAATTGTGAAAATAATCTGTCTACGTGGATTACCACATGGCGATAAAAATCCATTTGCAGTTTCATATATTCTATTATACTCATTTGGTTAAAGTTTTGGCTTCTATACTCCATAAAATTAGTGGAATATCCTTGATATTTGCCCTTCATCCAGTATCTTTTCATGAAAATATTCTTCTGAGCATTCTTGAATTTTACTCCACAAAGAAGTATCATGTTTACAATTTGGACGTTATTGATTTTTGGATAAATTAAAATTATAAATCTTTAAAATTTATCATTGAACTTGTTTTATTGAATTATTATGTCATTATCATCATCCTCATGCTTATATTGCGATGAAAGTCATCTTTGGCTTACGTGCATAGATGGACTTGGTATGATTATGATCAGGGATTATTCAGTATAATCATGATCATAATGTGACGAATGATGTGGTAAAAGTCCTCATTGGTCTGTAGTTCATTGATGGACAGTTGTTGGTGTGATTATGACCAGGGATTATTCGGTATAGTCATGACCATTGATGATTACATGAATATCCTTGGCCGTGATGCAGGGATGATTCGATTTTATTTATTAAGCTGAGTCTCAGCGATAAAGTTGATGAAAAACTTTTAAATTCATAGAAGATAGTAGATTTTATTCTCTACTTGAATCTTCTAAGGATTTGCTTATTTCCGCTGCAGTTGTTGATCTAAAACTTGTTGTCTATTGTATTCTATCAGTTGTTATAATGTTGAAGTCTAAGGATAATTTATTCTGCATTATCTTAGTCATAATATTTCTTACTGAGCTAGTTGAGCTCACCCTTTCTTTCATTGTTCTCTTTGGGAAATGAGAATATAGCTGGGACGAGTCGGGGAATGGAGTGATGGTCAAGGATAAATGTCTTTAGTAGTCCTCACTATTCTACGAAATAATGTGATAATAATTGTAATGAGAACACCATTAAGTGTGGATATTGTCTAGATGACAATATTCTTGTTTAAACTCTCAGCTATGTTTTATCATATTTTACACGACTATTGTATAATTAAGTTATATTTGAATTTTGTACCATGTATTTGGCGACTCAAGATGGGTGATGTATACATGTTTTGGGGGCGTCACAGTTGGTATCAAAGCTTAGGGATATGATCCCTGGCTGAGATGTGAGACAAGAACTAGAAGGGCAAAGACGGGGAATTCCTTCGCTAGTATGACCTAGCTAAGTTTATTTGGTATTTAATTGGTCGGTCAGAGTATAGGAATAATATGTGATATGTTAATTAACCCTTGTTTTGTGGCAGTATTGGAAAATGGCAGCTGAAAATGTTAATAATGGAGTGAATGAGATCGTGGAGACACCTCTAATCACCAACCAGAATAATGTGATGTCAGGCGAAGAAGGAATTAGAGATATCCATTTGGTGAGTGAAGAATTGATAGTTGCACCCGAGATAGTCGCAGAGGTAGCAGCTGAGAGTGAGGAAGAAGAGGAACCTGAGGAGAATTTATTATAAGAATTTTATGATCGAAATTTAGAATTGCAAAATCGTGTTCATGAGTTAGAAGAGCAGGCTGAAGAACGGCAGGCGGTCTTGGAACAAAAGGATGCAACAATTCAAGCTTGTGTTACCTGATATGTGATGCTTGATCATAAGCACTCTTTAGCAGAGTATAAGATGATAAAGTTGGAATCTAAGCTGAAAGAAGAAACAACTGAACGAGTGAGAATGAGTGATGCATGGGTAAAATCGCACGATGCGTTGATATTGTGGAAAGAGATGTTCGATCTAAGAAGACTAAAATAGATGATATGTGTTTCTCTTTTTGGACAGCAATTGAGAGAACCCAACATCGAGTTTTGAATTACCCGGTACATGGCGATCAACCCCAATTTATGATGAAGCAGTTGAGGGTGGAATATGCCCTATAGAAAAGTCAATTTCAATGGTAGTGATGACACCAAATGCTACCCCAGACAAGTCAAAGCTGGGTAGTTCAAGGGAGAGCGGTTGTCATGACTTCCCATCAAGTGGGGAACCCAAATGAAGTTATCACGGGTTAGTTAATTATAAATTCTTGTGAAGTCTATACCTTATTTGATACCGGTTTTACCCATTCTTTTATCTCTCTTGCTTGCGCTCAATGTTTAAATTTGACCCCAGAGAAGTTAGACTTTGACTTATCGGTTGAAACTCCGTTAGGAGAAACCTTAGTTACCTCCACTGTTTATAAATCTTGCTGATTCAAATCGACACTTTCACGTTACCTGTTGATCTTATCTCTTTGAAAATACTTGACTTTGATGTAATTTTAGGAATCGATTGGTTAACTACTCATCATGTTTTTCGTAAGGTTGTTAGCTTTAATATTCTTAACCAACCTGTTATGCGAATTCAAGCAACCAAACCACTAAAGTTAATCATTGTTATATCAAGCCATAAGTAAAGAGCCCCGATCCTTTCATTGTTGACTTCCTTGTGTGGAATACACCGAAGCCGAACTTTTTGTAGGGTACGGTGTTGTTGACGATGGTTAGTTGATAGGTATAAATGTGACGTGTTATCCAAGTCTTGGATGAGGGTCACAATTTTGAATGATATTTCTATTGTTAATAAATTTCCTGACGTATTCCTGAAGACTTCTTAGCTTACTCCTAGAGCGTGAAATTGAATTTTGTATTAACCCCAGTACAAAATCCATTTCTTCAACCCTTAAATATTTCTTCAACCAAAATGAACGTATAATGCGCCAAAGACATTGGCTTTAGCTGTTGAAGATTACGATCATACCATTTAATATCATTGTCGAAGAGAGAATGTGGTAGCTGACGCATTGAGTAGAAGATCGTATGCGTTTATGAGTGCGATGTTGTTAATACAAAAACCCATTTCGTATAACTTATAAATGATGAAGATAGAGTTAAAAACTCTAGGGACCCACATGAAGATAGAGAATATACGATTAGAATCGACTTTAATCGATAAAGTTAAAGCCGCTCAAACTACACACCTGGAGCTGATGAATGTGAAGAAGAAGGTTCAAGAGGGCGTTATTCTAGAAGTAAGAATCGATGAAGAGAGGAAATCGCAACCCTCGATTTTATTTGCCCATTTGAAATCCTTGATTGAGTAGGAACTATGGCCTATAGACTCGTTTTACCGCCAAGTATGTCGCGTGTTCATAACATTTTTCACGTATCGTTGTTAGTAAAAACTTAGTCTTGGGGGACTTTGGAGTCAAATTTTAGAATAATTAATGAATTTGAAAAATTATGAAATCATGGGGGTTTTATAAAGCATGTTACAAGCTTTCCATAGCCTCAAAAATGGACTAATTCCGATAACGGATGAAGAAGTTATGAAGATTTGAAGTATGTGTGTCAAAAGTTGCAAAATCTGGAACATTGGAGTTAAGTGGCAAAGGTCGAGCACCTAGGAACTAGACTCGGCGCTTAGAATCTGTTCTTGAGAGCCTAGGCGCTTGCCTAAGGCCAAATATGGGCGCCTAGGCGCTGGTCAAGTGTTAAGCCAAAATCTGTCTTGACGTCCTTTAGTAAATTGGGCTTAACTTTTTCATACAAACTCTGATTGAGGTGATTCAGGATGATTCGGAAAGATAACGAGTACACCTAAAACTTTCATTCTTTATATTTTGATATTTGAGGTCCGTATTAAGGCCTAAAATGGCTATTTTAGGGACTGATGTGCATTCAGAGGCAATCGGAGGACATCGGGCATGCACGTATGCAACGTGTAATGTTTTCGACGATAAAGGTATTCAAGGTATCCTCACCTCTTCGGCATACCAGGTACGTACGTAAATTTCAAGGGCGAAATTTCATAAGGAGGGGAGATTGTGAGACCCCAGATTTTATGAATAAAGATTAAAATTTCTCGAAATATTTTTTTGAATATTATGGTGTGGATTTGATATAATGTTATAGTTGTGGGTAATATTTATAAATTTTGCAAAGTAAGCAAGTGGTTATATAATATTCGATTGGTCAGGGAATATTCATTTTACCAGAGAATATTCGTACGACGGCACAATCATTGGTGGACCCCACAACGGAAGTATTGTCGTAGTAAGAAAACGACATAATTATCTTTTATTAAAAATAACGGCGAAAGTGTTACCGTTAAAACTGTTGAACTACCCGATAATAAAAGTACAGTAATACGCGTGGTTGCATAGTAGCACACGGTATTGATTATTGATGCTTACGTGAGAAGTCACTCAGTTATACTCAATTATTGCTATAGTAATTGTTGCATCATATATCTCATATTATTGTTTCAATTATTGTCATAGTATCATCTGCATAATATGATATATTATTAAATCAATAATTGAGACGACAAAGTTATTCATATTATTAAATTGAAATAGTTACAATGTCTAGAAGTTCTGTCAAGGAGAGGTTTGGTCATCTAATTGCGCGCTAATAAGGAGAAATCCTTATCGAAAAGCCCCCTCTTTCTTGGAAACGACCTGATTGTTAAATATTGTGAATTATAATTTTAATTATGAATAAGTTCATGTTAATTAAAGATGAAATTGATAGTTCCATTGTGTTAGAATTATTAGTGTTAGTGAAAATCGACATTTATTTCGATATTAATTGATGTCTGGAAGTTATATTGACCAATCGGGTAATTAACCGAATAAATGAGCAATTAATTGATATTAATTTACATGATTATAACTATTTGTTCACATGTGTGTACTATTAATTCACATTCTTGTACTATTAGGGGAGTTGGTACAAGATTGATAATTGCTCATTTATTCGGTTAATTACATGACTGATCAATATAACCTCCAGACATCAATTATTATCGAAATAAATGTCGATTTTCACTAACACAAATAATTTCAACACAATGGAGCTATCAATTTCATCTTTAATCAACACAAACTTCTTCATCATTAATATTATTACTCACAATATTTAACAACCAGATCGTTCCCAGGAAAGAGTGGGCTTTCCAATAAGGATTTCTCCCTATTGATGCGCAATTAGGTGACCAAACCTCTCCTTGACAGAACTTCTAGACATTGTAAATATTGCAATTTAATAATATGAATAATTTTCTCATCTCAATTATTGATTTAATAATATAACATATTATACAGATGATACTGTAACAATAATCGAATCAATAATATGAGAGATATGATGCAGCAATTACTGTAGCAATAATTGAGTATAACTGAGTGACTTCTTACGTAAGCATCAATAATCAATATCGTGTGCTACTATGCAACCACGTGTATTACTGTACTTTTACTACTGGTTATTTTATGACAACTTGCTTACTTTGAAAATTTTTCAAATATGACCGTTAACTTTAAACTTTTATCAATTTAACTATTTACGAAAATAGAAAAAATTGAATACTTTTATTTCATAAAATTCGGGGTCTCATAATCTCCTCTCCTTATGAAATTTCGCCCTCGAAATTTACGTACCTGGTAGTTCAAAGAGATGAGAATACATTGCTTTCTTTTCGGATTATACCTTCCCGGTTATAGCCTCTGTATCATGATTTTTCCATTGCTCATCTCCTGTATTTCAGATATCATTCTAGAATATATCTTCAAAACAAAGGTCAATTGACATATCACAAATTTTCAACTTATCAAGTAAAAATTTTGGCTTAAGTAAGTCACACACTAGCGAAGTATATTACTCGTCTCTCCCCTCCTAGTTCTAGACTCATATCTCCGCCAGCAACCATATCCCTAAGCACTGATACCATATGTAACGCCCCCAAAATAGGTCCACACGACCCATTCTGAGTCGCCAGATATCATTCCATAAAAATCAAATACAAACTTCATTTATACAATTGTTGAACTGTCGTGCAGAGTACGACAACAGATAAGCTGTGAGTTTCAATACAAAATCTATGTAACTCTCATGGTGCCTCGACCATAACACCTTACAAAGGTACTTTACATAAAAGTACAGTCAATAACTATTTTAGAAATTAAAATCTTTGGGAAATGCTCAAGGAAACATTCGTACATGGTTGGCAATGTGTCTAGGTTATGATAGATATCATATGTACAGAGAATTATCCTCGGTTGACCCAATAGACCCCAAAGAAAAGTAAGAAGATTACTATCATGTTCCTTCCACAGGTGAGTCTTCTCTTGACATATAACTATCTTCACTGTCTGTAATTGAACATTATGTTTCAACCAAAATCCAAGATCATATAGGTAGTGCTCGTAGATATACTCAGGAAGTGGATGTGCACAACCCTGTCTTATGATAATTCGAGGTTGTATGTCATTAAACATCTTATATGATAGTGGCAAAACACCCTTCCAAAGATGGGTTCACCTCACCCTATTCGGTTCACCAAAATTAAATATCAAATGACGTATACAATACGACACACTTATCTAAAGTTCTCAATAAAATTATTTCCATACTATTTAGGGAGAACCTCAACAACTATAGACCACCGTTATATTCTCCTGTTACTACCGCTCGTCCCAGCTACACTCTTATTACCTGAAAGGAATTGTGAAGCAAAAAGGGTAAGCACAACTAGCCCAGTAAAGAATATTATGACTAAAGATAATTTACATCATCAATAGCCTTCATCAGTAACAAATCAAAGATTTAGAACATATGGTAGATGATAAAACTTTTTAACCATAGTTACAGCGGAACGAGCAATCCATTAGAAGAGTCAAATAAACCATCAGGTCTATTATCTCCTCCATGTTAAAAGTCCACCAATAATGTTTTATCCCTGTAACATAAATCAACAATTCCTGTCCACAATCATATGAATAACTTATAGTCATAATTGTGATTCTAAATTCCTCTTCGCACCCAGGATGAAGATAATTTTCATCACCTATCTTCACCTGAAACATCAAAAATCATAGTTATACCAAATTCAAATTCCTGATCATGATCATACTACTAAATTCATCTTTGCACTACGGCCAAAGATATTTATTAACAATTCATCTTTGCACTACAGGCTAAAGACATACAACTGTATTTTAGAAGAGTCAAGTAGAGTATGATATCTACTATCTTTTACGAATTAAAAGTGTATAATCAATATTTTATCGTTGAGACTCAGCTGAATAAATAATCCACATCATCGAATCATCCCTGTACTACGGGCCAAGGATATTCATTAAATTATCAATGGTCATGACTATACCGAATAATCACTGGTCATAATCATACCAAAAACTGTCCATCAATGCATTACGGGCCAATGAGGACTTTTACCACATCATCTATAACATTACGGGTCATGATTATATCGAATGATCCCTAATCATAATCATACCAATAAATAGTTCATCTATGCACATAAGCCAAAGATATTCATCAATCAATAGTTCATCCTTGCACGTAAGCCAAAGATATACAACTGTAAAACAAATAATCAACAGTCCATCTTTGCACGTAAGCCAAAGATATACAACTGTAAAACCAATAATCAACATTCCATCTATGCACGTAAGCCAAAGATGACCTTCATCACAATATAAGCATGCGGATGATGACAATGATATAACCATTAATCCAACTAAAACAAGGATAAATATTAAAGACTTTAAATTTATCCAAATATTAACAATCACTTAATAAACTCATAATCTTATATTGTTAATATTATAACAATATTTTAATCACTTCTTAAACTTATAAATAATTTAATTTAATTGTTTACACTTTACCAAATAATGCATTTAATCATTCAAAAATGCCAGACTCATAAGATTTCATCACCAATGATCAAATCCCTCATCAAAAATCTGTATATACCTTATATATGATTTTCAAGCCCTAAAATCCTATTTACCAATTCTTCAACTTCACATAACATATTTAACTCATATGTTCATAACTAAACCATTTTCATGAAAAATTACTAAATCAACTTATTATTTTTCTATCCTTTGTCCAAACATATATACATATATTTCATACACAACAAGTATTTTTTTTATAATTTTTCAACCCCCTAAAGTATTTTTCAAAAATCAATTTCTAATTAATTCCTTAAGAAATTAGCTACCTCAAGTTTAACTTCAGAAATTCCCAAATCTTGGCAGAATCTTACACATGTTAACGTGAGCTTCCAGTTTAAATTTCATGATCATCGGAGTTATAGAACTCCGGTTATAGTGTTTTTCGTCGAAAAAACCTAAATATTGAAATGGTCATAACTTGCTCATTTTAAGTCGGAATGAGCTCATTTTTGGATAGGAGATACTTTATACCATATATTTCCATGTCCCAAAAGGCCGGAATTTTTCTCACAAACTAAGTGGCCGAAAATGCCCTTTTAAACTTCTGGGCAGTAGCCTTTTTGGTATTTTCCAATTTTTGACTCATTTGCTAAAATCAGTCCACACGAAAATCTACAACACATTTTCCAGTCATTCCACTTGGATAAGTTAAAAAACTCATAGATCTAACTTTAGGACTTGACCACACTCAAAAATTTGAAATATAATAGGAGATATGGTCAATTGAATTTCATATTCCATTTTCACCTAAATCTGATTTTCAACCCTTTGTGATTTCTAAGAAACTTTCCTGTGTTCACATAATAACCAATATAACTCATCATGACAATGACATAATAATTAAATAAACCATGTTCAAGAAAATTTTTTAAAGATTTATTAGATAATTTATCCTGAACTCAATAATGTCCAAATTGTCAACATGATACTGCTTTGTGGACAAAAATTCAAGAATGCTCAGAAGAGTATTTTCATGAAAAGATACTAGATGAAGCGCAAATATCAAGGATATTCCACTAATTTCATGGAGTATAGAAGCCAAAACTTTAACCAACTGATTATAACAGAATATATGAAACTACAAATGGATTTTCACCCGCCATGCGGTAATCCACGTATACAGATCATTTCCACAAATTAATAAGGAATGAATACAAAGGATCATTCACCATGCCTGTGGTAATCCACAAAGACAGGTTATTCCAATAGAATAATAAAGGATAGAATAATAGAAGGATTCACCATGCGTGTGATAGACTGCACAGACAGGTTATTCCCAATAGAATAATAAATAACAGAACCAGGTCATGCGTAAACGTACCGACGGGATATTCCAACAGAATAATAAAGAATGGAATAACAACAAAAATCACCATGCATGCGATAGACCGCACAGACAGGTTATTCCAACATAATAATAAATAATGGAACCAGGTCCGGCGTAAACGCACAAACAAGATATTCCGACAGAATAATAAACAATGGAACCAGGTCTGGCATAAATGCACAGACAGGATATTTTGACAGAATAATAAATAATAGAACCAGGTTTGGCGTAAACGCACAGACAAGATATTCTGACAGAATAATAAATAATGGAACCAGGTCTGGCATAAACGCACAGGCAGGATATTTCGACAGAATAATAAATAATAGAACCAGGTTTGGCGTAAACGTACAGACAGGATATTCCGACAGAATAATAAATAATGGAACCAGGTCCAGCGTAAACGCACAGACAGGATATTCTGACAGAATAATAATGAATGGAATAATAGAAGAATTTCACCATGTATGCGGTACTTCGCATAAACAGGTTATTCCAACATAATAATAAAGAATGGAATAACAGAAGAATTTCACCATGTATGTGGTACTTCGTATAACAGGTTATTCCAACAGAATAATAAAGAATGGAATAACAGAAGTTCTCTTCATGAATAAGAAAGAAATAATACCCCTTACGAGTACAACAAATAATATCACTTACTTTAGAAGAAACTGGATATTAGAAAAGTGAGGTAGCAGACTTATCTTCTTCTTTCTCTCTATAATTTCTCTCTCTAGAATTTCAGTGAATTCGTAAGAAATAATGAAGGAATGAGCTTCTATTTATAGGAGAATGGACTGAATAGTAACTAATTCAAGAACAGTCCAGATTGATTTACTTTTAAACGAACGGTCCATATTGATTTACTATTAAAACTTAAAGCAACGGTCCATACTAGTTCACTATTAAAACTTTAAACCAACGATCCATATTGATTTACTATTAAAACTTTAAACCAACGATCCATATTGATTTACTATTATAATTTCAACCAACGGTCTGAAAAATTAGCACATCTCCTCATGGAATAATATTGTACCCAAAAATGATTTGGACCGAAAAGAAATATATTTTTTTCGGTTGAATAGTACCCCGTGAATAGTACTTCAGGAATAGTACCCTGTGAATAGTACCCCGACATGAAAAGTGTCCCAACTACCCGAGTGAAAAATATTAAAGTGAATAGTAATCGGGTGAATAGTAACCTGTGAATAGTACTTCGACACGAAAAGTATCCTAAATACTCGAGTGAATAATACTAGAGTGAATAGTAATTAGGTGAATAGTAACCCGTGAATAGTACTCCGACATGAAAAGTGCCTCGAATACCCGATTGAACAATATAACCTCCAGAAATCAATTATTATCGAAATAAATGTCGATTTCCACTAACACAAACAATTTCAATACAATGGAGCTATCAATTTCATCTTTAATCAACACGAACTTATTCATCATTAATATTATTACTCACAATATTTAACAACCAGGTCGTTCTCAGGAAAGAGGGGGGCTTTTCAATAAGGATTTCTCCCTATTGGCGCGTAATTAGGTGACCAAACCTCTCCTTGACAGAACTTCTAGACATTGTAAATATTGCAATTTAATAATATGAATAACTTTGTCGTCTCAATTATTGATTTAATAATATAACATATTATACAGATGATACTATAACAATAATCGAATCAATAATATAAGAGATATGATGCAGCAATTACTATAGCAATAATTGAGTATAATTGAGTGACTTCTTACGTAAGCATCAATAATCAATACCATGTTCTACTATACAACCACGCGTATTACTGTACTTTTACTACCGGTTATTTTATGACAACTTGCTTACTTTAAAAAAATTTCAAATATGACCCATAACTTTAAACTTTTATCAATTTAACTATTTACCGAAATAGAAAAAATTGAATACTTTTATTTCAAAAAATTTGGGGTCTCACATAGATGACAAAATCAAAATCAAAGAGAAGAGCAATTGGTGAATAATGAAGAAGGTCAAGCTGACCCAATACAAAACTTTGCAAATATGATAGCCGAAGCTATGGATAATAGAGCTCCAGCTGCAAGAGGAAGAGCGAGAAATCAGCCAGCTGATAGGTTGGAAAATTTCAAGGACTTAAAGCTGTAGGACCACTTGAATTCAAAGGTACCACGGATCCGATTGAATCTCAGACTTGGGTGAAGGAGATGGAGAAAGAATTCATTATTGTGAGAGTGCAAAAAAGAGCAGAAGATGGCTTTTGCAACATACCTGATGAAGGGAGAAGCCAATTACTGGTGGGAGACGAATCAGGCGCGAGCTGGTACAGCTATAGTAACTAAGACCCGATTCAAGGAATAATTCTTTGAGAATTACTTTTCAACAAGTATGCAAGCTCGAATGGAAGTCAAGTTTTTAGAACTTAAGCAGGAAAATATGTCTGTTTCTGAATACGCTGCTAAATTCAACGAATTAGCGAGATTTACACCTCATCAGGTGGACACAGAAGCCAGAAAAGCGAGAAGATTTGATAATGGATTAAAACCAGAGATTTACAACAAAGTAGATGTGCTGCGGATCAATACGTTCGCGGCTTTGTTGAAAAAAGCATTAATTGCTGAAGGCAGGAGCAAAGAAATGAAGCAGTGGTGGTAGTGATCCGAATAAGAGAAAATGGAGTGAGAATACCCAATCGGGAAGCAAGACTGAAGAGAATAAGAAAGGAGGAGAGCCTTGTGCGAACTGTGGAAAGAGTCATCCAGGAGTTTGTCTGAAGAAGAAAGGAGTCTGCTATAACTGTGGGCAAGAGGGGCACATGTCACCCATTTTCCCCAGTCCGAAGAAGATACAAGGTTGTTATGCCTGTGGATCGACGGATCATCTGGTTCAGAACTGTCCGAAGAAGAATGCGGAGAAGGAAAGTGTCAACAAGGGACCCGACGGTGGAACCTTGACAATTCGAGGACCTGCACAGCCTGGAAGATCAACCGCCCGTACATTCAACATGACGGCACAAGATGTAGTGGCTACTCAGGAGGTGGCAATAGGTAACGATTTCGTTCAGAAATTTAATTGCGCGAGTATTATGAGTTAGATAATTACTATGAGTTGTTTACTTTCATGGATTGAAGTCATAGGTTAAAATTTGAAACACAAATTAATATTGTGTTGATAATAATGAATTGATGATACAACTTTAAAAGATTGTAGAGATTAAGAAAGCGGTGATTCTGAGGACGGAATCCTTTTAAGGAGGGGTGAATGTGATAACCTGGGATTTTGAATAATCCAAATTTTATAAAAAATAAATTTTTTTATTTAATATTGACATTGACTGTAAATATTGTATTGTGTATCTATGATACGAGTCTCGGGAATTAGTCAATTTGTGTATTGAGTGATAAAAATAGAGTAGAGTTGTGTTTAACATCTTTAGAAATCCTAATTTCATGAATGGGATTCGATAGAAAATATAATTTGAATAATTGTGTTGATGAGTACATGATTGTACTGTGTTGAGTTAATGACCAACGATTGACTTGATAGGATTTAAAATTTGTAAATCCTAATCGTAGGATTAGAAACCTTAACGTGTAGTTAAAAACCCTAATCGAAAATTGGGAAGCCCTAATTTCATATTCAGGATTCCTAAACCCTAATTAGGAAACCCTAATCCTAATTGATAAGCTTAATGTGTTTATTAAATGTTGTTGTGATTAGGAAACCCTAATTTAATTAGAAAACCCTAATTGTAATTTAGAAATTTTAATTTTTCTAATTAAAACCCTAATTGAAAATTTTAGAAATTAATGTTGTAAAACCTATGGGTTAGAACCTTAGGGTTAAATCCTAAGGGTTTGTTCAATTCTCTAGTATACCATTAAAATTAAAATACAAATGACCAAAATGCCTTTTTTCATTCTTTAATAAGCTAGCTTGCAAATCTAGCAAATATTAGAGTTGGTAACCTAATACTTTGACTTTGGGGCTAAAAATCTCTAGCAAAATTCGTCCATTATATCATCCATTGCATTATATTATCATATATAAGAGAATTAGAGAGAGAAAGTTCACTAAACTTGGTCATTTTTCAACCTAGCTCTCACCAACTCTTATTCTCTCTCAACCTCTGAAATTATCAAGTTCCTCGGTCACATAAACAACCCTTGATCAACCAAGATTAGTTAGCATGATCAAGATCAAGAATTTAAAGCTAGAAGGCATAAACCCTAATTTGATTTTTGATCTTTCATGTTAAGAAAAAAATTATGTTTATGTGTTTAGATGTTTGTTAGAAGGTATTTTATGATAATCTATGGTGATATAACATAGATCCATAGCATCAAATGGCTTTAAAAGTGTTGATTTTCAAAACTGCCCAAGAACAATTAAGAGGTCTGACAATCAAATGTCAATGGCTGTAGATCTTTGGTTATTTATGATTTTTGTTGTTTGATCTTCTGGATTGGTAGTCTGGTATGAATTCATTCATCTGAAAGTGGTAGTATGGCCATTAGATGTCTGGATTTAAAGTTATAATCGGTCAAAACACGTTGATCGGGCATGACCATGAGAATTCTGGGTAACCCAGAATCTATATATCAGTGTCTGATAAGATCTTTGAAGGCAAAAATATGTCAGATGATTGAAGGTTTCATGATGTTTTCCTAACTATGTTGTAGCTTGTTAGTTGGACTATAGATCCATAACTCTAGATGTCTTAAATAACAAACAGATTTGTCGTAGTGAGTGGTCAAACCAAGCCACTCGGACACGTTTTACAGTTTCTGGAATTTCCAGAAACCCGATGAACACATTGTCTGACATACTTTGACCGTATGATTCCTGGTGATCCTGTTGATGATAAACTGATCTATTTATTTAGTAATGTTCCTTGACATAAGGAGTACACATGTGTGCCATTAAATCATATGAACCATGATCAGAACATGTAAATATTTGAACTACAAAATGACTAGTCGAACTATCTGGGTTTCTAGAAAACCGAGAAATGTTCTGACAACGATTTAGAAGGCTTGGATCGTGCATCTGAGTTATGTTATGACTCTGTTAATGACTGATTCTTGTAGTGTTATATAAACACTACAAGATTAGGGTTAGAAATTGCCCAGAAACATTTTGGATTGAGATTTATTGACGGTCAAAGTTGACCTCTTGATACTGCCGGCTATCAGTGTTCTTGAGCTCAAGAACACCAACAGCGACGCTTAGTGTCGCTAAATGTCTTTAGCGGCGGTTTTATTATTTTCTAATTTCTTATTTTCTAAAAATTATTTAAAAATAAAAATAAATTATAAAAATTATTAAAAATAGTTCTAAAAATTATTTTAAATTATGAAAAAATAATTTTTGAGAATTTGGAATATTTTTCATTAATAATATTAATTATTTGAATAAAAATGATATTTAATTAGTATATTAAATAAATTAGAGAAAAATTATTTAATATTATGAAAAAATCATTTTAAATAAGAATAATGTATTTAAAAATATTTTGAGTTATAAAATGTAACTTTTAATATTTTAGGAGAATTTTCATTAATAATTCAATATTAATGATATTAGCTTTATTTAATTATTATATTAAATAAATGAATTAAAAATGATTTTATTGATTTAAAAAATCATTTTTAAATGAGAAAAATGATTTAAAAATATGTTAATTTATAATTAATAACTTTTAATATTTTGATGATAATTTAATTAATATTTAAATATTAATGGTGATGGTTTAAAAATGATTTTAATTACTTTAAAAATCATTTAAATAGAATATTGATGGTATAAAATATTTTAAGTTATTATTAATAACTTTAATATTTTGACAAATATATCATTAATATTTTAATATTATTACATATTAATGATGATGGAATTAAATAGTATTTAAATCATTTAAAAATGATTCCGATGTTTGAAAAATTATTATAAATTATAATAATTGTTTATAAATTATTAAAAGCTTTCGAAAAATATTATAAATGATATTTAACTTATTTAATATAATATTGAAGCTTAGAAACAGAATTCACTTGACAATAACTGTGTTAATTGTCGGATATGGTGACCAAAACACCGAGAATGGACCGAAATCCAACCAGACCGAAATAGTTAGACTTGTTAAGTGTTTATATAGGTTATAAACACTTATGTGACTATGTGGTAATGTGTCTAGGAGAAGATTGACTATGAATTACAGTGTTATGTGTTATAAATTTTGTGTTAATTGTGAGACCGATATTATTGGTTATAGGTCTTACGAACGCAGATAAGTTTATTGTATAGCTGTAATCAGCGGAAGAGGTAGGTTTCCTAACTCAACCTTGAGTTAATATTGTTTAATTATTATGGTGGTTAATTATTGCTAATTAGACCACGTCCAAGATTTTATTGTTGATTATTCGCAGGTAGTGCATGTTTAATAATTCAAATTGAATTACTGATTTGGAAAATATATATTCGTAGAATTACTGTTGTTGGATATTCATATCTGTAGAAGCCAATATTTATAGTACAGATAATTCCTATTTATTGTTGAATTATGTTGATAAATTTCTTAGCTAATTATCCTGGGTAGACAAACATTTGTTAGAACTTGATAGGTTCAAGAAGAGAAGAGAAATTGATGAATAATGAAGGAGGTCAAGCTGACCCAATACAAAACTTTGCAAATATGATAGCCGAAGCTATGGATAATAGAGCTCCAGCTGCAAGAGGAAGAGCGAGAAATCAACCAGCTGATAGGTTGGAAAATTTCAAAGACTTAAAGCTGTAGGACCGCTTGAATTCAAAGGTACCACGGATCCGATTGAAGCTCAGACTTGGGTGAAGGAGATGGAGAAAGAATTCATTATTGTGAGAGTGCAAAAAAGAGCAGAAGATGGCTTTTGCAACATATCTGATGAAGGGAGAAGCCAATTGCTGGTGGGAGACGAATCAGGCGCGAGCTGGTACAGCTATAGTAACTTAGACCCGATTCAAGGAATAATTCTTTGAGAATTACTTTTCAACAAGTATGCAAGCTCGAATGGAAGTCAAGTTTTTAGAACTTAAGCAGGAAAATATGTCTGTTTCTAAATACGCTGCTAAATTCAACGAATTAGCGAGATTTACACCTCATCAGGTGGACACAGAAGCCAGAAAAGTGAGAAGATTTGAGAATGGATTAAAACCAGAGATTTACAACAAAGTAGCTGTGCTGCGGATCAATACGTTCGCGGCTTTGTTGGAAAAAGCATTAATTGCTTAAGGCGGGAGCAAAGCAATGAAGCAGTAGTGGTAGTGATCCGAATAAGAGAAAATGGAGTGAGAATACCCAATCGGGTAACAAGACTGAAGAGAATAAGAAAGGAGGAGAGCCTTGTGCGAACTGTGGAAAGAGTCATCCAGGAGTTTGTCTGAAGAAGAAAGGAGTCTGCTATAACTGTGGGCAAGAGGGGCACATGTCACCCATTTGCCCCAGTCCGAAGAAGATATAAGGTTGTTATGCCTGTGGATCGACGGATCATCTGGTTCAGAACTGTCCGAAGAAGAATGCGGAGAAAGAAAGTGTCAACAAGGGACCCGGCGGTGGAACCTTGAAAATTCGAGGACCTGCATAGCCTGGAAGATCAACTGTCCGTACATTCAACATGACGGCACAAGATGTAGTGGCTACTCAGGAGGTGGCAATAGGTAACGATTTCGTTCAGAAATTTAATTGCGCGAGTATTATGAGTTAGATAATTACTATGAGTTGTTTTCTTTCATGGATTGAAGTCATAGGTTAAAATTTGAAACACAAATTAATATTGTGTTGATAATAATGAATTGATGATACAACTTTAAAAGATTGTAGAGATTAAGAAAGCGGTGATTCTGAGGACGGAATCCTTTTAAGGAGGGGTGAATGTGATAACCTGGGATTTCGAATAATCCAAATTTTACAAAAATAAATTTTTTTATTTAATATTGACATTGACTGTTAATATGGTACTGTGTATCTATGATACGAGTCTCGGGAATTAGTCAATTTGTGTATTGAGTGATAAAAATATAGTAGAGTTGTGCTTAACAGCTTTAGAAACCCTAATTTCAGGAATGGGATTCGATAGAAAATATACTTTGAATAATTGTGTTGATGAGTACATGATTGTACTGTGTTGAGTTAATGACCAACGATTGACTTGATATATATATTCGTAGAATTACTGTTGTTGGATATTCATATCTATAGAAGCCAATATTTATAGTACAGATAATTCCTATTTATTGTTGAATTATGTTGATAAATTTCTTAGCTAATTATCTTGGCTAGACAAACATTTGTCAGAACTTGATAGGTTCGAGAAGAAAAGAGAAGAGAATTTAATTATTATTGATAGATCAATGTCAGTTGTTTCGGCTAAATCGAAAAAGAAAACTTGATAGGTTTGAGAAAAGAGGAGAAGAGAAGCAAATAGAATTTGAAATCACAGTATTTTATTGTTAAATCAAAATCTTGATTCTAAGACTGAGAAGAAAAATCTTTTATATAAAGGGAACATTTTTGAGCGTATATTCAATTATTGCACTTGACTTAAGTATTATGCATAATATAGGGTACAAGGAGTTGGCCGGTTCTAAGTATTTGCAGAGGGGTATGATTTAATCTTTATGGTTATCTGATACACCTGAGTATATATCAAAGTAAATCTTTGATAGATACCCGAGAAGAGAAGTTCAAGATCCAATGGATCGCTCAGCATAAATCTGGGAAACATTCTATTTTTCTATTTCATAGAATTAATTCTTGATTATTGATTTGAATATCGTAGAAAACTTTGAAAGCGTTATACTCTTTCATTATCAAATTATTGTGTTGCATAGAAGGCGAGAAGACATGTTATTGATTCTTATACATTTATTGTATGACTTAACTTGCGGGGCAAACTTGTTGCTCACCCTTGCTATATATAAAATTTTTCAGCTAGGGACGAAGTTGCAGAAGGTGTTGTGAAGAAGAACAAAGGAAAAGGTATAGTGATAAATTACATATGATTAGCATATTTATTATGTTGTATTGTAAACCCTTTTGTATATCTAAGGGGTATGTTTATAATGTTAAGGTTAGCGGACCTGGGACTAATGTATTAACAACATATGTTAATGTGGTATGTATTACTATTCATATATAAATGGGTAGTTAAATGGTATTATATTGTGGATCGTGAACACCAAACTCGGGGGTCAGGTAACCCAGATTTGGGGGTGTCACAGGCACGGTCATATTGTTTTGCTCCAGCTTGATGAACTCTACCTCCTTCATTTGATGAATACTTTTGGGAAAGTACTTGTCGTTGAACAGTTCTTAGAACTTCTCCCAAGACATCTTCAGTGCGACAGGCTGAGTACGTTTTACTGATTCCCACAAGTAATCTGCCTCTCCTCGCAACATGAAGGTGGCAAAAGGAACCTTTTGCTCCTCGGAGCATCCCAAGACATCAAATATCTTAGTGATCTGCTTTATCCACGTCTCCGCCTTAATTGGTTTTGGCTCTCCTAAAAACTTCGGTGGTCCTAGCTCCTTGAACTGCTTAGCGGTGACCATCCGAGAGTTGCCAGTGTTTCCACCTGTATTTTGAACAGGAATCTCTCTCGCTTGATGTTGCATAAATTTCATAAAACCTCTGAACATCCCATCATTCATCATCTGATCGGTGTTATTATTTACCTGAGGGTTATTGTCTTCTTGATGCACATTATCTTGGGTATTGATCGTTGGTGACTCAACGATCTCATGTGCTTCATTGCTTATCTCGACATTTTTAGATGCCATTTTCAAACACTGCCACAAAACAAGGGTTAATTGACATGCCACATATTATCTTATATTCTGACCAACCAATTAAATACCAAATAAACTTAGGTAGGTCATACTAGCGAAAGAATTCCCCGTATCTCTCCTCCTAGTTCTTGTCTCACATCTCAGTCATGGATCATATCACCAAGCTTTAATACCAACTGTGATGCCCCCAAAATAGGTATACATCACCCATCTTGAGTTGCCAAGTACATGATACATAAATCAAATATAAACTTAATTATACAATTATCGGGTAATATAAGACAAAACATAGCTAAGAGTTTAAACAAAAATATTGCCTTCTAGACAATATCCACTCTCAATGGAGTCCTCATTACAATTATTATCACACTATTTCACAAAATAGCGAGGACTACTTGATGAGTAGGTTTTATACCTATGAATCCGATATATTTAAACTTAATTATCATTATCTTTAATTGTTTTTTAGTATCTTTTTATGTGTTTTGTGTTTATTTGTTGTAGGTTGGAGCTGGAGGGACAAATTGGTCATTTCGGAGAAGAAAAAGGTCAAAAATCATGAAAATTAAAGCTGAGTAGCATTTTTGTAATTATGTGGTCCTGGTCAAGCGCCTAGGCGCTTGAAAATGGCCTATGATGAGCGCCTAGGCGCTTATGTGCAGAAAAAGGGGCGTTTTTCTACTGCTAAGTGGGTTTTTGAAGCCAAATAGGAGTCTGAATGAGGGCTGAGACCAATACAAATAGGAGAAGACTTTAGAAAAGACGTATCAACTAATTTTTCAAGAGATTTGCAGAGAGAACAAGGAAGAAAAACACGAAGGAGAATTGCAAAGGCTAAAGATCTAAGAGAGAGTATTGGAGCAAATTCAGAGTTTCTTCTTCTCTTCTCTAGTTTTATTTTTTGTAACTATCTGGGATGTTTGGATTATTAATTTGGATGATGTTTTTCTTTATTATTATCATGAACTAAATTTTAATTAAGATTGCAACGGAACTTGGTATGTAGTCTAAATTGCAAGCTTCCCATTGAATGAAAGTTAGTTTTTATTGAATTATTTATTATATCTTATGTTTATTGATTAATTGTTTGGCAAACAATTACTGTGATAATCTATATAAAATTGGAAGATGGAGTATAGATTGAGATCTGGATATGATAACATCTGTTCATATAATCTGAATAGGGTTAATATGATTAGCGTGTAGGATAGGAATATACCTATGTGTCTTTTGTATCCATTGAAAGAATTTGAGCGTAAAACCCTAATTAACTTGATTCACATAGTAATATAGTGAGTTGATTAACTGGGGTGTTCCTTGTAATTCCGCATCTTAAAGATTGGATTTAGGAGGATTTGTTCACGTGTCTTTGGAAGAAGTGCGTGAATATTCATAAAGCATTCTTGGATAATGATTCATATTAATTGATTTATTTTAAATGGGAAGTAAGTTAGTTTAAATGAAATACCAAGGGAAGTTGTAATCTTAACCTGTTAAATCTGCAGTTATTCTTGTGAAATTTTGATTTTTACTCATTAGTTTTGTTAAGTTTAAATTTCAAATCACAAGCAAAATTTTCGTAGTTTAAAATAGGATTAATTGCATTAAAGTTAGTAATTGATAAATATTAGTCTATTTCCTCGTGGGAACGATATCCTTGCTTGCTGAATATTACAATTGAACGCGTATACTTGCGTGGTAAAGTGCTATTAAAAATTTAGACAACAAGTTTTTGGCGCCGCTGCCGGGGAAATTAGTTTAATATTTTGTCATTATTGATTTTTATAGCGTTAATCTTAATTTAAACTTTTTTTGTTCTGTTCTATTCAGGTGTTCTTGACTAGTGTATGCAAACGCGATCGAAGAAGCCAGATTTATTGCCTCACGAGGACGACATCGAGAAAAAATTTCAGCGGTTGCGTAAGTAGGTTAAAGAAACCAAAGAGGCACTTGATAAGAAAGATACTATGGCTGAAGAAGAGCAAAAAGCACTGCGGGATTATGCTACACCACGAGTTACTGAAATTCAGTCGAGTATTATGAGGCCTGCCATTACTGCTACAAGTTTTGAGATAAAATCAGGGACAATACAGATGATTCAAAATTCATGTCAGTTTGGAGGGTTACCAAATGATGATCCGAATGATCACATAGTCAGCTTTATAGAAATCTGCGATACTTTCAAGTACAATAATGTGTCAGAGGATGCAATAAGGCTAAGGATATTTCCATTTACTCTCAGAGATAAGGCTAAGAGTTGGCTCCATTCACTACCACCAGGCTCGATTACTACATGGAATGATCTCGCCCATAAATTTCTTGCAAAGTTTTTCCCGCCTACAAAAATAGCAAAGTTGCGGAACGATATCTTCTCTTTCGTTCAGCACGATTCAGAATCACTATATGAAGCTTGGGAGAGATTCAAAGATTCATTGCCAAAATGTCCACACCATGGGATTCCTAAATGGCTTCAGGTGCAAACTTTTTATAACGGTTTATTCAGCACAGTGAGATCGAGTATAGATGCTGCAGCAGGAGGAGCTATTATGGCCAAGAATTGTGATGAGGGGTATCAGTTGCTTGAAACCATGGCAGCTAATAATTATCAGTGGCCAACAGCAAGAACGACTCAGCCAAGGACAGTCGGAGTGTATGAAGTAGATGCGATGACAGCATTGTCTGCTCAAGTGACAGCTCAGATTTCTGCTCTTACAAAGAAGATAGATGCACTTGGGGTACAACCAGTTCAGAAAATGGAAACGATTTGTGAAATATGTGCGGGTAACCACTCAAGTGATCAATGTGCAATAAATCCTGAGTCAGTCCAGTTTGTTTCCAATTATAACAGGCAGCAGGGCAGTTATTCAAACAACTACAATTCAGGAGTGAGAAACCACCCGAATTTTTCTTGGAGTAATAATCAGTCACATGCTCAAGCCCAAGCTCCAAGGCAATCATATCCACCTGGATTTCAGCCACATCAACAATCTCAACAACACCCACAACCTCATCAACCTGATAAGTTATCACAAATGGAAGAATTGTTGGCAAGATTGGCAACTCAGTTTGAAGCCACAACGAAAAACCAATCAGCTGCAATAAAGAATCTTGAGAACCAAATGGGGCAGATAGCTAATGCTTTGAATACTAGAACTCCAGGTTCTTTACCTAGTGATACGGAGAAAAATCCAAGGAATGATGGAAATGAGCAATGTAAGGCAGTTACACTCAGAAGTGGGAAGGAGTTGACTACAGATCTGGACGGACACAAGAAAATAATTTCTGCTGAGGATGGTGAACAAGAGCGTGGAAAGTCGAAAAGTAAATCTGGGGAAAAGTTGTGAAAAAATAACAAGAAGATAAGCAAACAACAGTCGTACCACCTGTGCCGTTTCCTCAAAGATTTCAAAAACTGAAATTAGATAGACAATTTTCAAAAAATTTAGAAGTGTTCAAAAAGCTGCAAATCAACATTCTATTCGCAGATGCTTTAGAACAAATGCCTAGTTATGCAAAATTCATGAAAGATATTTTAGCAAGAAAGAGGAAGCTAGGGGAGTTCGAAACTGTAGCATTGACAGAAGAATGTAGCGCAATTCTGCAAAGAAAGTTACCACCGAAGTTGAAGGATCCGGGTAGCTTCACAATACCGTGCACGATTGGGCCCCAGTTCTTTAACAGATGTTTGTGTGATTTGGGTGCGAGTATTAACTTGATGCCGCTTTCAATCTACACTCAGTTGGCATTATCAGCACCAAAGCCAACAAATATCTCTTTACAACTCGCAGATAGATCAGTGACATACCCTAGGGGCATTGTGGAAGACATATTAGTGAAGGTGGACAAATTCATATTTCCAGCTGACTTCATTGTGTTGGACTACGAAGAGGATAAAGACATACCCATTATCCTTGGAAGACCGTTTTTAGCCACTGGAAGGACATTAATTGATGTACAAAAGGGAGAGTTAACAATGAGAGTTCAAGATGAAGAAATAACTTTTAATGTTTTCAAGGCTATGAAATTTCCGAAGGGAGAGGAAGAGTGCTTAAGAGTTGATCTGATTGAAGAAGCAACTGAAGAGGTATTTAGTGAATCTGTGATTGAAGACCCTCTTGAAACCGCATTGGTTAGTGAAAATTTATTTGATGATTCAACTGTGCTAGAATGGGTTCAAATGTTAGATTCAACTCCAAAGTTCATACGATGTTTGCAAAAATTTGAACCTCTGGATTATCGGGGAAAGCTAGATGAAAAGGTGACATCATCCTTAGAAGAACCTCCTATCTTGGAACTTAAGCCATTGCCTAACCACCTCCAGTACGCCTACCTTGGTTCTTCTTCCTCCTTGCCAGTCATTATTTATGCATCACTTGATAAGGTTCAAGAAGAAAAACTACTAAGGGTACTTCGACAATACAAGACTGCTCTTGGATGAACTCTTACAGATATCAAGGGGATAAGCCCATCAATTTGTATGCATAAGATTTTGTTGGAAGATGAAGCAAAACCAACTATTGAACAACAATGAAGACTCAATCCCATCATGAAGGAAGTTGTCAAAAAAGAAATCATTAAATGGTTGGATGCGGGAATTATCTACCCTATCTCAGATAGCTCATGGGTAAGTCCTGTTCAATGTGTGCCAAAGAAAGGGGGAATGACAGTAGTTGCGAATGAGCATAATGAATTGATCCCAACTCGAACAGTTACGGGTTGGCGGGTGTGTATGGATTACAGAAAGTTGAATAAGGCCACTCGTAAGGACCATTTTCCTCTACCATTCATAGATCAGATGTTGGACAGGCTTGCAGGGCACGAGTATTATTGTCTTTTGGATGGATACTCAGGCTATAACCAGATTGCCATTGCACCCGAGGATCAGGAGAAAACAACATTCACATGCCCATATGGTACCTTTGCTTTTCGCAGAATGTCTTTTGGGTTATGTAATGCGCCAGCGACATTTCAACGGTGTATGATGGCTATTTTTTCCGATATGGTAGAACAAAATCTTGAGGTATTTATGGATGATTTTTCAGTTTTTGGGGATTCGTTTGATTATTGTTTGGAAAATCTCACACTCGTGCTCAAACGGTGTATGGAAACAAATTTGGTTTTAAACTGGGAGAAATGTCATTTTATGGTGCAAGAGGGGATAATTTTGGGTCATCGAGTATCATCAAAAGGAATTGAGGTTGATAGAGCTAAGATCGAAACCATTGAGAACCTGCCACCACCTATTTCTGTAAAGGGTATTCGAAGTTTTTTGGGACACGCTGGTTTCTATAGACGATTTATAAAAGACTTCTCCAAAATCACGAAACCACTTTGCAATCTTTTGGGGAAGGATGTCCCATTCAACTTTGATCAAGCATGCCTGGAAGCTTTTGATGTGTTGAAGAAAAAACTTGTTACCGCACCTGTAATCATAGTGCCAGATTGGAATATCACGTTCGAATTAATGTGTGATGCTAGCGACTTTGCGATTGGCGCAGTTCTTGGCCAACGAAAGGATAAAATTTTTCACGCTATATACTATACTAGTAAGACATTGACGGATGCTCAACTGAATTATACCACTACCAAGAAGGAGCTATTAGCAGTTGTTTATGCATTTGATAAATTTCGCTCATATTTGATTGGGACAAAGGTGATTGTGTTTACAGATTATTCGACAATTAAGTACTTAATAGCAAAGAAAGACGCGAAGCCGAGATTAATTAGATGGGTATTATTGCTACAAGAGTTTGACTTGGAGATCCGGGACCGAAAAGGAACAGAAAATCAGGTTGCTGATCATTTATCACGATTAGAGAATTCAGAACTAAAAAAAATGACACAACAGTGATCAATGAATTTTTTCTGGATGAACAACTATTTGTGGTAAGAATGGATACACCATGGTATGCAGATTATATAAATTTCATTGTCAGTAAGGTGTTTCCGCCAGATTTGACAAGTCAGCAGAAGAAGAAATTTCTCCATGATGTGAAACAGTATTTATGGGATGAGCCATTTTTATTTAAACAATGTGGCGATCAAGTAATAAGAAGGTGCATCCCGGAAGTTAAAATGGAGAATATTCTATACCAATGTCATGCATCTGAATATGGTGGACATTTTGGGGGAGAAAGAACGGCAGCTAAAGTGCTTCAATGTGGATTTTTCTGGCCTACACTCTTTAAAGATGCCCGTGTGTTTTCATTAAAATGTGATAGATGCCAAAGAGTTGATAATATATCAAAGCGACATGAGATGCCACTTAACATGATCCTGGAAGTCGAATTGTTCGATGTTTGGGGAATTGACTTCATGGGACCATTTCCACCATCTTTCTGTAACTCCTATATACTTCTAGCGGTGGACTACGTTTCGAAGTGGGTAGAAGCTATAGCATCGCCCACCAATGATGCGAAGGTTGTGATTAAGTTCATTCGGAAGAACATTTTCTCTAGATTCGGCACTCCTCGCGCAATCATTAGTGATGAAGGCACGCACTTCTGTAATAAGCAGTTCTCAGCTATCCTCACTAAGTACGGAGTCACTCATAAGATAGCTACTGCTTACCATCCACAAACAAGTGGTCAAGCCGAGGTATCTAACCGAGAAGTGAAACGAATCCTCGAGAAGATAGGGAATCCTAGTCGAAAAGATTGGTCTAGCAAGTTGGACAATGCTTTATGGGCATACCGTACAGCTTACAAAACTCCGATAGGGATGTCTCCGTACAGGTTAGTTTATGGGAAGGCATGCCATCTTCCAGTTGAACTCGAATATAGTGCTTATTGGGCAATTCGGAAGTTAAACTTTGATATGTCTGCTGCAGGAGAGAAGCTCATCTTACAATTGAATCAAATGGATGAATTCAGACTCCAATCGTATGAGAACGCGAAGTTATATAAAGAAAAGATTAAGAGGTGGCATGATGAGAAAATTCTGGAAAGAAAGTTTGAAGCAGGGCAAATAGTGTTATTATACAATTCAAGGCTTAAACTGTTTCCTGGAAAGTTGAAATCTCGTTTGTCAGGGCCATTTATCATTACAGAAGTTTATCCTCATGGAGCTGTGGAGGTGGAAGACCCGAATTCCAAACATAATTTTAAAGTCAACGGTCAAAGATTAAAGCACTACTATGGGGGTTGTGTTGATCGTGAAAAGACATCGGTCAACCTTACTGATTAGAACAGAGGAGAAAGTCAGGCTGAAGACTATAAACCAAGCGCTAACTGGGAGGCAACCCAGGAATTTTTATTGATATTTTCTATTTTTACTTTTATCAATTTGCTTTACTGTTAGTTTATTTAGTGGTTAAACTTTTATAGTTTAGGATTTGTTGCACCCCTGACGTTCTCTAACAGATATTCAATTTATTGCAGGAAAGGAGGCCAAGCATTAATGATCTTAATAAGATGAATGTCCACTCGTCAAAATCTCAAATTTCTAATCATTTCCGCAAATTTTGGTGTGGAAGGAAACAAGTTATCGGAGGTATGGCATACAAGAAGCACAAAACACCAAAATAAGCAATGTACACTGGCCAAGCGCCTAGGCGCTCCAGACAAGCCAATATCAAGCGCCTAGGCGCTCCAAGTCAGTAGCAAAAACGCAGCACAAGCGCCTAAGCGCTCATTTTTAAGCCAAACCAAGCGCCTAGGCGCTCCAAGTTTTTAAGGCATTCTGCAGCCAACCGCCTAGGCGGTCCAGACAATGCTATCTCAAGCGCCTAGGCGCTCCAACAGAAAAAAAAATAAAAGCCCTAATCGGGCTAAACTCTTCCAATCCCAAATCAAACACATTCTTGCTCTCCTACTCCAACTCAAACTCACTCAACTCTCAACTCTCAACCCTCCTCTAATCTAGCTACAATAATCATCTTTTTCTTGTAAAATCCTAATCAAACACTAAAACTCCTAACCAAACTAAGGCACTCAAGCTCCATCTTGTCATCCTTCTTCATAAATTCGGGCACCAACTTACATTCAAGCCACATATATCTAAAGTAAGGGTTCAAAGCTCAAATTGCTCATCCAACTTTGATTGAAAAATCATATTTGGCTATAACCAAGTAAGTACACAAGATTTTATTGCAAATTATTTGGATTCACTTGGATAATAGCTATGTTAGTATTTTGAAGCTAGTTTCTATCATTGTGTTGGCTCAAGTGGGTGTGGGTACTCTTAATTGTTGCTTGTATTGCCTTGGAAGTATAGTGTGCTTAGTAATTGGCAAATTTGGTGAAAATTAAGTTTGGGGGAGTGCCTACCAATAGTGTTCAAAATCAGTGCACACCAAGTGTTCGATAATTTGTCACAAAGAGGATTTGGCTATCCTAAGTCACTGAATATCATTTGGGTTGGCAAGAACATATTAGATAAGACTATGGCTACTAAGAGACAAAGAGGAGAGACTTCGGGCACTTTGCAAAAGTTTGACAAAAAGAGATTTACAAGCGCTAAAGCGTCCGAAAGATATTACAATGTACTTTCTAGTAAAGCACTAATTCCCGAGCGTGGATTATTGCCAGAGATAGAAGATGGGGAATTATTACAAATGATTGGGAGTAGAAGATGGGTGAACTTTATAGCCCAACCGGATGCATCGGTTGTTAAAATTGTTAAGGAATTCTACGCCAATGCAAAAGATCATGTTGGTAACATAATTTGGGTTCGCGGAAAATCAGTGGAGGTCAGTTTTAGGACAATAAATGCCTACTACGGCTTGAACATAATACCCGATAATGGCTACATGCAATATTTAGAGCACGAGCTAGACTACAGTGAGATTATTCAAGCCTTGTGTGTACCTGGAACAACATGGAAATTAACAGATCAACAAGAAGTTGTTTTGTTCCCTGCATCCACACTAAGCAGTTATGGGAAAGCATGGCATGCCTTTATTTGTGCCAAGTTGATGCCATGTAGGCATATGAGTGATGTTATAAATCAACGGGCAGCGTTGCTTTGCTGCATTGCACAAGGAAAAACTATAGATGTGGGTCAAGTTATACATGATTCCATTAATAGAACAATTCAAGGAGGGACCTCAGGTGGATTACTACACCCATCTTCGATCACTGGACTATGTCAACAAGCTGGGGTAAAATGGGATGCCGAGGAAGCTACACAACCTCCTTTAGCCGCAATTGACCACTCGCTTATTAAGAAGTACAAGGTATGGGGTGGGTGTATACCACACCCGAGAGGGTTAGGATTCATTATTGTTCCTCCCGAGCTTGCAGACGAGCCCAATCAACAGTTCCACGACAATCCTTCTGTAGCTGGAAGTTCTGGGCCACCACCAAATATTTTTTGAAGATATTCGTCGAGATTTAAGAAATCAAACTAGAAGGATTGACATGGTGGCCACTCGAGTTCAGCAGGGTTTTGACCGAATGGAAAGAAATCAGGATAGCCTAGCTCAGCGACAAACGGAGGTGTATCAGAATTTTAGTGTAGCATTTCTAGAGATGTTTGCCCACATGAATCCAGCTGCCGCTCCCTACCAATTTCCACCATTGTCTGCTTACCCCCCGGCGGAAGAAGAAGAAGAAGAAGAAGAGGAGGATACTGACGAGGAATAAAGCATCTATCTTTCAGGGAAGTCCTCAGTGCTTAATTTCTTAAATTTTGTTTGTTATATACAATGAGGACATTGCATCGGTTAAGTTTGGGGGTGCAATCTTCCAGCTCCAGTGCATTCATGTAGTATTCATCTAGTGCATGCATATAGTATTCAGTTAATAGTTTTTCATGTAGTTTGCATTCATTTAGTTTTCATTTTAATTTCCTAAAAAAAAATTAAGTATTTGCATGTTTCCAGCCGTTAGATAGTTTAAGTCTGTTTTGGCCAGTGATGAGATTGGAATTGAGTAGACAAGTATAGTATTGTCTGTTAAGACTTTGATGTGATTTCTTGTCATAATTTGAATCTTTGCCTGTTTGAAACTGATATAATAAGGATAGCACAGTAAAAACAACTATGTTGACTGATTGAGTTTAAATTGACACATAATGGACTTCTAGAGGATAATGCTAGTTTGAATGAATGAAAGACATGAATAGGTGAAGATGACTGAATTTAGATAAAAACTTAAGTTTGGGGGGAAAATTTGGGATATATAAGCTTAAAAAAATAAAAAAAAATAAAAAAATAATACCGTGGCTAGTTTTGTTTCGGGGCCTTTGTTACTTGAGCAAGTACGCCCGAAGGGGTATCTTAAAACCTAGCGCCCTAAGGTCTTATATGGTCTGGGAGTCGTTGGTCGAAAGCTCGCTAAGGGGTAGCACTGTTAGCCTAATGGAATGAGACATTGCACAGTCATGGTTAAAAAAACAAAAACAATAAAATGGGAAAAGAGCAAAAAGCCCCCGTAAAGCACAATAAAGCATAAGTATCTCGGATTGGACTCTTAAATTTGGTGTATGTTTGTCTTTAGTTGGATCTAGCTTGTTTGTGAATTTTGTGAGTTTACACTGTATGATTCCTTTAAAGAGATTTATTATGTGTTGTATTTAGCATCATATCAGTTAGCATGGATGTTAAGCACACACACACTATATCAATAATAACAGGTTAAGATTTGATGATTGACGAGGAAATTATTAATCTGTCTTGATATGATGTACTAGCATGTTTATTGTGATTTCTTCGAGGCTTGATGAATAGATTTTGTTCTGTTTTACTGCTGGAATTTAAGCATTTATCTAGTTGCATTTGCATTGCATATTTAGTTATTGCATTGTGTTGTGTTGCTTGGGGACAAGCAATTGGTTAAGTTTGGGGATATTTGATGAGTAGGTTTTATACCTATGAATCCGATATTATTAAACTTAATTATTGTTATCTTTAATTGTTTTTTAGTATCTTTTTATGTGTTTTGTGTTTATTTGTTGTAGGTTGGAGCTGGAGGGACAAATTGGTCATTTCAGAGAAGAAAAAGGTCAAAAATCATGAAAATTAAAGCTGAGTGGCATTTTTGTAATTACGTGGTCCTGGTCAAGCGCCTAGGCGCTTGAAAATGGCCTATGATGAGCGCCTAGGCGCTTATGTGCGGAAAAAGGGGCGTTTTTCTACTGCTAAGTGGGTTTTTGAAGCCAAATAGGAGTCTGAATGAGGGCTGAGACCAATACAAATAGGAGAAGACTTTAGAAAAGACGTATCAACTAATTTTTCAAGAGATTTGCAGAGAGAACAAGGAAGAAAAACACGAAGGAGAATTGCAAAGGCTAAAGATCTAAGAGAGAGTATTGGAGCAAATTCAGAGTTTCTTCTTCTCTTCTCTAGTTTTATTTTTTGTAACTATCTGGGATGTTTGGATTATTAATTTGGATGATGTTTTTCTTTATTATTATCATGAACTAAATTTTAATTAAGATTGTAACGGAACTTGGTATGTAGTCTAAATTGCAAGCTTCCCATTGAATGAAAGTTAGTTTTTATTGAATTATTTATTATATCTTATGTTTATTGATTAATTGTTTGGCCAACAATTACTGTGATAATCTATATAAAATTGGAAGATGGAGTATAGATTGAGATCTGGATATGATAACATCTGTTCATATAATCTGAATAGGGTTAATATGATTAGCGTGTAGAATAGGAATATACCTATGTGTCTTTTGTATCCATTGAAAGAATTTGAGCGTAAAACCCTAATTAACTTGATTCACATAGTAATATAGTGAGTTGATTAACTGGGGTGTTCCTTGTAATTCCGCATCTTAAAGATTGGATTTAGGAGGATTTGTTCACGTGTCTTTGGAAGAAGTGCGTGAATATTCATAAAGCATTCTTGGATAATGATTCATATTAATTGATTTATTTTAAATGGGAAGTAAGTTAGTTTAAATGAAATACCAAGGGAAGTTGTAATCTTAACCTGTTAAATCAGCAGTTATTCTTGTGAAATTTTGATTTTTACTCATTAGTTTTGTTAAGTTTAAATTTCAAATCACAAACAAAATTTTCATAGTTTAATAAAGGATTAATTGCATTAAAGTTAGTAATTGATAAATATTAGTCTATTTCCTCGTGGGAACGATATCCTTGCTTGTTGAATATTACAATTGAACGCGTATACTTGCGTGGTAAAGTGCTATTAAAAATTTAGGCAACACTACTATAACACCATCTCGAACCATCACTCCATTCCCCGACCAGTCTCAGCTATATTCTCATTTTCTGAAGAGAACAGTGAAAGAATAGGGTGAGCTCAACTAGCCCAGTAAGAAATATTATGACTAAGATAATGCATAATAATTTATCATTAGCCTTAAACAGTATAACAACTGATAGAATACAACAGACAACAAGTTTTAGATTAACAACTGCAGCGGAATAAGCAATCCATTAGTAGAGCATGATATCTACTATCTTCTATGATTTAAAAAAAATTCATCAACTTTATCGCTGAGACTCAGCTTAATAAATAAACCACATCATCTAATCATCCCTGTACTATGCACCAAGGATATTCATGTAATCATCAATGGTCATGATTATACCAAATAATCCCTAGTCATAATCATACCAATAATTGTCCATCAACGCACTACAAGCCAATGAGGACTTTTCCACATTATTTATAACATTACGGGTCATGATTATACCGAATGATCTTTGGTCATAATCATACCAATCAACAATCCATCTATGCACGTAAGCCAAAGATGACTTTCATCACAATATAAGCATGAGGATGATGACAATGATATAAGCATTAATTAAACGAAATCAAAGATAAATATTAAAGACTCTAAATTTATCCAGAGTTTAAAATATCAAAATTGTCAACATGATACTGCTTTTGTGGAGTAAAATTCAAGAATGATATTATATCAAAAAATAATTTGGACCGAAAAGAAATCATTTTTTGTCATGAATAGTACTCCGGGTGAATAGTACCTCGTGAATAGTACTTTATGAATAGTACCCGTGAATAGTACTTCATAAATAGTACTCATGAATAGTACTTTATGAATAATACTTTGTGAATAGTACCCGTATTCGTAAATAGTATCGTATACGTGAATAGTGTCATATACGTGAATAGTACCCATGAAAGAAAAATACAAAAGATAACGATATTCCATGACGAGTACAAAAGAAAGGATATCTCATACGAGTATAATAGAATATACGAAACTGCAAATGGATTTTCATCCGCAATGTGGTAATCCACGTGGACAGATCATTTCCACAATTTAATAAAGAATGAATACGAAGGGTCATTCACCATGCATGTGGTAGTCCGCGTAGACAGGTTATTCTAACAGAATAATAAAGAATGGAATAACAGAAGAATTTCACCATGCATGCGGTTGTCCGCGTAGACAGGTTATTCCAACAGAATAATAAAGAATGGAATAACAGAAGAATTTCACCATGCACGCGGTAGTCCGCGTAGACAGGTTATTCCAACAGAATAATAAATAATGGAATAACAACCCTTACGAGTATTGAAAGAAAATAACTCTTTTCATGATTACAAAAGAAATAATTCCCCTTACGACTGTTGAACAGAAATAATATTCCTACGAATATTGAACGAAGATGATATTCCTTACGAATATTGAACAAAAATAATATTCATACGAATACGAAAAATAATATATCTTCAGAATATGAAATACATAATACCCTTTACCTCAGAAGAAGACTAGATACTGGAATAGTGAAGTAGCAGACTTCTCTTTTTCTTTCTCTCTATAGCTTCTCTCTCTATAATTGCTCTTGTGAGTCTTAATGAATTGGTGAGAATGAAGGAAGAATGAGCTTCTATTTACAGGAAAATATAGTTTCGATAATTGCACGTTTTGGGGCTCAGAATATTACAGTATAATACCTTCATCTATACCTTCATTTTTAATTTAGTCATGCAATTATTATCAATCTTGCACCACCTCCCCTAATAGTACATAAATGTGAATCAATAGTACACACATGTGAACACATAGTTATAAGCATGTGAATTAATAGCAATTAATTGCTTATTTATCCGATTAATTACCCGATTGGTTAATATAACTTCCAGACATCAATTATTATCGAAATAAATGTCGATTTCCACTAAAAATAATAATCCCAACACAATGGAACTATCAATTTCATCTTTAATCAACACGAACATATTCATCATTAATATTATAACTCACAATATTTAACAATCAGGTCTTTCCAAGGAAAGAGGGGGCTTTCTGATAAGAATTTCTCCTTATTGGCGCTCAATTAGGTGACCAGACCTCTCCTTGACAGAACTTCTAGACATCGTTAATATTACAAATAATAATATGAATAACTTTATCGTCTCAATTATTGATTTAATAATAATAAATATTATGCAGATGATACTCTGACAATAATTGAATTAATAATTTGAGAAATATTATGCAGCAATTAATGTAGCAATAATTGAGTATAACTGAGTGACTTCTCACGTAAGCATCAATAATCAATATCGTGTACTACTATGCAACCACGCGTATTACTGTCCTTTTACTATCGGGTAGTTCAACAGTTTAACGGTAAAACTTTCACCGTTATTTTATAAAAAGATATTTCTGTCGTTTTCTAACTACGACAATACTTCTGTTGTGGGGTCCACCAATGATTATGCCATCGTACGAATATTCCATATTAAAACGAATATTCCCCAACCAATCGAATATTCCCCGACACAACGAATATTTTATATCAACTTGCTTACTTTGCAAAATTTTCACATATCACCCTTATCTTTAACCCTTTCTCAATTTAACCATTTAGTAAATAAAATAATAATTATAAGAAAATTGAATACTTTTATTTCATAAAATTTTGGATCTCACAGTGCTGTTTTAATAAGTCGGGTCACTAGAAGAGGAACTGCAAGGATTATCTTGCGGAACAAAAGTAGAAGAAGCTTGGAGAAGCTTTGAATCCTAATCAAGGATTGTTTATGATTGAAATTAATTTTTTCTGAAAGTCAATCTTCTACTTGAGTATTGGATACTGGCTGTGGTTCTCACATATGTAATAATATGCAGGGACTGGTCAGAAGTAGAAAGCTGAGCAAGGATGAGGTCGTCCTACGAGTGGGAAATGGAGCAAAGGTTGTTACATTAGTTGTAGTGACTTATTGTTTAGCTCTGCCTATGGACAAGTTCATTAATTTAAATAATTGTTATTTTGTTCCAAATATCATTAGAAACATTATTTCTATCTCTGTATTGGATATGGATGGTTTTAATATTATAATAAAGAATAATAGTTGTTCTATTAATAATGATAATGTTTTATATAGTGTTGGTAATTTGCAAAATGGACTTTATATACTTGACTTGCATAAAAATATACTTCAAATTGAACAAACTAAGAAAAGGAAAAGAGATGATGTTAATTATACCTTCATGTGGCACTATAGACCTGGTCATATTAATGAAATAAGATTATCCAAGTTTCATAAAGATGGGCTCTTAGAGCTATCAGATTATGAATCATATCCAACTTGTGAATCTTGTCTCATGGGCAAAAGGACTAAATCTCCTTTTAGTGGAAAAGGAGAAAGAGTTACAGAGTTGTTAGCGTTGGTACACACAGATGTATGTGGACCTATGACAACGACTACACTAGGAGGGTATTCTTATTTTATTGCATTCACTGACGATCACTCAAGATTTGGATATTTGTATTTAATGAAATATAAATCTGAATCATTTGAAAAGTTCAAAGAGTTCAGAAGTGAAGTAGAGAAGCAAAATGGTAAGAGTATTAAGATTCTTCGATCTGATCGAGGAAGAGAATACTTAAGTGGTGAGTTTCTCAATTGTCTAAAAGAAAATGGTATAATCTCACAATGGACTCGACCAGGGATGCCACAGATGAATGGTGTATCTGAAAAGAGAAATCAAATATTGTTGGACATGGTTCAATCCATGATGAGATTTACCGACCTTCTAGTTTCCTTCTGGGGATATGTCCTAGAATCGACTACATACCTACTTAACAAGGTACCTACAAAATTCGTCCCCAATACCCCATATGAGTTATGGACAGGGAGGAAACCAAATCTTAAGTATGTTAAGACTTGGGGTTGTCCAGCTTATGTCAAAAATTTTAAAAATGATAAGCTACAGACTAGATCTAACAAATGTAGATTTGTGGGATACCCTAAAGAAACATCAGGGTATTATTTCTATCATCCAACTGATCAAAAGGTGTTTGTTGCGAAACATGTTGTTTTCTTGGAAAAGGAGTTTATCCTTGAAGGGGTCAGTGGGAGTAAGATATATCTTGAAGAGGTTCAAGAACTACAAATACTACAGATCAAAGTGATGTACCTAACTAAGTAGAGATTCCTTCTGTATTACACCCTATTCGTAAATCTGGAAGAGTACCAAAGATACCTGATAGGTATTGACTTGTCATAGAGGATGACGATGAGGTATACATCATAGATAATGATGATCCATTGAATTACGAACAGACTATGAGTAATAAAGACTCAGAGAAGTGGCAAGAAGCCATGAAATCTGAGATGGACTCCATGTATGAGAACCAAGTATGGACTTTAGTTTCACCACCTGAAGGCATTAAGCCTATTGGGTGTAAATGGGTCTTTAAAAGAAAACTGGAGCAGACAGCAAGGTAGAGGACTATAAGGCCCGACTGGTCGCAAAAGGTTTAAACAAAGACAAGGAGTTGACTATGACAAAACCTTCTCACCAGTAGCAATGCTCAAGTCCATTCAGATTTTTCTTGCGATTGCAGCTTACCATGACTACGAAATTTGGCAGATGGACGTGAAAACGACCTTCCTCAATGGGAAATTTGAGGATGATGTTTATATGACACAGCCAGAGGGATTTGTTTCAAAGGTTTGAACAAATCAAGTCTGTAAGCTACAACAATCCATTTATGGATTGAAGCAAGCTTCTCATAGGTGGAACATCCGTTTTGATGAGACAATCAAAGAGTTTGTGTAAGACCCCAACTTTTTTTTGAATAAAGAATATTTTTCTCGAAATATATTTTTGAATATTATGGTGTGGATATGATATAATGTTATAGTTTTGGATAATATTTGGAAAATTTTGCAAAATAAGCAAGTTGATATAAAATATTCATTGTGTCAGTTAATATTTGATTGGTCGGGGAATATTCGTACGACGACACAATCATTGGTGGACCCCACAACGGAAGTATTGTTGTAGTTAGAAAATGACAGAAATATCTTTTTATAAAAATAACAGTGGAAGTTTTATCGTTAAACTGTTGAACTACCCGGTGGTAAAAGTACAGTAATATGCGTGATTGCATAGTAGCACACGGTATTGATTATTGATGCTTACATGAGAAGTCACTCAGTTATACTCAATTATTGCTACAGTAATTGTTGCATAGTATCTCACGTTATTTGATTCAATTATTATCACATTATCATCTGCATAATATTTTATATTATTAAATCAATAATTGAGACAACGAAGTTATTCATATTATTATTTGCAATATTGACAATGTCTAGAAAGTTCTGTCGAGGAGAGGTTTGGTCATCTAATTGCGCGTCAATGGGGAGAAATCCTTATTGGAAAGCCCCTCTTTCCTAGGGAACGATCTGGTTGTTAAATATTGTGAGTTATAATATTAATAATGAATAATTGTTGAAGTATTAAGAATGTGTTTATTGAAGATAAGTGAATTATAAAAGTTAGAGGGGAATAATGCAAACTTAGATAACTTTAGGGGTACTAAAGTGTAATAATAAGTTGAATCAATTTGGACCATTGATAGTGGTTTAAATAGTAAATCAATCTGGATCATTGATGGTGGTTTTAAAAGTAAATCAATCTGGACCGTCGGTGGTGGTTTTAAAAGTAATTCAATTTGGACTGTCGGTTGTGGTTTTAATAGTAATCAATATGGACCGTCCGTTCTAATAGTGAATCAATCTGGACCATTCGCGAATTAGTTACTATTTAGTCTATTCTCCTATAAATAAAAGCTTAATTCTTCTTTCATTCCCACCAATTCACTGAGATTCACAAGAGACACTATAGAGGGAGAAACTATAGAGAGCAAGAAGAAGAGTATTCTGCTACTTCACTTTTGTAGTATCCAGTTTTCTACTAAGGTAAGGGGTATTATTTCTTTCATATTCATAAGGAATACTATTTTTTCGTATTCATCCTTTACTATGTCGGAATAACCTGTCTACGCGGATTACGTACCGTATGACAGGTGAAAATCCATTTGCAGTTTCATATGTTATTTCTTTTCGTATTCTTAAATCTAAACTTACTATGGTAAGTATTACTTCTATAATCCTTGAAATTAGTGGAATATCCGTGAGTTTTGCACTTCATCTAGTATCATTTTATTGGAATATTGATATGAACCTTCTTATTAAATATCAATATTTTCATCCTGAAGTACTATTCACGAGTTACTATTCACCCGGTTACTATTCACTATAATATTATTCATTCAGGTATTCGGGGAACTTTTCATGCCGGAGTACTACTCACAAGTTACTATTCAAGGGTTACTATTCACCCGATTACTATTCACTCAAACATTGTTCACTCAGTATATTTGGGGCACTTTTCATGTCGGTTTCCTATTTACGGGGTACTATTCCCGAAGTACTATTCACATGGTACTATTCACAGGGGTACTATTCACCAAAAAAATTATTTCTTTTCTATCCAAATTATTTTTGATACACGGATATTATTCTTGAATTTTACTCCACAAAGTAGTATCATGTTGAAAATTTGGACATTATTGAATTTTGGATAAATTAAATTATAAATCTTTAAAAATTTTATCCTTTGCTTTCTTTTAATTGAATTCTTATATCATTGTCATTATCCTCATGCTTATATTGCGATGAAAGTTATCTTTGGCTTACATGCATAGATGGACTATTGATTGGTATGACTATGACCAGGGATAATTCGGTATAGTCATGACCATTAATGATTACACGAATATTCTTGGCCCGCAGTGCAAGAATAATTTATGGATGTGATACTAATGAATATTCTTGGCCCGTAGTGCAAGGATGATTAGATGATATGATTTATTTATTAAGCTGAGTCCCAGCGATAAAGTTAATGATAAACTTTTTAAATCATAGAAGATAGTAGATATGATGCTCTACTTGACTCTTCTAATGGATTACTTGTTCCGCTGCAGTTAAACTTGTTGTTTATTATATTCTATCAATTTAACATTGTTGAAGGCTAATGATAGCTTATTCTGCATTATCTTAGTTATAATATTTCTTACTGGGCTAGTTCAGCCCACCCTTTTACTTCCATTATTCTCTTCAGGAAATGAGAACGTAGCCGGAACTAGTCGGGGGACGGAGTGATGGCCCGAGATGGTGTTATTTTATTCCTCACTATTCTATAAAATAGTGTGTCGATAAATGTAATGAGGACTCCATTTGAGTTTAGATATTGTCTAGAAGATAATATTCGTGTAAAAATTCTCAGCTCATATTGTATAATTAAGTTTGTATTTGTATTTTATACCATGTATTTGGTGACCCAAGATGAGTGATGTATACCTATTTTGGGGGCGTCACAGTTGGTATCAATGCTTAGGTATATGATCTCTGACTAAAATGTGAGACAAGAACTAGGAGGGGAGAGACGGGGAATTCCTTCGCTAGTAGGACCTACCTAAGTTTATTTGGTATTTAATTGGTCGGTCAGAGTATAGGAATAATATGTGGCATGTCAATTAACCTTTGTTTTGTGGCAGTATTTGAAAACGGCATCTGAAAATATCTAGATAAGCAATGAAGCACATGAGACCATTGAGTTACCAACGATCAATATCCAGGATAATGTGCAACAGGAAGATAATAATCCTCAGGTAAACAACAACACCGATGAAATGATGAATGATGTGATGTTTAGAGGCTTCATGCAATTCATACAACATCAGGCGAGAGCGGCACCTATTCAAAATGCAGGTGGACTGATAAGTAGATTTTATATCTACTTATCTGATATCTTTTACTTGAATTAGTTGCTTATATTCATGTTTCTTAGTTACTTTTCATACATTGTATGTTATTTTGTAGGCTATGACACGACATGGGCATGAAGAAGCAAGGGAAAGCAATTTGGACATCTTTTGGACGAAAATACGTCAACAACTGCAAGAAGGGAATATTGAAGGACTTTTAACACCAAGTTGGATGCATGTTCTTGGCTTGGAACTTGGATTTTATTGAAGCTCTACTTCTTAGATTTACTTAACATATTGAATCATCCCAATCGGAGTTCAGATGTGAGAGTTAGGACATTTTTATCAACGAAGATAAAGCTAAGAGTTGTCATATTTGCCATTTGCATAGCATCTACTTCAAGCTCGATTTAGGCCTTGATCCAGACCGAATCTGTCAATCCTCAAAAAATGAAAGTTATAGATCTCGTCGATATCTTCGATTTGAATGGTGACAGGCCCCGTAACTCCAAGCGGATCAAAAGTTATGCTTGTTTTACCAAAGGACTTTGCAGCAGAAAATAGCATAGCGTGGGGCGCGCTGTAGATAACTCAAGAAAAATCATTTATGCAGCTACTGCCTGTACAGCGCAGGCTGCGCTACACAATACTTAATCTCAGCGCGGAGTTCACTAGCATTCCAGGCAGCCACTGTCCTTACAGCGCGGGTCGCGCTACGAAATGCCTAGACCCAGCCCAGGGGCACGTTAACATCTCAGGAAGAAACTGCAACCACAGCGCAGACCGCGCCACTTCGCCGATCTGACAGCGCGGAACGCGCTTATGCTACCTCATGCTATTGACTTCCTAGCGTGGACTGCGCTACACAATGCCTATACCAAGCGCGGGGAAGCGCTATCAATCCAGAAATCACTACTTGCCTAGCGCGAGGCGCGCTACTCAGGGGCTATACCCAGCGTGGACCGCGCTACTCGGGAATTTCAGGCACTGAACGGATTTAATCGACGTGTCTCAGATTTGAACAGATTTGAACAAAGCCAATTCTCCTTAATACATGCAACTTCTCCACTTCTCCTACACCCATTACACTTCTAATACTACATAACCCCCATTACACCATCCTTACCTCTCATTCTCCTTTTCAACTTCCATTCCCATTAAACCCATCCATCCCCAATTTCCAATCCACGTTGGTTTTCAATTTCTGCACCGCTCGAAAATCTCAGGCTTTAAAAGTGGTTTAATTGTAATTTTAGTCAAGTCCAACTCAAGTGTGGTTCCCAATTTATTCAATGTGTCTGGCCTATTCTTCAGACTTAGCAGACAAGGAGGAACATGCTGTATTTTCAGGGAAGTCCTCTCTTTTAATTTTTCCTATCTTAGCCATTGAGGACAATGTCTATTTTAAGTTTGGGGGGAATTTTAGTGTCGTATTGCATATAGTTAGTTATTTACAGTGTGTAGTTCATATAGTATTTAGTTTTTGCATTCAGTTTCATGAAAAAAAAATTACTATGTTTATATAGCATTTAGTACATCTTGCATGAGTCCAGCTGTTTGATATTTACAGTTTGTTTTAGCCAATGATGAGATTGGAATTGGGTGGACAAGTATAATACTGATTATTAGAGCGTTGATGTGATTTCTTGTTATGAATTGAGTCTTTTTCTATTTAAAACTGGTATAATAAGGATAGCACAGTAAAAACAACTTGTTGATTGATTGAGTTTAAATTGATACATAATGGGACTCTAAAGGATAATGCTAGTTTAGAAGAAAGAATGACAAGAATAAGTAGTGATGACTAAAGTTAGACAAGAACCTAAGTTTGGGGGAATATTTGGGGTATATAAGCTATAAAAAAGGAAAAAAAAAGGAAAAAAAGGTATGAATAAACACCGTGGCATGCTTGTCTAGTTTATTGGCCTTTGTTACTTGAGTAAGTAAGCCCGAGGGGATTGTTTTTACACCTAGCGCCCTACGGTCATAATGGTCTGGGAGTCGTTGGTCGAAAGATCGTTAAGGTAGCATTGAATAGCCTAAGGGAATAAGACATTGCATAGCTATGTGTATATATAAAAAATGAATAAAATGGGAAATGAGAGCAAAAATCCCCCGTAGATGAAAAATGAAGCATAAGTATCCCATCTTGACCGTCGATATTAGTAATTGTTTAATTTTAGTTGGATCTAGCTTGTTTTTGGATTTCTTGAGTTTACACTGTATGATGCCTTCGAAGAGACATATTATGTGTTAAATTTGATTTTATATCAGCTAATATTGATGTGGAGCACACACGCACTATATTAGTGATAACAGACTAAGATTTGATGATTGATTGAGAATTTAATGATTTGTTTTGATATGATGTCTTATCATGTTTACTTGATTTCTCTAAGGTCGATTGGATAGACTTGTTTCTGTCATTACAGTTGGATTTGTAGGCATGTAGATTAGTTGCATTGCATAGCATTGTTGTTTTTTTGTTTTTGCTTGAGAACAAGCAAAGGTTTAAGTTTGGGGGTATTTGATAAGTAGATTTTATATCTACTTATCCTGGTATCTGTTACTTGAATTAGTTGCTTATATTCATATTTTTAGTTACTTTTCATACATCTTATGTTATTTTGTAGGCTATTACACGAAATGGGCATGAAGAAGTAAGGGAAAGCAATTTGGACATCTTTTGGACTAAAATACATCAGCAAATGCAAGAAGGGAATATTGAAGGACTTTTAACACCAAGTTGGAATGCATGTTCTTGGCTTGGAACTAGGATTTTATTGAAGCTCTACTTCTTATCTTTCTGGAACATCTTGAATCATCCCAATCAGAGTTCGGATGTGAGAGTTATGGCCTTTTTATCAACGAAGATCAAAGCTAAGAGTTGTCATATTTGTCATTTGCACAACATCTACTTCAATCTCGATTTAGGCCTTGATCCGGACGGAATCTGTCAATCCTCAAAGAATAAAATTTACAGATTTCGTCGATATCTTCGATTTGATAGGTGTTAGTCCCCTGTAACTCCAAGCGGATCAAAAGTTATGCCTGTTTTACCAAAGGATGTCGCAGTAGAAAACAGCATAGCGCGGGGTGCGCTCCCATAATGGCCTAGGGACAGCGTGGGGCGTGCTAGTCGGCGAGGGGGCAGCTGTTTTGGGTTATTTGGTGTCCAATTTGAGCTAAAATAGGATTCTTAGTTGCCTAACTTGCTAGGGTATCTATTAGAACTATAAATACATGATGAGATGCATAAAAGAAGATATATAGGCTAGTTCTAAGACTCCATAAAATCCCTCTGGGGATAGATTTGTATCAACTTTTTTCTTTTCTTTCTTTCTTAGATTAGGAACCCTGGATTAGATGAGATTGGGAGATTGAAGCAACTTGGAGACCATTGAAGATCAAGAGCAGGAGCTTGAAGAAGATGGAGATTTGCTGACAACAGATTTATTCTTTACTCTGCTCTTATTTTTATCTTTTAATATGTATTCAAGTGTGGATGCTTAGTTTTAATTCAATGAACTAATTTTTTGTTTGATATTACAATGAATCTTATTGTGTACTTTTTTTAATATGCTTCGCTATCAATTACTATGTTCTATTGTGAGAATTGTCTATTGTGGTTTGGACTTAATTGTTTAATTGATTGGTCATCAATTACCGTGATAATCTATATGAACTCGAGAGATGAAGTTTAGATTTAGATCTGATCATGATGACATGTGTTTGTGATTTCTGCATAGATGGAATTCATGATTCGTGTTTAGGATAGAGATATGCCTTTACACCATATGTAATCTTATAGAGAACTTGTGCTTTAAATCCTTTTTAATTGTATTTCACATAGAGATATAGATGATTAGTTAATTAGGGTGTCTTGCTTAATTCTATCATCTGTGGATTTAAGTGAGTATGGGTATTATGCATCGAGATGTGGTTTTATCTGCTTTAGTGTTCTTGATTAACAATTCAGGATAGAGAATAATTGATGAGAAGTGTGTTAACTTAAATGAAGCAATAGGTGAAGTTGTGATCTTAAATCTCTGCAATCTTAATTTAACTAGTGGTAATTAGAATTAGTTTACTTATAAATTGAAATTCATTCATTTAAATAAGATTGAGTTGATTACGAGTTAGTACTTGGTGTTTTTTATTAAATAATTCTCTGTGGGAACGATACTCAACTTATCACTTTATTACTTGTTGACCACGAATACTTACGTGTTGTGCATATATAGATTTTACACCAACATGGACACACTGGCAACTCAGATGGTCACCGCTAAACAATTCAAGGAGCTGGGACTATCGAAGTTTTGGGGAGAGCCAAAATCACTTAAGGTGGAGACGTGGATAAAGCAGATCACCAAGATATTTGATGTTTTGGGATGCTCTGAAGAGCAAAAGGTTCCCTTTGCCACCTTCATGTTGAGAGGAGAAGCAGATTACTGGTGGAAATCAGTAAAGCGTACCCAGCCTGCCACACTCAAAATGTCTTGGGAGATGTTCCAAGAGCTATTCAATGACAAGTACTTTTCCGAAAGTATTCGTCACATGAAGGAGGTGGAGTTTATCAAGTTGGAGCAAAACAATATGACCATGTCGTAATTCGAGGCTAATTTTACCGAGTTGTCCCGGTTCGCATCCCATTTGGTTGATAATGAGGAGAGAATGACGTGAATGTTTCTACGAGGTTTGAGACCCAAAATACGTCAATACCTCATTTCTCATAAACTGTGTTTGTATTCAGATGTTGTAAATAGGGCTCAGTTATTGGAGCGCGATAATGAGTCAACCCAACCAAGAGAGAGCAGTCAGCAAGTCGATAATACCAGTGGTAGCAGTCATCAAAGCGGTGACAACAAACGTGGAGGGAATCAACATGCAAGAAATGGTAACCACTCCAGTAGTAATCATGGCCAAGATAATAAAAGTGGAAATTTCAAGAAGAGGAGATTCAATAATGATGGAAAGACGTCAGCACCAGCACCTGTTGTTAAGGAAGGAGAACGACCACCGGTCGCTATGTTACAAATGCGAGGAGAGGGACATATCAGTCCAAACTGTACGCACCAGTCCAAAGCATGTTACAATTGTGGAAGAGAAGGTCACCTAGATCAATTTTGTCCGTGCACCAAAGTCAAGTCCATCTGAGATGGAGGCATCAAAGGTCCGTCCCAGACAAGACAAAACTAGTAGTTCAAGGGAGAGAGTTTGTCGTAACCTCCCAAAAAGTAAGGAATCCGAACGAGGTGATCACTGGTAAGCTAATCAAAAACTCTTGCGAAACTTATACCTTATTTGATACCGGTTCTACCCATTCTTTTATTTCTCCTACTTTCGCTCAACGTTTAAATTTGACTCCGAAGAAATTAGACTTTGATTTATCTGTTGAAACTTCGTTGGGAGAAACCTTCATAACATCCACTGTTTATAAGTCTGGTTTGGTTCAAATCAGGTAACCGCGCGTTACCTGTCAATATTATTTCTTTAAAAATACTTGCATTCGATGTGATTTTAGGAATTGATTGGTTGACTATTCATCATGCTAAAATTAATTATTTTCGTAAGGTTGTTAGCTTTCATATTTCTAACCAACCTATTATGCGAATTCAAGCAACTAAACCATTAAAGTCAATCACTGTCATCTCAAGCCATAAAGCTATTCGTTTATTGAAAAATGGATGTCAAGCTTTCTCAGCTCATGTCACAGATTTAAACAAAAATACGTCAGTCTTGAATTGTATTTCTATTGTTAATAAATTTCCTGACGTATTCCCTGAAGAACTTCCTGGCCTACCCCTAGAGCGTGAAATTGAATTTTGTATAGACCTTGAATCCGGTACAAAACCCATTTCCAAAGCCCCATATCGAATGGCTCCTGCTAAACTTCAGGAGTTAAAGACTCAACTATAGGAATTGTTAGACATCAGTTTCATTCGTCCTAGTACATCTCCTTAGGGTGCTCATGTTCTCTTTGTAAGGAAGAAAGATGGAAGTATGCGAATTTTGTATTAATTATCGAGAGTTGAATCATGTCACCATCAAAAATAGGTACCCATTGCCATGCATTGATGACAGTGTTTAACCTAGTTGCAAGGCGCCAAATTCTTTTCAAAGATCGATCTTCGTTCCGGATATCATCAGTTAAAGATTAAAACCGATGACATCCCAAAGACTGCTTTCAGAACTCGGTACGGGCATTATGAATTCCTAGACATGTCTTTTGGATTAACTAATGCTCCTGTTGCCTTCATGGATATAATGAACCGAGTATTCAAGGAATATTTGGATCATTTTGTAGTCATCTTTATTGATGACATCCTCATATATTCCAAAAGCTGTGAAGATCATGAGCAACATTTGAGGCTGATACTCCAAAAGCTTCGTGAAAACAAGCTTTATGCCAAGTTGAAGAAGTGCGAGTTTTAGCTTGAGGAAGTAGCATTCCTTGGGCACGTGATATCAAATCATGGAATATCTGTTGACCCAGCAAATGATTGAAGTAATTCAAAGCTGGGAGCAACCCAAGTCAGTGACCAAAGTACGTAGCTTTCTCGGCTTAGCTGGTTATTATCGGAGATTCGTAGAAGGGTTTTCTCGAATCGCTACTCCATTAACTCAACTGACTCGAAAAGATATAAAATTCAGTTGGAGCGAGGAATGTGAGAAGAGTTTTCAAGAACTCAAGAGGAGACTCATTTCAGCACCTGTTCTGACAATACCATCTGGTTCGGAAGTATTTGTCATCTACAGTGATGTTTCAGGCAAAGGTTTAGGATGTGTTCTCATGTAACATGGGAAAGTCATAGCCTATGCCTCACGACAACTCAAAGAATATGAGAGAAATTATCCGACTCATGATATAGAGTTGGCAGCTGTCGTTTTTGTGCTTAAGATTTGGAGGCATTACCTGTATGGAGAGAAGGTGGAGATTTATACGGATCATAAAAGCCTCAAATATTTCTTCACTCAAAAGGAACTTAACATGCGGCAAATACGATAGCTTGAGCTGTTGAAAGATTATGATCATACCATTCAATACCATCCTGGAAAAGTGAACGTAGTAGCTGATGCATTGAGTAGAAGATCATATGCGGGTACGAGTGCGATATTGTCAACGCAAAGGCCCCATTTGGTATAACTTACAAAGGATGGAGATAGAGTTAAAGACTTCAGGGACCCATGTGATGATAGTGAATATACGAGTAGAACCGACTTTAATCGATAAAGTTAAAGCTGCTCAAGCTACAGACCTGGAGCTAATGTGTATGAAGAAGAAAGTGCAGGAAGGTGCTATTCCGGAAGCAAGAATCGATGAAGAAGGAATTCTTCGAGTCAACTCCAGACTTTGTGTTCCTAACGATTCTGACTTGAAGTATTAAATTATGATGGAGACGCACAACACACAGTTTGCAATCCATCCTGGGAGTACCAAAATGTATTGTGATCTTCGACATACATTTTGGTGGAGCAATATGAAGAGAGAGATAGCGGGGTTTATCTCAAGTTGTCTAACTTGTCAACGAGTCAAGGCGAAGCATCAAGTGCCAAAAGGTCCATTGCAACCACTTGAAATTCTAGAATGGAAGTGGGAGCACATTACCATGGATTTTGTTACTGGTCTTCCCAAGGTTTCTCAAGGCATAGATGCAATTTGGTTCATTGTTGATAGATTAACCAAGTTGCTCATTTCTTACCGATACGAGAAACTTATACACTTGAACGTCTTGCTCGTATGTACATAAACGAGATTGTAAGATTGCATGGTATGCCAAAATATATAGTTTCTGATCGAGACCCAAGATTCACTTCAAGATTTTGGGTTAGTTTGCAAAAAGCTATGGGCATGGATTTACGATTTAGTTCGGTGTATCATCCTCAAACGAACGGACAATCAGAGAGGACTATTCGAACTCTTGAGGATTTATTAAGACTCTATGTCCTTGACTTCAAAGGAAGTTGGGACAAGTTCTTAACATTGGTGGAGTTTTCCTATAACAACAGTTATCAAGCAAGTATTGGCATGGCTCCATTTGAGGCGTTGTATGGAAGAAAGTGTCATTCTCCAGTATGCTGAGATGAGGTAGGTGAAGCAACGTTGTTGGGACCGGAGTTGGTATGTATGACTACGAAAAAGATTCAAACTGATCCGATAACGTATAAAAACCTCACAAGATCGACAAAAGAGTTATGATGTTCCTCATCGAAAGGACATGGAATTTAATATTGGAGATCATGTGTTGTTACGTGTTGCTCCATGGAAAGGAGTTACGAGATTTGGAAAGAGAGAAAAGCTCAATCCTCGATTCATTGGCCCATTTGTAATCCTTGATCGAGTAGGAACTGTGGCCTATAGACTCGCCTTACCGCCAAGTATGTCTCGTGTTCATAACATTTTTCACATATCTATGTTACGTAAATATGTGAAAGACCCGAATCCACATTATTTAATTAGAACCGGACGAGATAGCGGAAGATTTAACGTATGAAGAGGTAGATATTAAAATCTTGGATAAGAAGGATCATATTCTACACTCCAAGGTTATACCTCAAGTCAAAGTTTTGTGGAGAAACCACGATGTGGAGGAAATGACCTGGGAGTTAGAATCTGAAATGAAATCAAGGTATCCTCACCTCTTCAACATATTCGGTGCGTACCCAAATTTCAAGGACGAAATTTCATAAGAAGGGGAGGTTGTAAGATCCCAACATTTTTTTGAATAAAGAATAATTTTTCTCGAAATATATTTTTGAATATTATGGTATGGATATGATATAATGTTATAGTTGTGGGTAATATTTGGAAAATTTTGCAAAATAAGCAAGTTGATATAAAATATTCGTTGTGTTAGTTAATATTCGATTAGTTAGGGAATATTCATACGACGGCACAATCATTGGTGGACCCCACAACGGAAGTATTGTCGTAGTTAGAAAACGACAGAAATATCTTTTTATAAAAATAACAGCGGAAGATTTACCGATAAACTGTTGAACTACCCGGTGGTAAAAGTACAGTAATATGTGTAGTTGCATAGTAGCACACGGTATTGATTATTGATGCTTACGTGAGAAGTCACTCAGTTATACTCAATTATTGCTACAATAATTGTTGCATAGTATCTCACGTTATTTGATTCAATTATTGTCACATTATCATCTGCATAATATTTTATATTATTAAATCAATAATTAAGACAACAAAGTTATTCATATTATTATTTGCAATATTGACAATGTCTAGAAAGTTCTGTCGCGGAGAGGTTTGGTCACCTAATTGCGCGCCAATAGGGAGAAATCCTTATTGGAAAGCCCCCTCTTTCCTTGGAACGATCTGGTTGTTAAATATTATGAGTTATAATATTAATGATGAATAATTGTTGAAGTATTAAGAATGTGTTTATTGAATATAAATGAATTACAAAAGTTAGAGGGGAATAATGCAAACTTGGAAAACTTTAGGGGTACTAAAGTGTAATAATAAGTTGAATCAATCTGGACCATTGATGGGGGTTTTAATAGTAAATCAATCTAGACCATTGAGGGTGGTTTTAAAAGTAAATCAATCTTGAACCGTCGATGGTGGTTTTAAAAGTAAATCAATCTGGATCGTCGGTGGTGGTTTTAAAAGTAAATCAATCTGGACCGTCAGGTGTTGGTTTTAAAAGTAAATCAATCTGGACCGTCGGTTATGGTTTTAATAGTAATGGTTTTAATAGTAATCAATATGGACTGTCCGTTCTAATAGTGAATCAATCTGGACCGTTCGTGAATTAGTTACTATTTAGTCTATTCTCCTATAAATAGAAGCTTAATTCTTCTTTCATTCTCATCAATTCACTAAGAGTCACAAGAGACACTATAGAGAGAGAAACTATAGAGAGCAAGAAGAAGAGTATTCTGCTACTTCACTTTTGCAGTATCCAGCTTTCTACTAAGGTAAGGGGTATTATTTCTTTCGTATTCATAAAGAATACTATTTTTCGTATTCATCCTTTACTATGTCGGAATAACCTGTCTATGCGGATTACGTACCGTGTGACAAGTGAAAATCCATTTGCATTTTTGTATGTTACTTCTTTTCATATTCTTAAATCTAAACTTACTATGGTAAGTATTGCTTCTATAATCCTTGAAATTAGTGGAATATCTGTGAGTTTTGCGCTTCATCCAGTATCAGTTTATTGGAATATTGATATGAACTTTCTTATTAAATATCAATATTTTCACCCAAAGTATTATTCACGAGTTACTATTCACATATTACTATTCACCCAGTTACTATTCACTATAATATTATTTACTCGGGTATTCGGGGCACTTTTCATGCCGGGATACTATTCATGGGATACTATTCATGAGTTACTATTCATGGGTTACTATTCACCCGATTACTATTCACTCAAATATTATTCACTCGGGTATTTGGGGAACTTTTCATGTCGAGTTACTCTTCACGGGTACTATTCCCGAAGTACTATTCATGGGGTACTATTCACCGAAAAATTTATTTCGTTTCTGTCCAAATTATTTTTGATACATGGATATTATTCTTGAATTTTACTCCACAAAGCAGTATCATGTTGAAAATTTGGACATTATTGAATTTTGGATAAATTAAATTATAAATCTTTTAAAATTTATTCTTTGCTTTCTTTTAATTGAATTCTTATATCATTGTCATCATCCTCATGCTTATATTGTGATTTAAGTCATCTTTGGCTTACATGCATAGATGGACTGTTGATTGGTATGACTATGATCAGGGATAATTCAGTATAGTCATGACCATTAATGATTACACGAATATTCTTAGGCCCGCAGTGCAAGAATAATTTGTGGACGTGATACTAATGAATATCCTTGGCCCGTAGTGCAAGGATGATTCGATGATATGATTTATTTATTAAGCTGAGTCCCAGCGATAAAGTTAATGATAAACTTTTTAAATCATAGAAGATAGTAGATATGATTCTCTACTTGACTCTTCTAATGGATTGCTTGTTTCACTGCAGTTAAACTTGTTGTTTATTATATTCTATCAGTTTAACATTGTTGAAGGCTAATGATAACTTATTCTACATTATCTTAGTCATAATATTTCTTACTAGGCTAGTTGAGCTCACCCTTTTACTTCCATTGTTCTCTTCAGGAAATGAGAACGTAGCCGGAACTAGTCGTGGGACGGAGTGATGGCCTGAGATGGTGTTATAGTAGTCATCACTATTCTATAAAATAGTGTGCCAATAAATGTAATGAGGACTCCATTTGAGTTTGGATATTGTCTAGAAGACAATATTCGTGTAAAAATTCTCAGCTCATGTTGTACAATTAAGTTTTTATTTGTATTTTGTACCATGTATTTGGCGACCCAAGATGGGTGATGTATACTTATTTTAGGGGGGTCACAGTTTGATTTTATCAAAAATAAGGATGAACCATGTGTGTACAAGAAGGTTAGTGGGAGCACTGTTTCATTCCTCGTATTATATGTTGATGATATATTACTGATAGGGAATGATATTCCTATGCTACAATCAATTAAAATCTGGTTATCTAAACACTTCCCCGTGAAAGACTTAGGAGAAACATCCTATATTTTGGGGATAAAGATCCATAGAGATGGATCTAAAAGGATGTTTGGCTTGTCCCAAGGAACGTACATTGACTCGATGATAAAGAAGTTTAGCATGGAAGATTCCAAAAGAGGTCTCATGCCAATGAGCCATAGAATACATCTCTCCAAGAAATAGGCCCCAAAGACACCTGAAGATAGAGGACCGTATAAGTAAGATTCCTTATGTTTCAGCAATAGGATCTATCATATACGGTATGATATGTACTAGACCAGATGTCGCTCATGCACTTAGTGTAACAAGCAGATATCATTCGAATCCAGGAGAAGAACACTAGAAGGCAGTGAAAAATATCCTAAAGTACTTAAGAAGAACTAAGGCTGTATTTCTTATCTACGGTGGGTCTGAATTGAAACTTGAGGGCTTCATAGACTCAAGTTTTCAAACGGGCCAAGATAATAGTAAATCGTTTTGGGGTATGTATTTACCTTAAACGGTGGTGCAGTGAGTTGGAAGAGTTCCAAACAGCAAACATTTGTTGATTCAGTGACAGAGGCAGAGTACATAGCTGCAAAGGAAGCTGTTTGGATGAAGAAGTTCATTACCGAACTTGGTGTGGTTCCTAGTATTACAGAACCAGTACCTTTATTCTGTGACAACACCGGAGCTGTTGCGCAGGATAAGGAACCCAGATCTCATCAGAAATCCAAACACGTGTTGCGGCGGTTTCATTTGACCAGAGAGATCATTGAAAGAGGAGACGTCACCCTAGAGCATGTGGACTCTCAAGACAATATTGTAGATCCATTTACTAAAGTGTTAACACAACAGCAGTTCGATCGTCACTTAAAGAAGATGGGTATGAGATACCACGGCGATTGGCTTTAGTGCAAGTGGGAGATTGAAAGTAGTATGCATACAAGCCAATCATGTATGATGATAAAGCATATACTTTGTAATCAATCTTATTTATTTATTAATAAAAGAATTATTTATTAAAGGCATTTATTATCTACATGGTGTTGTTTTAATAATATATGATAAACCCATAGTTTTAAGCAATGCTTTTAGAATCATGATGAGATCATGCTAATGAGATCTAAATTCTTAGATAGCTTAAAACTAAAATGTTCCCAATCAATGGATTACTAAAAAGGGGATTAGTGAATCCGGATAGATTGGTACGTACGTTGCTTGCTCATTGAATGAGGATGATTGATCTCATAATTATTTGTGTGGCGACACTAAAGCAAGTATGTAGGTGCTTATTAGAGAATAAGTTCACTGAACGTGACTCGCTAAGGAATACCTAATGGAGTTTTATTTGCCTGTCAATAAGAATTCCTGTAGTGATAGTAGTACAAATGATCCTTAGACTTGAGATCATCATAGTATCTTATATATAATGAATTACACTTTGACTTATTCCTTAAAACTCTTAGAGTATATCAAAGGGTATGCTTGGGTGTAATAAGTTATATATGGAGATAATGAATGATCAATAAAGAATCTACCACTTCTAGTAAAAGAAGAGAAATGTCCTATGTGATTTGATAAATGACAACCCAGGAATCTTGGCCAAGGTGGAATGAAATTAGAAAGTAGTTTCTAATTTGTATTCATTAGGAGTTATGCATTTAGGAATCGAAATACATATAATTAAATAAAATAAGACTTAATAGTAATTGCAAGTTGATATAAAATATTCGTTGTGTCGGAGAATATTCGATTAGTCGGAGAATATTCGTTTTAATAGAGAATATTCGTACGACGTCATGATCATTGGTGGACCCCACAACGGAAGTATTATCGTATTTAGAAAACGACGGAATTATCTTTTTATAAAAATAACGGCGAAAGTGTTACCGTTAAAACTGTTGAACTACCCGGTAGTAAAAGCACAGTAATACGCGTGATTGCATAGTAGCACACGGTATTGATTATTGATGCTTACGTAAGAAGTCACTCAGTTATACTCAATTATTGCTATAGTAATTGCTGCATCATATCTCTCATATTATTGATTCAATTATTATCACAGTATCATATACATAATATGTTATATTACTAAATCAATAATTGAGATGACAAAGTTATTCATATTATTAAATTGCAATATTTATAATGTCTAGAAGTTCTGTCAATGAGAGGTTTGGTCATCTAATTAAGCACCAATAAGAAGAAATCCTTATCGAAAAGCCCCCTCTTTCCTGGAAACGACCTGGTTGTTAAATATTGTGAGTTATAATATTAATGATGAATAAGTTCGTGTTGCTTAAAGATGAAATTGATACTTCCATTGTGTTAGAATTATTAGTGTTAGTGAAAATCGACATTTATTTCGATAATAATTGATGTCTAGAGGTTATATTGACCAATCGGGTAATTAACTGGATAAATGAGCAATTAATTGCTATTGATTCACATGATTATAACTATTTATTCACATGTGTGTACTATTGATTCACACATTCATTTACTATTAGGGGAGTTGGTGCAAGATTGATAATACTTACATGACTAAGTTAAAAATGGAGGTATAGTTGCAGGTACTATACTATAATTAATTTTTTCTCATACTTAGAACTATTGAGTCACATGATTTACTATTGATTCACATGATTTACTATTAATAAAGGTGGTGCAAGTTTGATAATACTTACAGGACTAAATTAAAAATGAAAAAAAGATGAAGGTATTATACTATAATATTTTGAGCCCCAAAATGTGCAATTATTGAAACTATATTTTTCCTATAAATAGAAGCTCATTCTTCCTTCATTTCTCACCAATTCACTAAAGTTATAAAGCGTTTATTATAGAGAGAAATTATAGAGGGAAAGAAGAAGAGAAGTCTGATACCTCACTATTCTAGTATCAAGTTTTCTTCTAAGGTAAGGGGTATTATTTCTTTCGTATTCATGAAGAGAGCTATTGTTATTCCATTCCTTATTATTATGTTGCAATAACCTGTTTATGCGAAGTACTGCATACATGGTAAAATTCTTCTATTATTCCATTCTTTATTATTTTGTTGGAATATCCTGTATGTGCGGATTACGCATGATCTGGTTCCGTTCTTTATTATTCTATTGGAATATCCTGTCTGTGCGGATTATGTATGACCTGGTTCCATTCTTTATTATTCTGTTGGAATAAACTGTCTGTGCGACTTATTGCATGCCTGGTGAATTCTGTTGTTATTCCATTCTTTATCATTCTGTTGGAATATCCTGTCTGTGTGGATTACGCATGACCTGGTTCCATTCTTTATTATTTTGTTGGGAATAACCTGTCTGTGCTATCTATCGCATGCATGGTGAATTCTTTTGTTATTTTATTCTTTATTATTCTGTTGGAATAACCTGTCTATGTGGATTACCGCATGTATGGTGAATGATCCTTTGTATTCATTCCTTATTAAATTGTAGAAATGATCTGTCTACGTGGATTACCGCATGGCGGGTGAAAATCCATTTGCAGTTTCGTAATATTTCTGACCCTCAAAAATTCTAGAAAAATTGAAATGATAATTTGATGAGTTTTCTATATTGTGTCCAAAGATGACGATTTTTGGATGTATTGATTAAGAGTTATGGATTTTATGGGAAAAGACTATTTTAAAAGTAAACCCTTATAACTCCTTGTGGTTAACTCCAAAATTGGTGAAATTTTTATTGGGAGTACATGTATAATAACAGGAGTATACTTTGTAAATTTCAGAATTTTTAGACAAAAGTACAAATTATGATAAATGTCTAAATATTTGGCAGTTTTGGCCATATAAAAAATAGTAAATGAATTTTAAAAATTCTAAGAAAAATATATGTTCAATATGGGACTATATTGCTAAATCCCAGAAAAGAAATATTTTTGGGACTGATTTGGTATTTTTCATGAAAATGAACTAGTTATGAGTAAATGAATTAAATATGTTATATGAAGTAACAAAATTGGAAAATAGGATTTTATAGTTTGGGAATCCTATATAGGGTATATGCAGATTTTTGATGAGGAATTTGATCATTGGTGATGAAATCTTATGAGTATGGCATTTTTGAATGATTAAATGTATTATTTGGTAAAGTGTAAACAATTGAAATAAATTGTTTATAAGTTTAAGAAGTGATTAAAATATTGTTATAATATTAATAATATTTGATTATGAGTTTATTAAGTGATTGATAATATTTGGATAAATTTAAAGTCTTTAATATTCATACTTGTTTTCGTTTGATTAATGCTTATATCATCGTCATCATCCTCATGCTTATATTGTGATGAAAGTCATCTTTGGCTTACGTGCATAGATGGACTTGGTATGATTATGATCAGAGATCATTCGGTATAATCATGACCTGTAATGTTATAAATGATGTGGTAAAAGTCCTCAGTGGCCTGTAGTGCATTGATGGACAATTTTTTGTATGATTATGACCAGGGATTATTCGGTATAGTCATGATCATTGATGATTTAATGAATATCCTTGGCCCGTAGTGCAGGGATGAATTCGATGATGTGGTTTATTTATTAAGCTGAGTCTCAGCGATAAAAATTGCTGAAAACATTTTAAAACATAAAAGATAGTAGATATCATACTCTACTTGACTCTTCTAATGGATTGCTTATTCCATTGCAGTTAAACTTGATGTCTATTGTATTTTATCAGTTTAACATTGTTGAAGGCTAATGATAATTTATTCTGCATTATCTTAGTCATAATATTTCTTACTGGGCTAGTTGAGCTCACCCTTTCTTTCATTGTTCTCTTCAGGAAATGAGAACGTAGCCGGGACTAGTCGAGGAACGGAGTGATGGTTCAAGATGGTGTCATAGTAGTCCTCATTATTCTATAAAATAGTGTGATAATAAATGTAATGGACTCCATTGAGTGTGGATATTGTCTAGATGACAATATTTGTATTAAAACTCACAGCATATATTTTGTCGTATGTTACACGACAGTTGTATAATTAAGTTTTTATTTATATTTTGTACGATGTATTTGGCGACTCAAGATGGGTGATGTATACCTGTTTTGGGGGCGTCACGGTTGGTATCAAAGCTTAGGGATATGTGTGACGCCCCCAAAATAGGTATACATCACCCATTTTAGGTTGTCAATAACATGGTACAGAAACAACTACAACTTTATATTACATCATAAAAACTGTGAGTTTAAATACAAATATTATCTTCTAGACAATATCTATACCCAAATAAATCCTCATCACAATTATTGATACATTATTATACTACAATGGTGAGGACTACTAAACAACTTCTAGAATCATCATTCCATACCCCGACTAGTACTCGCTACATTCTCGCCTCCTAAAAAGAAAAATAGAACAAAAAGAAAAAGGGTGAACTCAACTAGCCCAGTAAAGAATATTATGACTAAGATAATATAGAACAAATTATCGTTAGTCTTCAACAGAAAAAAATCTGATAAAATACAATAGACAACAAGTTTCAGATCAATATTCGCAGCGAAAATAATAATCCATAGAAGAGTTACGTAGAGAATGAAATCTACTACTATCTATGAATTTAAAAGTCCTTCATCAATATTTTATCTATGTAACATCAATTAATATACATCTTGAATCAAATATTCATCTTTGCACTACAGGCCAAAGATATTCATCAGTCGGTCATGTTCATCTCAACACATGTTCATCTTTGCACTACGGGCCAAAGATATTCATTATAAAATCATTTATCTTTGCACTACAGGCCAAAGATATTCAATAATATCATCATTTAGGACTGAGGATGATAAAAAATATTTTAAAGGGAACAAATCCAGTGAAACAAAAGAATAAATATTAAGGATTCTTATTTCAGCTATTTCATGTCCAAAAATACCTCATAAATAATCATAGTGGAGTAAAATTCAAGAATGATCAAAACATTGATACAATCAAAGCTGGTATTCATAATAGATATTTTGGACAAAAAACAAAATTTTGATTTTTCTGTTAATGGTGCCGTATTCGTGAATAGTGCTGTATACGTGAATAGTAAACCCGACACAAAAAGTTCCAAATTTGATTAAAATTTTATATCAATACTTCGGCATAATGATATTGAAAGAAATAATATCTTTTGAAAAAAAAATATCTCTTACCTCGAAAGAATAGTACTTCTAGTTGAAACAGCGGATATATGCTATGACTTGAACTTGCACCGTATAGCAACACTCAAAGTATTAAAATACTCACAAGAATACGCTCAATATATCGAGAGAGAGAGAGAGAGAAAAATCTTTAGTTTCTGGTGTGATTTTCAATTCTAACCTAAGCACCCTATTTATAGGAAAATACTTAGAACACCAAAGTAGAAAATTTAATAAATTATTAATATTTTCAAATTATATTCCTACGCACACCACACCAGACCAAAATCATCAGCCAAAACATGTGCCAACATCCCAAAAACATTTTTGTTAGTTAAAATATTTTAAACTTCCAAAAATTAATTATTTCAGGAACTCCAAAACTTCAATAATTCACAATAAATAGCCCTTTTATCAGAAAAATTCGAACCTCATGTCTTTGCCATAGGAAATTCCATTATCTACAACTTTGCAGAAGAAAGTTTTTCCAAATTCCAAATAGAAATTGACCGAAATCCACAAACGGACGATTTTACAAGCTATAATCAAATTTCAGTCAAGAAATGGGGTCTACCAACACACAAAACATGTGTTAATTATTTAATGCCACAAAAATACTCTTCCTCCTCATATACTCATATATCCCACATTCATTGTAAAAATATCACCATCAATATATTATTAAAATAATATATTTAATTGAATTATTTTATCAGAAAAAGATAAAATATTAATTTCAACAACTTGTCACATTAAAAAATTTCTCCGTCTATATCCACATAAAATTAATATTTTCCTCGTCATATAAATCAATAATTAATTATTCACGAATAATATTACAGAATCACAATACTGACAACCAGGCAGTTCCCAAGATAGAGGGGGCTTTCCAATAAGGATCTCTCCTTACTGGTGCGCAATTAGATGACCTAACCTCTCCTTAGACAGAACTTTCTAGACATTGCCAATAATGTTATCCAATAATATTATTCAGATAATATGAATTATTGCTCTGATAATAGAATATACTATGTAGTGACAATTATTGAAACAACAATAATATAAAATATCAACGCAGCAATTATTGAATCTATAAAATAAAATACTGAACAGTAATTAATGTAACAATTATTGAGTAGTGCCTTCTTACGTAAGAATCAATAATTGGTCTAATACCGTGTGCTACTGTGTTTTAACCACCGCGTATTCCAACAGTATTAACGGTAACAACTACGCCGTTATTTATAACCAACTTATTCTTGTCATTTTCTTCATCCAATCGCTTTTCGTTATGGGTCCCACACAAGGCTGCACCGTCGTACGAATATTCCCCGACAGCAAGAATAATCCACGACCAAACGAATTTTTTATAACCACTTGCGTATTTGAAATATTTATATATTTTACCCATAACTATCCACATTAATCAAATCAGCCCTTACTATTTCAAAATAATAAATGGAGGAAATTCAATTTTATTTATAATAAGTTGGGGTCTTACAACCTTCCCTCCTTATGAAATTTCGTCCTCGAAATTGACATACGTACCTGGTGTTTCGAAAAGGTGAGGATACATCGCTTTCATTTCCGTTTCTAACTCCCAGGTCATTTCCTCTATAGCATGGTTCCTCCACAAAACTTTGACTTGTGGTATGATCTTTGTGCATAGGACATGCTCCTTCCTATCCAACATCTTGACAGGTACATCCTCATACATTAAATCTTCGGCTATCTCGTCCATTTCTAATTCAATGACGTGGTTTGGGTCTTTCACATATTTACGAAGCACGGATATATGAAAAACATTATGAACACGAGACATACTTGGAGGTAACGCGAGTCTATAGGCTATATTTCCTACTCGATCAAGAATCTGAAATGGACCAATAAATCGTGGATTGAGCTTTCTTCTCTTCCCAAATCTTGTAACTCCCTTCCATGGAGCAACTCGCAATAATACATGATCCCCAATACTAAATTCCACGTCCTTTCGATGAAGATCCGTATAACTGTTTTGTCGATCCTGTGCTGTTTGTATACATTGTCGAATCATTTGAATCTTTTCTGTAGTCATACGTACCAACACGGGTCCCAACAATGTTGCTTCACCCACCTCATCCCAACATATTGGAGAGCGACACTTTCGTCCATATAATGCTTCAAATAGAGCCACACCTATACTTGCCTGATAACTGTTGTTGTAGGAGAATTCCACCAATGGTAAATACTTATCCCAACTGCCCTTGAAGTCTAGGACATAGAGTCTTAATAAATCTTCAAGAGTTTGAATAGTCCTCTCTGATTATCCATTCCGTTTGAGGATGGTATGCCAAACTGAATCGTAAATCCATACCCATAGCTTTTTTTAAGCTAACCCAAAATCTTGAAATGAACCTTGGGTCACGATCCGAAAACTATGGATACTTGCATGCCATGCAACCTCACAATCTCATTTCCATACATATGAGCAAGACGTTCAAGGAAATAAGTCTCCCGTATTGGCAAGAAATGAGCAGACTTGGTTAATCTATCAACAATAACCCAAACAGCATTTATGCCTTGAGAAACCGTGGGAAGACCCATAACGAAATCCATAGTAATGTGTTCCCACTTCCATTTAGGAATCTCAAGTGGTTGTAATGGACCCTTAGGTACTTGATGCTCCGCCTTTACACGTTGACAAGTTAAACACATCGAGATAAACTTTGCAATCTCTCTCTTCATATTGTTCCACCAAAATGTATGTCGAAGATCACGATACATTTTAGTACCTCCAGGATGGATCGTAAATGGTGTATTGTGTGCCTCCATCATAATCTTGTACTTCAAATCAGAATCGTTAGGAACACAAATTCTGGAGTGAACTCGAAGTATTACTTCTTCATCAATTCTTGCTTCTGGAATAACACCTTCTTGCACTTTCTTCTTCATCCGCATCAGCTCCGGGTCTATAGATTGAGCAACTTTAACTTTTTCGATTAAAGTTGGTTCTATGCGTATACTTGACATTATTACATGGGTCCCTGGAGTCTTGAATTCTATCTTCATCTTTTGTAAATCACACAAAATGGGCCTTTGTTTTAACAATATTGCACTCGTTCCCGCGTACGATCTTCTACTCAATGTGTCAGCTACCACGTTCGCTTTTCCAGGATGGTATTGAATGGTGTGGTCATAGTCTTTCAACAGCTCGAGCCAACGTCATTGCCACATGTTGAGTTCCTTTTGGGTGAAGAAATATTTGAGGACTTTTATGGTCTGAATATATCTCCACTTTTCTCCCCGTATAGATAGTGCCTCCAAATCTTTAGCGCGAAAATAACTGCTACCAACTCTAGATCATGAGTATGTTGGAATAACCTGTCTATGAAAAGTACCTGCATATATGATGAAATTATTCTGTTATTCCATTCTTTATTATTCTGTTGAAATATCATGTCTGTGCGGATTACGCTAGACCTAGGTTCCATTCTATATTATTCTGTTGGAATAACATGTCTGTGCAGTCTATTGCATGTATGGTGAATTCTTCTGTTATTCCATTCTTTATTATTCTGTTAGGAATATCTTATCTGTGCGGATTACGCATGACCTAGTTCCATTTTTTATTATTTTGTTGGAATAACCTGTCTATGTGGATTATCACATGCATAGTAAATGATCATTCGTATTCATTCCTTATTAAATTGTGGAAATGGTACTGTCTACGTGGATTACCGCATGGCGGGTGAAAATCCATTTGTAGATTCATATATTCTATGATACTCATTTAGTTAAAGTTTTGGCATTCTATACTCTATGAAATTAGTAGAATATCCTGGATATTTGCGCTTCATCCGGTATCTTTTCATAGAAATATTCTTCTAAGCATTCTTGAATTTTACTCCGCAAAGCAGTTTCGTGTTGATAATTTGGACGTAATTGATTTCAAGATAAATTAACTTATAAATCTTTAAAATTTATTCTTGAACTTGTTTTATTGAATTATTATGTCATTGTCATCATCCTCATGCTTATATTGTGATGAAAGTCATCTTTGGCTTACGTGCATAGATGGACTTGGTATGATTATGACCAGGGATTATTCGGTATAATCATGACCTGTAATGTTATAAATGATATGGTAAAAGTCATCAATAGCTTGTAGTGCATTGATGTACAGTTTTTGGTATGATTATGACCAGAGATTATTCGGTATAGTCATGACTATTGATGATTTAATGAATATCATTGGCCCGTAATGCAGGGATGACTTGATGATGTGGTTTATTTATTAAGCTGAGTCTCAGCGATAAAAATTGATGAAAATATTTTAAATCATAGAAGATAGTAGATATCATGCTCTACGTGACTCTTCTAATGGATTTCTTATTCCACTGCAGTTAAACTTGATGTCTATTATATTTTATCAGTTTAACATTGTTGAAGACTAATGATAATTTATCTGCATTATCTTAGTCATAATATTTCTTACTGGTCTAGTTGAGCTCACCCTTTCTTTCACTGTTTCTTCAGGAAATGAGAACGTAGCCGGGACTAGTCGGGGAACGGAGTGACGGTCCAGATGATAGCATTAGTAGTCCTCACTATTTGTTAAATAGTGTGACAATAAATTTAATGAGGACTCCATTGAGTGTGGATATTGTCTAGATGACAATATTCTTATTAAAACTCTTCGATTATGTTTTGGTAATTTTACACGACTGTTGTATAATTAAGTTGTATTTGAATTTTGTACCATGTATTTGGCGACGCAAGATGGGTGATGTATATCCTATTTTGGGGGCGTCACAACATGAATGCATATGCATGATCTACTTCATAATATACCTACGAACCCAGTAATAAATCAATATAATATATAGCAACAGGCCTCAAAGATACCACTGATACTCAAACAATTTATCCGATCAAATCAAAGTCCATAACTCTAACCAGTTAGTCAATCAAAACCTGTCATCACCCATGTTGTGCGTGTATGCTTGTTAACCATTCTAACCAACCACAGTTCAAGATAATCACATAACAAACTTCTTAGAAGAAAAATTTCAGTTCCAATTCAATTACTTTTGTGAACATGACAACTCCAGTTAAAACTAAGCAATTACCAAGTCTAAGGGTAAATACAGGATTTATTTCTATTTTTATACAATCAGCGAGGGCATTTTTGCTCTTTCTCATGTTTTATTCAATTTTTTTATTCTCATGGTTGTGCAATGTCATATTCCCTTAGGCTTTTCAATACTACCTTAACTAGCTTTCGACCAACGACTCCTAAGCCATTAAGACCTTAGGGCGCTAGGTGTAAAGACAATTCCCTCGGGCTTACTTACTCAAGTAACAAAGGCCACAAAACTAGATAAGCATGCCACGGTGTTTATTCATTTTTTTATTCTTTTTATGGTTTTTCTATTTTTTTTTCTTTTCATCATTTCTTTTTTTCATTTTCTTTTTTTCATTTTGTATATATATATATATATATATACCCCATAAATTCCCCCAAACTCAAGCTTTTACGTCATTCCAACATTTACCGCCAGTTCACTAATTTCCTTAAATTTTAACCAGGATTTTCCCTCAGAAACAAATTATGAAACCCTTGAACCAAGTGGATTAAAACAGTTAAACTTTAAGTGTTAACTAGTTACATAAGTTTAAGACAGGCTCAGATTATCATCATGATTAAAATTAGAACTCATCATCAATTATCAACACTGTTCAAGTTAACAATTAATATCAATCTTATCATAGGCCGAGCTAAATTCAAACCAATCTATTGCCTAAAAAAAATTATACTTCATCAACACACTACTAATGCACCACATATATGCATATGCAATTAACTACCATGTATTATATGCACACTAAATGCAAAAACACAACGTTAACACGTAAAAATAACGAACTGTGATACAAATAACTTACTATATGCAATACAACACTAAAATGCCACCAAACTTAAACTAGACATTGTCCTCAATGGCTAAAATAGAAAAAATTAAAGCAAAGGACTTCCCTGAAAATATAGCAATCTTCCTCCTTGTCCGCTAAGTTTGGAGAATAGGCTAGGCACATGGACCAAATTGGGCACCACACTTGAATTTGACTTGAATAACATGTAAACCATGATAGAAATAATTTTATTAAATTCTAAATAAATACAAATTCAAAACTACTAATATAAAACCTAATAAAAACTAAAAATAAAAATTAAACTTGGGTTGCCTCCTAATAAGAGCTTGTTTTATAGTCTCAGCCTGACTTCTTCAATTCTCTATCCAATTTGTAACAGCCCCCAAAATAGGTCCATTCATCCAACTTATTCTGAGTCGCCAAATACATAGAACAGAAAATAACTACAACTTTATTACAACAATTGTCGTGCAAAATACAACAACACATATGTTGTGAGTTTTGATACAAATATATATACCAACTGTGACTCTTGACACCAACTTGGGTAGTACATCACAATGACACCTTACATAAAGATACAGTCAAAAACTGTTTTAGAAATTAAAATCTTTGGGAAGTGCTCAAGGAAACCTTCGTACATAGGAGGCCATGAATCTAAGTTATGATAGATATCATATGTCTAGAGAATTATCCTTGGTTGATCTAATAGACCCCAAAGAAAAACGAGAAGATTACTATCATGTTTCTTCCAATGGTGAGTCTTCTCTTGACATATAACTATCTCCACCGTCTACAATTGAACGTTATGTTTCAACCAAACTCCAAGGTTATATAGGTAGTGTTCGTAGATATAATCAGCAAGTAGATGTGCACAACCATAGTCTTATGATAACACAAGTTTGTATGTCATGAGACATATTGTATGATAGTGACAAAACACTCTTCCAAAGTTAGGTTCGCCTCACCGTATTCGGTTCACCAAAATTAAATATCAAATGACGTATACAATACGACACACTTATCTAAAGTTCTCAATTAAAATTATTTCCATACTATTTAGGGAGACCCTCAATAGCTATAGATCACCGTTCTATTTCCCTGTTACCCCCGCTCGACCCAGCTACACTCTTGTTACCTGAAAGGAATTGTGAAGCAAAAGGGTGAGCACAAATAGCCCAGTAACAAATATCATGACTAAAGATAATTAAATTATCAATAGCCTTCGTCAGTAATAAATCAGAGATTTAGAACATATGGTAGATGATAAAACTTTTTAACCATAGTTGCAGCGGAACGAGAAATCCATTAGAAGAGTCAAATAGACCATAAAGTCTATTATCTTCTCCATGTTAAAAGTCCACCAACAATGTTTTAACCCTGTAACATTAATCAACAGATCCTGTTCACAGTCATGTAAATAACTCATAATCATAATTATAGTTATAATTTCCTCTTCTCATCCAAGACGAAGATAATTTTTATCACATGTCTTTACCTGAAACATCAAAGATCATGGTTATACCAAATCACAGTTCTTGTTCATAATCATACTAATAAGTTCATCTTTGTACTACGGGCCAAAGATATTCATCAACAAGTCATCTTTGCACTACATGCCAAAGATATTCAGCAACAGGTCATCTTTGCACTACGGGCCAAAGATATTCATCAATAATTCATCTTTGCACTACAGGACAAAGATATTAATATCTCAAAGAAATACATAATCATTTCAGAATTTATATAACCATAATTATAACCATGTTGATCAATTCACCTTTGCACTTAAGCTAAAAATATTCAATTGTAAATTCAATGGTCATGATCATACCATTCAACAATTCATCTTTGCACTACTGGCCAAAGAGAACCCATAGTCACGATCACACCAATAATTTGCCCATCTTTACACTTATGTCAAAGAGAAATTTCATCACCGGGATTATAAAATTGTTATATATGATAATAAAACAATATGATCAACAACTGCATTTAATTTCAAGAGTAAGGTTCATAAATCAACGATAATTTGGTCAGAAAAAGAAACCAATTTTATCGTGAATAGTACCCCGTGAATAGTAACTCGTGAATAGTAACCCCGACACAAAAAGATAAACTTTCACAATAAAATCCATATCAATATTTATAACACCTTAATCCAAATGTTATAAATCACTTAATAATCTCATAATCTAATATTATTAATATTACAACAATATTTTAATCATTTCTTAAACTTATAAACAATTTATTTAAATTATTTACACTTTATTAATTAATGCATTTAATCATCCTAAAATGCCAAACTCATAAGATTTCATCACCAATAATCAAAATTCTCATCAAAAATCTGCATATACCTTATATAGGATTCTCAAGCCATAAAATCATATTTTCTAATTTTGTTACTTCACATAACATATTTAATTCATTTACTCATAACTAGTCCATTTTCATGAAAAATACCAAATTAGTACAAGCAAAAATTTTTTCTGGGATTTACTAGAATATAGCCCCATATTGAACATATATTTTTTCAGAATTTTTAAAATTCGTTTACTATTTAGACATTTATCATAAATTGTACTTTTATCCAAAAATTTGAAATTTACAGGGTATACTGATATTATATAGATGTACTCCTAATAAAAATTTCATCAATTTTGGAGTTAACCACAATGAGTTATAAGGGTTTATTTTTAAAATAGTCTTTTCTCATAAATTTCATAACTCTTAATCTATCCATCCAAAAATCGTCCTTTTTGGACACATTCAAGAAAACTCATCAAATTATCATTTCAATTTTTTCCAAAATTCTTGAAGGTCCGAAAAAAGTACGAAACTGAAAAACATAATAACCCTTAAAATCTTTACCTCAAAAGAGCAATACTTCTGACTGGAATATCGGATGTAAAGCCGAAGGAACCTTGCACTGGATAGCAACTCTCAAAGTATCTAAATACTCATAAAAATACGCTCTATAATATAGAGAGAGAGAAACTTATGTTTCTGGTGTGATTTCTAATTCTATCTTAAGCGCCTATTTATAGGAAAATAATAGAACGTCATAGGAGACTAAATAATAAAATATTATTATAATCTCTCTTTTTTCTCCCTACGCAAGCCACTTTGAAAAATCAACAGCCATCACAGTGGGGCCCACCCAAAAATCAGCCACCTTTCCCAACAACCAAAAGTGGGTCCCATCCAATTTTAATAAAAATTATTTTATTTTCTGAAACTTCAATAATTCATAGAAAATAGCCCGTTTATCAGGCAAAATACGAATTTTATGTCCATTCCACACGAAATCGAATTCTCTACAACTTTGTAGCTTTAAGTTTTTCCAAATTCTAGACAGAAAATATCTAAAATCACAAACGGAAGATTTTCAACACCTTTTAAAATTCATAATAAATCATACGTTAAGTTTTAACGATTCAAAATTTATGGATATATACTCAACTTATATATGTATAACATATCCAAAAATCACAACGATCCAACGGTAGGATTAAAATTATAACTCGCGTAATAGAGCTTTAAGAACACCGATTTGATCTTTTAATACCTCCAATCCGACAAATACTGATAAAACACCTCAACATTAATTCCTTCATTTATAACCACATAAATAAATTCATCATTTATATCCACATCAAATAAATATTTTCTTGTCATATAAATCAATAATTAATTAATCACAAATAATATTACAGAATCACAATTATGACAATCAGGTCGTTCCTAGGAAAGAGGGGGCTTTCCGATAAAGATTTCTCCTTACTGGCGCGCAATTAGGTGACCAAATCTCTCCTTGACAGAACTTTCTAGACATTGCCAATAATGATATCTAATAATATTATCCAAATAATATGAAGTATTGATCCGATAATGGGAAATACTATACAATGACAATTATTGAAACAACAATAATATAAATATCAATGCAGCAATTATTGAATCAATAAAATAAAATATTGAACAGTAATTACTGTAACAATTATTGAGTAGTGCCTTCATACGTAAGAATCAATAATTCTAAAAATACTGTGCAATACCGTGTGCCACTGTGCACCCACGCGTATTACTGTATTTTAACCACCAGGTAATCCGACAGTGTTAACGGTAACAATTACGTCATTATTTATAAAAACTCAAACTTGTAGTTTTCTTCATCCGACAGTTATTCTGTTATGGGGCCCACAACTGGCTGCGTCGTCGTACGAATATTCTCCGACAGCAAGAATATTCCACAACCAAACGAATATTCTCCGACAACAATGAGTATTTATAACCACTTGCGTATTTAAAATATTTACATATATCACCCTTAACTTTAACCTTTTATCAATTTAACCATTTACTGAATAATAATTATAAGAAAATTTGAATACTTTTATTTCATAAAATTCGGGGTCTTACACAATTTTCCTACGAAAATTGAGGAACCCTCCATCTATCAGTAACAATGTCTCTTTTGGGAGGTTCCCATTAGTAATAACCCTTGAATGAATGTAACATTCTAGAATTTTAATTGTTATATTAAATATTTATTGAATTATTTAAATATTTAATAGATGTGTTTATTGTGGAATAAATAATTGTTCAAATTTGAATTGATGTGGTTAATTATTTGTTAAATAAATAATTAAGGAAAATTAATTATTTTGCTAATTTAATTTAATTATTAAGTTAGAGAATTTGATTAATTGAATTACTATTCTTTTGATTGGAAATTGTAATTAAAAAGGATGTGTTGGTGGATTAAATAAAGTTATAATTATATAGAAAATTATAATTTTGGTGTTATTGATTTATGTGATGAAGTGATTTAATAAATTATTATTATGATTAATTTAATTAAACTAATGTGTGACAAATAACCTTGTTATAAAGGAGTTACTAAAATAAATTAAGGGAGTTTTAATTCAATTTTGCCAAACAAGGACCTATTGCTTATTAAGACTTTATTCTAATTGAGTTTTACCAAACAGGGTGTAAGGATTAATGGGTTATTTTATTAGTGGTTAGCCAAACAAGCCTTATGGCTTTTGGTTTTCAAAATAATATAACTGATGTCAGTAAATTAGAGTTATGTTATATAATTAATATATATATTATATGTTATATACGTTAGTTGTTAGTATGCTTTAGAGTTAGGAAGAAAAAACAAAAAAACACAGAGGAAGAAGAAGAAGATAAGAATAAAAGAAGAGAGGAAGGAAGGCTAGAGAATTGAGAAAAGAATTGGGGAAAAAAGGTTTGATAATCAAAAGGGATAGCCATCATCTTCTACTAATCAAGGTATTCTCCTATTTCCTTTAGCTTTCCCTTCTCCTATTTTTCTCTGTGAAATTCTTGTGATAGGATAATTGTTGATTTTATGTGTGTTCATATGATAAACCATTGTTGTAAAGTTATTTTTATAGGTTATATATGATTATAATCAATGAATTGATGATATATATGTAATTTGTGAAGAAAATGTTTTTACAGAGAGTTTTTATGAAAATATATTGTTTAGCTTAAAGTAGAAATTAAGGGTGAATTAGTGGTTTAGTTGATAAATTGAACGTTTAATTTGTTAGAGTATGTATAATCATTGATAAAGACACTTTGAATTAGTGGTTTTGGTTGAAAAACAAAATTTACAGTGTTGATTTTCATTGAAATATCAAAAAGTGAGTTTTATCAAAAACAATGAAATTGAATGTGCTAAATTGGTTGTTTATATTGTTGTATGGATAGAAACATGTTAGGAATTCTTGAATTTTTTTACATAAAGTTTTTGTATGAATTATATGTTATTTAGTCTGTTAGAAACAAGCTTGTAGGCCAAAATTGGGTTTTTCCTGCACTGTTGCTGAAGCTGTCAGTCGAAACTACAGTTTCGTGCCGCAGCGCGGCCCAGTAGTGTTAGTTTCGCGCCACAACGCGGCTTTATACCTTTGTTCCCGTGCCGCAGCGCCATGCTCACGCCAGCAGTGCGAACCCACAGTGTAAACTGTGGCGCCGCGACGCGAGTTAGCAGAATGGTCTGACTGTGTACTTTTTGTACACGAAATTTTAAGAAAAGTTATGTGATGATAGTAGGACTGCTAAATGTTGATTTTAGTATTTCTATACTATGAATAAGTATGTTATTAACAATTAACTTGTGTTATAACTCGATTATGTGATTAAAAAATCCAATTTTAAATGATGAACGTACTTACTTATGTTTGTAAGATGGTAATGACTAATTATGTCATGATAACATATGTTTATAGGATATTGTGATTCGTATTGATTTGGTTTAGCCTATGAGTAAGGCAAGTTCTCTAACTCTACTTTTGTAATTGGAATCAATTATTGTTCATAATATAATAATGCAAGATTTCTAATTCTTTATCTTGTTGAACTATTTATTGTTTCAATTCGATTACCTTATGAATGATGCAAGCTTTCTAAACTTTGGTTTAATGTTGACAAGTTATTCTTGTATTTAACTTGTTGTTTAGCATGCACAACTATTTATACTAATGTTGAGCAATTTCATCGTTCAAATTGTTATGCATGCTTAGTACCCAATTCTAATTTAACCTTGACTTAATATTGTTCAAGCAAGGCATGTTATAATTATTAAAAATATATTTTATTAGATTATTCCTAAAGCATGATTTTGTTTTACCATGTTGATTCAATTACGATTATTCTGTAATATGATGTTATTAATTCAACTAGTCCTCTAGTTGATGATCGTTGAACTTCAAATTACCCTTGAAAGCTTATCCAAACCAAACTCTCTTTGGTGCGGACTTGTACTCCAAATACTGAGATGAACAGCCCTATTATTATCAGGGGATAACTTACGCGTAGCGTTAAATGTTTGTGCACAATACATGGTACGAAGGGCTGATCCCCTTAAGTACGAGGAGTCCTTATAGTCTTATGACTGTTAAAGTTGGAGTTGAAAGATTACTCGCAACTGTGGACATAGTTTATGCTCTTATGACCCTCAGTTATAGTTATTCTACATTTTGGATTTCAGTTTCTGATTATTGATGATAAAGTACTATTCATTGTTGATGAGCCTATTATTGGCAGTTATTATTATTATACTCCTATTGATTTATATTGTATCTAGTGAGCAATTGTTTTACTCACTCTTGCATATTTTAAAACTCATTGCAGCTAAAAAAGAGAAGGTAGATGAACCTTCGTCTAGCCAAAGGAAAGGGAAAAATGTGCAAGTGATGAAGACTTGTAATTTTACTTTGATTGAGATGTTAGATTTTTATTATGATGATTTTAGACTTGGTTTTAATGAAGTTTATTTAATTTTCGCATTTGAATGATTGTAATTAAAGGTTAGATAACCTGGGAGATTTTATTATGTAACCCTTTAATGGAAAAGGTTTTATTTATCCAGTTTTATTGTGATTAGGTAGTTAGATATGAATGTTTGATTAAGTGAACACCAAATCCTGTGGGAATGAAGTACCTGGATTTGGGGGTGTCACAGGTTGGTATCAAAGCCTTAGGTTATGAACCTTAGGTGGGGGAAAAGCCTTAGGAAGTAATCTTCGAGAAGATAGTGATGATAAACTATTATCGAGTTTCAAGGTGAAAGTAATAAAACACTTATGTGCTTATGTGTTTACAACTTATGTGCTCGTGAGAGTCGAGTAGTGATGATTAATAACTAAAACTTAAAAATCTTGTTGTCAGGATGACTAATGTCGGAGAATCCAGTCAGGCTAGGGAGGAAGGACCTTAGATGCCTAGAGTGGAGGAATCTCGTGATATTCAAGTGGTTTGGGAACAACTGCTTCCACGAGAGTAAGCTCCTTTACTCGCAGTGGTCGAGGATGATGATGATGATGATGATGATGCTGTAGAAACAAATGAGGAAGATCCCTTGGAGCTGCCGCAGATGGATGAAGAGGACGAGGAGGAAAGGATTCCACTTAACTCGATAGTTGGCCGTATATACGATAAGGTGCATGACCGCAACGTGGAACTTTAAGATACTGTTGAGGAATTGCAAGAGAAAGTAGTTGAACAACAGACTTCATTGGCACAAAAGGACGACGAGATTCAGGATCGAGAAGAACGACTGAACAATGTTGAAGAGAAGCTAGTTCACACTGAAGAAGAGAACGATCAAATGAGAGCTAAGATTTCAGAGTTGAAGAGCAAGTTGAGAGAAGAATCTGCAAAAAGGGCAAGAGCCAAAGACGCGTACAGTGAAGCTTATCAACAAGCCGTAATAGCAAAGGGAGACGCACAAGCAAAGAGAAGGAAGATGGAAGAAATGGATAACGTGTTCAACACTGTGATCAATCGAGCTCAAGATCGGGTCATGGGTAATCCAATTCAGTTCGAGACGCTACCCTCGTTCATACTGGACCATCGGACCATGTTCCGAGTTATAGAAGAAGAGCGTCGTAAGGCCTTGCAATATCTTAATAGGACATCGTAGGGAGTGTACTTGAGTTATGTTATGATAAATAATTTGTTAGTCCCAAGTGTTATGCAACCTATGGGATATGATGATGATGTCCTGAAACTTTAGTAATTCAGGAAAATAATGTAAATAGTGTTAGGTTTGTAATATTCAAGAACGCAATCAAATTGCACAAATAAGCGGAAACGTGTAAAATCAGAGTTTTAAAAATTTTACAAACCATAAACCCGGATCATCCTTTATGCATAATTATTAATTAAACGAAAAGACATGAAGGACAAAATCATACCCTTGAAGATCCAAGTTTCCTCGGGTACAAGTTCACCTCCAACCCTTTTCGTGTTTATCTTGAATCCACCGGGTTTGGTTCCTTCCTTTGATCAACGTTAGCCACCCAAGTGTTTGGCCTCTATAGGTGATCCACCAAGGAAGAAGAAGAATTCAAGAAGATGGGTGGTTGGCTAAACCCTAATTTTTCTATCTCTATAGAAAAGGAGCGTACTCTCCAACAATTGGAATAACGTATGTTGTAAAAGTCAACAACCCCTACACCCATAATAAGACTCCTCTTATTTATAGATGTAGACAACCCTCCTTAACAATTAAGGAATTGGGTTTTATTTAATTAATTAAATTCTTTTAATTAATTAAGCTCTCTAATCTTATTAGGGATAATTAATTAAACTCTTTTAATTAATTTGCCTCCTAATCCTATTAGGATATTTGAGAGTACTTTTATTAATTAATTCTCAAACTCCTTTAGGAATTAAATAATAATAATAGTAATAATAATAATAAGACTCCTCTTATTAATTTATATTTAATATTTCTAAAATGTTAAATAATAAATATTAAGCTATTTAATTTATTCTATCACCATAGATTAAATTAAATATACTTAACTTATTATTACGATTATGCCATTAACTTCTTAAATAATTATTCTTCCTTTTATGGTGTGACCCTTTAGGTTCTCCATATTAAACCGGTTGTGAATAAATCAATTAGAACAATTCTAATCTTATTTAAATAAATAAATTAAACTAATAATTTATTTAAATAAATAATATTTATTCTACAATAGGGATAAGCCTCCCTAGCGATCAACGACTTTCCAGATAATATAGATTTCAACATTAATCATAAAAGAATCTTTGAGTAAATAGTTACCGTACAATTCAATCCTTCCACCATACAATGTCCCAATTAAATATAAGACATGGAATTTCTGTCAAGTCTTATTTTATTTAATTATATTTTTATACTCTTAAATGGACAACTCCAAATAATGCAAATTAGAAACTCCTTTCTAATTTCATTCTGCCTTGGCCAAGGACTACTGAGTTGTCATTTATCGAATCACATAGGACATTTCTCTTCTTTTACTAGAAGTGGTAGATTCTGTATTGATCATACATTATCTCCATGTACAACTTATTATACCCAAGCATACCCTTTGATATACCCTAAGGGTCTTAAGGAATAAGTCAAAGTATAACTCATCATACACAAGATACTATGATGATCTCAAGTCTAAGGATCACTTGTACTACTATCACTACAGGAATTCCTATTGACATGCAAGTAAAACTCCATTAGGTATTCCTTAGCGAGTCACGTTCAGTGAACTTATTCTCTAATAAGCATATACATACTTGCTTTAGTGTCTCCACACAAATGATCATGAGATCAATCATCCTCATCCAATGAGCAAGCAACGTATGTACCAATCTATCCGGATTCACTAATCCCCAATTTAGTAATCCAACGATTGAGAACTATTTTAGTTTTAAGCTTTCTAAGAATTTAGATCTCATTAGAATGATCATCATCATTATTCTAAAAGCATTGCTTAAAACTATGGGTTTATCACATATTATAAAACAGCATCATGTAGATAATTAAAAGCCTTTAATAAATTAATACTTTTTATTAATAAATGAATAAGATTGTTACAAAGTATATGCTTTATCATCAAACATGATTGGCTTGTGTGCATACTACTTTCAATCTCCCACTTGCACTAAAGCCAATCGCCATGGTATCTCATACCCTGCTTCTCTAAGTGACGATTATCCTACTGTTGGATAAGCTTCAGTAAATGGATATGTAATGTTGTTCTTGAGAGTCCACTATCTCTTTAGTGATTTCCCATCTTTCAATGATTCATTTAATCAAATGAAAGTGCCACAACACATGTTTAGATCTAAGATGAGACTTAGAAACTATTCCTAGTTTTGTAATGAACTTTTCATCCAAACAATCAACTTGTAGCTTCATTTATAGCAATATACTTTGTCTTTATCACTAAACCAACAACTCTTTGTTGTTTAGAACCTTTCCAATTCACTGCACCACCGTTCAAGGTAACCCTTTACCTTAAAGTGGATTTTCTGTCGTCTTGGTCTATCTGAAAAACTTGAGTCTGTTAAGCCCTCTAGTTTTAATTCAGACCCGCCATGAATTATATCACATCCTTAGTGCTTGTTAAGTACTTTAAGATGTTTTTCACTATCTCAGAGTGAACTTCTCCAGAATATGACTAATCAACATCAGGTCGCGTATATTTCATTGCATACATGATTGTCACTCATGCGATCTCTCTTTTAGGAGTCTATGGGGACTATTAAGAGAGATACACTCCATGGCTCATCAACATGAGACATCCCATGGAGTTTGCCATGCTAAACGACTTTAGCATCAAATGAATATACGTTCCTTGGGTTAAGCCTAGCATCCTTTTAAATCTATCCATATAGATTTGCATCCCCAATTAAGATACTCTTCCCAAATCATTCATGGAGGAATGTTTAGACAATTTTATCTTTATTGATTTTAGCATTGGCATGTCATTCCTTATCCGTATTATATCAACATATAATACCAGAAATGTCACGACGCTCCCACTGACCCTTTTGTACACACTAGGTTCATTCTTATTTTTGATAAAATCAAACTCTTTTGATTGTCTTATCAAAATGAATGTTCCATTTTTGAGAAGATTGCGTCAATCCATTTCTCTGAGTGTCTACAACTCTTACCTCATCGTATGTAACTGGATCATCATCTTCTATGATACGTACCTCATCATCATCATCCATGATGAATCCATACCTCCTAGGTATCTTTGGTACTATTCCAGATTTACGATTCGGTTGTGGTACAATAGGTCTATCTATAGGTTCCTCTTATTTGACTTGTAGTGTTTATTGGTTCTTGAACTTTTCAAGATGTATTATCCTCCCACTAGCCCTTTCAATGATAAACACCTTTATCTTAGAAGGCAGCATGTTTGGCAACAAACACCTTTTGCTAAGTAGGATTATAGAACATAAGCCCTAAACTTACTTTAGGATGTCCCAAAAATCTGTACTTGTCAAATTTTGTCCCAAGCTTATCCTTTGAAACCGTTTCACATAAGTTGGACAACACCTTATCTTAACAGACTTAAGATTATGAATTATCCCTGTCCATAACTTTTATGGAGTCTTGGGGCCGGATTTTGAGGTTACCTTTTCCGTAGATATGCAGCCATTTCTAGGACATGATCCTAGAAGGATACTGGAATGTCGGTAAAATCATTATGGACTGCACCATGTCCAACAAGGTACGATTTTTCCTTTCAGATACATCAATCAATTATTGTGTATCAGGAGGTGTCCATTATGAGAAAACCATTTAAGATGATCTAGAAACTTAGTGCACAAGTATTTATTCCTTGATCTAATCAAAGAATCTTAATACTTTGTCAATTTGTTTCACTTCTGAATTCTTTGAACCTTTCAAATAATTCACACTTGTATTTCATCAAATACAAACATTCAACTCTTTGAATCATCGTCTCCTTTTCTTATACTAGTTTGTTCAATTTGAAAAATATATTTTTCACGTAAGTCAAGTATACAAAATCCATTAAGTAATATTTCAGTTCTATACAAAACATTATTATTATAAATAGAACAACAATTGTTCCTAATTATAATACCAAAGATTTCATTGTCCAACAATAAAATGGAAATAATGTTTCTACAAGAACTAGAATACAATAACAACTTATTGACTTAATAGAATACCCGTAGGCAATGCTAAACTATAAGTTTCTATGGCTAATGTGGCAACCTTTGCTTCATTTCCCACACATAGGTTTACTTATATTTGTTTAGCTTTCTACTTCTACTTGGTCCCTTCATAAATCTATTTTTATGATAACCAAAGTCGGTATCCAATACCCAAGTAGAACCTTGACTTAAAGAAAAATTTATTTTAAATCATGAACAAATTTGTATTTGTAACCGAAACTTCACTAAGCTTCTTTGGTTAGTTTCTGCAAGATGCTTCTCGCAGTTTCTTTCCAGTGTCTAGGCTTATTGCAGTGGAAGCAAACTCCTTTGCTATCCGTATCAGTTTTGTTCTTATTATCCTTTGTTTTTGCCTTTATATTTACCTTCTTAGAATCGTTCTTCTTTTCAGAAGATCCTTTGGCCCTTACCAGTAAGACTTGGTCTTTCTTGGTTGGAAAGTGACTCTCAACATTTTTCAACAAGTTAAGCAAATCAGCGCGGCTAATATCTAGCTCGTTCATATGAAAAATTCACAACAATTGTGAAAGGAGTCCGGAAGTGAGTGCAAGATCAAATCTTGGCTCAACTCTCCATCCATGACAAAACCCGTTGTCCTAATTGATCAATCAAATTGATTATGTTAAGGACTTTTATCTATACCGTAGTGTCATCGGTCATTCTAGATCGGAAGAGCTCCTTAGATATCTGATATCTATCAGTCCTACTTTCCTCACCATCAACTACTTGATGTGCAGGAATATAATAGGAGCATCCATAGTTTCATGCTGACGCTGAAGCTCGTTACTCATGGATTCGAGCATGATGCATTGAGCCAACTATGCATCATCTTGTCACTTTCTAAAAGTAGAAATATCTTCCTCAGAGGCATTGTCTGCAACCATTGCAGGGATAGGCGTATTAAGGACATAAGATAGCTTTTCAGCTGTGAGAACTATTCTCAATTACCTTAACCAATCCGTTTAATTCGGTCCGGTTAATTTAGCATCTAATATGCTACGCAGTGATAGTAATTTAGACATTGTAAAATTCTGTAAATGAATTTGTAATTAACAACATTTTAACATACATTCTTTTATTAATTACCAAAATAATTTAGGTCTTGTTTTAAATTGGAATCTCCCACTATTTTCTTCAAACTATATTACCCTCAATATATATAGTTCGGCAATATCTAATTAAAGATATGCTAGTGAGAATAAGGATCCCATTTCAAATGTATATAGCCTTGTGTGTGCACAACAAACTATATATAAATAAATAGGTAGACAACTCTTGTCAATTACATCAACTATGTAACTCCTTGTATTTTGCCTCTTAAATCATAATGGTCAAGTGTGTGCACATCCGAACTAAAATGATTTTAGTTAAGTCAGACCCAACATTTCCATATATGTGAAGAGAAAACTACAGCCCTTGTGTGTGCACAACAAAGCAGTAATGTTCAATTCCTTATAAACATCATATGTAATAAAAACAACATCTTAAATATTTAATACTCGCCTTGTGTGTGCACAACAAACTCATATTAAATATTCAATACTCTATTGTTTCTATCATGCTAGAAGGCGACGTTCGATATTCCAAATATCTTTGAACGTTACAACTTAATATAAAAAAAATTTGAGGGGTTTGTTATTAATTTGTCTCATCTTGTTTAGCGCGCATGCACATATATATATAAAATACGCGTCATATTAATAAACATGCAAAGCATGTTTGCATAATATATAATATATATATATAGTATAAGCATGCATATATAGAATACTATATTCTACCTGGATTGATTATGGACTTTTATTCTAGTTTGGTTCACTAGAGCCACCAAGTGAACCAAAAGGTCAAACCCTAGGGGTGCAAGAATTAATATTTAAATATAACTATTACATTTAAACCCGGGCTCCATTACAAACGGGTCTTCAAGCGCTCCTTGCTCCTTGATCTCCAATTCTTCAAAATTAATTCTAACTATTCCTATTACAAAACTATTTAAAATAAATAGAAACCTTGATCAGCAGTCAAGGGGAAGTACATAGGAGGGAGTTAGAATTTACATTAAGAAAAATTAGAGAAGACGAGGTACACAGACCCCATTTAATAAAACTCATACATTCATGCATCCAACTAAAATAAAATCCAATCGCATTGGTCAATAGTCCATAATCAATCCCATTTATTATCATACACATCACAATATGCATCAATAAATAACATTCATCTCATGAATAATAAAAATTTAATATATATATATATATTGATATCATTTAATGGGCAAAATTTAGTTAGTATAAAATCTAGTTTTGAATCAAAATAAACTCCTTTATTTTAATCCAAATTTAAATCAAAATAAAACTATTTTATTTTAATTTATCCAATTTTGAATAAAATAAACTATTTTATTTTAATCAAAATCTTTAATCAAAATAAACTCCTTTATTTTAATTAATTATAAAATCCAATTCCATGTAAAAAAAAATAAAACTCCTTTATTTAAGGAAATTAGGATTCTCTTTCCTATTCACAAATAAACTCTTTTATTTTGAATAATATGAAATCTTATTCCATATCTAAATAAACTCCTTTATTTAAGGAAACATGGAATCCAATTTCAACTCTAATTAGTTATCATGGAATCCAATTCCAACTCTAATTAGTTAGCATGAAATTTAATTTTAAAATTAAAATAAACTTTATATTTTAATATTAAAATAAATCTTTTATTTTAAAATTAAAATAAACTTTTTTATTTTAATTATAAAATTATTAAGATAAGTAAGTACAGAACAGTTTAAAAAAAATATCCGCGGATCCAGCTAAAAAAAACTGTTCAATTCTTGATTCGCGTGATATATTAATATCATATATATAATATATCACCAAGTGAATCACGAAAACATGCAATCAAGCAATCCGTAATAATTATTGAAAGAATCATGTTAAGTGTTAACTAACAAAATCATATAAATATAATATATATTTATATTTATAAGAGATTCACGTGATTTAAAAAAAAATCAACCAGAACATCCAGGATGATTATTACATCCATTACTTGTTAACATGATAACTTCCATTAATGCAGGATGACTATTACATCCATTACGGACTCGCGAATCACAGTACCGGTTTTGTGATTTTTTTTTTATACAATAAAATGATGCCCAATTAAATTGTTCTAAACACATATCAATATACATATCAAATCTGAACAATTAATAATTTGCATAAAGGTTTGACTCTGATGCCACTGTTAGGTTTGTAATATTCAAGAACGCAATCAAATTGCACAAATAAGCGGAAACGTGTAAAATCAGAGTTTTAAAAATTTTACAAACCATAAACCCGGATCATCCTTTATGCACAATTATTAATTAAACGAAAAGACATGAAGGACAAAAATCATACCCTTGAAGATCCAAGTTTCCTCGGGTACAAGTTCACCTCCAATCATTTTCGTGTTTATCTTGAATCCACCGGGTTTGGTTCCTTCCTTTGATCAACGTTAGCCACCCAAGTGTTTGGCCTCTATAGGTGATCCACCAAGGAAGAAGAAGAATTCAAGAAGATGGGTGGTTGGCTAAACCCTAATTTTTCTATCTCTATAGAAAAGGAGCGTACTCTCCAACAATTGGAATAACGTATGTTGTAAAAGTCAACAACCCCTACACCCATAATAAGACTCCTCTTATTTATAGATGTAGACAACCCTCCTTAACAATTAAGGAATTGAGTTTTATTTAATTAATTAAATTCTTTTAATTAATTAAGCTCTCTAATCTTATTAGGGATAATTAATTAAACTCTTTTAATTAATTTGCCTCCTAATCCTATTAGGATATTTGAGAGTACTTTTATTAATTAATTCCCAAACTCCTTTAGGAATTAAATAATAATAATAGTAATAATAATAATAAGACTCCTCTTATTAATTTATATTTAATATTTCTAAAATATTAAATAATAAATATTAAGCTATTTAATTTATTCTATCACCATAGATTAAATTAAATATACTTAACTTATTATTACGATTATGCCATTAACTTCTTAAATAATTATTCTTCCTTTTATGGTGTGACCCTTTAGGTTCTCCATATTAAACCGGTTGTGAATAAATCAATTAGAACAATTCTAATCTTATTTAAATAAATAAATTAAACTAATAATTTATTTAAATAAATAATATTTATTCTACAATAGGGATAAGCCTCCCTAGCGATCAACGACTTTCCAGATAATATAGATTTCAACATTAATCATAAAAGAACCTTTGAGTAAATAGTTACCGTACAATTCAATCCTTCCACCATACAATGTCCCAATTAAATATAAGACATGGAATTTCTGTCAAGTCTTATTTTATTTAATTATATTTATTTCGACTCTTAAATGCACAACTCCAAATAATGCAAATTAGAAACTCCTTTCTAATTTCATTCTGCCTTGGCCAAGGACTACTGAGTTGTCATTTATCGAATCACATAGGACATTTCTCTTCTTTTACTAGAAGTGGTAGATTCTGTATTGATCATACATTATCTCCATGTACAACTTATTATACCCAAGCATACCCTTTGATATACCCTAAGGGTCTTAAGGAATAAGTCAAAGTATAACTCATCATACACAAGATACTATGATGATCTCAAGTCTAAGGATCACTTGTACTACTATCACTACAGGAATTACTATTGACATGCAAGTAAAACTCCATTAGGTATTCCTTAGCGAGTCACGTTCAGTGAACTTATTCTCTAATAAGCACATACATACTTGCTTTAGTGTCTCCACACAAATGATCATGAGATCAATCATCCTCATCCAATGAGCAAGCAACGTATGTACCAATCTATCCGGATTCACTAATCCCCAATTTAGTAATCCAACGATTGAGAACTATTTTAGTTTTAAGCTTTCTAAGAATTTAGATCTCATTAGAATGATCATCATCATTATTCTAAAAGCATTGCTTAAAACTATGGGTTTATCACATATTATAAAACAGCATCATGTAGATAATTAAAAGCCTTTAATAAATTAATACTTTTTATTAATAAATGAATAAGATTGTTACAAAGTATATGCTTTATCATCAAACATGATTGGCTTGTGTGCATACTACTTTCAAATAGCAGTGATGATATTGATATGATGTTTTCAAAGAAGTTTTGAATAAAAGATATTATTTTCTTTATCCAAAGTGTTATGTGTTATGGAATGATTACTTTCATGGGGGCAAGCTAAGTAGAAATTACTTGAAAAGAGTTGAGCAATAATCTAAGGAATGTATTCTTTTTAACAGAAAATGCCTCCAAGACGTCAACCACCCCGTCAGAGAACCACCGTAGGAACCAACAACGATAATGCTGAAACTAACTCCGTTCAGCAATTGGTGACGTTACTAACAGGTGCACTGCAAAATCAACCGCAGAATCAACATCAGAACCAAGGTGCTACGTTTAAGGACTTCAAGGTGGTTGGACCACCAGAATTCCGTGGGTCCATGAACCCAGTTGAAGCACAGACTTAGATTATGGAAATCGAGAAGGTTTTGATGTTGCTACGGTAGAGGAGAATCAGAAGGCTGCTTTTTCAATGTTTATGTTGAAAGAGGAGGCTAGCTATTGGTGGCAGGCCAACAAGACTCGGGAAGGACCAGGAGTAATGATTTGGGATAGGTTTAAGGAGCTGTTCTTCGAGACTTATTTCCCTGAGAGTTTGTAGAGTCAGTTAGAGGTCCAGTTTTTGGAGTTGAAGCAAGGAACGATGACGGTGTCGGAGTATGCCGCGAAATTTAACGAGTTGGCGAGGTTTACGCCATATCAGGTCAGCACAGACGAGCGCAAAGCGAAGAGATTTGAGTAGGGACTAAAACCCTGGTTGTACAGTAGGGTTTCCCTGTTCTAATTGAAGACATTTGCAGCAGTGATGGAGAAAGAAATTCTCACTGAAAGTGGAGGTGAGGCAGTAACAAAGCATAATCAAGAGCAGAGAAAGAAGAAAAGTGAAGGTGAAGCTAAGAGTGGTGGTAACGGTAGTAATGGCAACAACCTGAAAAGGAAGTGGAATGGGAATGGAGGAGCTGGAAATCGGTAAAAAAACTAGCAAAATAGGAAGTCTGAAGCATGTGCTACGTGTGGAAAGTTTCATAAGGGAGTGTGTTTGCTGGGAAAACGTGTATGCTTCAATTGTGGCTAGGAGGGTCACATCACCCCAAATTGCACTCAAGCTAAGAAAAATGTGTGCTTCACGTGCGGATCTAAGGATCACTTTGCTCGTGAATGCCCTAAGAAGAGATCTGGTGAGACAAATGGGAGCAATGGAAATGCTAGTGGAAGTGCGTTGGCTATTGCTGGACCAACAACAACAAATAAGCCCATAGCCAGAACCTTCAACATGACTGTGCAAGATGTTGTGCAATCAAAGGATGTGGTGTCAGGTATTATCCCGATCAATGATATTGATGCTTATGTATTATTTTATTCAGGTGTTACTTGCTCATTTATATCTGATGAATTTGCTATGAGATTAGGATTGCCTAGTGAAGAATTGAATTTCCCTTTAAACATAGAAATTGCAAATAAGGAAGTAGTTGTTGCTAGGTTCGTATACAAGAACTGTAGGGTGAACATTAAGGGAAATATTTTGATAGTAGATTTGATTCCGATCAAGCTAGGAGAGTTTGACGTTATTTTGGGAATGCATTGGTTGTTCAATTATGGAGCGATAATTGACTGCCAAAAGAAATGTGTAAACCTTATGACTCCGTCAAAGGTAGTATTCAATGGTAGCAAATCGCCTAGACAAATGAAATGTCTGACGATGATGCAGGCCAAGAAGTTGTTGAGTCAAGGCTGTGTGGGTTATTTAGCTTACATAGTCGATACTCAGAAGAAGGGTACGAAACTGGAAGAAATACCAGTAGTTAGGCAGTCTGTGGACGTGTTTCCAGAGGATTTGCCAAGACTTCCGCCTGACAGAGAAATCGAGTTTGTGATTGACTTAGTGCCAGGAACCGCTCCGATACCGTAATCCCCATACAGAATGGCTCCGGTGGAGATGAAAGAACTGATGGTACAACTACAGGAGCTGTTGGACAAGAAATACATTCAGCCGAATGTGTCACCGTGGGGAGCACCGGTGTTATTCGTAAAGAAGAAGGATGGGTCAATGCGTCTTTACATTGATTATAGGGAGTTAAACAAAGTCACTATTAAGAATAAGTATCCATTACCGAGAATAGATGACTTGTTTGATCAATTGAAGGGTGCTAGATATTTCTCAAAAATAGATTTGAGAAGTGGGTATCACCAACTGATAGTAAGGAAGGAGGATGTACCGAAGACGGCATTCCGAACTCGGTATAGACATTACGAATTTTTGGTGATGTCTTTTGGTTTGACAAACGCCCCTGCAGGATTCATGGATTTGATGAATAGGGTGTTTAAACCATTTTTAGACAAGTTTGTAGTGGTGTTTATTGACGATATTCTGGTGTACTCTAAAACTCAAGAGGAACATGTGGAACATTTACGTCTAACGCTGGAGACGCTAAGAAAAGAAAAGTTGTATGCGAAATTCTCTAAATGTGAATTTTGGTTGGAACGTGTACAATTTCTTGGGCACGTAATTGACAAGGATGGAATTTCAGTGGATCCATCAAAGGTTGAAGCTGTGGTAAATTGGGAACAACCGAGAACTCCATCAGAAGTGAGAAGTTTCTTGGGATTAGCAGGGTATTACAGACGGTTTATCCAGGATTTCGCCAAGATTTCCACTCCATTAACAAATTTAACGAGGAAATCTGTAAAATTTGTTTGGACGGAGAAGTGTGAAGAAAGTTTCCAAGAATTGAAAAAGAAGCTAAGTATGGCACCAGTGTTGTCATTACCAGATAATACAAGAAATTTTGTGGTGTATAGTGATGCTTTACACAAGGGATTAGGGTGTGTTCTTATGCAAAATGGTAAAGTCATCGCGTATGCATCAAGACAATTGAAAGATTATGAAAAAGGGTATCTGACTCATGATTTAGAGATGGCGGCGGTTGTGTTTGTTCTGAAGATATGGAGACACTATCTCTACGGAGAGAAATGTGAGATTTACACAGACCGTAAGAGTCTGAAGTATATTTTCACACAGAAGGACCTGAACATGCGTCAAAGAAGATGGATGGAACTGATAAAAGATTATGATTGTGAGATCTTTTATCTCCAGACAAAGCAAACGTGGTTGCAGATGCCTTGAGTAGGAAAGCCAGGGAAAAGTTGATTTTGTTAACTGATAAGGAGGAGCTTACTACAGCAATGTCAAGGTTAGTGTTGGAAATCAAATTTTCAAGAGAATCCAATGAAAGATGTTACTAGATGGAAGCCAGTCAAACTTTGGTGGATAAAGTGAAGAACGCTCAACTGCAGGATGAGGAATGCAGAAAAATTAGAAAAAGTGTGGTTGAGGAAAAAGAGATGAAATACAAGATTGATACCGATGGAATGCTGAGATTTGAAGGACGAATATGGGTTCCAGCAGTACCAGAGGTTAAAGAAGAAATCTTGATCGAAGCTCATAACTCGAGATATTCGATTCATCCGGGAAGTACGAAGATGTATCAAGATTTGCGGCGACATTTTTGGTGGCCAAATATGAAAAGAGACGTTGCAGAATGCGTTACAAAGTGCTTGACATGTCAGAGTGTCAAGGCCGAGCATCAAAGACCAAGCGAGTTACTTCAACCGTTGGAGATACCGGAATGGAAATGGGAGCATATCACAATGGATTTTGTGGTAGGTCTTCCAATAACTCAGAAAGGATACGATGCAATATGGGTAATAGTGGATAGATTGACAAAATCTGCACACTTTTTGCCAATAAAGATTAGATTTAATCTTGATCAGCTGGCGAAACTGTACGTTAAGGAGATCATTTCAAGACATGGAGTTCCAGTATCAATTGTGTCAGATAGAGATCCGAGGTTCACATCAAATTTCTGGAAGAGACTACAGGAATGTATGGGAACACGATTGCGAATGAGTACAGCATATCACCCGTAAATAGATGGCCAAAGCGAACGAACGATTCAGACATTAGAAGATATGTTGAGAGCATGCGTCATGGATTTCAAAGGAAGCTGGGATGAACAATTACCTTTGGTGGAATTTGCCTACAATAACAGTTATCACGCTAGCATCGGCATGTCGCCTTATGAAGCATTATATGGCAGAACGTGCAGAACTCCACTGTGCTGGGATGAAGTCGATGAACGTCAACTGTTAGGACCAGAACTAGTACAACAAACTACTGAGGTTGTCAAACTCATCAGAACAAGATTGATAGCTGCTCAAGACAGACAAAAGAAATATGCTGATCAACACAAACAAGATCGTGCATTCGAAGTAGGAAGTTACGTTTTCCTAAAGGTTTCTCCTTGGAAGGAAAATTAAATTTAGTAAGAAGGGGAAACTAAGTCTGAGATTTATTGGACCCTTCAAAGTGCTGCGAAAGGTTGGAGAGGTGGCTTACGAGGTAGCTCTACCTCCAGAGTTGCAAAACATTCATAATATTTTTCATGTGTTAGTGTTACGACCATACAAACCTGATTACAAGCACGTGATTGAGTACGAACCATTACAGTTTGAGAAAGACTCGTCCTATGAAGAGGTTCCTATCCAGATAGTCGACAGGAAAGAACAAGTGCTCAGGAATAAGGTGATACCTTCTGTGAAGGTAATTTGGAGGAATCACAATGTCGAAGAGGCTACGTGGGAACTCGAAACTGAAATGATGAAGAATTACCCTGAGTTATTTGTTTAATCTGTGTCTACGATTCTGGGGACAGAATCTTTGTAAGTAGGGGAGAATGTGACGAATGAATTGTTTGAATTGTAATTTTGGGGACAGAATCCTTGTAAGGAGGGAATGATGTAACATTCTAGAATTTTAATTGTTATATTAAATATTTATTGAATTATTTAAATATTTAATAGATGTGTTTATTGTGGAATAAATAATTGTTTAAATTTGAATTGATGTGGTTAATTATTTGTTAAATAAAGAATTAAGGAAAATTAATTATTTTGCTAATTTAATTTAATTATTAAGTTAGAGAATTTTTATTAATTGAATTACTATTCTTTTTATTGGAAATTGTAATTAAAAAGGATGTGTTGGTGGATTAAATAAAGTTATAAGTATATAGAAAATTATAATTTTGGTGGTATTGATTTATGTGATGAAGTGATTTAATAAATTATTATTATGATTAATTTAATTAAATTAACGTGTGACAAATAACCTTGTTATAAAGGAGTTACTAAAATAAATTAAGGGAGTTTAATTTAATTTTGCCAAACAAGGCCTATTGCTTATTAAGACTTTATTCTAATTGAGTTTTACCAAACAGGGTGTAAGGATTAATGGGTTATTTTATTAGTGGTTAGCCAAACAAGCCTTATGGCTTTTGGTTTTCAAAATAATATAACTGATGTCAGTAAATTAGAGTTATGTCATATAATTATTATATATATTATATGTTATATACGTTAGTTGTTAGTATGCTCTAGAGTTAGGAAGAAAAAATAAAAAAACACAGAGGAAGAAGAAGAAGAAGAAAAGAAGAGAGGAAGGAAGGCTAGAGAACTGAGAAAAGAATTGGGGAAAAAAGGTTTGATAATCAAAAGGGATAGCAATCATCTTCTACAATCAAGGTATTCTCCTATTTCCTTTAGCTTTCCCTTCTCCTATTTTTCTCTGTAAAATTCTTGTGATAGGATAATTGTTGATTTTATGTGTGTTCATATGATAAACCATTGTTGTAAAGTTATTTTTATAGGTTATATATGATTATAATCAATGAATTGATGATATATATATATATATGTAATTTGTGAAGAAAATGTTTTTACAAAGAGTTTTTATGAAAATATATTGTTTAGCTTAAAGTAGAAATTAAGGGTGAATTAGTGGTTTAGTTGATAAATTGAACGTTTAATTTGTTAGAGTATGTATAATCATTGATAAAGACACTTTGAATTAGTGGTTTTGGTTGAAAAACAAAATTTACAATGTTGATTTTCTTTGAAATATCAAAAAGTGAGTTTTTATCGAAAAACAGTGAAATTAAATGTGCTAAATTGGTTGTTTATGTTGTTGTATGGATAGAAACATATTAGGAATTCTTGAATTTTGTTTACATAAAGTTTTTGTATGAATTATATGATATTTATTCTGTTAGAAATGAGGTAGGCCAAAATTGGCTTTTTCCTGTACTGTTGCCGAAGCTGTCAGTCGAAACTGCAGTTTCGCGCCACGCCGCGGCCCAGCAGTGTTAGTTTCGCGCCGCAGCGCCAGCGCCACGCCACAGCGCGACTTTAAACATTTGTTCCCGCGCCGCAGCACCATGCTCACGCCGCAGCGCGACCCATAGTGTAAACTGTGGCGCCGCGGCGCGAGTTAGCAGAATGGTCTGACTATGTACTTTTTGTACACGAAATTTTAAGAAAAGTTATGTGATGATAATAGGACTGCTAAATGTTGATTTTAGTATTTTTTTTTTTATACTATGAATAAGTATGTTATTAACAATTAACTTGTATTATAGTTCGATTATGTGATTAAAAAATCCAATTTTAAATGATGAACGTACGTAGTTATGTTTGTAAGATGGTAATGACTAATTATGTCATGATGACATATGTTTATAGGATATTGTGATTCGTATTGATTTGGTTTAGCCTATAAGTAAGGCAAGTTCTCTAACTCTACTTTTGTAATTGGAATCAATTATTGTTCATAATATAATAATGCAAGATTTCTAATTCTTTATCTTGTTGAACTATTTATTGTTTCAATTCGATTACCTTATGAATGATGCAAGCTTTCTAAACTTTGGTTTAATGTTGACAAGTTATTCTTATATTTAACTTGTTGTTTAGCATGCACAACTATTTATACTAATGTTGAGCAATTTCATCGTTCAAACTGTTATGCATGCTTAGTACCCAATTCTAATTTAACCTTGACTTAATATTGTTCAAGCAAGGCATGTTATAATTATTCAAAATATATGCTATTAGATTATTCCTAAAGCATGATTTTGGTTTACCATGTTGATTCAATTATGATTATTCTGTAATATGATGTTATTAATTCAACTAGTCCTCTAGTTGATGATCGTTGAACTTCAAATTACCCTTGAAAGCTTATCCAAACCAAACTCTCTTTGGTGCGGACTTGTACTCCAAATACTGAGATGAACAACCCTATTATTATTAGGGGATAACTTATGCGTAGCGTAAATATTTGTGCACAATACATGGTACGAAGGGCTGATCCCCCTAAGTACGAGGAGTCCTTATAGTCTTATGACTGTTAAAGTTGGAGTTGAAAGATTACTCACAACTGTGGACATAGTTTATGCTCTTATGACCCTCAGTTATAGTTATTCTACATTTTGGATTTCAGTTTCTGATTATTGATTATAAAGTACTATTCATTGTTGATGAGCCTATTATTAGCAGTTATTATTACTATACTCCTATTGATTTCATATTGTATCTAGTGAGCAATTGTTTTGCTCGCTCTTACATATTTTAAAACTCATTGCAGCTAAAGAAGAGAAGGTAGATGAATCTTCGTCTAGCCAAAGGAAAGGGAAAAATGTGCAAGTGATGAAGACTTGTAATTTTACTTTGATTGAGATGTTAGATTTTTATTATGATGATCTTAGACTTGGTTTTAATGAAGTTTATTTAATTTCCGCATTTGAATGATTATAATTAAAGGTTAGATAACCTGAGAGATTTTATTATGTAACCCTTTAATGGGAAAGGTTTTATTTATCCAGCTTTATTGTGATTGGGTAGTTAGATATGAATGTTTTATTAAGTGAACACCAAATCCTGTGGGAATGAAGTACCTGGATTTGGGGGTGTCACAATGAAAGTCAACTAGCATGCTCTTTGTAGATATGTTCCCCATTAAGAACATCCAAAAACTAGGTGTTTTCTCCATTATGTCGATGATCAGATTAGGGCATTGAAGCTTAATAAACACAATGGGATCTTCCTCTATCTTTTCCTTTTCACCCCACCATGACTCCACAACTATACTAGCTCTTATGTCACAAAGAGCTTTGCCGACGACATGACTGCCAATTGGGCATGGTTTTGCAAAACTGCCCGGATTCTTGAACTTTGGTGGAGGAGGCTAATGGGATATTAATAAAATCGGCTCATCTTCGTTGAATCTTACAGTTAACTCTTCGTAGATCTCCTTTTCTTGGTTCCCAATTGTTTCCTCTCTTTCAACATCTTGTGGCTCATCTAGTTGCAGATTTGTTTCGGGCTCTCCATCAGTCTAAGAATCCATGTCATAGGGCCAAGTGCATTGAGGACAAATGTTCGAGGAGACATTGATTAGTTGTTCCATTTGGTTCGCAAAATTTTGACTCGATATCTCTTAATTAATCGTCCTCTCCTCACTTGAAGCTATGAACTTGGAAAAAATTTTCTCCAAATTTGAATGTTCCTCCTGTTGTAGTGGAGGTGGACACGAGAAATCCGGTGGGTATATTGGACTTGGAGCATAAAATTGATCTTGATGAGTATGGCTCCATGAAAAATCTGGGTGATACCACCAATCCTAATAATAGTTGTTGGGATAGACATAATTGTTGGGGTAATCACCACCATACGGTACCGGTTCGAAACTGGTGGTGCATTGATAACACATATGATTTCCAGCACAATAATCACAAGTAACCGCCACACTTTTACGACATTGTGCTGCAAAAACGTCTAACCTCCTCGAAAGTGTCTCAATTTGTGCTGATAATGCAGAAAGTACTGGCATGAGTCCATCAATCTCCGCTCCCCTTGGCTGACTCATTCTCGTATACGGCCATTGAAAATTAAATTCCTCCATGGTACCTAAAAAGAAAGAAAAAAATAGAAAGATAATTAAATAAAATAATAAAAAACGTTTAAATTAAAACTAATTTGATAAAAATTAATATTGGCAAAATTATTAAACTAATTCCCCGGCAACGGCGCCAAAAAATTGTTGCCTGATTTCTTAATAGCACTTTAACACGCAAGTATACGCGTTCAATTGTAATATTCAGCAAGTAAGGATATCGTTCCCACGAGGAAATAGACTAATATTTATCAATTACTAATTTCAATGCAATTAATCCTATTTTAAACTACAAAATATTGTTTGTGATTTGAAAATTAATCTCAACAAAACTAATAATTAACATCAGAATTTCACAAGAGTAACTGCAGATTTAACTTGTTAAGATTACAACTTCCCTTGGTATTTCATTTAAATCAATTTACATCCCATTTAAACCAATTAATTAATATGAATTATTATCCAATAATGCTTTATAAAATTCACGCACTTTTTCCAAAACACGTGAACAAATCCTCCTAACTCCGATCCTTAAGACACAAAATTACAAGGAACACCCTAGTCAATTAATTCACTATATTCCTATTTGAATAAAGTTAATTAGGGTTTTATGCACAAATTCTTTCAATGGATACAAAAGACACATAGGTATATTCCTATCCTACATGCTAATCATATTAACCCTATTCAGATTATATGAACAGATGTTATCATATCCAGATCTCAAACTATACTCCATCTTCCAATTTTATATAGATTAACACAGTAATTATTGGCCAAACAATTAATCAATAAGCAAAAGATATAATAAATAATTCAATAAAAACCAACTTTCATTCAATGGGAAGGTTCAATTTAAACTACATACCAAGTTCCGTTGCAATCTTAATGAAAATTTAGTTCATAATAATAATAAAGAAAAACATCATCCAAATTAATAACCCAAACATCTCAGATAATTACAAAAGATAAAACTAGAGAAGAGAAAAAGAAATTCTGAATTTGCTCCAATACTCACTCTTTGATCTTCAGCCCTTACAATTCTCATTTGTATTTTTCTTTGACGTTCTCTCTGCAAATCTCTTGAAAAATTCAGTGATACATCTTTTCTAAAGTCTTCTCCTATTTGTATTAGTCTCCCCCCTCATTTAGATTCTTTTTTGGCTTCAAAAACCCAATTAGCAGTAAAAAATCCTTCTTCAACCGCACATGAGCGCCTAGGCGCTCAACCCAGGCCATTTCCAAGTGCCTAGGTACTTGACACGGACCGCATAATTACAAAAATGCCACTCAGCTCTTTTTTTAATGATTTTTGACATTTTTCTTCTCCCAAATGACCAATTTGTCCCTCCAGCTCCAACCTACAAGAAATAAAAAAACACATAAAAAGATACTAAAAAATAATTAAAGATAGCAATAATTAAGTTTAATAATATCGGATTCATAGGTATAAAATCTACTCATCAGTTCGCATGTGTGTACTATTGATTCACATGTATGTACTATTAGGGGAGGTGGTGCAAGATTATTAATACTTGCATGACTAAATTAAAAATGAAGGTATAGATGAAGGTACTATACTGTAATTATTTTTTTCACATGTATAGAACTATTGAGTCGCATGATTGTACTATTAATTCACATGATATACTATTAGGGGAGGTGGTGCAAGTTTGATAATACTTGCAGGACTAAATTAAAAATGAAAGAAAAGATGAAGGTATTATACTGTAATATTTTGAGCCCCAAAACATGCAATTATCGAAACTATATTTTTCTATAAATAGAAGCTCATTCTTCCTTCATTTTCACCAATTCACTAAGACTCACAAGAGCAATTATAGAGAGAGAAGCTATAGAGAGAAAGAAGAAGAGTAGTCCTGCTACTTCACTATTTCAGTATCTAGTCTTCTTCTAATGTAAGGGGTATTATTTATTTCATATTCTGAAGAGATATTATTTTTGTATTCGTATGAATATTATTTTCGTTCAATATTCGTAAGGAATATCATCTTCATTCAATATTCGTAGGAATATTATTTTCGTTCAACAGTTGTAAGGGGTATTATTTATTTCATACTCTGAAGAGATATTATTTTTCGTATTTGTATGAATATTATTTTCGTTCAATATTCGTAAGGAATATCATCTTCGTTCAATATTCGTATGAATATTATTTTCGTTCAACAGTTGTAAGGGGTATTATTTTTTCGTATTCATGAAGAGAGTTATTTCTTTCAATACTCGTAAGGGTTGTTATTCCATTCTTTATTATTATGTTGCAATAACCTGTCTACGCGAACTACCGCATGTATGGTGAAATTCTTCTGTTATTTCATTCTTTATTATTCTGTTGGAATAATCTGTCTACGCGGACTACCACATGCATGGTGAAATTCTTCTGTTATTCCATTCTTTATTATTCTGTTGGAATAATATGTCTACGTGGACTACCGCATGCATGATGAAATTCTTCTGTTATGCCATTCTTTATTATTCTGTTGGAATAATCTGTCTACGCGGACTACCGCATGCATGATGAATGACCCTTCGTATTCATTCTTTATTAAATTGCAAAAATGATCTGTCTACGTGGATTACCGCATTGCGGATGAAAATCCATTTGCAGTTTCGTATATTCTATTATACTCGTATGAGATATTATTTCTTTTGTTCTCGTCATGGAATATCGTTTTCTTTTGTATTTTCCTTTCATGGGTACTATTCACGTATACGACACTATTCACGTACTATTTACGAATACAGGTACTATTCACAAAGTACTATTCATAAAGTACTATTCACGAAGTACTATTTATAAAGTACTATTCACGAGTTACTATTCCTGAAGTACTATTCACTGGGTACTATTCACCTAGGTACTATTCACCCGAAGTACTATTCATGACAAAAATTAATTTCTTTTCGGTCCAAATCATTTTTGATACAATATCATTCTTGAATTTTACTCCACAAAGAAGTATCATGTTGACAATTTGGATATTTTTAAATTCTGGATAAATTTAAAGTCTTTAATATTTATCCTTGATTTCATTTGATTAATGCTTATATCATTGTCATCATCCTCATGCTTATATTGTGATGAAAATTATCTTTGGCTTACGTGCATAGATGGACTGTTGATTGGTATGATTATAACCTGGGATCATTCGGTATAATCATGACCCGTAATATTACAAATGATGTGGTAAAAGTCCTCATTGGCCCGTAGTGCATTGATGGACATTTTTTGGTATGATTATGATCAGGGATTATTCGGTATAATCATGACCATTGATGATTACATGAATATCCTTGGCCCGTAGTGCAGGGATAATTCAATGATGTGGTTTATTTATTAAGTTGAGTCTCAGCAATAAAGTTGATGAAAACTTTTTAAATCATAGAAGATAGTAGATATCATGCTCTATTTGACTCTTTTAATGGATTGCTTATTCCGCTGCAGTTGCTGATCTAAAACTTGTTGTCTATTGTATTCTATCAGTTGTTATTATGTTGAAGGCTAAGGATAATTTATTTTGCATTATCTTATTCATAATATTTCTTACTGGGCTAGTTAAGCTCACCCTTTTCTTTCACTGTTCTCTTCGGGAAATGAAAATATAGTTGGGACTGGTCGGGGAATGGATTGACGGTCTAGATGGTTGTTTTAGTAGTCATCACTATTTTGTGAAATATTATGATAATAATTATAATGAGGACTTCATTTGAGTTTGAATACTTTCTATGAGACAATATTCGTGTAAAAACTCTAAGTTACGCTGTTGTCGTATTGTATAAAAGAAGTTTGTATTTTATTTATGTACCATGTATTTGGCGACTCAATATGGGTGATGTATACCTGTTTTGGGGGCGTCATAGCTCAAGATACAGACTCGAAGCTGATGAATACAAAGAAGAAGGTTCAAGAAGGCGTTATTTTAGAAGAAAGAGTCGATGAAGAGAGGAAATCTCAACCCTCGATTTAATTGGCTAATTTGAAATCCTTGACCGAGTAGAACTTTGGCCTATAGACTCGCTTTTACCGTCAAGTATGTCTCGTGTTCATAATATTTTTCACTTATTGATGTTACGTAAATATGTGGATGACTCGAACTACATTATTGAATTAGAACTAGACGATATATCAGAAGATTTAACGTATGAAGAGGTACTTGTTAAAATCTTGGATAAGAAGGAACATATTCGACGCTCCAAGATTATACCTCAAGTCAAAGTTTTGTAGAGAAACCATGATGTTGAGGAAATGACCTGAGAGTTAGAATCTGAAATGAAATCAAGGTATCCTCACCTTTTCGGCATACCAGTTACGTACGTCAATTTCGAGGACGAAATTTCATAAGAAGGGGAGGTTGTAAGACCCCAAATTTTATAAATAAAGATTAATTTTCTCGAAATATTATTTTGAGTATTATGGTGTGAATTTGATATAATATTATAGTTGTGGGTAATATTTATAAATTTTACAAAGTATGAAAGTTAATCCATCAAGGAGAAGTTTGGGACACATCAAGATAGAAAGTAATAAAGAAAATGGCAACTATCAAGCAAGTGACAAGATATATCTAAAAGGGAAGTGAATCGAAATATATTTCCTTTTCATATAATAATGTTTGATATATACAATGTATCCTGCATGACAAAAATGGCTAATCTAGTCTATGCAGGAAAATAAAAGCTAATCTATAAACCCGTAGATAAACGGGCCAGCATATAAGACCCCAAATTTTATGAATAAAGATTAATTTTATCGAAATATTTTTTTTGAATATATGGTGTGAATTTGATATAATGTTATAGTTGTGGGTAATATTTATAATTTTGCGAAAGTAAGCAAGTTATTATAAAATATTCAATTGGTCAGGAGAATATTCGTTTTAATAGGGAATATTCGTACAACGGCGCAATAATTGGTGGACCTCACAACGAAATTATTATCAGAGTTAGAAAACGACAGAAATATCTTTTTATGAAAATAACGGTGGAACTTTTACAGTTAAACTGTTGAAATACCCAGTGGTAAAAGTACAGTAATACGCATGGTTGCATAGTAGTACACGGTATTGATTATTGATGCTTATGTGAGAAGTCACTCAGTTTATTTTAATTATTGCTACAGTAATTTTTGCATAGTATCTCACGTTATTTGATTTAATTATTCTTACAATATTTTATATTATTAAATCAATAATTGAGATGGCAAGTTATTCATATTACTATCTGCATAATTAACAATGTCTAGAAAGTTCTGTCGAGGAAAGGGGTTTGGTCACCTAATTGCGCGACAATAGGGAAAAACCCTTATCAAAATGCCCCCTCTTTCCTGGGAATGATCTGGTTGTTAATATTGCGAGTTATAATAAAGATGAATAAATGTTGTTAGAAATATTGAGGGAATTTTTATGTAGTATTTGTTGTAAATTTTTCTTATTTTATGGACCCCCTATTTACCCATTTTTTAAAATAATCGGTAGAAGATTATTCAGTGTATATATATATATATAATATTTGTGTGTGAGTGTGATGTGTGTGAAAGTGACATGTGGGGTGGGCCGTGAGACCCACATGTAGGAAGAACAAATGTGTGGGGGGGAGAAAAATTTGATTCACGGGGAAAGCTATATATATATATATAATGTATATATGGTACGTGTAGTTTATATATATATATATATATATATATATATATATATATATATATATATATAAAGTTTTGTTTAATTAGATTATAAATAGAATATATTATATTTTATTTAAAATTTTTGTTTTATTAGAATATTTTATTGCATAGTACTGCATAGTAAATCGAAATTTTCTTTAGTTTCGCCCGTGAAGGAATTCGCTGAATTCCTACTGTACAGTTCGTGAATAAAATTTCTAAATAGTATCCTTCCATTCTCCTATAAATACGATGCTTGGTTAGAATTGAAAATCATACCAGAATCATAGAATTCTTCTTCTATAATATTGAGCGTATTTCTTTGGAGTTTAAGGAAGCTTTGAGTGTAGAAAATAGTGAAAGTTTTATTCATGAATTTCCCCGGTATACCAGTTGGAATACTCTTCTTTTTAGATAAGGGTATTATTTATTTCATATTCGCCTACGATATTATTTTTTGTATTCGTAAGAAATATTATCTCATTCAACATTCGTAAAAAATATTATCTTCATTTAATATTCGTAATGAATATTGTTTTCGTTCAATATTCGAAAGGAATGTTATTTTCTTTTAATATTCGTAAGGGATATTATTTTTATTCAGTATTCGTAAGAAATAATATTTTCTTCCATACTCTGTAGTATGTAAGAAATATTATTTTGTTTCAGATTACGAATTTTACACTCGTTTTGTTAAAGTTTTGGCTTTTATACTCTATGAAATTAGTAGAATATTCTTGATATTTGCGCTTCATCCAATATCTTTTCATGAAAATATTATTCTGAGCATTCTTGATAAGTTTTAACTTTTTCATGCAAGAGTACTATTCACGGGGTTACTATTCCCGAAGTACTATTTACAGGATACTATTCACTCGGGTACTATTCACCCGGGGTACTATTTATGACAAAAAGTGATTTATTTTCGATCCAAATCATTTTTGATACATTATTATTCTTGAATTTTACTCCACAAAGTAGTATCATGTTGACCATTTGAATGTTTTTAAACTTTGGATAAATTTAAAGTCTTTAATATTTATCCTTGATCTCATTTGATTGAATTTTTATATCATTGTCATCATCCTCATGCTTATATTATGATGAAAGTCATATGTGGCCGTAGTGCATAGATGGACTTGGTATGATTATGACCAGGGATTATTCGGTATAATCATAACCGTAATGTTACAAATGATGTGGTAAAAGTCCTCATTGGCCGGTAGTGCATTGATGGATAGTTTTTGGTATTATCATGACTATGGGTTTCTTTGGTCAAGGATGAAAAGATGAATTGTTTTATGGCGTGATCATGACCGTTGATGAAAACACGAATATCCTTGGTCTGTAGTGCATGGATAATTCGTGGTCGTGATACTAATGAATATCCTTGGCCCGTAGTGCATGGATAATTTGGTGATGTGGATTATTTATTCAAATAAGTTTCAACGAGAAAATTGATGATAAACTTTTTAAATCATAGAAGATAGTAGATATCATGCTCTACTTAACTCTTCTAATGGATTGCTTATTCCCGCTGCAGTTGTAGATCTAAAACTTGTTGTTTATTGTATTCTATTAGTTGTTATACTGTTGAAGGCTAAGGATAATTTATTCTGCATTATCTTAGTCATAATATTTCTTACTGGGCTAGTTGAGCTCACCCTTTCTTTCACTGTTCTCTTCAGGAAATGAGAATATAGCCGGGACTAGCCGGGGAATGGATTGACGGTCCAGATGGTTGTTTTAGAAGTCCTCACTATTCTGTGAAATAGTGTGATAATAATTATAATGAAATTGAATTTGATTTTGGATATTGTCTAGAAGATAATATTTTTATTAAAACTCACAGTTTATATTTTGTCGTATTCTACACGACACTTAAAAGTTGTATAAATTAAGTTTGTATTTAAGTTCTGTACCATGTTTTTGGCGACTCAGAATGGGTGATATATACCTATTTTGGGGGCGTCACAGTATTCATCATATGAAGGAGGTAGAGTTCATCAAACTGGAACAAAACAATATGACCGTGTCGTAATATGAGGCTAAGTTTGCGGAGTTATCCCAGTTTGCATCCCATTTGGTTGATAATGAGGAGAGAATTACGCGAATGTTTCTGCGAGGTTTTAAACCCAAAATACGTCTATACCTCATTTCTCGCAAACTTTGTTTGTATTCAGATGTTGTGAATAGGTCTCAGTTATTGAAGCGCAATAATGAGTTAACCCGACTAAGAGAGAGCAACCGACAAATCGATAATATCAGTGGTAGCAATCATCGAAGCGATGACAATAAACATGGAGGGAATCGACATGTCAGAAATGGTAACCACTTCAGTGGTAATCATGGACAAGATAATACAAGTGAAAATCTCAAGAAGAGAAGATTCAATAATGATGGAAAGACGTCAGCACCAGCAACTGTTGGTAAGGAAGGAGAACGACCACCGATTGTATGCTTCAAATGTGGAGGGGAGGGACACATCAGTCTAAACTGCACGATGCAATCCAAAGCGTGTTACAATTGCAGAAGAGACAGTCACCTAGCTCGATTTTATCATGCAGTAAAGTCAAGTTCAGTTGGGATGGTGACACCAAATGCCGCCCCAGACAAGTCAAAGTCGATAGTTTAAGGGAAAGTGTTTATCGTGACCTCCCAAAAAGCAAGGAACCTGAACGAAGTTATCACGGTTAAGCTAATTATAAACTCTTGTGAAGTCTATACCTTAATTGATACCGATTCTACCCATTCTTTTATTTCTCCTACTTGCGCTCAACGTTTAAATTTAACTCCGGAGAAATTAGACTTTGACTTATCTGTTGAAACTCCATTGGGAGAAACCTTCATCACATCCACTGTGACAACCCCAAAATAGGTCCATTCCACCCAACCCATTCTGAGTCGCCAAATACACGTGGTACAGAAACAACTACAACTTTTACCACCCATAAACTGTGAGTTTGAATACAAACATTATCATCTAGACAATATCCACATGCAAATAAATCCCCATCATAATTATTGATACATAATGTTACAAAAAATGGTGAGGACTACTAAACAACTCTCTCTAGAACCTTCATTCCATACCCCGACTAGTACTCGCTACATTCTCGCCTCCTGAGAAGAAAAATGGAACAACAAGGAAAAAGGGTGAGCTCAACTAGCCCAGTAAAGAATATTATGACTAAGATAATGTACGACAAATTATCCTTAATCTTCAACAGGGAAAAAAATGATAGAATACAAGAGACAACAAGTTTTATATCAACAACTGCAGCGGAAACAACAATTCATTAGAAGAGTTAAGTAGAGAATGAAATCTACTGACATCTATGAATTTAAAAGTCCATCATCAATATTTTATCCCTGTAACATCAATCAATATATATCTCAAATCAAATCAAATATTCATCTTTGCACTACAGGCCAAAGATATTCATCAGTCGGTCATGTTCATCTAAACACCTGTTCATCTTTGCACTACGGGCCAAAGATATTCATCAATTGTTCATGTTCATCTCAACACCTGTACATCTTTACACTACGAGCCAAAGATATTCATAATAAAATCAACCATCTTTGCACTACAGGCCAAAGATATTCAGTATCACCAACATTTAGGACTGAGGATGATGAAAAATATTTTAAAGAAAACGAATCCAGTGAAACAAAATAACAAGTATTAAGGATTCGTACTTTAAACAATCCGAGTTCCAAAATACTTCATAAATAATCATACTGAAGTAAAATTTAAGAATGATCAAAACATAGATCCAATCAAAGCTAGTATCCAGAATAGATATTTTGGACAAAAAGAAGAAATTTCATTTTTCGGTGAATAGTGTCGTATTCGTGAATAGTGCCGTATACGTGAATAGTGCTGTATACGTGAATAGTAACTCCGACACCAAAAGATAGAAATTTCACAAAAACATCATCACGTTTCATGAATAGTAACTCGTGAATAGTAACTCATGAATAGTAACTCATGAATAGTAACTCATGAATAGTAACCCCGACATGAAAAAGTTTCAACCAACATTTCAGCATAATGATATTGAAGAAATAATATCATTTGAGAAGAAAATAACATCCCTTACCTCGAAAAACAGTACTTCTGGTTGAAACACCGGATATAGGCTATGACTTGAACTTGCACCGTATAGCAATACTCAAAGTATACTCAAAATACTCACAAGAATACGCTCGATAATATAGAGAGAGAAAACTTCAGTTTCTGGTGTGATTTTCAATTCTAACCTAAGCACCCTATTTATAGGAAATTGCTTAGAACACCAAAGCAGAAAATTTAATATAATATTAATATATATATATATAATCTTCTACGCCAACCTTAAAATCTGAAATCAGTCATTGAACACATGCTCCCTTCTAGAAAAATAAATAAAAAACGTTTTTATTATTAAAAATATTTTAAACTTCCAAAAATCAATTATTTCGGAACTCCGGAACTTCAATAATTCACAATAAATAGCCCTTTTGCCAGAAAATTCGAATCTCGCAATTTTTAATAGGAAATTCAATTCTCTACAACTTTGCAGAAGGAAGTTTTTCCAAATTCCAAACAGAAATGGACCGAAATCCATAAACGGGCGATTTTACTGGCTATAATCAAATTTCAGTCAATAAATAGGGTCCACCGACACATAAAATATGTGTTAAACATTTAATGCTACAAAAATATTTTTCCTCCTCATATACTCATATATCCCACATTCATTATAAAAATATCACCGTTAATATATTATTAAAATAATATATTTAAATGAATTATTTTATCAGAAAAAGATAAAATTTCAATTTTCAACAATTGTCACATTAAAAATTTCTCCATCTATATCCACATAAAATCAATATTTTTCTCATCATATAAATCAATAATTTAATTATTCACAAATAATATTACAGAATCACAGTACTAGCAACCAGGCCGTTCCCAGGAAAGAGGGGGCTTTCCAATAAGAATTTCTTCTTACTGGCGCGCAATTAGGTGACCAAACCTCTCCTTAGACAGAACTTTCTAGACATTGCCAATAATGTTATCAAATAATATTATTCAGATAATATGAATTATTGCTTCGATAATGAAAAATACTGTGTAATGACAATTATTGAAACAACAGTAATATAAAATATCAATGCAACAATTATTGAATCAATAACATAAAATACTGAACAGTAACTACTGTAACAATTATTGAGTAGTGCCTTCTTACGTAAGAATCAATAATTGGTGTAATACCGTGTGCTACTGTGCAACAACGCGTATTACTATGTTTTAACCACCGGGTATTCCAACAGTATTAACGGTAACAACTACGCCGTTATTTATAAACAACTTATATTTGTCATTTTCTTCATCCAATCGCTTTCCGTTATGGGGCCCACAAAAGACTGCGCCGTCGTACGAATATTCCCCGACAGCAAGAATATTCCACGACCAAACGAATATTTCCCGACAACAATGAATATTTTATAACCACCTGCTTATTTAAAATATTTGCGCAGTCTACCCATAACTTTCCACATTAATCAAATCAACCCTTACTATTTTAAAATAATAAATAAAGGAAATTCCTTTTTATTTAAAAATTTTCGGGGTCTTACAACCTCCCCTTCTTATGAAATTTCGTCCTCGAAATTGACGTACGTAACTAGTGTTTCGAAAAGGTAAAGATACCTCGCTTTCATTTCTGTTTCCAACTCCAATGTCACTTCCTCTATAGCATGATTCATCCACAAAACTTTAACTTGTGGTATGACCTTCGTGCGTAGGACATGCTCCTTCCCATCTTGACAGATACCTCCTCGTACGTTAAGTCTTCGGCTATTTCGTCCGGTTCTAACTCAATAACATGGTTCGAGTCGTCCACATCGGTACATAAAAAAAATGTTATAAACACGCGTCATTCTTGGCGGTAAAACGAGTCTATAGGCCACAATTCCTATTCGATCGAGAATTTGAATGGATTAATAAATCGAAGGTTTGAGCTTTGCTCACATCGCCAATTCTCGCTTTTGAAATAACAACTTCTTGCACCTCCTTCTTCAAATTCATCAGCTCCAGTGTGTTGCTTGAACAGCTTTAACTTTATCGATTAAAGTCGATTATACTCGTATATCATCACGTAGGTACTTAGAGTTTTCATCTCCATCTCTATTATGTGTAAATTATACGAAATGAGTCTTTGACAATATCGTACTCGTACTTGTATACGATCTTCTACTCAACACGTCAGCTACCACGTTCATTTTTCCAGGATGGCATGGTCAGAACATGTGCTGAAATGAGTCCCCTCTTGAGTTCTTCGAAGCTCTTCCCATATTCCTTGCTCCATTCAAATTTTGTATCTCTACGAGTCAGCTGCGTTAATGGAATAGCGATTCGAGAATATCCTTCAACGAATCTCCGATAATAATCAACTAAGCCTAGAAAGCTACGTATTTCGATTACCAACCTAGGTTGTTCTCAACTATGACTCACATCCCAATCTTGGATAGCACGTTACAATGATACCTATCAGTTTACTATCGCACGAATATGGCATCCCCTACGGAAAGTCTGGCTTCTGTGTATTCCACAAAGAAAGTCACCAGATAAAGGCTCGGGTATCAACTTCTACAGTTGGGTTTTTAACTCCTGAAGTTCAATAGGAGCCATTCGATATGAGATTTTAGAAATGGGTTTTGTACCGGATTCAAAGTCGATACAAAATTTAATATCACGCTCTGGGAGTAAACCAAGAAATTCTTCAGAAAATACGTCAGAAAATTCACTAACAACAGAAATATCATTCAAATTTGACGTACTTTTGTTCAAGTCCATGACATTGGCTAATAAAACATGACATCCATTTTTCAATAAACGAATGACTTCATGGCTTGATATAAAAATGTTTGACTTCAATGGTTTGATTACTTGAGTTCGAATATCAGGTTGCTTAGGAATATGAAAACTAACAACCTTACAAAAGAAATTAATTTTGGCATGATGAGTAGTTAACCTTAAAATCACATCAAAAGTAAATATCTCTATAGAAATAAGGTTAACAGGTAATGTGATAGTGCCAACTTGAATCAAACAAGATTTCTAAACAACGGATGTAATGAAAGTTTCTCCTAACGGAGTCTCCATAAACAGGTCAAAGTCTAATTTCTCCGTAGTCAAGTTCAAACGTTGAGCGCAAGCAAGAGAGATAAAAGAATGGGTAGAACCGGTACCTAGTAAGGTATAAACTTCGCAAGAATTATAATTAACTAACCCGTGCTAACTTCATTCGAGTTCCTCGCATTTTGACCGGTCACGACAAACGCTCTTCCAGGAACCGTTGACTTTGACTTTTCTGGGACAGCCTTTTGAATCACCATCCCCGCTGGAATTGGTTTCGCTACCGTACACTCTCGAGCGATATGTCCTTCCTTTCCACAATTATAGCATACCTTGAACTGTTGTGGACAATTTGGGCTGATATGTCCCTCTTTCCCGCATTTGTAACATACGACCGGTGGTCTTTCTCCTCCCTTGGAACCAGTTGTTGCTGGCACTGTCGTCTTCACATGGTCGTTGTTAAATCTCCTCTTTTTAAAATCTCCTTCCGACTCGCTTCTTCTATTTTCATGGCCACGATTACCACCAGAGTGGTTACCGCCTTTGTCCATATTCTTCTTTCTCCGCTGGTTATCGTTATTCTGATGACTGCTATCTTCGGTATAATCCTGGTTATGGTCCCTCGGTTGAACGTACTCGTTATCTCGCTCTAACAACTGAGCCCTGTTGACAACATCTGAATAGATAGAAAATTTATGAGAAATGAGATACTGACGTATGCCGGGTTTCAAACCTCTCAAAAACATTCGCGTCATGCGTTCCTCATTCTCCACCAAATGAGGTGCAAACCTGGATAACTCCGCGAACTTCGCCTCGTACTGGGACACCGTCATGTTATTCTGCTCTAGTCTAATAAACTCCATTTCCTTCATATGGCGAATACTTTCAGGAAAGTATTTTTCGTTGAAAAGTTTCTGAAACGTCTCCCATGACATGCTGAGTGCGGCTAGATGTGTACGCTTCACAGACTCCCACCAGTAGTCTGCCTCGCCACGGAACATAAAGGTGGCAAATGGAACCTTCTGTTCCTCCGTGCAACCCAAGACATCAAATATCTTGGTAATTTTTTTGACCCACGTTTCCGCCATGATCGGATCCGGCTTTCCCCAGAATTCTGGTGGTCCCAACTCTTTGAACTGCTTGGCTATGACAAGCCGAGCGTTGCTATCATTTCCTCCTGTATTTTGAACACGAGTCTCCCTCGTCTGATTTTGCATGAACTGCAAAAAGCTCCTAAACATCCCGTCGTTCATCGTCTGCTCAGTGGTGTTATTCACAGGAGGAACATTATCAGCCTGTTGCATGTTCTCCTCGTTGGTAAGTACAGGCATCTCCACGGTCTCATTTACTCCACTGTTAATATTCTCAGTAGACATCCTCAAATACTGTCATAAAACAAGGGTTAATTAAACAAATTAACAAATCACATAATGCCCCTATATTATGACCGACCAACAAATAAGCATAGGTAGGACACACTAGCGAAGGATTTACTCGTCTCTCCCCTCCTAGTTCTATTCCCCGATCTCCGCCAGAGATAATATCCCTAAGCTCTGATACCAACTGTGACAACCCCAAAATAGGTCCATTCCACCCAACCCATTCTGAGTCGCCAAATACACGTGGTACAGAAACAACTACAACTTTTACCACCCATAAACTGTGAGTTTGAATACAAACATTATCATCTAGACAATATCCACATGCAAATAAATCCCCATCATAATTATTGATACATAATGTTACAAAAAATGGTGAGGACTACTAAACAACTCTCTCTAGAACCTTCATTCCATACCCCGACTAGTACTCGCTACATTCTCGCCTCCTGAGAAGAAAAATGGAACAACAAGGAAAAAGGGTGAGCTCAACTAGCCCAGTAAAGAATATTATGACTAAGATAATGTACGACAAATTATCCTTAATCTTCAACAGGGAAAAAAATGATAGAATACAAGAGACAACAAGTTTTATATCAACAACTGCAGCGGAAACAACAATTCATTAGAAGAGTTAAGTAGAGAATGAAATCTACTGACATCTATGAATTTAAAAGTCCATCATCAATATTTTATCCCTGTAACATCAATCAATATATATCTCAAATCAAATCAAATATTCATCTTTGCACTACAGGCCAAAGATATTCATCAATTGTTCATGTTCATCTCAACACCTGTACATCTTTGCACTACGAGCCAAAGATATTCATAATAAAATCAACCATCTTTGCACTACAGGCCAAAGATATTCAGTATCACCAACATTTAGGACTGAGGATGATGAAAAATATTTTAAAGAAAACGAATCCAGTGAAACAAAATAACAAGTATTAAGGATTCGTACTTTAAACAATCCGAGTTCAAAAATACTTCATAAATAATCATACTGAAGTAAAATTCAAGAATGATCAAAACATAGATCCAATCAAAGCTAGTATCCAGAATAGATATTTTGGACAAAAAGAAGAAATTTCATTTTTCGGTGAATAGTGTCGTATTCGTGAATAGTGTCGTATACGTGAATAGTGCTGTATACGTGAATAGTAACTCCGACACCAAAAGATAGAAATTTCACAAAAACATCATCACGTTTCATGAATAGTAACTCGTGAATAGTAACTCATGAATAGTAACTCGTGAATAGTAACTCATGAATAGTAACTCATGAATAGTAACCCCGACATGAAAAAGTTCCAAATTTGATAAAAAGTTTCAACCAACATTTCAGCATAATGATATTGAAGAAATAATATAATTTGAGAAGAAAATAACATCCCTTACCTCGAAAAACAGTACTTCTGGTTGAAACACCGGATATAGGCTATGACTTGAACTTGCATCGTATAGCAATACTCAAAGTATACTTAAAATACTCACAAGAATACGCTCGATAATATAGAGAGAGAAAACTTCAGTTTCTGGTGTGATTTTCAATTCTAACCTAAGCACCCTATTTATAGGAAATTGCTTAGAACACCAAAGCAGAAAATTTAATATAATATTAATATATATATATAATCTTCTACGCCAACCTTAAAATCTGAAATCAGTCATTGAACACATGCTCCCTTCTAGAAAAATAAATAAAAAACGTTTTTATTATTAAAAATATTTTAAACTTCCAAAAATCAATTATTTCGGAACTCCGGAACTTCAATAATTCACAATAAATAGCCCTTTTGCCAGAAAATTCGAATCTCGCAACTTTTAATAGGAAATTCAATTCTCTACAACTTTGCAGAAGGAAGTTTTTCCAAATTCCAAACAGAAATGGACCGAAATCCATAAACGGGCGATTTTACAAGCTATAATCAAATTTCAGTCAATAAATAGGGTCCACCGACACATAAAATATGTGTTAAACATTTAATGCCACAAAAATATTTTTCCTCCTCATATACTCATATATCCCACATTCATTATAAAAATATCACCGTTAATATATTATTAAAATAATATATTTAAATGAATTATTTTATCAGAAAAAGATAAAATTTCAATTTTCAACAATTGTCACATTAAAAATTTCTCCATCTATATCCACATAAAATCAATATTTTTCTCATCATATAAATCAATAATTTAATTATTCACAAATAATATTACAGAATCACAGTACTAGCAACCAGGCCGTTCCCAGGAAAGAGGGGGCTTTCCAATAAGAATTTCTTCTTACTGGCGCGCAATTAGGTGACCAAACCTCTCCTTAGACAGAACTTTCTAGACATTGCCAATAATGTTATCAAATAATATTATTCAGATAATATGAATTATTGCTTCGATAATGAAAAATACTGTGTAATGACAATTATTGAAACAACAGTAATATAAAATATCAATGCAACAATTATTGAATCAATAACATAAAATACTGAACAGTAACTACTGTAACAATTATTGAGTAGTGCCTTCTTACGTAAGAATCAATAATTGGTGCAATACCGTGTGCTACTGTGCAACAACGCGTATTACTATGTTTTAACCACCGGGTATTCCAACAGTATTAACGGTAACAACTACGCCGTTATTTATAAACAACTTATATTTGTCATTTTCTTCATCCAATCGCTTTCCGTTATGGGGCCCACAAAAGACTGCGCCGTCGTACGAATATTCCCCGACAGCAAGAATATTCCACGACCAAACGAATATTCCCCGACAACAATGAATATTTTATAACCACCTGCTTATTTAAAATATTTGCGCAGTCTACCCATAACTTTCCACATTAATCAAATCAACCCTTACTATTTTAAAATAATAAATAAAGGAAATTCCTTTTTATTTAAAAATTTTCGGGGTCTTACAACCACTATTTATAATTCTTGTTTGATTCAAATCAGCACCCGCACGTTACCTGTCGATCTTATCTTTTTGAAAATACTTGCATTTGATGTGATTTTAGGGATTGATTGGTTAACAACTCATCATGCTAAAATTGATTATTTTCGTAAGGTTGTTAGATTTCATATTCCTAACCAACCTATTATGCGAATTCAAGAAACCAAACCATTAAAGTCAACGACTGTCATATCAAGCTGCTATCCGTTTATTGAAAAACGGATGTCAAGATTTCTTAGCCCATGTCACATATTTAAAAAAAATACGTCAGATTTGAATGATATTTCTATTGTTAATAAATTCCTGACGTATTCCCTGAAGAACTTCCTGGCCTATCCCCAGAGCGTGAAATTAAATTTTGTATCGACCTTAAACCCGGTACAAAACCCAATTCTAAAGCCCCATATCGAATGGCTGCTATTGAAATTCAGGAGTTAAAATCCCAACTACATGAATTGTTAGACATCGGTTTCATTCATCCTAGTACGTTTCCTTGGGGTGCTCATGTTCTATTCGTAAAGAAGAAAGATGGAAGTATGCGACTTTGCATTGATTATCGGGAGTTAAATCTTGTCACCATCAAAAATAGGTACCCGTTGTCTCTCATTGATGACCTGTTTGACCAGTTACAAGGTGTCAACTTCTTTTCAAAGATCGATCTTCGTTCCGGATATCACCAGTTAAAGATTAAAACTGATGACATTCCAAAGACTGCTTTCAGAACTCGGTAAGAGCATTACGAATTCCTAGCCATGTCTTTGGATTGACTAATGCTCCTGCTACCTTCATGGATATGATGAACCGAGTATTTCAGGAATATTTAGATCATTTTGCGGTCGTCTTTATTGATGACATCCTCATATACTCCAAAAGTCGTGAAGATTATGAGCAACACTTGAGGCTAATAATCCAAAAGCTTCGTGAAAACAAGCTATATGCCAAATTGAAGAAATGTAAGTTCTGGCTTGAGGAAGTAGCATTCCTTGGGCACGTAATATCAAATCACAGAATATCTGTTGACCCAGCAAAGATTGAAGCAATACAAAGCTGGGAGCAACCTAAGCCAGTGACCGAAGTTCGTAGCTTTCTGGACTTAGCTGGTTATCATCGGAGATTCGTGGAAGGATTTTCCCGAATCGCTACTCCATTAACTATGCTGACTCAAAAAGATACAAAATTCTGTTGGAGCGAGGGATGTGAGAAGAGTTTTCAAGAACTCAAGAGAAGACTCATTTCAGCACATGTTCTAACAATACCATCTGGTTCAGAGGGATTTATCATCTACCATGATGCTTCAGGAAGAGGGTTAAGGTGTGTTCTCATGCAACATGGGAAAGTCATAGCCTATACCTCACGACAACTCAAAGAATATGAGAGGAATTATCCTACTCATGATCTAGGGTTGACAACTGTCGTTTTTACGCTTAAAATTTGGAGGCATTACCTATATGGGAAGAAGGTGGAGATCTATACAGATCATAAAAGCCTCAAATATTTCTTCACCCAAAAGGAACTCAACATGTGACAATGACGTTGGCTCGAGCTATTGAAAGATTACGATCATACCATTTAATACCATCCTGAAAAAGCAAACGCGTTAGCTGACACGTTGAATAGAAGATCATATGAGGGTATGAGTGCGATATTGTCAACGCAAAGACCCATTTTGTATGACTTATAAAGGATGGAGATAGAGTTAAAGACTTCAGGGACCCACGTGATGATATCAAATATACAAGTAGAACCGACTTTAATCAATAAAGTTAAGGATGCTCAAACTACAGACCTGGAGCTGATGCGTATGAAGAAGAAAGTGAAAGAAGGTGCTATTCCGGAAGTAAGAATCGATGAAGAAGGAATACTTCGAGTCAACTCCAGACTTTGTGTTCCTAACTACTCTGACTTGAAATATAAAATCATGATGGAGGCACACAACACACCATTTGCAATCCATCCTGGGAGTACCAAAATATATCGTGATCTTCGACATATATTTTGGTGGAGCAATATGAAGAGAGAGTTAGCGAAGTTTATCTCAAGGTGTCTAACTTGTCAACGTGTCAAGGCGAAACATAAAGTGCCAAAAGGTTTATTGCAACCACTTGAAATTCCATAATGGAAGTGGGAGCACATTACCATATATTTCATTACTGGTCTTCCCAAGGTTTCTCAAGGCATAGATGTGATTTGGGTCATTGTCGATAGACTAACCAAATATGCTCATTTCTTACCTATACGAGAAATTTATTCACTTGAACATCTTGCTCTTATATACATAAATGAGATTGTAAGACTGCACGGTATGCCAGTATCCATAGTTTCTGATCGAGACCCAAGATTCACTTCACGATTTTGGGTTAGTTTGCAAAAAGCTATGGGCACGAATTTACGATTCAGTTCGGCATATCATCCTCAAACAGACGGGCAGTCGGAGAGGACTATTCAAACTCTTGAAAATCTATTAAGACTTGGTGTCCTAGACTTCAAAGGAAGTTGGGACAAGTTCTTGCCATTAGTGGAATTCTCCTACAACAACAGTTATCAAGCAAGTGTTGGCATGGCTCCATTCGAGGCGTTGTATGGACACAAGTGTCTTTCTCCAGTATGTTAGGACGAGGTGTGTGAAGCAACGTTGTTAGAACCGGAATTGGTACGCATGACTACGGAAAAGATTCAAATGATTCGACAACGTATAAGACCTTACAAGATTGACAAAAGAGTTATGATGATCTTCATCGAAAGGACGTAGAATTCAATATTGGAGATCATGTGTTGTTACGTGTTGCTCCATGGAAAAGAGTTAAAAGATTTGGAAAGAGGGGAAAGCTCAATTCTCGATTTATTGGCCCATTTGAAATCCTCGATCAAGTAGGAACTATGGCATATAGACTCGCTTTACCGCCAAGTATGTCTCATGTTCATAACATTTTTCACATATCAATGTTACGTAAATATGTTGAAGACTCGAACCTCATTATTGTGTTATAACTAGGCGAGATAACGAAAGATTTAACGTATGAAGAGGTAACTGTTAAAATCTTGGATAAGAAGGAACATATTCAACACTCCAAGGTTATACCTCAAGTCAAAGTTTTGTAGACAAACCACGATGTTGAGGAACTGACCTGGGAGTTAGAATCTGAAATGAAATCAAGGTATCCTCACATCTTCGACATACCAGGTACGTACCCCAATTTAGAGAACGAAATTTCATAAGAATGGAAGGTTGTAAGACCCAAACTTTCATAAATAAAGATCAAATTTTTCTCGAAATATATTTTTGAATATTATGGTGTGGATTTGATATAATGTTATAGTTGTGGGTAATATTTATAAATTTTGTAAAGTAAGCAAGTTGTTATAAAATATTTGATTGGTCGGGGAATATTTATTTTAATATGGAATAATTGTACAACGACACAATCATTGGTGGACCCCATAACGGAATTATTGTCGGAGCTAGAAAACGACAGAAATATATTTTTATAAGAATAACGACAAAAGTTTTACCGTTAACTGTTGAAATACCCTGTGATAAAAGTACAGTAATACGCGTGGTTGCATAGTAACACACGGTATTGATTATTGATGCTTACGTGAGAAATTACTCAGTTTTATTCAATTATTATCACAGTAATTACTGCATAGTATCTCACATTATTGATTCTATTATTGTCACAAAATTTATATAATTAAATCAATAATTGAGATGACAAATTATTCATATTATTATTTACATTATTAACAATATCTAGAAAGTTCTGTCGAGAAAAGAGGTTTGGTCACCTAATTGTGCGTCAAAAGGGAGAAATCCTTATCGGAAAGCCCCCTCTTTCCTGGGAATGATCTGGTTGTTAATATTATAAATTATATTATTGATGAATAATTGTTGTTTAAAAATGTGTTTTGGGAAGCCAAGTGAATTGAGATAAATTGAGGGGATCTTTATAAAGTATTTGTTGAAAATTTTGCTTATTATTTGGACCCCCACTTACCCATTTTTCAAAACTATCAGTAGAAGTTATCTTAGTTATATATATATATATATATATATATATATATATATATATATATATATTATAATACGTTTTATTTTTTTATGAAAAATAGAATATATTATATTTTATTATGCATAGTGTCTACATAGTAATCGTATAGTAAAATTAGAAAATCAGACAATTTTTTCGCGCGTCCGTGATTGTCACTGTGCAGTCCGTGAATAAAATTTCTAAATAATATCATTACATTCTCCTATAAATAGGATGCTTAGTTTAGAATTGAAAATCACACCAGAATCAAAAAAGTCTTCTTCTATAATATTGAGCATATTTTTTTAGAGTTTAAAGAAGCTTTGAGCGTAGAAAATAATATAAGTTTTCTTCAAGAATATCCCCGCTATACCAGTTAGAATACTCTCCTTTTTAAGGTAAGGGATATTATTTTTGTTCAATATTCGTAAGAAATAATATTTACTTTCATACTCTGTAGTATGTATGTAATATTATTTCGTTTCAGATTCCTAATTCTACACTCATTTTGTTAAAGTATTACTTCTATACTCCTTGAAATTGGTAGAATATCCTTGAAATTTGCGTTTCATCTAGTATCTTTTCACAGAAATATTAATTTGAACATTCTTGATAATTTTTAATATTTTCATGTCGGGGTACTATTCACGGAGTACTATTCCTGAAGTACTATTCATGGGGTACTATTCACTCGAGTACTATTCACCCGAGGTACTATTCATGACAAAAATTGATTTTTTTCTGTCAAAATCATTTCTGATACAATATTATCCTTGAATTTTACTCCACAAAACAGTATCATGTTGATAATTTGGACATTATTGAATTCTAGATAAATTGAATTATAAATCTTTAAAATTTATCATTGTCCTCATTTAATTGAATTCTTATATCATTGTCATCATCCTCATGCTTATATTGTGATGAAAGTCATCTTTGGCCCGTAGTGCATGGATAAATTATTGATTGATATGATTATGACAAGGGATTATTCGGTATAATCATGACCGTAATGTTATAAATGATGTGGTAAAAGTCCTCATTGGCCCGTAGTTCACTGATGGACAGTTGTTGGCATGATCATGACCATTGGTGATAACACGAATATTCTTGGCCCGTAGTGCATGGATAATTTGTGGACGTGATACTAATGAATATCATTGGCCCATAGTGCATGGATAATTCAGTGATGTGGATTATTTATTGAACTGAGTCTCAGCGATAAAATTGATGATAAACTTTTTAAATTATAAAATATAATAGATATCATGCTCTATTTAACTCTTCCAATGGATTGCTTGTTCCGCTGCAGTTAAACTTGATGTTTATTGTATTTTATCAGTTTAACACTGTTGAAGGCTAACGATAATTTATTATGCATTATCTTAGTCGTAATATTTTTACTAGGCTAGTTGAGCTCACCCTTTGCTTTTATTATTCTCTTCGATAAATGAGAACGTAGCCAGGACTAGTCGAGGAACAGAGTGATGGTGATGGTCCGAGATGGTGGCTGTAGTAGTCCTTACTATTTTATAAATTAGTGTGATAATAATTATAATGAGGACTCCATTTGAGTTTGGATATTGTCTAGAAGACAATATTCGTGTTAAAACTCTCATCTATGTTTTATCGTATTTTACACGACAGTTGTATAATTAAATTTGTAATTAAATTATGTACCATGTATTTGATGACTCAGAATGGGTGATGTATACATATTTTGGGGGCGTCATAGGTGCAGTCTAACCCCCACAAAAATCACAAAACCCTTCAATGATTCAGCAGAAACTACATAGACCTGATCTCCCCCTCATCAATGGGAGTACGTAGACAGCCACCTATGGTGCGGTCTAACCCCTACAAAAATCATAAAACCCTTCAATGATTCAGCAATCACAAGATACAACTCTTCAACAACTCAAGCCAGGGTTGGAACTATGAAAGACATGATCTCCCCTCATCAATGGGAGTACATGAGCAGCCATCTATGGTGCGGTTGAACCCTCAAAGAGGAAAGTCAAACCCTTTGCTTAAACCTTAACAACATCAAAAGACCAGTCCCAAGACACCAAAAAGCTGGTATACCAGAAAAACCCAAAGATCAACGACCCATTCTGAAATATCCTAAGACATCTCAATGTTAATCCATCAAGGAGAAGTTTGGGACACATCAAGATAGAAAGTCATAAAGAAAATGGCAACTATCAAGCAAGTGACAAGATATATCTAAAAGGGAAGTGAATCGAAATATATTTTCTTTCCATATAATAATGTTTGATATATACAATGTATCCTGCATGACAAAAATGGCTAATCTAGTCTATGCAGGAAAATAAAAGCTAATCTATAAACCCGTAAATAAACGGGCCAGCATGTAAGACCCCAAATTTTATGAATAAAGATTAATTTTCTCGAAATATTTTTTTTGAATATTATGGTGTGAATTTGATATAATGTTATAGTTGTAGGTAATATTTATAAATTTTGCAAAGTAAGCAAGTTATTATAAAATATTCGATTGGTCAGAGAATATTCGTTTTAATAGGGAATATTCGTACAACGGCGTAATCATTGGTGGACCCCACAACGGAATTACTATCGAAGTTAGAAAACGACAGAAGTAACTTTTTATGAAAATAACGGCGAAAGTTTTATCGTTAGCTGTTGAAATACCCCATGGTAAAAGTACAGTAATACGCGTGGTTACATAGTAGCACACGGTATTGATTATTGATGCTTACGTGAGAAGTCACTCAGTTTATTTCAATTATTGCTACAGTAATTGCTGCATAGTATCTCACGTTATTTGATTCAATTATTATTATTCAATTATTGTCAATATTTTATATATTATTAAATCAATAATTGAGTTGACAAGTTATTCATATTATTATTTGCATAATTAACAATGTCTATAAATTTCTATCGATGAGAGGTTTGGTCACCTAATTGCGCGCCAATAGGGAGAAATACTTATTGAAAAGCTCTCTCTTTCCTGGGAACGATCTGGTTGTTAATATTGCGAGTTATAATAATAATGAATAAATATTGTTAAAAATATTGAGAGGATTTTTATGAAGTAGTTGTTATAAATTTTGCTTATTATATGAACCCTCATTTACCCATTTTGTCAAAATAGTCGAAAGAAGTTATCTCGGTTATATATTTATCTATATTATATAAGAGACGTGGGGGAGGGAGTGTATTAATATATATATATATATATATATATATATATATATATATATATAATGTGCATATGTTTATTTGGTGTGTGTGTGGTGATTAGATGAATTGGTGGGGGGTAAAAATCACAGGAAAGAAAGAAAATGAAATGAATGGCGTGGAAGGGAGGGTGAAAGTTTATTATTATATATATACCGACCAAATAATGAACGATGGTAGGGATTTAACTGATGAATCCTTTGTTTTGCGTCGTTTAGATTAAATATCTGTTTTATTTCAGTATCCTCGCTATGCAGGATATTCATATAATATTATGTGAACCTAGGAGCCACGGGATCTAAAATCCAACTGATGGATCTAGATCTGGTTCCCATGATAGACCTTTTTCACCTGTATAGTTAGCTTGTAAATCATATGTGTGGTGCCTGGACATCCTTCGATGACTTTCACGCTCATAAGTAGCCCGCTACTTATATGTATATTATTTTGTCGAAGATGCTTTGCATCTCGAGAATAAAATCAAATCAAGCCGAATATGGAATAAAATAGAAGTATCAAAGGCCTCAATTACTATATGAGCATAAGAGTTTGAAAACTTATTTTCAAAACATCATTTTTGCATATTTTGCTTAAAATTAAACTTTTATACAAGTCAAACCCTTTGCATGTAAGTGCAAACAAGGCATATCACTACTTCCAAATAATGCACTTAGGCCTAATTAACCACACACACACTTCAAATAAATTAGGGAATTGAAAAGACGCGGAAACCATGTTTTCACGGAATTCGGGGGGTGCCTAACACCTCCCCCCCGCTTAATCAAGCCCCGAACTCTATGAATCGCAGTTTCCAAGGCTTGTTAAACAGAGTCCAATAATTGGGCCTTTGTGTAAATCTTTTCAAATTCGGTTGAGTTGGTACAACTATTTTATTACTACCAACTGACGACTTTGAATTTTCAAATCGTCGATATTTTGGGTCGGACTCTATTCAAACTATTCCTTTCAAATAAAATTCAATACATAGAAAATATAAAGGGTAAAAAGATAAAAAGAGGAATTCCAAAAATGAATTTTTTTCTGACATCGACACATATAACCCAAAACTAGAAAAGAGCACTGGAAACAAATTCAGAATTCGACAACTAAAATAGATAAAGAATTTGAAGAAATAGATAAAATATATAATAAATTCAAAACAAATCCATTAACCAGCACAGATCATCCAAATCTAAAAGTAAAAGGAACCTTTTTTTGATTACTTAAACCAAAAAAGTATTTCTTTAACTACTGAAAAAGCACTCATAACACACCGAAGTAGCAATAAGTATGTGTTTATAAAATGGGAGACAAACCCAAACCTCTGCCAAGTAAGCAATGATGGTTCAACATATGTCCCTAAAATTTCAGCACATGCAGCCAAACGATGGCCAAAGAAGGCGCCCAATGAAGGTATCGAGGCTTCGTCACTTGCCCAAGTTGTGAGGTTCTTTATATGCTATAATTTCAGTATGGACTTTGCACTAACATTAGTTTGTCTTTTTCCTGTAGATTTTTCTCTTAACGTTCTCTTAGTTAGGGCTTTTTTCGATAAATTTTGATTATGATTGTTTTAAAGCTTTTGATATTTATTAGTCTGAATGTATTAAAGAAAATGGTGTGATCATTTTACTCTTTAATATATCAAAAATGTTTAATTACAAAATAATTTTTTACACACATCAACTAAGTTATGCCTCACTCAGATAGTCACGTTAACAATTTATGACGTAACAGCCTCAATTAAATGAAATTAAAAAAAATTAATAATTTAATTATCTTATTGATAAAATTAAAAAGTAGATTCTTAAAATAGAATTATGATTTATAATTTTATTATAGGAGTAATAAATTATATTTATGTCTTTTTTTCCCCTAAAACTCATAAATAGAAGAAAACAACTAGATACAAACCCCTGCGTTGCGGCGGGATTAATCAAATTTTTAATAATAAATATGTGCGTATAATTAATAAATTAAAATATAATAAGAAAATAGTATATTATTGTGCGATGATCAAATAGTATAATCGGATTAGAGATAAGTCAAAAAAAAAGGACCATAACACATTTAAAACGAATAAGTCTAAAAGAGTCTAAAAGAGTAAATTTGTACTAAATAAAGACAACAATTAAAAAATAAATTTATACACGGGACTCGGGAGTGTAGATTAGAACCAAAATTCTACAGGCCATACCAATAAAATACTTCATGTCCTCATCATTTACATGCATACTTACATGTTTGTGTTTATTTATAATATTAACAAAACCAAAATACAGACTTAAAATGAAGATACTAAATAATCAAATTAAGAAATAATCCAGTTTCTTACTGTTGATATAAGAAACGTGAATAGCTCTAATCTAAACACAAACTTTCCAATCGAAAATCCACCAAAATTTTTAATTAAACATGATTGACAACACAAATATCAAATCAATCAAATCAATTGCAAATATTATTCCGTATATCAGCAACTAAATGTAAATGCAATAATCTCAAATTTTAGCACATAATATCTAAAAATTTAGAAAATAGGCAAAACAATGAAATAATTCCACCCGCTTCTGGGTTATGTTTCACACTCCTGCATATAGCTGTAATTTGTAAGTAATAATGTGTATATAATGGCTCTTCCATTGCGCGAAACGTGAATGACATAAATAGAAGAAAGACACAGAGACAAAACGGAAAAGAAAAGGAAAATTGACCGTGAAAGAAGAAGAAGCCATGGTTTTTATTCACTTATGAGAATAAATAATTATTCTGATTAATATACGTATTCAGTTAGGAAGTTTTATCCATATAAAATTGTGCTCATTAATTGTTGAAGAGATTACATTCTACTTGGTTTGTTATTATTTATCCATAATTTAAAAAAAGATAGGATATAATTAAGATAATTGGTTTGTTATTTTTTATCCATAATTTAAAAAAGGATAGAATATAATTAAGATAATTGGTTTGTTATTATTTATTCATAATTTAAAAAAGGATAGGATATAATTAAGATAATTAAATATTTAAGGAGTTCTGGCTAGTCCTCAAGGATATACACTTCGGATATAAGTTGATTAGGATGATATCCAATACCCACTACAACAAAAGGATTTAATTATGTCGAAAACTTAATTTGATTAAATTTTATTGGGGATAAGTTGGTCGAAAATTTGATCGAATATTAGTATTATTGATGAAATTATGGCCGACGGACAACTCGTTGCAGGTAGACTATTTTTGACGGATGAATTTCGTTGAAAATAATCTGTTTTATCCTAACAACACATACAATAATCAATCAATAACTACATTTCTAACAACATACATTGTAATCAACCAATAATATAATGCAATCACTTTGAAGAACACCATATATACTCGTTTTAACGTGTATATATAACTACTTTTTCCCAATATCATATAAATAAAGGGTAGTCAATCAACAATCCACACAACAAATAAATACCAAGAAAAATCCCCCAAAAAAGGTTATAGGAAACCACTTCTTAGTGAGGGGAGAGATGAGGATGATAATTATGATACTATTTACCCTGGTTGTGGGATTTTTATGCAAGACGAAGACCCAAGCCTTCCGGTACTACCAGAAAAGAAAAATTGAAGTAACAGAAATGTTAGAGGATGAGGAGGGTGTGGAGGCTTTTTTGAGTGATGAGTTTGACGAAGAAGATGATGATTTTATGGATGACAGTGATGGTAGTTTTGAAGACGGTGATGGGGAAGAAGATAAGTTGAAAAGTAAAGATGGAATTGATTGGGATTCAGAAAAATGAGAATCTAATTTTGAAAGTGAAGATGACGATCTTAATGATCTGGATGGATTTACTGCTGCAAGTGTTGGTTATGGAAATATTACAGAGGAGATTTTGCAAAAGGAAAAGAGGGAGAGGTTGTCAAAATCCGAGAGGCTAGGGAGGCACATAGAGAGAAAGAAGATGTTACAGTTTGTTGATATAAATCTAAAAATTGTTTAGAGTTATAGTAATTTAGGGGATTATAATTAATAATTTAAGAGATAATAATTAAATTACAAAGGATAATACCATAATTAAATTAGTAAAGGATAATATTAAAACAGTTGATATAAATCTAAAAACTGTTTAGATTTATAGTAGTGATTTAGGGATTATAATCAATAAATTAAGAGATAACAATAAAATTACAAAGGATAATCATAATCTAAAAACTGTTTGAAGGAATTTGAACAAATACAGTTGCTATATTTGAATATAAGATTCCAGATTTATGGGAATTATGGAATTGAATTTAGGTTTTTTACAACCTCAATTGTTATTTTAGATGGACATTTTTGTCAAGGGTATTTTTGTCATGAGTAATAAATAGCATTAATTAGTATGAACATGTGTCAATATATGGTGTCATATACTGTGATTTAGTATATATAATATATAATAGATAATAATAATATATAATAATAGATAGGGAAGATAATATATGGCGATATCAGTTGACTTGTATTTTTTTTATAAAAAAAAAAACTAAATTCCACTATTTAAAGTAATTGGCCATAACATTTTTGAAGGATTCTCATTCCCTTGCTGCCTACATTTTATTTTTTATTTTACCAAATAATTAACCCCTATGCTTGTTTGTTGCGACCTAACTACAATATGCTACTCGAAGAAAATATACAAGTTTCCTTCTAATCAATTTTCAATATTTAGGTCGGTCGACATTTTGAACATAATTTTTGTATACAAATATGCAAAACTATATTCCCTTCCTCTTTAAAAGAGTCTTTTTCTTATTTTATTTTATTGGATTTTTATCAGACACCTTTAAAGAGAAATATTTGATACTTTTATATAATATTAAAATTATGTGATTAAAAATAACTATAAAAATTCACCAAAATAGTTCCTCGCAATTAAGAGAATTTGATACCCCAAGTCAAGTTATATTTACCACCATTGAACTTGGTTAATATTATGATTAGTTTAAAAAAAAAATTTAAATTTAACTTCAACATAAAAATAATTAAAATCCGCTTCTAAAAAAATTTCCCCGGTATAATATTGAAGCATTTTCATATATTTAGGAAACCATAGCACATTTACGGGTGGCAATGCAAAGTTAGATTTTTTATTTATTTTTTTCATTTATTTCTAAAGGGGTACATATTACAATTCAAGCAACCTTCGGCTTGAGCTTTATCTGCTTTGCTCTCGAGTAAAGGAAGGAAGACACCAGCAAGAGCTAATCCAGTTCCTGAAATCCAGGCTCACGCAAAATGTTAATAAAGAAAGGTACTTGTATATATGTTACCTATTCATAGCTAACGTTTTGAAAAAAAAATTAGCCTTACAACAAATTATGATACCCATCCGAATATTTAACTATTAATATAGCTCTCGTTTTTTAATTTGCAATATTCCGCATAACGCTGGCCAATTGAGAAACGACGCCGTTTTTAAGCAAAATTCAATTTTTTTTAGGGACATCTATTTAACTGTTAAATTATCGAATGGACGCTCAGGATGTGTTGTAAGGCTATCCTTAAATAGACAATGTTGGTTTTATATATATATATATATATATATATATATATATATATATATAGAGAGAGAGAGAGAGAGAGTCCGGATCAGGTCCGGACTCCCGAATTTTAACAAAATTCGGACCTTTTTTTTTTTGAAACAACTAAAAAAAAAAATTATGGAACTGAAATTTTTCCATAATACAGTGTTTTGGGCGTGATTTGGATGCCTATACCAAAACATTTCTGTACAGTCTGGACAGACTGTACATACATTGGTTGGTGTGGGTGTTAAAAACACACCCAAAACAGTGTATTATGGAAAAATTTCAGTTCAATAAATTTTTTTTTTTTAGTTGTTTCAAAAAAAAAAAGCAAAAAAAAAAAAAATTGGTCCGGATTTTAGGTCCTGTCCGGACTCCCGGACAGGATCCGCTGTGTGTATATATATATATATATATATATAGAAATTGGATCAGGTCCGGACCTCCAGGACGGGAGAAAATTCGGACCCAAATTTTTTTTATTTTTTATTTTTTTTTGTAGAACAACTAAAAAAAAAAATTATGGAACTGAAATTTTTCAATAATACAGTGTTTTGGGTGTGTTTTTAATACCTACACCAACCGATGTATGTACAGTCTGCCCAGACTGTACAGACATGTTTTGTTATAGGCATCCAAATCACATTCCAATTCCATAAATTATTTTTTTTAGTTGTTTCAAAAAAAAAGCAAAAAAAAAAAAGTCCGGATTTTAAACCTGTCCGGACTCCCGGACAGGATCTGGACTCTCTCTCTCTCTCTCTCTCTCTATATATATATATATATGGCTATATGTATATACACAGCTGTGTATACAGTCATAGTACATTTTTTTTGGGCTATAGTGACGGTTCAACCGTTGTCTATAAGCGACTGTATATTACACAGCTGTGTATATACATTTTTTTTCATATATATTGGCCTGAAGCTAAATACTAAATAGTGACATTTTATTTTAATTTATATAAAATAAAACATAGTGAGATAGATAAAAAGGGGAAATTTACCAAGGGAATTTATAGGTGAGACTGGTGTTCGGAAGAAAATAAGTGATGACACTATCACCGCCACCACTCTTTTCACACAATTTCCCACTGCATGTGTCACTGCTGATACCATTTGTAGTATCATGTAGCGACGGAGAATTGCTCATGAATTTGTGTGTGATCAAGGAACCAACCAATCAACCATCCACAAAAAAGAAAAGAAAAGCCAAACGTTGGTGAGAAGGAGATGGGGATGGCTATAGACAAGTGAACAAATCCTGTACGCGAATAGTTGAATGCAAACCTCAGCCAAGAACAGGACAGAGAAAAGAACAGTGAAAAAGGGCTCCAAGACTAATATTGGTCAATACATTCCCTATTGTATGAATCAAAGCTAGTGTTAGGATTGGCGCAACCTGGGAATTTAAATATATAGAAGAAACATAGTATTATGAAAAATAAAACTATTAATATTGCTGTGAACATAAGAGAAACTAACCAAACCCACCTGCGATCTGCTAAGCTTTGGTCTGGGATGAAGATTTAATCCCCTCACCATGAAAATTAGCACCGTCCCACAGCCTGGGAATGGAAAGACCTTCTGAATCTATAGATGAGAAACAACTAATTAGACAGAACACAAAAAAGAAATAAATTGAGAAGAAGCCATGGTTGATCTTGTGAGAATAAACAATTAGCCTGATTAATATACGTATATATATGTATGTATATGCATGGAGGATTATGTCTGGTGATCATTAACATTATTTCAAATTCTAATTCAGTTAGGAAGTTTTATCCATATAAAATTTTACTGATTGGTTGTTGAAGAGATTAAATTCTACTTGATTTGTTATTATTTATCCATAATTTAAAAGGAACCTCAGTTGTTTATCAAGGGTATTTTTGTAGGAAGTTGTTTGTCAATGGTATTTTTGTTAAGAACTATAAGGAGCATTAAATAAGATAGACACGTGTTGAAGTTATAGAAGGACAAATGTTAAATTATTGTGTCATGTACTGTGATTTAGTATATACTAGATACAAACCCGCACGTTGCTGCGGGATTATTCAATTTTTTAATGATAAATATGTACATACAATTAAGAAATTAAAATATAATAAAAAGATAGTAAATTATTGTGTGATGATCAAATTTCACACAGAGCATCCAAATAATTCAAATTAAAAACTCAAAGATCAACGTACTAATTGTATTTAGAAGTTTCTAATATTTAAAACAACCAAGATATGCAGTAAAATGAGATAATGAATTAAATTAATTTGAAGCAGTAAAGATGTCATCTTTATCAATTTTGATCTTCTTTTACATTTTGTTGGTTGACATTTCAACATCAGTTGACTGAGATCCTTGTACATCATCATCGTTGATTGAATGTATAGGCCTTTTGCTTATAGGTGTGACACAGTTGACAACATCGAGCATTGACTCACCCTGTATAGACTGTAGTAACAAAATTAAAATTGTGTAGAATTCAATTATTTTTTCATATGTATAAACAAATTTATTGTAGGATTCAACTTCAGCCAAATAATAGTACCTGAGGTTCATCACATATACTTGTGTAGGATTCAATTATTTTTTCATCGTTAGTCATCCAAGCAATTGTGTATGTCGCATAATTTGCCTTCAAATTATAAGATGATATTTGTATTTTGAAAAGGAACCTCTTTTGCAACAATATATTGAGTTCATCCGAAAAACAATTAGTTTCCATCCTTTAACGCATTTAAAAAACTTGAATTAACAACAGTTATGTACACAAGGTTAAGACTGTATACTTTAAATATGAACTGTGTTTTTTCTATTTTAATTTTACCTTTAATCAATTGTTCCCTCAATTCATAAGCTGACTTTCCTATGACGTGTTGGGCTTCAAAATTATTACATATAAACAAACAGAATAATAATTAAATCAACTATTACATATCTAAATTTTGGAGCCATTTAATGAAATAAAATCGTTATCTATACATGATATAAAAATTATTAATATAAATAATAAAATTCTAAAAAACTATACTAATAAAATTTTAAATTGAAATTATTAATATACTTCCATATTTAAATAATTTTTCAAAATTATTACATATAAACAAACAGAAGAATAATTAAATCAACTATTACATATTTAAACTTTAGAGATATTTAATGAAATAAAATCACAGTTATATATACATGGGGTTTTTTTCTTTCCTATAGAGAGTATTGACAATCCAATCTAGTAAAAAAAATTATATTAAGGTTGTAAAATGGTAGCGTAGTACTACCTCCATTTTTCAAAAAAGCAATTCTTACCTTTTATCATAATAAACTTATACAAATTTATAACAAAAATTGTGATGTGAATTAATTTAAAATTTGGAAAACAATTTTACTCATTTAAACAGAATAGTTTACAAAAATACTATGTTAATTAAAATTAAATAAATTTTTATTAATTTTAAATTTAGAATTTAATAAATTAAATAAGTTCAAAAAAAAATTCCACAAAAATATTATTGAATAAATAAAGCATAGTGAAAAAGAAAGGAGAAGAATGAAAGGCATTTGATTTTTTATTTTGGTCTTCTAAAGAAAGGTTATGCCTGCGTCTCATACCAGTCAAGTGAATGGTCACCCCCTTTGGCACTTCAGATTCCATTTTATTGTTGCAAACACATATATAGTCCCCGACTCTTGATGATCAATATCACTGATGTTGGTTCCCACAGTAAGCATACAGTACTATCAAATAACAACAAATTACATTCACCAACAAAGGAAAGAGTCAAAAACCGGAGAGCAATCATGTAAATAACTACACTACTCGTACTTAAAGCCTTCAAACATAACAAAGTTATAAATAAAAAGGCTACAACCCTTGATACAACAAACACTAAGCTCATACATATTTATTTAAATTACAACATTAGACATCTAAATGATTAAACTGAGTTAAAAAAAATATAGCCCCTACATATAATTATATTTATGTCATGCATCACAACATGTAAATGTCTTCACAAAAATCTTGACAAATCTAAAATGTTGAGGCACAGTTATGAAGCATCAGGATGCAAAATTGCACGTGGATAAATATTAGTTGTAATATTTTTTGAGAGATGTAATAACTGTGACCCTCTTACAATTTTTACTAACCACATATATTGATATGCTTCGTAATTGTAATTGGGCATAAATTTATCGCAATACATGACTCTTTAAAATATTTACTTATTATATATTAAATGGAGTTTATTTAAGTTATAAATATAATAAATTTAAAGTACGAAGTGTATGTTGCTCTAGAGTTTTACAGTTTTTTGAAACTTTCTTGAATTTAAATATAAATGATTTCAAAATCAATTTATTTATTTCAAAAACACAGTTTATATGTCCAAACTGCCACACTATTTTTAATACAATAAATTTGAGTTTTATAAGCCGCTCGAAATTACAATTCAGTGCTCCAAACACAGTAAAAGTATAAAACGAACTGGTCCTAAAAATAGTAATTCCAGACACACTTCTAATGCTTAAAACAAACTAATCCGAATTTACAACAGTTATAGCAATGATATTTTCAAAGTAAAAGATACCCTTTCAAATATAAAATACACTATACTTGAGATATACTTGCAGCACAACTGTATATCATTTTTCCCTTATCATTCACAAGCATACATGAATTGCTACAGCAGGAGGTAGCACCCTGACTAAAACTGTAATTTTGAGAGAAACATTCAACAATAAAGGAAAAGGGTAAATAGATAAAGTAATTTCTGCTTAAAGATGAAAAATATACATTACAATAATTGAAAATAGTTGCAAAATTATTGTAAACCTAAAGTATGTAGAAATTGCTACAAAACTGTTACTAAACTCAAACATGAAATACTATTTAATTTCAACAGCTTTTCTGAGGCTATATAGTTTCATACTTGAGTAATACTTGGCATGTTTGTGCATCCAAAAGGCTAATTTGGCTCTTTGAGATGCATGTGAAGCAGTCTCCAAGAGAGAGATAATGAAAGTTTTGTACCATCTTGCCTCCATATTTTCTTCTGACTTTTCAGATAGGCATACCCTTTGGAACAATCTGATCCTTGAGCCACATGTAAATTGGAACCAGCACATAGTAAGTTCCTGCCATTGCACCAAGAACGAAACGCAAGAGAAAGACAAATGGATTCACTGGCTTCTCCACGTCCTGGGCTTTCGGACCAAGCTGCGCCAAGACACAGATTTAAGAATTGTAATAATACAACAGAAACTACTGAAAGAAAGCTTCAAACTAAAGATTTGACAATTTCATGCTTAATTTTAATTTTGAAAGTAGTTATGAACACTTTATACAATACTTCATTCAACAGTCATCCATACTTGATGCAAAACAAACAGAGTATCCACTAAGCTTTAGAAAGTGAAAGCCATGGGTATCATAAAATAGTTAGAAAGTTAGACAACAGTCTTATGCCTCTCTATTGTATTTATAATTTTTTTGGGTGAGCAAATCCTTCTTCATGGGTAGTTCGTAGTATTTTTCATTTTAGATATCCTGTATTCAGATTTGCTAATCATGGGATATAGGAATCCAAAGAAAATATTTGTGCTAGAATGTGTGATCAAATAAATGAATGCTCAATCCTTCCAGAACTGATGCAAATAAGTCCCAAGAAATTCTGAAAAGGCCACGAATTCCTTTAAAAATATGTTTTGGCTTGAAAGTTTCTACAAACAATACATTATATAATATATGTAATACCAACCCAGAAAAAGGCAAAGAAGCATTAAATATGCTTAAGATTTAGACACCGTGCAGAAGAAGTAAGCAAAGAGAAACTTACATAAAACAGCAGCAATATACTCCCAAAATAAAATAGAAAGTTGAATATGCAAAATCCAGAATGATCTTGAATTTTAGTTTAACCGGGAAAAAAAAGGTGATGTCAAAAACCAGAATTTGGGACAGAGTACAAAATATGAAATCTGACCCCAAATTAAAAGGTTATATATCACTTAAAGTTTAAAACAGAGATTTGTATCTTCATGCGTTTAAGGGATCTAAAGAGATAATAACTGGGTAGATAAGATGTAACTGGACAAAACAAAATGCTGATTTATGAAGGCACCAGCATAATGAAAGCCAGACACTTGACTTTTGTAGAAGGAAAATTTGGAGGAACAATCATGTTGCACATATCAATCCCAATCTCATTTCAAAAACAAATCATATAATACACAACTCTTCAGCTATTCAGCATTACTTTAATACTTTAGTTCATTATCATACAAGACACACTCCCTTTGATCAAAATGAAAAATAAAAATTGATTGCTTATTCAAAATCACATGATGGCTACAATTCACAAAAGCAGTAGTACTTCACTAAAAATATTTACTAATGCCATTAATAAAGTAGTGTAGAATGTTGCAGTGAACTCCAAAATTTCTGCTTTAGTTCCTTTCATCTATGTCTATCTCTTAGCTAAAAACCCATAAATTTATGTCAGCAACCATAGCCTTATGATTGACTAAAAACAAATATAGTTGCACACCTAGGGAATATTCTTAACAATTCAAGAGCAAGAAATCAATTCAAGAACAAAAAATCATTTTCAGTACCTGGATTTTGTGAGAGCATCAGGTTTAACAGAAGCTTCTTCCTAATTTCTTGTGCATGATATACTTCACGAAGGAAATACGCATGTTCCTTCACGCCCTTTATACCATAGGTCAAGGGCTCAGACCCAGCAGCGATGACAAGTTTGTCATATGCAACTTTAAACCGATAATGCTCATGAGGGAGGCCAGCATCGCCAACTGTCTTACAGTACACCTGATTTAATAAAGCAATAAGACTTCTAACAAAAATGAATGCAGTGAAAGAAAGTTGCACATATTCATAGTTGACCACCTCTCTGTATGTCTATGATTTTATTCATAAATCAGTGATTATTTTTATAGTTGAGTGGTATAATGTGATTTTCTTTGTGGCTCAAACTAAATTTGAATTGTTTTTAACAAATTTTTATGTATATATTGAAGGAAGTACTGTATTAGCTAATTATTTTTCAGCACATTATGAAACTGATGCATTTAGGGCACTATATCTCTGAGCTTATAATAATTACGGATTGGACATAAGTGTAGACATAAACTATGGCAATGCATTAATATATATGTACGTATATTCTTGGCCATGGTGAGAAACAGAGCTGTTAGAGTTACTCACTTCATGTTTGTCAGTGTCTACATCTGTGCAAGTAGCCAGATAAAAGTAAGAATTGGGATCCTGGGCCAAAGCAGATTGTATCCGACTAACTGGCTCAGCCACAGATCGAAACTTCAGGGTTCCAACACAAGTTGAGGCAAACAGAAAATTCTTGGTTGTGCATTATTTTTCTGAACGAACCCAGAAGTTCCTAGGCATTTATACACAAAAAGATATCAAAAAAAAAAACCCATCAACATTTAACCAGAAATATTCAGAATTATAAAACAGAAATTTGGAAAATATCAATAGAAAAGGAATATGGCAGAACTGATACATCTTATAGTACAAGGCAGAACTGATATAATGATAAAATTAATATACAGAGATAAGTTCAAGAAGAAGCATGGGTATGATTGATTAAATCAAAATGGAGAAGGTATGATCTAATGTACCTCACATCCAGCTTCCAAGGCAAGTTTAAAGAAACCAAGGGAGATAGAATACTTAGTAGCAGATTCAGAAAGCTTAATCTGGGAAAGCCAATATGATGTCGAGGAGATGATAATGAACTTCTTTCTATTTGATGATCTGGAAATATCAGAAACAGGGGTGTCACTTCTCCGCTGACTGTTACCAGACCTTTTTGCTCTAACCTCGGAAATTGGAGTGATATTGCTAATTGGTTTTGGAGCAGGACTGGGGGTTGCCTTCATAGGTATAGAGAGCCTTCTGGCAGGTTTGGCAGATTTGCCTTTGCCAGATAGTTCAAGAACACCCATATTCTTACTGACACTTAAAGGAGGTCTTCCCCTGAACATGTACATCCGATAAAGTTATCAGCTAAATACAGTCTGCAAGCCAAAAATAGATGGTTGCAGGTAACTCGGTAAAAAAATAGATGCTCTGTTTATATTTTTCGCTTGTAAAAGAATGAATATCGTGAAGAGCAAAACAACAAACTTCAGTAGTAGGTTTCATAAAAGGAATTTAATATAGAAAATCACAATATCAAGTGGCACTGAGCTCATATTTCAACAACCATGACTTAGGCCCACAGGGCCGGATTAAGGACTAAGGATCCAAAATATAGCTTGGAATTAGTTGTCTATTTTCAAGATGTTTTCTATTTGTCACATCTTGAAAAAGAAGCCCTTGTAGCAAGAACCATGAATAGACAAAAGAAAAAAAAACATCAGTCTCCACAAATGAAAGTCTGAAACACATAGAATAAAAAGGAAAGTAGTCAATAAACACAAGCCAATAAGCCTAAAACCCTCATAGTTGGACCTTCATTCGATTAAAGACAATAAATTAAAATTTTCACACAATCTAAGATCCGAAGAAGATGAACGTAGAGCAAACAAATCCCTATACCTCTAAGACCCAAAAAGATGGGACATTAAATGGGATGCAGGGATTAAATATTTACACTACAGAAAATGAAGAAAGAATGCTTCAGCAGTTAACCTTCAAACTTACAACTGGAGAATGCAGGTAGAGAATAAGATTCAATTTATGCCATTGACCAGGGACTGAGATGATATACTTGAATCCAGACCTTTCAGACCAGATTTGCTTCTTTTTCTCTTTATTGAGGAGAGTGCATTTGATTGAAAGATTTCCTCACTAAAGTAAAAAGACTGTATTGAGCAACATAATATACAAATAATAAATTACCAACAAAAACATATCAAAATCAAAATCCTAATAGTAATAATTGTGCAAATAACAAAATAAAAAATGAAGTGCTTAATTACGGAAACATTAGGGGAAATTAATATTAAAAGGATTGGAAACATAAACATTAGGCGAAACAAAATAATCAGACCCAGTCAATGGAGATCATACCTGCCAGCCCCAGCCATGGATTCCAGCAACAGATGAAAACATACCAAAATAATAGGAAGAACAACCCAAATCAGTAAGCAAACCCAATCCGGGAACCAACGGAAGTAAGGGAATGAGACAATTGTGCGCGTCACAGCCGCAGCAGCCCTTTAGCAACAATCTGATCAAACAACTCCCCACATCATGATTCACATCACATATTAAAGAAACCAAACAAAAATTTAAAAGAAAACTAAAAACAGCTCACCAGAATCAAAGCGGGGGTTTAAATAAAGGAATATTGACCCGGCAGTAGCCAAAGCTACCATACACAGCGAAAATTTTCTCTGCAAATTACTCATAAGTTGATCATGAAAAATTAATTGATTTTCCAGAATATATTTTATGAATTAAGAGACAATTGAAAGAAAAGCTACCATACTCATAAGTTCGCTTCATTGTTCTTATTTTTTTTTCTTCCAATATTTTTTGCCAAATTAAGAGACAATTGAAAGAAAAGTACCGTTTTTCCGAAACGTACCAGAAAATGTGTCATGAGGAGAAAGAGGAGTAATCTTTGGAAGCTGTGTTAGGATTGTTTTGACGCAAAACCCTAATAAAAGCCCAGGAGACCTATGACACCCAGCTCTCGCAGCTTCGAAAATTCCAAACGAAGCCCTAAGTCTTGCCGTGGTAAAATTCCAAACAAAACGCTAATTATTGCCGTGGTATGCTTCTTCCGATTCATCATTTGAACGCGGAGGCAGCGGAGGGAAGCTGGATCAGAGGTGTCAGCGGTGAGAATGGGGATGGACGATGGTGGGTTCAGCCAGAACTGAATCAAACCCACAAGCCGAAACCACTAAAGAACCATTTTTTACAGCTCTGTCGTGGTACGATGCTTCCATAAATTTCGGATCACCACATATGTCCAAGTAATCGGTGCTGCACTCTGTGCAGGTGGCAATAACTGGCTCTCCATAGAGGCTAAACGGGCCGACACAATTGAGTATGAGCTTGGTTTGGGCGGCGAGGCGACGAAGGGAAGCTAGATCGGAGGTGTCAGCGGTGAGAATGGGGATGGACGGTGGTGGGTTCAGGTGGGCAGCCCAGGATAGGGCTTGGGATAATTTTGATGGGTTCCGCCCAGCTAAAGCTAGGGTTTTGAGTGGGGAAGATGGGGTGTTGAGGAATTTTAGGGCTTCTCTGATTACATTTGGGGCTAATTATTCTTCCTCGTTTGAACGCCAAAATTAAAGATAGGATTCCAGTTGTTATTTAATCGAATTTGAACGTCAAAATTGAAGATAAAATTTCAATTGTTATTTGAACGAATTTGAACGCCAAGATTGAAGATAAGATAGGTTTCCAGCTGTTATTTGAACGCCAAAGTGAAGATAGGATTTCGGTTGTTATTTTAGAGCGGCAGTGTTGTAAAGAGTATTTTGGTAAAGGATATTTAGGAACATTAATTAGAATGGACAGGTGTTGAATTTTTAAAAGGACAGATGTCAATATATTGTCTTATATACTGTGATTTAGTATATATAATAGATTTGCTTCTTTTTCTCTTTATTGAGGAGAGTGCATTTGATTGAAAGATTTCCTCACTAAAGTAAAAAGACTGTATTGAGCAACATAATATACAAATAATAAATTACCAACAAAAACATATCAAAATCAAAATCCTAATAGTAATAATTGTGCAAATAACAAAATAAAAAATGAAGTGCTTAATTACGGAAACATTAGGGGAAATTAATATTAAAAGGATTGGAAACATAAACATTAGGCGAAACAAAATAATCAGACCCAGTCAATGGAGATCATACCTGCCAGCCCCAGCCATGGATTCCAGCAACAGATGAAAACATACCAAAATAATAGGAAGAACAACCCAAATCAGTAAGCAAACCCAATCCGGGAACCAACGGAAGTAAGGGAATGAGACAATTGTGCGCGTCACAGCCGCAGCAGCCCTTTAGCAACAATCTGATCAAACAACTCCCCACATCATGATTCACATCACATATTAAAGAAACCAAACAAAAAATTAAAAGAAAACTAAAAACAGCTCACCAGAATCAAAGCGGGGGTTTAAATAAAGGAATATTGACCCGGCAGTAGCCAAAGCTACCATACACAGCGAAAATTTTCTCTGCAAATTACTCATAAGTTGATCATGAAAAATTAATTGATTTTCCAGAATATATTTTATGAATTAAGAGACAATTGAAAGAAAAGCTACCATACTCATAAGTTCGCTTCATTGTTCTTATTTTTTTTTCTTCCAATATTTTTTGCCAAATTAAGAGACAATTGAAAGAAAAGTACCGTTTTTCCGAAACGTACCAGAAAATGTGTCATGAGGAGAAAGAGGAGTAATCTTTGGAAGCTGTGTTAGGATTGTTTTGACGCAAAACCCTAATAAAAGCCCAGGAGACCTATGACACCCAGCTCTCGCAGCTTCGAAAATTCCAAACGAAGCCCTAAGTCTTGCCGTGGTAAAATTCCAAACAAAACGCTAATTATTGCCGTGGTATGCTTCTTCCGATTCATCATTTGAACGCGGAGGCAGCGGAGGGAAGCTGGATCAGAGGTGTCAGCGGTGAGAATGGGGATGGACGATGGTGGGTTCAGCCAGAACTGAATCAAACCCACAAGCCGAAACCACTAAAGAACCATTTTTTACAGCTATGTCGTGGTACGATGCTTCCATAAATTTCGGATCACCACATATGTCCAAGTAATCGGTGCTGCACTCTGTGCAGGTGGCAATAACTGGCTCTCCATAGAGGCTAAACGGGCCGACACAATTGAGTATGAGCTTGGTTTGGGCGGCGAGGCGACGAAGGGAAGCTAGATCGGAGGTGTCAGCGGTGAGAATGGGGATGGACGGTGGTGGGTTCAGGTGGGCAGCCCAGGACAGGGCTTGGGATAATTTTGATGGGTTCCGCCCAGCTAAAGCTAGGGTTTTGAGTGGGGAAGATGGGGTGTTGAGGAATTTTAGGGCTTCTCTGATTACATTTGGGGCTAATTATTCTTCCTCGTTTGAACGCCAAAATTAAAGATAGGATTCCAGTTGTTATTTAATCAAATTTGAACGTCAAAATTGAAGATAAAATTTCAATTGTTATTTGAACGAATTTGAACACCAAGATTGAAGATAAGATAGGTTTCCAGCTGTTATTTGAACGCCAAAGTGAAGATAGGATTTCGGTTGTTATTTTAGAGCGGCACTGTTGTAAAGAGTATTTTGGTAAAGGATATTTAGGAATATTAATTAGAATGGACAGGTGTTGAATTTTTAAAAGGACAGATGTCAATATATTGTCTTATATACTGTGATTTAGGATATATAATAGATAATAGATAATAGATAATAGATTTCTCTCTTTTTTTCTCATAATTACAAATTGTCCTTTTTTTCCCACACTCGCAAACATAAGTGTAAAAAACACCGATGATACAGTTTAGATATCAGCTTGTGACACGATGATTTGTTTAATTTTCAGTGTCACTGAGATTTCTAGTGTTGTTCTTAAACCCTAATCCATAGACCATAAACCAAGACACAATTGTGAAATAGCATTCAGATTCTCTCTCCTAGGGTTAGGGCCTTTTCAAATTTGGTCCCTCCTTTTCCCTCTGTAGGTTTGCCCCATTAACGATGATGTACGGCGACCCTCAGCAACCACAACAGCAGCAGCAGCTCCAGCAACCACCACACCAACAACACCCACCACAGCCGCCACCACCACAGCACCACCAACAGCACCACCAATTTCAACACCACCAGCAGCATCAGCCACACATGGGAGAGTTTCAGCGGCCACTGCAACAACAACACCAACCACCACTTCCACCGCCGCCGATGATGATGCGGCAACCCTCGGCTTCCTCTACCACACTTGGCCCTCCGCAAGATTATCACCATCCTTCTGCTCAGCCTCCTCACGCCCCTTATGATGGTAAGCTTTATTTAGGTAGACCGGTTATATCTTGCTACAAAAACGACGTCTTACTCTTATTTGAGAGTGGATATAATGTCAACATTCTGTAAATTGATACAGTATCAAGTACATGGCTAATTATTTGACTAGTCTAGTCGCAGCAAAACTCAACATTTTTGTGTCAATATAAATAATTTTCCCGATTAACGTGTGTATTTACTGGAAATGCAGCTAATGTAATTTTTCTAACTTGGAAAAGTTAACTGAGGTCTTGTATTAGAGGGATTTTGGCTTTGTTCAATTGTATTTGAATAATTATAATTTTGTTTACTACATGCCCTTAATTGAAATTTCAAGGAAATTGGAAGGATTGTTGTTTTAAGAAATTATGTGAAAAGCTAGTATATGTATCTATATATATATACACACACAGGCGCGCACACACACACACATATGTGATGCATGTTCTTTTCTATTGCTAATTTGGTAAATGCAGTAGCTGCATTCCTGCATTTCAAAGGACAAAAAAATAGAGGAAGCATTCTACAACTGTAAAATCCCAATTTTAATGAAATAGAAGTCTCTGTTCCAGAATTTACTTGTTGATTGTTTTCTTTCGTGATGGCAATATTTGGAATTTATATTAAGGACCTAAATTCTAACTTATCATTTTTCTTTCTTATAATACTTTTAACCCTATTTGTGTCAACTTAGATATCAGAACCTTTTTCTTATCTTCTATTATTGTTTAGTCCTGAACTTTGGTGCATGAGTTTTATTTTCAGCATAGAAGACTAGGAGAGAAGTCGAAGTCATATGGCTATTCTACATTACATGGGAAGTGTATAATCTATTTATAATTTGGTTAATAACACGTAGATGGTGGAGATTCAGTTTTTCTTCCTCCTAGTTGTATGTCAGAAAAAACAAAAATAAGTATGTAGGACTTAGGAGGGTACCTGTCCTCTTGACTCTCGAGGTTCCTGCACCCATACTTTTATCTTTCATTCCTTGTTCCAAATAGCCTCAAAGATTGCTCATGGTGGGGTGTTAGAGCTCTTGAATTATTATGAGGTTTTGGATGATATTGATATGATGATGATGTGTGTTAGTGAGAGATTAGGTATCAAATTGTAGATGGATGTTACCTGGATTTGGAAATTATGTCGATGTCAGCCCTGAATGTGTGATATCCATGTGCCTTAAGGGAGAATGGTTCTTCTATATATAAATAAATGTAATAATCGTTTGTTATGTAAATCAAAGATGGGTTCTAAATTATAATATCAAGAAAACAATCTTATTATGGTTAATGCTGTCACTGAAAAAGATTAATTTTCATCTCTTATGCATTTTTTGTAGAAATTGTGTGTTACACGGGATAACCCCCTTTTGGTGCTTTATTTATACTTTTTTTACTTAAACAACATATATGCTATCATGTACACAAATAATGATATTGTTATTGACAGCCCAAAAAACCAAATGGAATTATCGTATGCTATCTTTGTTCAAAAAGAAATTAATGAAAACACAAACAGAGCAATACATCAAGATTCTCTCAAGTACACAACAAAAATTGTTTTGTAAAATCAATACAAGCAGTCAAGCACATGCAACAATGAAAAAAAAAACTTAACCAGCTGAATGGAAGGGAAAACAGAAGACTACATTGTTCGAAAAAGTAAAAAAACAGAAGACTACACTGTAACAGAAGAAGACTACACTATAATAGAAGAAGACTACACTGTCACTTAGCATTCAGAACTCAGAAGAAGAAAACAGAAGAAAACAAAACATAAAACAGAAGTAAACAGAACAGAAAAAGAAAACAGAGATTAGGAAAGATGAAAGAAGAAGAAAACAGAGACGATGATAGAGGAAGAAAAGAAGAAGAAGAAGATACCTGGTGAAGGCTGAAGCAGTCGCAGAACCACGAAGAAGTCGATGAAACCAAATCTGATATTAAGCCAAATTTGATACTTATGATTTTTTTAAAGCCAAATCAAGGCGCAGGCCTTGTGACGCCTTGAGGCGCACCGCCACGAGGCGTAAGTCTCAACCGAAAAAGGCGCATGTCTCTTCAGTTCTAGAATAAGCGCACGCCTCACATCAGTTTCCTTCCGCCTCGCTACGAGGCGCGCTATTTTGAACAATGCCCCAACCCTTTTCTAGTTGAAGCAATTGCAACTCTCTTGGATAGCCATGATTGATTGATAGTAAGTTAGTCTTTGAAACCTAAGCTTCGATTTTTGTTTTACTTGGTAACTTTTTGGAAACTTTGTTTCTCAGATGATGATAGTATCTGCTCTGCCACATTACAATCCAAAAACATGAGCAGCACCAGATGACTCTTTTATCTTGTTTTTGTTATATTTATTTTTGATTATTAGTGTGTGGTATTAACTGATGCCGACCCCTACTAGTTTGGGATTAAAGGCCATAGCTGAGTTAAGTGTGAGATATCTAACTATGCTGAAAGGATGAAGGTTATGTTTTTTATGGTGTATTCTGCATCGATCTTATTACTTTATACTTTACAAGAACTTTAATAGAGTCGCTTGTGATGGCTGCTGATGCTTTTGTTTTATATCCAATGCATGTTACAGCTCATGCAGACAGTTTTGCAGCAAAAAGAATGAGAAAGATTGGTCAAAGGAGAGCTGTTGATTATACAAGCACTGTTGTGAGGTATATGCAGGTACTTTAGTTCCAGACACAGCTTCATATGTTTGATGTTTCTTACTATATATTTTTACAACTTATCCCTGCTGGCTGCTGCATCTTGCCATGAAGTTACATACTGAGTCGTCTCGGTATGATTAGCTTCTTATTATAGCGAAATACGTAAAAATTAAAGCTTTATCGCGCATTGTCGAGAAAAATCTCTTTGAGCAATTGCTTTAGTTGTTGGCTTCTTATATGCTTTATGAAACAACACAAAAACTGATTGAATGAATTGTAACACAGTACAAAAGCTAGTTGAGTCACTTAGCATTATACCTTAGTGCTGATCATTGTTTGTATATTTAGCTGTTTATGCCTATAAGGAGCTTGTATTGTCTTCTCTCTTATTGCTAATGGTTTTTTTTGACTTTCTCTTGCATATCTTTTTATATCGGATGTTTGTTTTTTTTCTTCTTTGGTAATGATTAGTTACCCTTTGCTGACTAGTTTTTGTTGTAAGTTTTTAATGTAACATGCTTTACTTCCATGCGAGTGAAACATGTATGATGAATCCCTACTTATTGTTTTATTAATTGATTGATAGTTTCAGAGTTATCTGCTTATTAAAAAATAACCAGATAACATCATAAATATTAGTTGCACAATCTTTTCTTTTTTATCCAATATTTTTTTTTAATTTTCTTAATGTATTTCTTTTGAAGGTCGAGTTACTCTGTCTCAATAATGTTAAATGCATATTTTATGCAGATTCGAATGTGGCAGAGGGATTCAAGGGATAGGACAGTATTACAACCTACCCCAGCAGCAGCAATAGATGTCAGTTAATGCTATCTCTGCAGTTTTTTGTATTGTGGACATGAGTCTTCTTAAACACACCGGCATGCTCTCTCTTCTATATATTTGACTTTCATGGATGGGATATAAAAATGGACTGAAATTGTTGATTACATTATCTATTATTTGCTATTTTTGAATCCCTTTGGAGTTGCTGTAATTGTATTGGTTCCAATATCTATTTTATCATCAATGACAGATGTTGCCAACAGTTGCCTATTCAGATAATCCATCCACAAGCTTTGCTGCAAAGTTTGTTCATGCATCTTTAAACAAAAACCGTTGCTCAATTAATCGTGTAGTGGTAAGTTACATTCAGAACTCTTATTTATCTCTTTCTTTTTATACATTCAACTAATTTCATAATTTGTGTGTCATCATATCTGCCATCATCGACTGTATAGGAAAATAGAACATTCATATTATACCATTTTCTATGCAGTGATACTAATTGAGTAGTTTTAAATATATAAGATGACCATACTATGCATGTAAGGTTAATGGGTCCCAATTCACAAGAGGGTTGCTATTAAAGACATTTAAACCCGTGATTACAAACTCTGCCTGATTGGAATTAAGCAAAGGAGAAATTTAGATCCAACTACTAATCTAAAAAAAAAGAAAAAAAGAAGAAAAGTAAAAACAAAAGACCCAACTAATGTATGTAATCACATGCTCATTAAGATCAACTAGATGGTAAGGGATGGTGACTATCAGGTAGTTGTACAGTATGTTGTCAACTTTTATATATTCTAGTAACTATCAAACAAGGAAATCCTATGAGAGAGAGCTGAAAGTAATAAAGTCTAAAGATGTCAGTGGAGAACAAGGTGACAGTCAATGGAAGCTCAAAGGCAAGACAGCGCCACCCCAATTCTATATGTGTCTCAGCATTATAAATCACATAACTGTATGGATCCACTATGGATGCCCAAATTGGAACAAATCAACCAAGTTTGATAAACACAATATCAGCCATTGAGTTTGATTGTTGTACTCCCAGTTTTTAAACCAATTGAATCAATGGAGTTGTAAGATTTTTATAACTATCTCAACCCATTTCTGGGACTAGTTCTATACTTGTATTAATTATGTCTGTATGGACTAATAGTTCCATTCTTATTTTTGGAGTAAATTAAAACTTAATTTAGAAAAACGAGCAAATTTTTACAATGGAGCTCCACAACTGGGACAAGCAATCTCACAAAACAAATAAAAAACAAAGCTCCTCAAACACAGGTTACTGAACTTGCATTGGAACAGCCTCTGGCTGCTAAAATTTCTCTATCCGTCCTCCTTTGTGGCCTTCTTTCGCTCAGCAACTTCATTCTAATGCCAAATTCAATATCACATAGCACTTACTGTTCTGAATATTTGATTATTCCTTTCTTTCCACAGCTTACACACTGCTGCGTAAAACTTAACTTCCTGATGAGACGATTCAGCGATTCCTGACTATTAGTCTTTGCCATTGTTTACATTGGTATAACCTATTTGCAAACTCAATCTTCCTGCATTAGTTTTTATCGAAAAACCTAAAAAATCTTCTTGCATTATCCAAAATGGACGTCTTACTAGTTTATTGTGGCATAACACTAACCATATAGATGCATAAAAAAGCACTAGAGTTGGTCAGTTGTTTATTATCACTCTTGCAGAAATCAGTTGATAGACACTGCAGAAAGAGTAGTTATATGTCAATTTTTTGTTTTAATTTTTTCTAATGTCATCATGTTGCAAATTGTATAGTGCATATTTGGGACCATTATGATCCTTGCTATCTGATAATAAAATCAATCAAAGAACAATGGGATACAGATGAAGAAGATCAAGTTTGTGTAAAGTTAACAAATCTCAATCTGTTCATTGTTCTGATTTTTTTTTTCAGAAGAGGAAATTAGGAAATGGAGTTTATAAACGGATATGGGGCCTAGTTTGTTAAAATGTGTTGCTTCATTAACATCTATCCGTTGAACATTTATTTGAAATAAGATTATATATATTAGAATTTATGGTTTTGAATTCATATGTAATATGCATTTCCCTAACTTATGGAAAAAGTGTAATTTAATCATGCCAATGACCACTCCTATAACCCAAAGTTCTAGAGCATTTGACAGAAAAAACAGAAAGATTTGGTTAATTGAGAGTGTTGATAGAATTGAAACTTCTCTTCTATCGATATAGTAGTGAAATCAGACGACTTCTGTGTCTGATATGTTATATCCTTTCGGATATAAATTTTTTATTTAGGTCTTTTTTTTTGAATTACTAGTATGTTATGGAAGAGCATGATCATGAATCATGATTTAATATGTTTACTTCTTGCAATATGTCCTGATTTAATATGTTTACTTCTTGCAATATGTCCTGATAACCATCTTTGTTTAAAGTGGACTCCTACCGGCAGGCGTCTTATTACAGGTTCCCAAAGTGGAGAGTTTACCCTCTGGAATGGGCAATCATTCAATTTTGAAATGATTCTGCAGGTATGCAATTTTATGTGTTCTTTCTCACAATCCTTAATATAGGAGTCCAAACAGAAGTATGCTGTAAGCTCTAATGATGTGCAGGCTCATGATCAAGCTATCAGGTCTATGGTATGGAGTTACAATGACAACTGGATGGTCACGGGTGATGATGGAGGCTCGATAAAGTACATATTTTTATCAATATATCTCCAGGATCATGTATCAATTATTATTTTTTAAATAAATTTGACATGCTTATGTTGTTTCTTGGTAGGTATTGGCAAAACAACATGAACAATGTGAAGGCTAATAAGTCTGCGCATAAAGAATCTGTCCGTGACTTGAGGTATTATCATTTTCTAAGACAGTGGCTTAAGATTATATACCCATTTCCTTCTTTCTTTGCATGTGCCGCGGCAATTGAATTGCATTGTTGACCCTCAACATCTTTTGGTGAAATTTATGTTATCTTAAACTTGAATCTGTGTGTGTTGACTCTACATCGATGAATTTACAGTTTTAAAATTGGATCTTTTGCACAGCTTCTGCAGAACGGATCTGAAGTTCTGTTCTTGTTCTGATGACACTACCGTCAAAGTATGGGACTTCGCTCGATGTCAAGAAGAGCGTTCATTATCTGGTAATGTACCCCTAATTTTCACTCTTTAAACAATAAAATTAAAATTTTTGCGCCCAAAATTGTAAATTAGGTCTGCTATGACGCTTATTACGTCATCTTTATTCGCTGTTACTCGGGGTTGCTTTCTTCTGAAACAGTACAATATTTTGTCTTTTATCCAACAGAATGTAAGCAAAATGTCAAGTATTTTTGGCCCCTTTATTGTTTGGTTTTTTCCGTGGGTAAACACGACATCCATAGCCTTAATTGGCTGGATTCAACCTGTCTTCTAAACAATTTGGCGGATGACTAAAATTTGGAAGACAGTTGGATCCAGCCAACCGTGGCTATGGGTCATTCATATATCAGTTGAGGTCCTTGTCCTTGTTTGGTTCAAATCCAATACAACACTTAGGAAAGTGTGCAAGCTTTGTTATCCTCTAGTGTATTGTTGTCACGCCCTGAAATCTGATCTATCTTCACTCCTGGATTCCGTGCGTCACGAGTACATCATTCTTCCAACATACATCATTATATACTGAAATATAACAACATACATTCTCAATTCTCAGGTTCTAATACTTTATAACCTCGTTCATTACAAATAATGATAATTACATTATTCTTTACATCTTACACGAGTGACTTTCATCCGCCACCAATGATACATAACAGTTTATTAAACTAGTCTATAGTTTAATTAAACTATTCTACATTACAATTCTTTACTTGATCTTCACGATCATTCATCTAATGAATGACACTTCTTCTGGATACTGATCAGCTTGATCTTTACGGGATCCTTAAGTTCTTCTAACATCTTACGCTGAAAATGTTTTTCATTTAAAGCAAGTGTGAGCATTCAATTGCCCAACAAGTCATAAGGAATAAGAAATTGACTTAACGAACATTATAGTTTAATGATTCGAATAAGTTAGATGAATTTAGGTTGTAGTACAATCGTAACTTTTGATGGTTGACATATGGGAGCTGGGCTAAACAATTCCTTCAGGGAGCGAAGGTATATATGAAACTGGCAACCGATCTAACTCACTGTGATGGCAGTGTAGACGAGACGGGAACTTGTTTGTGGGAAACTACTCAGAGTACCATATGGACTATTAGCAGAGACGCGATGTGTGCTGAGTCCTAGAGAAGTTATAAGAAGAAGATAAGAATGCAAATCATCAAAGATGATGAATGTATTGAGTAAGACATTCGTATGTCATGAAGCCGTAAACCGGTAATGAAAGTTGGTCACGTAAACTTAGGTTGCAAGAACGCGAATCCTAAGAAGTAAAGTTAAGTAAACTAATGCGTAAGTCAAGTATATGACTAATTGGTGTATGTGTTATTTCCTTATGTGTTATAGGGATTGGAATGAGCAGTTCAGCGTAAGCTGTAGCTATGCGTAAGGCAAGTTTCCTAACTTCATTAATATTTTAAATGAATGCTAGTTTCTAAAACTTCTCATATGTTGAACTTGAGAAGTTCTGTCTATGTACAAATGTGTGATATTTGTACAAGGTGGTAGAACGTATGAGGTCTTGTGCCACAATTTGAACACTTCGGTGTTTCTATGAGATGAACTGTTCTGTGATTGAACTGTTCAATAAGAGAATGTTCTCTTTATACATGAACTGTTATTGTTAAGTCTGGGCTATCGATTCTAGCCAGACATAATGTGTATGAAAAAGGTAAAAGAATGAAAGTATTTCAAAGTAAATGTGATTAATGTTTTAAAATGATAGGAATCGAGGTTATTCCTATTATTCAAGCTGCTTCATAACTTTTGTTCGGTTATCGAAGTTATAAAGGAATGTTTAAACTCTTAAAGTTGTTTATTCAACTGCTATGACTTGTTGGGCAATTGAATGCTCACACTTACTTTAAATGAAAAACATTTTCAGCGTACGATGTTAGAAGAACTTAAGGATCCCGTAAAGATCAAGCTGATCGGTATCTAGAAGAAGTGAATGAATGATCGTGAAGATCAAGTGAAGAATTGTAATGTAGAATAGTTTAATTAAACTATAGACTAGTTTAATGAACTGTTATGTATCCTTGGTAGCGGATGAAAGTCACTCGTGTAAGATGTAAAGAATAATATAATTATTATTATTTGTAATGAACGAGGTTATAAGGTATTAGAACCTGGGAATTGAGAATGTATGTTATATTTCAATATATTGATGTATGTTGGAAGAATGATGTACTCGTGACGCACGGAATCCGGGTGTGAAGATAGACCGGATTTCGGGGCGTGACAATTGTTGACAAAAGTAACAATATATTAATGATACTATCTTCATCTTTTTATCTCTTTCATTGCTTTGGGCATGAATAATCGGCATTGATTATGGAAGGTTATAGAGAATTAGCAGTTTTGGATATTGAATGGTACTAGGAGTGTCCTTCATTAGAACTTCTCTGTCTTTATTTCTACTTCTTCCATCTTATTCCTTGTGTTTTCTTTTTGTCAACTTGCTTGTTATTTTTTCACAATTATGTCTTTATCTAAGAAAATTATATAAGTTGGAACTTTAGCCCTTTGGAGTTCTAGGAAATTCTGAGGCAAAAGAAGAATAATTTTTCTGAGAAGTGTTATCTTGGAAGAAAAATTGGAAGTTATTTGACCGTTGCACGAATATATAGTTCTTTAGATTGCCACTATCCATCTTGGTCTTGTATAATATTTGTCGATGTTTCAAAAAAGCACGCATTCCTCCGATCATTCAAGTCTTTCATAAGCATTTTACCTTGCCTTTGAGCCCAACGATATTGGAAGCACAAAAGAAGGAAAAAAAACTTACCTTTTCAGTTGAAAACATATTCCTCTGCTGTGTATTTGAGAATTTTGGGTGACTTTTTGATTCATTACTATTATTAACTTTTTGAAATTAATTATAATGCAAGAGTAAAGACATGTTTTCTAAAATAGGAACAGTATCCCTATTTGTTTTCTGTGCTTCCTATTGTAGTAGAACATCAGAAATGGTTTTGAAACTGCTATCCAAACTGTTCCCCAGTGTATGCATATGTTTGTGTTATAGTACTTAAAATGTCTCTGAGATAACCCAATGGTATTTTTGTATATGGTTTGAACTCAAGGCAGGCCATGGTTGGGATGTGAAAAGTGTTGACTGGCACCCTACCAAGTCTTTGCTAGTTTCAGGTTTGTTGTTTATACTCTTTGCATGTATGTTTTGTTGATTTCTTGTTAGTTCTCATTGCATACTTATTTATGCTTGCATTTGTTAGGTGGGAAAGACAACCTTGTGAAACTTTGGGATGCAAAATCAGGAAAAGAACTTAGTTCATTGTTAGTGCCAATATCTTATATGCATGCTATTTCTTCATTTTGTATTGTTAAAGTTCAATGCTTTTAAGCAGCACGCTGATTGTTTGCAGCCATGGGCACAAGAATACTGTTCTTTGTGTCAAATGGAATCAAAATGGTAATTGGGTGCTAACTGCTTCAAAGGATCAGATAGTCAAGGTGAGCAACTAGTTGCTTTCTTTCTTGCTACATTTAAAATAAAAGCGTGAGGAAGGCATCTTATTTTCTATGATATATCATAGAAGTAATTTGTTCTTTATTTTCAGCTATATGACATACGGGCTATGAAGGAACTTGAATCTTTCCGCGGACACCGGAAGGATGTTACTGGTTTGTGCAGTTCTCTTTTAACACAACTGTCTTTATGAGAGATGGAGAATGCGCATATACTCATAGTTGTTAATTCGTGAACCATATCGGAAACTTCCGTATCGTGTTTTGTGTGTTTTGTGTATCTTGTCTTGAATTTTATTATAAGATGCACAAAAGATACAAAAATGTGATGATATATAGATCTAAACATATAAAAAAACAATATATTGGACATTAAAGGATATTAACTTGACTACAAAATAAAAGCAATCAAATTAATATTATTTTAGTCTAGACATAAACTTTAAATAGTTAAATAGTAATCAAAATACTCTAAATTTGAGTATTAATTAATATTCACGATTATTTATGTAATATTTATAGAGTAACAAGAAAAACCGAAAAACCTAAAGAGAATGCCCGAAATTACGAAGTGGGGGAGAAAATGTTGATTCTAAAGCTATATATTTATATTTATCTCTGTGAAAAGTGACATGCACACAATAAATTGACATTTTATAAAAGATAAGAAACCTTAAAAAACGCTTCAATACTCATCAACCTGTATAGAATATGTGAACATCGAAAAACCTTTTCTATTGAAATGGTAAAAGGCTTCAACGTCTTGTTTTAACCCTTTGCACCTTAAAAAAAAGTGTTCTCGACTCTCTGTTGCTAACTTTAAAAGCTATCACACCGTGACCGATCATCCGATATGATGCCATTTTTAATACACCTGTTTCGTATCGAATCATATCGTCTATGTTACAATTTTGATAACTATGCATATACTATGCAACCATTTGCTCATCCTGATATGATACCATTTTTATATACCTGTATCGTATCGAATCATATCATATCGTGTATGTTACAATTTTGATAACTATGCATATACTATGCAACCATTTGCTCATCCCGATATGATGCTATTTTTAATACACCTGTATCGCATCGAATCATATCGTGTTACAATTTTGATAACTATGCATATGCTATGCAACCATTTGCTCATCCCGAAGTTTATAAAATCGTAATAAATGTAGTTGATATTTTATCTGCATACAGGTCCTTGAAATGTTCTTCTGAATTCACTGCATTGCCTTTGTTGCAGCAGTATGACAGTACCTTAATATCTTTCATATTCATGAATCTAGTTTATCTCAATTCATAGAACTTTGGATGTATAGCTTGTACACTTTCGTGGTCTCTAATTTGATGTCTTTTTTCTGAAATTCGAAATTTAAAGATGGTTACATCTGATGCTGTATAAATTTAAATGATGAAATCTCTTGAAATTTGGTCACTCAAATAGGGTTTAACAATTAAAGTCTTAACTAGTCCTTGTTTCAGAAGTGCAAACATTATAAAATAAATGAAATAATTGGTAATTGAGGAAATATTATATATGGTTTTATATGATATATAGAGTACCGACTAAAAAGTCAATTTAAGGCCTACTTTGGCTATTTGTCTATCATTTTTGGGGAATTTGATGTTCGCTAGGTTTAGGAAGCTTGTGAACCGTAAGGCTGCCAAGGTCCTTTCAAATTACTACTTTACTCATTTGTGATAGTTTTGCAACTAAATGTATGACCTTTAGGTAGAAACCTTATCATTGAGGTTTTTGAGGGATCAAGTCATTTTCATGCACTTGTGGCAAACCCGTCAGTATATATATTTGAATTAGTTTTCTCTCTTTTTTTTATATAAAAAATTTAAATAGACATTGTATAATTGTGTCTGTGCACAAATTGTGTCTTTTGCTAGGTAAATAGAAGACTGAATTAGGCTTACATATTTTCCTTATTTGCAAGTACTTCCTTATTTGGTATGGGGATATGATTCATGCAATTCTCAGGGTTCTGCAAATTGCTTGGTGGACCTAGGTGGTAGGGGGTTGCATAGCGCCTAGGCCGCCTAGGCGGCGGGTAGCATTTTCCTTGGTGATCTATTTATCTTTCTAGAGTATATATTTGTATATACTGTATAAAACTTATAGTTGATGTAAAGATTATAATATTCATTTCATGTATTTTAGAGGTTCAAATGCTTTCATTAAATCGATGCAATAGATGTCTAATTCAAGATGTCTAATTCAGAGAATCGCCTAGCGCCTTGGCAGGGCTTAAGAGAGCGTGGACGGGATTTTTACAAGTTAGAACACTGGCCATACTATACTATACTACTATTGGGGTTCCCATGTTACTATCATGTTGATACAATAATTATGGCACTTTTAGAAAGGATTTTTATTGAAGAAGTAGCTCCACTGTGCATATTATGTTTGCAGATTTCCTCATCGCTCTGTGTTACTATATTTAGTTCACTGTCAATCATATATGTGTTGATCTGTTAACTTGTTTTACTTTTTAGTAGTGCTAATATCTGTGATACTTATGTTGTATGCTGTTCTCTTGATGTTCTAGCATTGGCTTGGCATCCGTTCCATGAAGAATATTTTGTTAGTGGCAGTTTTGACGGATCAATTTTCCATTGGCTAGTCGGGTAAGCACTATTTATTGATTCACAACACTTTTCATAGTTCCACAATATTTTATTTATCAATCACGTCTTTCATGTTTGGGGTCACTTGGAAAAAAAAAGTGTTGACAGCATTATGCATTATGTCTGAGATCTCATACACATCATTGTAATCAATTTAGGCCCTTAAGCTTCTTGTATTGCTGTTGTAGGTAGGTATGTGATATTGTAGAGTCAGGTGTTAGTGAAGTTATAATAAAGTTCAATATACATCAATGCTAAAATTATAATTTTTGAACCATAACAATACATTTTTAAAACTGATTACTTTTGACAAACTCTCTATCTTATCACTTTTTTGATATTTTCTACTGTTTGTGTGTGTGTATATATATCTTTCTGTATTCTAGGAAAAATGATTTCACCAATTTATAATTAAACTTATTTTTTTATCAAAAAAATAAAAAATAAAATTGAAACTAGAAAATTCGAATGAACAAAATCTTAGTTGACTAATTCTTTCAAACCCTGTAGTTGAATATCATTGAAACCTATCATATTCTCTGAATCATCAATGCATCTTATTTATCTTGTTGGATTGTTTCACAATAGCTATAATCACAGTAGTAATACGAATAACTGAATGGAGGGAATAGTAGTTATATGGCAGCTGTTTTAGTATTTAGCTATAAGGATGCTAAAATGCAAGCTGTCGCAATTGTGTGTTTATATATATATATATATATATATATATACACACACACACACACACACACACATATACATGTAATAGTTAGGGGGAAGTATGTTGAATATTGTAAAATGTCTCAATTTTCTTTCTAATGAAATTTGTATCCTCTTCTCTCTAAAGTCTACCTATCTCTTTCTACTCGATCTGAATCTCTCTCTCTTTTCTTTCTCTGTAAAGTTGTCATTCTCTCTGTATTATCTTTCCTAAATTCTGTTAATTCTGTAACATAGTTTAGAGCACAAACTCAGTTTGTGTCAAGGTGGTTATACTATCAACTTTTTTGAGATCTAATTATCATATTTCAACTTTCTGCATTTGATTGGGAAGTTTGAATGACACATTTGTGATTTGAATTGATGACAACCCGAGTAAAATCAAGAAAAAAAATCAAATTCTCTGTTCGACTCTGTCCCGAGAAAAGCAGACCTGCAACATGTTAAGCCTCTATGGAGCTCAACTCAACTACCAAACCATAACCAGAAAATAGGGACTGAGAAGACAGAAAGGTTAGAGTATGGGACTGAGAAAAAGCAAGAATGGGGACTGGGAAAATTGAAAAACTTGGGGAAGAAGATAAAGGAGACTCAAATGTGTTCTCTCAATTCATTTCATATCAAAAGCATGCTCTCAATATTACCCTAGCTCAACATATATATAAAAATAGATCACATGGATCTGGTGAGAACAGAAAACAAGAAAAATTACTACTATGCCCCCTAATAAGTCACTTGGCTAACATTTTCCTTATTCTAGGAGTTTACCTAAGTACTATTACCAAACTGCCTCTCAGTTTATACTAGGCTGGTCTGACATTGGCCCTTCCTTTAAATTTATCCATGCCCTCATGAATATCTTGTTGTGTTGTTGCTGCTCCTGCCTCCCTTTCAATCATTCTGGATAAGCTATCACATTTTCTTTTCCTTTTCTGTATATGATGGTGTAGTTATACCCCATGAGTTTGCTTAACCATTTCGGTAAGAGATTTACCATCCTCTGTTCTAAGAAGAACTTGAGAGCTTTGTGGTCTGTTTTGATTAAGAATTGTCAATTCATCAAATAGGGTGACCACCTTTGAACTGCAGATACTATTGCCATTAACTCCTCATATGTTGACATGGCTTGTCTTTTAGGACCCAAGGCTTTACTAAAGTATGCTAGAGGTCTCCCTTCTTGTACTAGGACTGCTCCTAGACCTGTATTAGAATCATCTGTTTCCAAAGTAAATTCCTTGTTGAAGTTGGGCAATGCCAGAATAGGTGTTTCTGTCAATTCCTTTTTGAGAGTTTCAAACGCTGCAGTTGCCTCTTCAGACCATTGAAACTTATCCTTCTGAAGCAAGTTAATTAGAGGCTTGGCAATATTACCATAGTTTATCATACCCAGTGAGCCCTAGAAATCACCTTAACTCTTTGACATTCTTTGGTGTAGGCCATTGGATCACACTGTCAATCTTGGAGCTGTCTGCTGATACTCCTTGAGATATAATATGTCCCAAGTAAGTTATCTTAGTAGTGGCAAACTCACACTTAGTAGATTTGGCATACAGCTGTTGCTCCCTCATCTTATGAAAAACCATTTTCAAATGTTGGAGGTGGGATTCCAAATCTTTGGAATAGATTAAAATATCAACAAAGAATACCGGGACAAACTTTCAAACACTTGATTCATGAGGCTTTGGAATGTAGCAGGGGCATTAGTAAGCCCAAAGGGCATCACAATAAACTCATAGTGACCAAAGTGTGTCCTGAAAGCTGTTTTATCTATATCTTTGGGATCCATTCTCACTTGGTGGTACCCTGCCCTGAGGTCTATCTTGGAAAAATATCTAGCTCCTTCTTGCTCATCCAATAGCTCATCTATTAAGGGAATAGGAAACTTAACTTGTTCTTAATAGCGAGTGAATTCATTCTCCTGTAGTCTACACAAAACCTCCAAGATCCATCTTTCTTTTTCACTAGAAGTATTGGAGAGGTATAGGGTGAACTGCTAGGTCTGATTATTCCCATTTCAAACATCTCTCCTACAAGCCTTTCTATCTCATTCTTTTGGTCAAAGCAGCATAGTTATTAAGTCGTCGCGCAATCTATGCCTAGTCGGGGACTAGTCGCTGAAGCTACAAGTATTGGGCTTGACTTGGTTGTTGATTGTCGCCTAGTCATCCCAAATCGTCGATTTGTTAGCTTTATTATCTAGTCGAACGACTTAAAAACAACCCCAAATCTAATTGACCCATAAGCCACTTAACTGCATCTCTTTTTCTTCTTCTTTCTTCGTTGGACTTGTCTGCTTTGTCTCTTTCTTCTGCTTCCTTCGCTGGACTTGGCTACTGCATCTTCTTCCTTCAACTCTTTTTTCTTCAGCTACTTGGTTTCTTTGTCGGTGTAGACTTGGATTTCTTGGTCGACGAGGGTAAGCGACTAAGCTGTTGGTTGGCGACGTAGGATCGGCCATCGACTCCAGCAGAGAAGACTGCAACTCTTTCTTCTTTTTTATTGCACTTATTTTGTGTGTATATAAATATCTAATGATCTAATAGATGGAGTACAGAATATGTACTATTATTTTATTAGTTGCATGAGAGGGGTCAGGCAGGATAATTGATGGACTCCACGGCACGCTTGCGTGAGGTGGTCGTCGTCTGGATCGTTTCTAGCACAGTTGGGTGAATTGCTTGCAACACCTTAACCCCTCGTCTATACTTTAGACGGTAATCTTGATATAATTACTCGCGTTCGGAATCTGCGTTGAATGGACATCAACGACACCTTGACCCCTCACTTATATTGAAGCGGTAATCTCGGTACAATCGACGATTGATGCTGTAGAAGACGCCACACAAAACTATGAATTGTTGTATGATAAATCAAATTGAATCTCAAAGAAATAACTAAGAAACTACTAATTTCTTAGGAATTTTTCAAAGAACCAAAAGTAGAGAATAACTTCACAAGTTTATTGAATAATGAATAATGTATATTGTGTTTGATTACATCAACTTGGACCTCTATTTATACTACTCAAAACAATCCAAATCCTAATAGGAATTTATAAATTATAACCCTAATTTCTATAAGGAAATAGAAGTCAATTTGGAAAAAAAAATTCTAATTAAAAAGAAATCCTAATTTCAATAGAATTATAAAAATCTAAAAATCCTTGCCGGGTAAAAGAAATTATTTGCCGCGTTAGAATCTTTGCCGCGTGAACATTCATCCGTTAATTTAGTTGGCTGCTGACTATGCTTCATGATATGCTAAAAACCCAACTTGATTTGCTTGCTAAATATGTGAATAAACCGTGGCCCACATGCTTGAATATAACCCTTGCTCTATGTTTGCTAAACATAAATGAATACGTGTCCCATAATATGTTAACCTGTTAAGTAGATGCATGGTTGCTTAATATATTTGATGGCCCACATGTGAATAGTCTAATCCTCCTTTCCATGCAATCTGACATATTAACATGTTGAATACAAGATGATGTCCCATAATATTTGACCCACTATGCTCCACATAAAATCCATGCATAGACTGAATTGAATGGGCCAATTGGATCAACCCAATAATACTTGAATTGTACTCCTTTGAATAAAACCCAATTATTTAAAATTATTTGATGAACCACTGAGACTTGAATTGGGTTATTATCGTTTGATGAGAGCTTGATCAGGATTGTATCATTCCCCTCCTCTTCAAAAGGATTTGTCCTCAAATCTTGCACATCGTCTTCTCAAAAATGATTCAACCACAAAATTGCTCCTACATAAAAACAAACTAAGTTTGTAGCATCAAACCAATTATAATGCCTAAACTCAACTCGCAAATGACATATATAAGCAACAAAAACTCCAACTCTTCCAAGAACATAACAATGCCTGACTTCTCTCCTGAATTGACAATTTGTAGACCAGTTACTCCCAGAACAATAATTATATATATAAACTAATCTACTATCTACTAAAATAAACATGAATGCAAAGTAAGAAAGAATATGAAAAGTCTTATATCCTCCTGGATCAAAAATCGTCACGCAAAACTCTTCACGTGGTAGATTCTCCCAATGACGAATTCCTGGATCAAAAGTCAATATAATGATCTCAATCCTTCGCAGAAACACATTTGTCAATGCACCTGGATCAAATATCAATACTTGAAATTTGTCATATTTCTCACGCAAACTCTCATTAATTCTTGGATTAAACTCAAAACAAAACAAATCAATAAGTTCCTTTTGTCTAATCACAAAGAAATTAAATAAACCAAAATCATATGCATAGTCTACTAAAACAGTATTCAAAACACTTCCCTGTAGATGTCTTATGCATTGAACGGGATGAACTGCACGATCCATGCTTCCCTCGATGAATATGATTCTATCACGAATCTACAAAACACAACCAACCTCCCTCTTTCCATTGACATTAACACAATAAAGAACAAATAATGTTATCAACGGAGTAAAAAGGTCACAATCATAAGTTGAAAATTCAATAGCATATCGACGATGATCACAAACTCAACACATGCTAAAGAATTTTCCAAAGTGTTGACAAAAATTGAAATATCATCAAAATAGAGAATAACAAATTTTTCCATGAAAGAATGCAAAATATAATTCAACAATTCCATGGAAGTATGCAATACCTTAGCTAATCTAAGTGAACTAACTAAACATGCAAATAACTCATCTGTCAAACCATCTTGATGATAAACACTTCTTGAATCATAACCATATGATAACAAATCATGCAATGAAGATTGCTCCAATGAAACAACATGATTACTACCATTGTCAACTAACGACAATTCATGTAAAGATTGACTAGCATGAAAACCTAAGTCAATATTTGGATAACAAAACCTAGAATTAATTTCATGCAAGTAAACACATCGAAAACGAGAATATATATCATGATCATAAACTAACTCAACATAAATCAAATATCCTCCATAGTTTATGATAAAAATGATTCTACCATCAAAATAGCCAACAACAAATTTTTCAACGGAAGCATGCAAAACATGTTTTAAATAACTCATGAAAACACTAGATGCATCAGTTAATCTAACAGAAATAACTAACCACCTATATAACTCACATGCTAAAACAATTTTTCATTTATCACAATCTCTCATGCTAAATTGATTAGGCATTGTCATCACATGATCATTATGACATGTAGATAAAACACAAGTACTATGCAATCTATCAAGCATATTATCCAAACAAGAAAAAGAATAACGATACTTGTTTATCAATTCAAAATCGACGAATAAACTCGTCCCATCCTCCTTAGATATTATGATCTCATAATCAACACATGAACTCATGTCTTCTCTCACGATACCCACTTTCACCAACTCTCCAACCCGTCTTGGTAACTCCGTCGTCTCCTCGGGAATACTATCAGCTAATTGGTATGGAATAATAGCACGGGGTATATCATTAACAACCTGCACAAGAGAAATAACAGAACTAGACAAAGAAGAATCATTAGTGTTAGTATTCAAAAGCGACGTCTTGTACGAATATACAGTCATTGGCTTTTCAAAATACAACTCATCTTTTAACTCACTCTCTTTTTCATAGTCACATATTTCTGCTCTCTCTTCTTTATGCTCACCCTCGTTTGTTTTCTCTCTTTTCTTTTCTCTCATTCTTTTCAAACTTTTCTTTTACATTATTAATCTTTTGAACAATTTCTTTTTGTCGATCTTTTTCACATGTATTTCCTTTTACAAACTCATCTTCTTGATTACTTTCTTTCGGATGTTCACCATCTTGCTTTTGATCATGGATTTCATCTTGAACACTCGAACTCTAACTCTCCTTGGACTGCATATTCTATAATTTCTTTCACCTCCCTCGGTCGATCTTGTTTCTTTTGCGCCTTAGAATTATATTGTAGTTGCATCCAATATTCTTCCACCCCCTTAAAGCTCTCATTGATGTCTTCTCTTAAGTTCTTAGATGCCTTAAGAGTGTCTAGGGGTTGTATCCAATGTGAATCCTCTTTGTTTCCATGTTTGCGAACCCTCATATCATCTTTTAATGTAGATCGCTTTGAAGGTTGTTCCACATGTTTTAGAGATGTATACTCCCTCCTATCACACTGTACTGGAGCAAACCGTTTTCTCATTGCTGTTTTTAATTTTGCCCTTGTCTCGAACGGACGCTCCCCATGTTTTTGTTTGCTAAGCTGCCACCATATTATTTTATGATCGGAGAACTCTTGAACTGCCCGTCTGACATTCCTCCGCTCGGAGTAATCATGACAGTCAAATTCTCGCTCCATTTTTCTCTCCCATCTCAGATATGCCTGTGTCAATATTGTCTCGGAAAGTATTCCTTCGAGACCCATAAGAACTTTCATAATTGTAGCCATACATGTTTGCTACAAAACAAAGGCTAGTAGATAAAATTTTTTCTCACACACTCCTTTACGTGTTTCGCTCAAATAATGATGAATCACTCGTGTATCACTCAAATTTGGCTTTTGCCCTTGATTATTCTCACCACTAAGCCTTTTACCTCAAATATTCTCTCTAATAGGTTCTTTTTGAATTCCCCTCGCAAAATTCTTGGTTTTACTAATCAATTTAAAAATTACTTATCACGAAACAAAAAAAAAATATAGATGGTGTGACTATCAGAATACCACAAAATCACCGATCGATTGTCTTGTACTCCTCTTGTATGCTTCAGATTTGTAATTTGTAGCTCCGTTTTAGAATTGATGATGATAGAATGCTATGAAATCTTGGTTGGAATTTGATGATTTGATGGTGTGCTACAAGTTTGGTTAGCACAATGGAAATAAAATCTGAATTTTTTTCTTTCTCTTTTTTATTTTTACAATATATATTTCGACATAAAGTTAAAGATAAGTAACTCGCTAGAAAGGCTTAGCTTTGATAACAAATGATAGACTCCACGGCATGCTTGCGTGAGGTGGTCGTCGCCCGGATTGTTTCTAGCACAGTTGTTGGGTGAATTGCTTGCAACACCTTAACCCCTCGTCTATACTTCAGACGGTAATCTTGGTATAATTGCTCGCGTTCGGAATCTGCGTTGAATGGACACCGACACCTTGACTCCTCGCTTATATTGAAGCGGTAATCTCAGTACAATCGACGATTGATGCGGTAGAAGACGCTACACACAACTATGAATTGTTGTATGATAAGTCAAATTGAATCTCAAAGAAATAACTAAGAAACTACTAATTTCTTAGGAATTCTTCAAAGAACCAAAAGTAGAGAATAACCTCACAAGTTTATTGAATAATGAATAATGTATATTGTGTTTGATTACATCAACTTGGACCTCTATTTATAAATTATAACCCTAATTTCTATAAGGAAATAGAAGTCAATTTGGAAAGAAATTCTAATTAAAAAGAAATCCTAATTACAATAGAATTATAAAAATCTAAAAATCCTTGCCAGGTAAAAGAAATTATTTGCCGCGTTAGAATCTTTGACGCGTGAACATTCATCCATTAATTTAGTTGGCTGCTGACTATGCTTCATGATATGCTAAAAACCCAACTTGACTTGCTTGCTAAATATGTGAATAAACCGTGACCCACATGCTTGAATATAACCCCTGCTCCATGTTTGATAAACATAAATGAATACGTGTCCCATAATATGTTAACTTGTTAAGTAGATGCATGGTTGCTTAATATATTAGATGGCATGCATGGTTGCTTAATATATTTGATGGCCCACATGTGAATAGTCTAATCCTCCTTTCCATGCATTCTGACATATTAACATGTTGAATACAAGATGATGTCCCATAATATTTGACCCACTATGCTCCACATAAAATCCATGCATAGACTGAATTGAATGGGCCAATTGGATCGACCCAATAATACTTGAATTGTACTCCTTTGAATAATCTTCAAACTAATTATTTAAAATTATTTGATGAACCACTGATACTTGAATTGGGTTATTATCGTTTGATGAGAGCTTGATATGGATTGTATCAATAATGGTTGCATATATTAGTTGGTCACATCAACACCTGTCCCACTAGCTAGGGTGATGATTAGACCACATGTACATATCTAAACTTGCTTTTGCACTATTAGTTACATGACGTGCATTTAATATCAAATACTTTGTATAATAGAATATTTATAAAATATTATTACTTATATTATAATATATAATATTTATATTTATTATTCATAAAAATTAAATAAATTTAAGATAATCAATAATAATTTTAATATTTTTATATGTAATCAAATCAACAAGTACGTGGGATATATATATATATATATATATATATATATATATATATATATATATATATATATATATATATATATATAGTTCGGTTCCTATTCGGACCCTCGCAGTGGTTTTTTTTTTTTTGTTTTTTTTAAAACAACTAAAATAAATAAATAAATAATTATGGAACTGGAATTTTTACATAATACAGTGTTTTGGGTGTGATTTGGATACATATAACAAAACATGTCTGTACAGTCTGTGCAGACTGTAGATACATTTTTTAGTATAAGTATTCAAATCACGTCCGAAACATTGTATTATAGAAAAATTTTAGTTCTATAATTTTTTTAGTTTTTAAAAAAAAAAAAACAAAAAAGCAAAAAGCAAAAAAAAAAATGGTCCGCATTTTACTCCAGTTCGGACTCCCGGACTGGATTCGCTGTGTGTGTATATATATATATATATATATATATATATATATATAAAGCACACTATAAATAATCTATCGCTTTATGAACGGCTTGTTGAGCTCTTAGTCGACTAGTCACTTAAGCTGCAGGCCACCGACTCGCCTCGACTTAGATCCTTAACAACTCTGCAAAGCAGTATATGTATGGTTTTAAGAAGAATCTGTCTTGAGTTTAATGTGATGATAAATTGCTCTTTTTGGTGGCAGGGTATTGGGCTCATTGAATAGTTTCTGATAATGGTCTAGCAGTGATTTCAGTTCTGGAGGTTCTTCTAAGTGAGTTATGTTATAGCTTTGGGGTTTCTCCACGTCACTGGTGTGGCCAGGGGGTTGCACTGCATAGAGCAGGACTAATAGACCATGTTCTTGTTGTCTAAAACTCTTGGCAAAAGCTTCCCCAGTCATCATTTTGAGTGTTGGGGGGCTGTTTTGTTGGATGCCCTTGAGTGTGATGGTTTTCCCTTGCTTTTCATACTGCAATTGTAGCTGTTGGTAATCAAAAAGTATGAGCCCCAAGCTGCCTAACCAGTGTACCCCTAAGACAGCATCATAGCTTCCTAAATCCTAAAGGTAGTATCCTCAGTAGGGTGGTAAAGTTTACTCCCTGCATCTCCCGACTAAAGTCATCACACTTGTAGTGACTGACTAGCTGGTTCCCATTGGCTACTGAGACCCTCAATGGAGAAATTTTCAGTAGTGTGCACCCTAGCCTGTTGGCAGTGTTAGGGTCCATAAAACTATGGGTGCTTCCCCCATCGATTAGGATAGAAAAACTCTTTTTCCCACCTTTCCATTCATGACAATGGTTCTGGGATCATGTCCTCCTTCAATAGCATTAATATTAACTTCCATTGTTTCATTTTCTTCCATGTCTACCTGCTCTCTTTCTTCTGGAGTTTCCACATCAAACTTGGGTGGAGATTCATAGGTTGGGTCTTCTGAAGTTTGCCCTACTATCATGAAGGCAATAGGATTTTTTACATTGGTGACCCTGGGTGGATTTTTCATCACAATAGAAGCAGAAGCCTTTATTTCTCCTTTCTTCCCTCTGTGTAGCAGTGATAAGTTTAGGATCAAGTGTTTGGCTGATTGTTTTTGAGTAAGTCTTAGTTTCCTCCTTGAGACCTCCAATAAAATCTCCCACAAAAAATTCCTCAGTAAGCTGTGGAATTTTCTCAAGCATCCTCCCCTTGTAATGCTCAAACCCATCATAATATTCATCGACACCTTGGGTCTCCTTGAGCATTTTGAACTGCTCAAACACATTCTCTGTACCAGCTTCACCAAACCTGGCTATAAAGCTACCAGAGAATTCAGCCCAAGTGATGATATCCCTTCCCACCATATAAGACTTGTACCATGATTTAGGGACCCCATGAAGGTGCATGGAAGCTGTAGCTGCCTTTCTTTTGTCACTAATCTCATGGATGTTGAAGTATTCATTGCAATCCTTTATCCAACCAAGAGGTTCCTCCCCTTCTGTAAGTAGGAAACACCAACTTCAGGTGTTTAAGGTCTTGGTCTTTGTGAGTTTCCTTCTATGTTATGTTTCACCATCATCATCAGTTTCATATCCATCATAAGAAGGCTCTGTCATAGGCCTTTTACCTTTAGCTTTTACAGCAGCCTCAGGGTCTTTGAAAAATCCCTTCGCATTCTTGTGGCTTACATGAGTAGTTCTTCTCCCGGTAACTCCTTCGGACCCAATAGGGTTAACAAAGTCCGGTTCTCTCTCCGGGCTCTTTTGCCTTAGGAGCTCAGTGATATGCTCCATGAACATATCCATCTTCTCATCCAACCTCTGGAGTCTGTCGTTAGTGAACTCCCTATACCTCACAAAATCCTGCAAGAGTAGGCGGTTTTGGTGTTTCGATGTAGCTCCAGTCAATGATGTAAAATTGAGAAGGAAATAGAAAACTTAGAACAAATAAGTTTTCTGACTTTTGTGAAAGTAAACCAATGGTGTCAACACCACTTGATTGATGAGTAATTGAGCTAACAATAAAGCTAGGATACCAATAGGACACAGAACAAGCTTAAAACACTGAATTAACAAGGAATTAAATAGTGTTGAAGCTGAAATTTGCACATGAAATATAAAAACAAAGCATAGGCAAATGAGAATATTATAAATAATGAGTTATGATGATGTGAATGATGTTTTTGAGTGATTTAAATGACTGGGCTATGTGAGAATAACTAAATCGAGTATAATAGGAGAGGATTTTACCACAAACAACTTAATGTTGAGATCGAACTACTTAGTTGCAGGCCAGTTTGTGAAAAACAGAGCACCCAAAATGTTGGCTCTAAATTTCCTTTCTCTGCTGCTTGGGTTAAACTTTTTATGATGTTATGTGACTCGTTTCGTGTTGTATGGATGATGTATGAAGGAATTTGAGTTTATGGAAGTGTTTTGGATAGTTCTTAGAATATATTTTGGACTAGAAATTATGAGGATACGATTAATACCGAGTTTTTGAGAAGAATAGAAGAGTGTTACGACTAAAAACAATTTTGCAAACATTTGGTGTGCAGTTTATAGATTTAGGCATAAGTAAGAAACTGAGAGAAACAAAAGAAAAAGAAGATCAGAAGATTAAGGAGGAGAAGAAGATCAGAGATTAGGAAGAAGGCAGCAGGTTCAATTGCTTTGATACTAGATTGTTAAGCCTGTATGGAGCTCAACTCAACTACCAAACCATATCCAGAAAATAGGGACGGAGGAGACAGAAAGATTAGAATATGGAACTGAGAAAAAGCAAGAATGGGGACTGAGAAAATAGAAGAACTTGGGGAAGAAGTTAAAGGAGACTCAAATGAGTTCTCTCAATTCATTTCATATCAAAAGCATGCTTATAATATTACCGTAGCTCAACATATATAAAAAAAAGGATCACATGGATCTGCTGAAAACAGAAAACAAGAAAAATTACTACTATTCTCCCTAATAACTCACTTGGCTAACATTTGCCTTAATTCTAGGAGTTTACTTAAGTACTATTACCAAACTGCCCTCAATTTATACTAGGCTGGTTTGACAAAACAGCTTCAAATTAAGGACATCATCAAATAATCCTAGGAAATTTTCCTTGGTCCCAGTCTCATACTTACTTCTATTCCAATATTAGAGAACATTTTTAAAACGGCGACTTCTAAAGTATTTATCTTGCTAAACATATTACTAACATTAGATAGAAATGTAGTGGTAGGATGCTAGTGCTCAATTCACGTAGAATATAAGTAATTACATGTCAAGAATTTTGCGTAATTTTATAGTCCAAAAATAGAGATACATCTCTAATTGGACAAAATAGAGTATTATCTTCTGCCTTAAATCTTAGATTCTTCTGTCAATCTCTAAAAATGTCCTATATATTCACCGAGTGTTTGGCGTACTTTTTAAGAGAGAGAAAAAAATCAATTTTCTCACAGTTGTGCAAATATTCATTTAGTAGCTGTTTAATTGATCATTCTAAGTTTTAGTATTTCATTAGCATCTTCAGTTTATATCAACCGAATTCAAGTTTGTCATCGACTTCAGTATCACATCTTCCATTGAGTCTTCAAATTCTGAAGTTACTCGATTTCATCTAGCTCTGAGGATATTGCTCAATTTTCATTCTGAAACACACTTAAATGAATTTTTGAGGTTATACTTGATTGGATTCATGGTAACGTGAGCTAACATTCAAAATTGTGTGCTCAACAATTAATATCCAACTGAAATATAAGCTGAATAAATGCCTTTGAAGAATAGCATATATCACATTCCATGATATTCAATTATACTTGTTCCTATTTCATAGTTGTTACGTACCTCTTCTAGCTCATGTACTCTTAAACCTGACTAATAATTTGATCAATCTATCTAGATTTGAGACTTGGAGCCGCAAGAGCAAGGATAGATGAATGCATATTTGGCAATGTAAAGGTTGAAATTTGTAAATTCTTAGTGGTCAACTTTTGGCCTTCACATCATTCCCTACAAGGCATCTCTGCTCTTATCAGACCCTATAAAGGAATTTTTAAAGTGACATCCGGAATAGAGTTATATACATTCTCATTATGAGAAGGGATCATTTGAGTATATGTAAATAGATACTATGTTTACATATGGATATCTACGTCGTTAAATTACTTTTAGGATTAGGAATAGGTGTAGTAATCGGACCTACTTTTTACATATCTCTCGTTATTTGAGACCCTATTCACCTCTTTGGGCTTCTATTTAATCGAGAAATGAATTTGATTGTGTCAATCTATTTTTTTTTGATAGATTGGATATCTTAGGCATTCTCTACATAATTTAATTTCACGAACAAGATTTAAGAATAAATTTAATTGATGGAACAATAAGGGGGTAGGTTTGAGGATCAGTTGGTAACGAGAGAGGGGATTGCTTTTTTCCTTGAACAATTCTTTCCAAAAATTCATCTATCGGATTGTTGAGATGTTTAGCAAGAGTAAAAGTAATAAGGAATAAGTAAATTGAGTTTGTGGATTTACCTAGGTGAGTTTATGGGTTACTTTTGCATTCCTCCATTCTTCAAACAATCCATGTCCTTATGGATACAAATCATAGTTCAAGTCAGGGAAATGATTAACCATACTATTTGAACTTCTCCCATGTAGATCATAGTTGTCACGGCGTCGTCATGACGTCCAAACGATGGAGAAAAGGGGCACGGCTAGGGTCGACATGAATAATAGTTGCTAAGGCGCACAACTTGGCAGTTCGGTATTGCATGTCGCGCCTTGACAGCTTTGGCCCAAGTTAGGGTTTAGACCATTTACCCATAACCCATGGACATGACCCATTGACCCATCGATTAAAACAAAGGGACTGAAGGAGGATAATAAAAAAAACCTAAAATAAAAAGATTGATCGACTTATTGCCTCCTTCAAGATTTCTTTGGAGTTTGACTACTTCGACCATCACAGCCCATTGCAGCCCCATCGCATGCGACGTCTTCTTTACTCGTAGCATGCGACTTCTTCTTCTTTACTCACCATCGGCAAACTTCTTCCCTCTCACACGTTTCTTTTTTCTTGCTACTTTTCCTCCTCTTGTCCTTTGTTTGGGGATATACTTGATGAGTATTCTTTTTCGGGATTTGATGTTTGGTCACTAGTTATTGCACTTAAATGGTTGTCTTACCGAGACTAACCCCTTTTACTAATGTGAACAGTGAAGTTGGGTATTGTTTATCTTTAATTAAAATATTATTTTGGACAGTGGGTAGTCTTTATCTTTAATTAAAATTTGCAAACTTTACACATGCATAGAACTAAACTTATAATATGATTAAGTATTAAATAATATGAAATGAGTACTAAATAATTCTTTCTTAAATATCTTTGGAACAAACACATATTTTGACATTATTTGGAAGTCACCTACATGTGTGTTTTTTTAAAACTTGGGTTGTTACATTTTGGACGGTGAACAATGAACAGTGGGTATTGTTTATATACTTGTGGACCCAAAGTAATACATTCACAAATAAAAATAAAAATAGGTAATATTTTGATGAATTATTTGTTATTGCTAAATGCTAAGCATTTACATAATTGTGCTTTTAATGGTATTTTGTAGTGTTATGTTTTGGGTAAAAATTTAATTGTTTAATATACTTGTGACGTAAAATAAATAATATATAAATTACATATTGTAAACGATTAGTCGCCATACGGACGCTTTGGCGGTTGCCTAGGCATCCTGGCGGTCGGTTACCGCCATGCCTCACCGTGGCGCTGTGACGAATATAATGTAGATTCATCCAAGCTATATTAAAGTATTAATTTGAACAAGTAAATGGAGGGAAGAATTAGTTATATGTCAATTGTAATTGGTTAGCAGCCTAAAGTTTGAGCAGTCACAATATGTTAAAAATGCTAGTCTGGATGTTGTAGCTAAAGTGGAAAAAGCTCTGTTCTCTTTCTAATGGAATTTTTACCTTCTCTCTGTGATCCGCCTATGCCTATGTCCCTCTTCTGATCTGAATTGCATGATTTTCTATCTAATCTATCATTGTCTCTTTGTATTCTTCTCTCTCCATAACTTCTGTAAATTCAATGACAGATTTCAGATCACAAACTCAGTTCGTGTTAGATGGCTTGGCAATACACCATATAGCATTTTATATAAGCCCTTTCCATTTTGTTCTAGTATGACTTTCGTGGTCAAATTGGCCATTTTTAGTACTAATAATTAAGCATTTTTATTTAGATTTTTGAAATCACGAACGTTGGGGTTTGTAGCTAATTTTTATGTAGTATATTATGGTTATGTAGTCTCTATGCCTATATTTTGAAGAAAAGGAATACCATTAATCGACTCTAAAAATAGTCAATTTGACCATAAAAGTAAACTTGGAACAATTAAAACAGGACAAAGGGAGTATAATGTTTCTCTCTCTCTCTCTCTCTCTCTATATATATATATATATATGGGTAATGGGGTTCTCAAATTTATGGTCTCAAAAAGTGTATCAAATGACGTGACATCAATACGGTAAATATCATGATCGGCCATGCAAGTATTATTAAAATATTTAGTGTCAGACAAAAATTTTGAGATTCCTAGCATTTATATATATTGAAATCCCGAAGGCCGTACTTCTTAGTTGCATTGTTAAGCATTGTTCCTTTTCATTGCCCAGACGGATATTTCTTGGGATTGATATTTCCAGAAGTTCTCTCACATGATTGTTCATGCGAGGATCTTGTAGAACTATCAAATAATATCAGCGGAAGCAACACTAACCTATATATTTTTCCCCTTCTGAATATATTCTTAAACTAGTAGTGCTCAGTAAAATAATGTCTGTCCAAATTTAAGCTTAATGTTGATTCATACCCTGCTTTAAAATAGTTTTTCTTCGATAAGCAACCTTCACCATCTGATCGGTAGAAGTTATGCATAAGCACGAGACAGACAAATGGCAAATGTAATCTTTTGAAAATTCACTTGTCTTCTCTGTCTTTGACTGCATGCTTTAAAATGTATGTTTTGAACTTGCTTACTGCAATTTTGTATAATTTGTTGAGGCCTCTTTCATCTCCAAAAGCTTCCAAACAATTTATGTATTATGAAGGCTGTTATAATATGCCTTCCAATAATGGTTCCATTATTTGGCGGTGCACCTGTTGATCTGTGTTTATGGATAGGATCATTTTGCTTTCATTTTTTGTAACTGTGCTAATATAATTTGTTGATTCAAGTTTGAGGTCAGCTTCATGGTAGGTCTTGCCACTCATGACATTTAATATTATGATGTACAGGCATGATACTCCTCAGGTTGAAATTCCAAATGCACACGATAATAGTGTTTGGGACCTTGCATGGCATCCTATTGGATATATTCTTTGCAGGTATAGTAACTTTCTTTGCTAATGTACAATGTTTATTGCCTTTTTCCTTCATGAGAGATATCTTTATGGCTTCTGCTTTTGTGTACTTCAGGATAATAGTGTTCATTTGCTAGTGTTTTAGTTATGATTACGGGGAAAACGTTATATTGGGAAAAAAATCTAATCACATGAAGATATTTGATGGTATCATTTCTATGGACAATCTTTGAGTTTGAGTCGTAAGCTTTTTAGATATTTGATTTTAATAAAGTAATTTTGTATCATACAAGGGTTTTTAATGATAAATCATTTGAGGCACTCTTAACAAATTTCTATAGTAATTTAACTTCAATTTAAAGAAGCGTTGACCATAAAGGACTATGTGTTACTTTTTGCATTCTCTAGGCTGCTGGCATATGCAATTGTCATTTGATTTGTTACTTTGGGGCTAAGGCTTAGTTGGTTGAGTTGAGTATTAATTAATTTGAACTAGCATTACTAGATTTTGAATATTAGATCTGTTTAGAGTTGTTGAACATTGTATTATGTGCCTGGCTGGTTGTAGGTGCCCCCTTCCACCCGTGCTTCAGTAATAAAAAAATAATACACTTGAATAATCTACACCTTCATCCTCTTGCTCTCAATGAACTCCAAAACTTTGACCTTTTGTAAAGATGGTTTCTATTGCGTGGAACAAAGCCTTCAATGAGAATAAATTATCCAGGTGTGCAATTAGTTGCTGTCTGATAGACTCTACGGCACGCTTGCGTGAGGTGGTCGTCACCCGGATCGTTTCTAGCGCAGTTGTTGGGTGAATTGCTTGCAACACTTTAACTCCTCGTCTATACTTTAGACGGTAATCTTGATACAATTGCCTGCGTTCGAAATCTGCGTTGAATGGACACCAATGACACCTTGACCCCTCGCTTATATTGAAGCGGTAATCTCGGTACAATCGACGATTGATGCGTTAGAAGACGCCACACACAACTATGAATTGTTGTATGATAAGTCAAATTGAATCTCAAAGAAATAACTAAGAATTACTTATTCTTAGGAATTCTTCAAAGAACCAAAAAGTAGAGAATAAACTCACAAATATATTGAATAATAATAATGAATAATGTATTTGATTACATCAATTTAGACCTCTATTTATACTACTAAAAACAATCCAAATCCTAATAGGAATTTATAACTATAACCCTAATAGAAAATTTGGAAAAGAATTCTAAAAAAATTCCTTATTATAATAAAATTTAAAATCTAATAATCCTTGCCACATTCAGATCTTGTAATTACCGCGTGAGTATCTGACTTGCTGCGTTCGGAAGCTAAATTGTCGTGTGAACAAGCCTTCCTCCATTTAGAATTATAGAATAACACATATGTTCCATTTGCAATTGGCTATAATATATTAGCTTCCAAAATATGATCCATATATATTAGCTTTCAATTTGGCATGCATGGCTGCTGACTATATATGAAATCGTGGCCCACATGAATATTATTCACCTTTCCATGTCCTGAATTGTATGCCCATACTAATTATGCTTAACTAACAAGTCTGCTTGATTCATGTTATTTAGTAGGCCCCACGTGAGTGTAGCATTCCTTTACAAGCTGCAGATTATAATTGAACTCCAAAATTGGTGCATGTGATTTATTGAATCTGAAATCAATTAGATAATTCGTGCTGGATTGAATTGAATGGACCAATTGGGTCAGCCCAATAATGCTTGAATTAGACTCTTGAATAATTTTCAGCCCAATTATTTAAAATCACTTGATAAACCACTGGAACTTGAATTGAGTTATTATCGTTTGATGCGAGCCTGATCAGGATTGTATCACTGTCCAGTTGCTAAACCTTTAAAAGTTTCTGATGCAGCGGTAGCAATGATCATACCACAAAGTTCTGGTGCAGAAATCGGCCGGGGGATCCAGTTCGCGATAAATTCAACATGGGCCAGAGTCAAGGTTTTTATACTATTTTTAGCCTTCTCAACCCCTTTTTTCCAGACCTGTTCTGGAGCAAATTCATTGAACTCGTGGATATAAACTAGTAGGAGCTGATCTCGGCGTTCTTTTAATTTCTTAAGGGTGGACTTCTTGTCTGTCTTCTGCATTTTAGTTCCACTATCTCTTCTCTCATAAAATATAGTTCCACTATCTTTTCTCTGCTACTTCTGCAAATGGGTGGGCAATTTTCTTCATTCTACAGTCTATTTCTTGCAATCCTACATGTAAATAGTAAAGCATCCCGGATTATGAAACCAAGAAAGAAATAAGCTGACCTCAAGGAAATTTAGCTATTTATGAACTGTTTTGATTTTTATTTTTTCTGAAGTTATTATTGTTATGATATTTACAGGTTTTGGTGAGCAAAATCCTGCTCTTTCTGTTCTCATGCCTGCTAATTTCCCTGGGTCTGAGGCACCAACAACTCCTGGTCGATTTGGTGTTGGATTGACTCGGAACGAGGGAACTATTCCGGGAATTGGAGTTGCAATGCCATTATCTATACCAGCTCTAGATACGTCAGCTCAGGGAGATCAGAAGCCGACTATGTCGGGTCCAATGCCTTCAGGAGCTCCTCCTCTCCCACCTGGTCCACATCCTTCTCTCTTTGCAGCAAATCAACAACAAGGATATCAACAAAATGTTCAACAGGTCCAACACCACCAATTGCACCAGCCACAAATGACCTCTTTACCTCTTCCTCCTTCTAACATGTCGCAACTACAACATCCATCCCATTTATCTTTGTTACCACATCCTCATTTACCTCGCCCTCCACCGCAGCTATCGCCGATTAATATGCCTTCAAGCATCCCATCAATGCAAATGCATGGTCCTATGGTACTCATTCACATTCTCATATCAATTTTATTTTCAGCTCTTCTACCACGTCTTGATGTGTTTTTATGTATACTATTTTACTTGCACATTAGACATGGCCTACTTTTTTTCTTTCCAAAATAAGTGTTTTATGATTGATTGATTGTTTTGCACCCATGATGATATTAAGTCCATGCCCCTTAGTACGGCTGTTACTATGGTTTGAAAATTGTGATGTCTAGGTGAACTTTTTGGTATTGGGTTTGTACAATGATAGAGTGTTTTTTTTCTTTCGTTTGTTCTGTTTTTGTTTTTTGGTCACATCATGGATATAGTGAGGAAGGCTTTCGTTTATTCTTAATTTCAAAGTTGTTTACTATTCATCCACCGCTGTGGTCTGTTGATTTAGAACCTTACTGTAATTTGGTAGTCTGGAAGACTTGCATAGGGTAAAATATATACAGTGGGATTAACATGTATTCTGACCTCCAGGGAATGCAAGGTACAATGAATCAAATGGTTCCTCCAATGCCTCAGGGCCATTTTATGAACATGAATAATCTTTTGCATTCTGGATCATCTGGAGGTGCACCTCCAGGCGGAATTCCCAATGGGATGCAAAGCATGCAAGGCCCTTCAAATGCAAGTGGAAACCAAATGTATCCACAAGGAGGTGCATTTAATAGGCCACAAGCTGCACCAATGCCACCTATGCCAGGGCTCAATCCCTTCCAGGTAATGTCTTTGTTAAAATACACGTACTCAATTTTGCTACTTTGGAACCATTATTTCTATATAGTAATATATACTTGGCCAATTGTGATGGTCTCTGTTATCTATATAATATCTATTAAATTGCATTGGTTATATTGATTACAAGCATTATATTTTTCTGGCTTTTGTCGCCATACTATTCTTTATTTCTCAATTTTCTCTTCATTCCTTCATTACACCTTCTCCGGCATCTGATGGTATCAAAGGTAAACCTGGTATCTTTGATTTATTTAATCTCTGCATACTTAATTCTTTGGCCTCCATAGTTTGTTAAAGTTTGCTAGACAATCGACATCAATATCCCAAGTTCATTATCACAAACTACAAAACACCCATCGTTAACCATGAACCATTATCATACAACCTAAACCATTATTTGCTGTTCAACCATTGTCACTCCAGCTACCATATATCATAAAATGATTCCCCGCCTTCACCAGGAAAGAAAAAGAAGAAAAAACTCATCCATCGAACCCCAACAAGAAAAGCAAACCAAAAAAAAAACTTTATGTTGCAACGGTTTGCTGCAGTTCTTTTGATATTGTTGACACTACAGTAACTGCATTAAAAAAGAAGAGAGAAGAAGAAAGAAGTTGATCAACAGATCTGCAAGCCCATCCGCCGCTACAAAGAACCCACGTACAAAGTTTGCTGGAAACTCTACCATGCTTCCCTAAATACCCCACTTCTCACATCCATCAGTTTGTCACACATCACCCATCACACCAAAATACCCTTTGCAAATCTATCACAAACATTCCATAAAACATCGATCAGAATAAAACAAAGAAATGAAAATAGGAATAAGAAGAAATTAGATTTGCTGCGCGGTGCTTCTGGTTGTCAAGCTACATCTATTGCAGCCATTTCCGACTGTTTGTCTCAACATGTTTGTTGAGTATTCTAAAGGACTAGAGGTGATATCTTCTAATATTGTCAAATCACCATTAGTTACCCCCCAATATTCCAAGTTTTTTATTTTAGACTTCCAATTTATTAAATTTTCAAAACAGTCCGATTTTGAAAATTTGATTGTTTAGTCCCTGAATTTTCACTCTTTCACTGATCAGCCCTTGAACTTTCAGTAGTTTGCAATTTAGTCTCATTATTTTATTTTCCTTTAGTTATGTCTTTATAGTAAAAGAAAAGTTTGTCCAAAAAAGAGATTAAAAGAGAAGAATATAGGAAATTTTCAGCGACTCATTATGAACATCCATATGTACTTGGACCTCAAATAGGGCAACTGAGCAGAAATGTTTTGTCCTGTGCAATAAATTTAAAGGGTTTTGCCGTCCATCTGATTTTAGTTATGGGAGATCGTGTTACACTTGACAGCAAGAACGAAGCCTTGAAGCTTTAAAGAAACATTATGAGAAGGCAACCTAACACTTCATATGTACACACTTTTTAATAGTTCATATAAGAAACACTTTTCATTTGAAAACCTGTCAAGGATTTTTAGATATCGAGTCTCGTATAGGTACTTCTCAATCTCTCAAATTAATGAATTTTTGTTTTACATTTTCTTCCAACATCCATCTAGAATCTTTCATAGTTACTTTTAATTTTTAAATCAATCATTAACTGTCGTGGTCAGGTGCACCACAATTACACTTTGGTGCAACTATTAATTCATAAAGGGAAACTTGTATGCTACGTTTGGAATGAAGAGTGGAATGATTCATTCCATTCTAGTTGGAATGAGTTATTCCATATGTTCTCCCTCCCAAGAACCAAACACAATTTTTTTTTTCATTCCAATCACAACCAAACACAATTTTTTTGGATTGAGTCATTCCATTTTCTCCTTCATTACTCCAATCCAAAAGTAGCAATATAGATCAACAAAGGTACTTTACCTTTGTTTATACCCTGGTGAAACAATCATTCAATTTATTCAACATCGGCATGCTCTTCTCTTGCACTTTTATGTTTTCAGCAGTATACTCATTGTAATTTTTTTTTTTGAAAATGCATATTCCACCATAAATGCTCCCCATGTCACACTTCCAAATTTAATTTCCTTTGCTCTCATATTCTCCCTTTTAAAATAAAATTTTGTCCCATGTTGACAGCCTCTTTTCTTGAATTAAGTTTGAGAATGTAATCAAATGACCTGTTGCTTTTCAATATAATTTTGCATTTTATGTTAAATTTTGTAATGATGACAGTACTCTCTGAGAGGCTGATTTCTTGTCCTATTTTGGTGCTGCAGTCTGGGAATCAAAATATTACCGGCATGGGACAATTGCCATCAAATTTTGGTCTGACGTCTGGTATGCATCCACCGCTGCCTCCAGGTCCACCACCACATGGCCAACAACCTCAATAGACTATCTTTTATATTAGTCACTGTTACATACAGTTATTTGATAGGAGGATTGGGAAATTGGTTCTGCTGTTCGGCTTTTACCAAGTTATTTTCTCTTGTAGCTGAATTTTAGAACTTTTATTTTATTTTGATTGTTATAACTATTTATTTTGCATCTGGTCTTTACTTTGCTGTAATTTTTCGACTAGTGGTAGAATTAAACCAACCTAAATTCTGCTCAATGTTATAATTAAACCAACCTTTACTCTGTTAAAGATGGTAACTTATCTGGGTAAATTAATCCACCCTATGGAAGAATTGCAGCACAAAAATGATAGGATAGTATAAATAATTTATGGCCTAAAAAAATATAATACATAGTTCATTGGTTAAATAAAAGACTAAACATGGGTTAAAATAGTTCTTAATAGTATTTAGTTGGTACAAATAGGTTTATGTTGTCCATTATTTTTGTAAAATAAGCATAGCCATATAATATTTTTGAAGCTTCTAAGAGTTCTTGATAATGTGGGTTACATACATATAATTTCAGCAGTTATATTGTGTTCAAAAAGTAGGGTTTAAAAAAAATAATTATGTTCAAGAAAGTGCTCTATATTTAGTATACTGCAATTGTGAGTTTCCAATGGTAAAAAATATCTTTATCTCATTGTGTTCATCGAGTTGTAAGTATTGTATTGGTGTATTTTAAAAAAATATAATCGGTCCGTTGTGCTTTTTAAAATTTTTGAATCAGGTCATTTTGCCCAATTTTTGTCATATACGTTAAGAAATCAGTTAAGTTTTTTTACGTGGCTTTTTTAAAAAAAAAACAAAACATTTGCTGTTGTATGCATAGCCTATCAGTTAAGCATTCGTGGAATAGGTGGGAGGAAGATTATAAAGAATTGATTGAGAGAGTTGGAAACTGACATCAAACGAAAGAAAAGAGAAACAAATAATTTAGGGCTCAAAAGTTAACTTTTGTTTGAGAAAAAATGGAGGAAGGTGGGTTTTAGGCAACAAAAAGCGATGAAGGCGGGGGATCATTTCAAGAAAGTTAGGGTTTGAATTTTCTACCAAACATGTAAGTTTTGTCTGGGTTGCACCCATTTTTATCTGATAAATTAAATATTGCTCTTTTTTTAGCTGAGTTTTTGTTAAAAGCGAAGGTATGGTGGGGTTTAGGTACAAAAGTTGTCCTTGCACTTGTTTAAACTAATATTATTGGGGTTAAATTGTTTTTGCACTTGTTTAAACTAATATTATTGTGGTTTAAAGTGGGTTTCGTTGATTAACAACGATTAAAGTGAAATGGGTGACTCTGTATTGTCGTTTGTGTTCATAGATTTTTAGTTAATTTCTTTAATGTTTACAAAGTATAAAAAGTGAGAATACAAATTCAGTAAAGTTGGCTCTGTAATATGGGTGACTCTGTAATTTGTTTAATGTTTATAGTTGTTTTTATTGTGTGACCCAGTAATTTGATTAATATTTACAGTTGTGTAATATGTTTACAGTTGTGTTCATTGTTTAATGTTTACAGTTGTGTTCATTGTTTAATTTGTAAGCTATGTAATTTGTAATTTGTTTAATGTTTACAGTTATGTTTAATTTGAGATTAGGGCTTACAAGTTAATGTTGGTGATTACTTTGTGTATTCAGTCTGGTTAATGTTTGTGATTTATTTGTTATTTAGTTAATGGTCATGGAACTAACAGTGTGCATTATGTTTCATGCAACATGAACTACTTTAATATTGAATCGTACCATGGAGGTCAGTTTGTTACTAAGGAGGATGAATCATATGTTTATGAGGGTGGAAGGAAAGAAACTTATGAGGGGGCTGATGGAGATTACTTGAATGTTGACAGATTGGTGAAGTTGGTAAAACACCTAGGGTATAAAAGAAATTTTGTTATGTACTTCAAATTGGCATGGTTTAGTTTAAAGGATGGTATAGAACTTCTTCATGATGACAATAGTGTAAGACTGCTAATTGAAGAAACTCTAAAAACTAGGAAGATGGATATATATTATGACCATGAGGATAATTAAGAAGCACCTGCAATAGGGGATGTGGTTGATGTCAGAGGTGAGGAAGCACCGAAGCATACAAATGATGATTGTGACGCCCCCAAATTCGAGTACCTTCAAACCCGAGTCTGGTGCTACATAGTGGTACAACATTCACATATATCTAACTATATAAGCTTAATGACACGAATGTAATCAATATATTATTACATCATATCCGTTCAGTTCTAGACTCTGTAACCATTACATGTTCATATTCTCATAATATTACACATTACATAGTAATATTAATCTATTACAGGATCTTCTATCCATCTTTGTCTTCATTCTTTTATCCTAGTGGATTCTTCTATACGTTCGTCCTTAACTAAAATCATATAGTTTAAGCAAAGACGAGCATTAAATTGCTCAGCAAATAAAGCATTTTAACAACAAAATAAAGAATCATATGATTTCATTCAACAACTGAATAATACTTGTGAACTACTTCAAATAAGCCGGAATAATACACAGAATAAACCAGAATAAAACTTTTCATCACTCTAAAACATTTTTGAAACAAAATAATGGTCATTTATAATAGGATGGTCATGGACCAATAACTTTTCTTCATTTTCATTGAAAAGGATTACCCGATTAATAAAATTGCTAATCCGTTATCACTTACAAGTAACATTTAGGAGATCAACTTATAGTACCCTATGTTGTACAACACTATTCCGTTAAACGTATTTACATTTAAATTTTGACACCATGCGTGTTAGTCGAAAACTCGACTAAATACATTTGTTTGTCACGTTCAGGCTTACCTTTGTATCAATACCAAAGTAATTGGCGTTAGATAGCTTAACTTTTCATAAATCATTTTAAAAGATTACTAACAAATCAATAAAACATTTAAACAGCCGTCTAGCCGAAATAAATGGCATCGACACTTCTTTAAACAATTCATATTATATCATCTTTTGAATATTTACACAAATACTGAAAAATTTACATAAGTATAGAATTCACACAATCAGAAAAGAATTGTGTTCATTTTATTTTAAAACATAACATAGGTTTCATAAGAATAGAATCAAATAAAGTAAGAAACTCGCTCAAATAAATCAGACTAAATTTAGGAAATTTGCCTTAAGCATTTTTCTATGAGTTTATGCTAATTTGTCCGTCAAATAGCCTACACAATTACGTTTACATACAAATACCCATTAGGCACATAATTGATGTCAAATATTGGTTTATATATATTAACTGTATTTATTACTTCTTATATCCGTGTCCTTAGACTCGAAGAACTTCTCAAGTTTTTTTTACTTGTCATAATGTTTTGTTGTTCATTCGCCGTACGCACATCATAACACTCTTTGATTTAGGTTATGTAAGACCCCAACTTTTATGAATAAAGATTGATTTTTTTCAAAATATATTTTTGAATATTTTAGTGTGGATTTGATATAATGTTATAGTTGTGGGTAATATTTATAAATTTTATAAAGTAAGCAAGTTGTTATAAAATATTCGATTGGTCGGGGAATATTCGCTTTAACAGGGAATATCCGTACAATGACACAATCATTGGTGGACCCCACAACGGAAGTATTATCGGAGTTAGAAAATGACAGAAATATCTTTTTATAAAAATAACGGCGAAAGTTTTATCGTTAGACTGTTGAAATACCCGGTGGTAAAAGTACAGTAATATGCGTGGTTGCATAGTAGCACACGGTATTGTATAGTATCTTTGATTATTGATGCTTACGTGAGAAGTCACTCAGTTTTATTCAATTATTACCACAATAATTACTACATAGTATCTCTCATATTATTGATTCAATTATTGTCATAGTATCATGTGCACAATATTTTATATTATTAAATCAATAATTGAGATGACAAAGTTATTCATATTATTATTTGTATTATTGACGATGTCTAGAAAGTTCTGTCGAGGAAAGGGGCTTGGTTACCTAATTGCGCGCCAATAGGGAGAAATCCTTATGGGAAAGCCCCCTCTTTCGTGGGAATGATCTGATCGTTAAATATTGTGAGTAATAATATTAATGATGAAAAAGTTCGTGTTAATTAAAGATGTTTGTTCATTTAGTTTTTATTAATTCTTCTGTGACCTAATTATCCTCAAAGAAGGTAATTCTGTGATTTATTGGTTTTGTTATTATTGACCAAACGAGCAATTAATCGGATAAATGAGCAATTAATTGCTATTAGTTCACATGCAAATTACTGTTGGTTCACATGCATGGAACTATTGGTTCACATGCATGTACTATTAGGGGAGGTTGTGTAAGATTGATAATACTTGAAGGACTAAATTGAAAATGGAGGTAAAGATGAGGATACTATACTGTAATAATTCGAGCCCCTAAACGTACAGTTATCAAAACTATGTTTTCCGATAAATAGAAGATCATTTCTTCTTTCATTCTCACCAATTCACTAAGACTCACAAGAGCAATTATAGAGAGAAAAGCTATAGAGAGAAAGAAAAAAAAGTATTCCGTTACTTCACTATTGCAGTATCCAGCCTTCTACTAATGTAAGAGATATTATTTTTGTTCAATATTCGTATGAAATAATATTTTCTTCTATACTCTGTTGTATGTAAGTAATATTATTTCGTTTTGTATTCTTAATTCTACACTCATTTTGTTAAAGTATTGCTTATATACTCCATGAAATTAGTAGAATATTCTTGAAATTTTTGCTTCACCTAGTATCGTTTCACACGGATATTTTTCTGAACATTTTTGATAATTTTTAATCTTTTCATGCCGGATTACTATCCATGGGGTACTATTCACAAAGTACTATTCACAAAGTACTATTTATGGGATACTATTCACGAAGTACTATTTACAAAGTACTATTCTCGAAGTACTATTCATGAAATACTATTCATGGAGTACTATTCACTCAAGTACTATTCACCCGGGGTACTATTCATGATAAAAAAATAATTTTTTTTCTGTCCAAATCATTTTTGATACAATATTATTCTTGAATTTTACTCCACAAAGCAGTATCATGTTGATAATTTGGACATTATTGAATTCTGGATAAATTAAATTATAAATCTTTAAAAATTTATCCTTTGCTTTCTTTTAATTGAATTCTTATATCATTGTCATCATCCTCATGCTTATATTGCGATAAAAGTCATCTTTGGTCGTAGTTCATAGATGGACTGTTGATTGGCATGATTATGACCAAGGATTATTCAGTATAATCATGACTCGTAATGTTACAAATGATGTGGTCAAAGTCCTCATTGGCCCGTAGTGCATTGATGAACAGTTGTTGGCATGATCATGACCATTGGTGATTACACGAATATCCTTGGCCCGTAGTGCATGGATAATTCGTGGACGTGATACTAATGAATATCTTTGGCCCGTAGTGCATGGATAATTCAGTGATGTGGATTATTTATTGAACTGAGTCTCAGCGATAAAATTGATGATAAACTTTTTAAATCATAGAAGATAGTAGATATCATGCTTTACTCGACTCTTCTAATGGAGTGCTTATTTCACTGCTGTTAAATTTATTGTTTATTGTGATGCCCCCAAAATAGGTATACATCACCCATCTTGAGTCGCCAAATACATGGTACAAAATTTAAATACAACTTAATAATACAACTGTCGTGTAAAATACGACAAAACATAAACTGAGAGTTTTAAAACGAATATTGTCTTCTAGACAGTATTCAACTCAAATGGAGTCCTCAATACATTTATTATCACACTATTTCATAGAATAGTGAGGACTGCTAATGCTATCATCTGGACCGTCACTCCGTTCTCTGACTAGTCCCGGCTATGTTCTCATTTCTTGAAGAGGACGATGAAAGCAAAAGGGTGAGCTCAACTAGCCCAGTAAGAAATATTATGACTAAAATAATGCAGAATAATTTATCTTTAGCCTTCAACAGTGTTAAACTGATAAAATATAACAAACATCAAGTTTAACTGCAACGGAACAAGCAATCCATTAGAAGAGTCAAGTAGAGCATAAAATCTACTATCTTCTATGATTTAAAAGGGTTTTCATCACTTTTATCGCTGAGACTTAGCTTAATAAATAATCCACATCATCGACTCACCCCTGCACTATGGCCAAGGATATTTTTTAATATCACAACCATAAACTATCCATGCACTACGGGCCAAAGATATTCGTGTATTCATCAATGGTCATGATCATTCCAATAACTGTCCATTAATTCACTACAGGCCAATGAGGACTTTTACCACATCATTTGTAACATTACGGTCATGATTATACCGAATAATTCCTGGTCATAATCATACCAAGTCCATCTATGCACTACAAGCCACAGATGACTTTCAACATAATATAAACATGAGGATGATGACAATTATATAAGAATTCAATAAAACAAGTTTAAGGATATTTTTTTAAAGATTTATAACTTAATTTATCTAGAAATCAATAATGTCCAAATTGTCAACATGACACTGCTTTGTGGAGTAAAATTCAAGAATAATATTGTACCAAAATAATTTAGAACGAAAACGAATTAATTTTTATCATGAATAGTACCCCAGGTGAATAGTACCCTGTGAATAGTACTTCGGGAATAGTAACCCTGTGAATAGTACTCCAACATGAAAAAGTTAAAACTTATCAAGAATGCTCAGGATAATATTTCCATGAAAAGACACTGGATGAAACGCAAATATCAAGGATATTCTACTAATTTCACGGAGTATAGAAGCCAAAACTTAAACAAAACGAGTATAGAATTCGAAATCTGAAACGAAATAATATTACTTACATACTACAGAGTATGGAAGAAAATATTATTTCAAGCGAATATTGAACAAAAATAACATCCCTTACCTTAAAAAGATGAGTATTCCAACTAGTATAGCGGGGATATTCTTGAAGAAATTTTTTACTATTTTCTACGCTCAAAGCTTTCTAAAACTCGAAAGAAATACGCTCAAGATTATAGAAAAAGAATTCTCTGATTTTGGTGTGATTTTAAATTCTAACTTAAGCGCCTATTTATAGAAAAATGCTAGAACGCCACAGGAGACTAAAATAATATTATTATTTATACAAAATTTCTACGCATGCTTTGTTGAATTGATAGTTGGTCGCTCTCCTTCCTTTCATATGACGAATACTTTCAGAAAAGTACTTGTCGTTGAACAGTTCTTGGAACTTCTCCCAAGACATCTTCAGTGCGGCAGGTTGAGTACGTTTTACAGATTCCCACCAGTAATCTGCCTTTGCTCGCAACATGAAGGTGGAAAAGGGAACCTTTTTCTCCTCAGATCATCCCAAGACATCAAATATCTTACAGATCTGGTTTATCCACGTCTCCGCCTTAAGTGGTTTTGGCTCTCCAAAAAACTCTGGTGGTCCCAACTCCTTGAATTGTTTAGCGGTGACCGTCCGAGAGTTGCCAGTGTTTTCACCTGCATTTTGGACAAGAGCCGCTCTCGCCAGATGTTGCATAAATTGTATAAAGCCTCTGAACATTCCATCGTTCATCATTTGGTCAGTGTTGTTGTCTGCATGAGGATTGTCACCTTTCTGATGCACATTATCCTGATTATTGATCTGTGGAGACTCAACGGTCTCATGTGCTCCATTACTATTCTCAATATTCTCGGATGTCATTTTTAAATACTGCCATAAAACAAGGGTTAATTAATATGCCACATATTATCTCTATACTCCGACCGACCAATTAAATGCCAATTAAACTTAGGTAGGTAATACTAGCGAAGGAATTCCCCGTCTCTCCCCTCCTAGTTCTTATCTCACATCTCAGCCAGGGATCATATCCCTAAGATTTGATACCAACTATGACGCCCCCAAAATAGGTATACATCACCCATCTTGAGTCGCCAAATACATGGTATAAAATTCAAATACAACTTAATAATACAACTGCCGTGTAAAATACGACAAAACATAAACTGAGAGTTTTAAAACAAATATTGTCTTCTAGATAGTATTAAACTCAAATGGAGTCCTCAATATATTTATTATCACACTATTTCATAGAATAGTGAGGACTACTAATGCTATCATCTGGACCGTCACTCCGTTCTCCGACTAGTCCCAGCTACGTTCTCATTTCCTGAAGAGGACGATGAAATCAAAAGGGTGAGCTCAACTAGCCCAGTAAGAAATATTATGACTAAGATAATGCAGAATAGTTTAACTTTAGCCTTCAATAGTGTTGAACTGATAAAATATAGCAAACATCAAGTTTAACTGCAGCGGAACAAACAATCAATTAGAAGAGTCAAGTAGAGCATAAAATCTACTATCTTCTATGATTTAAAAGGTTATTCATTACTTTTATCGTTGAGACTCATCTTAATAAATAATCCACATCATCGAATCACCCCTGCACTATGGCCAAGGATATTCTTTAGTATCACGACCATAAATTATCCATGCACTACGGGCTAAGGATATTCGTGTATTCATCAATGGCCGTGATCATGCCAACAACTGTCCATCAATGCACTACAGGCCAATGAGGACTTTTACTACATCATTTATAATATTACGATCATGATTATACCGAATAATCCTGTTAGAGTTTATGCCCTAGAGGCCAATTATTTTATATAATTACTTAACATTTTGATATTATATTTGATTGAATAAATGAATGATTTTATTATGGTTTTATTTACTGCGTTATATAAATGTTAACATAATAAAATTCCTTAGAATAGTGATACAAATTATATAGTTTCAAGTATGTGACTTGAACATGAGATTATATAATTATAATTAGTATCGTTATTCTTAAATGTCCCTAGTCGAGTATTATTGTTGATGGGACAATAGTGACGCATTGAGATTAGTATGTGGATTGACCGATGACCAAATCTCATTGGTCATAAATATATGAGATATTAAGTCAATGCATAGGTACATGTTAGAGAACGATGTACTGGACAGATCCACCATGAGAATTTTATATGGAGCATTATGCGAAGTGTCATTAGCAATTCTCATAGTGACAATGATGTAATGGTCCTCCGACCTGAAATCACTAAATTACTACACGGAAATTTATGTACTTTGATATCATCAAATGTCACCTTTAATAGGGTGGACTATAAAGGTGATTATTGGGTACATCATGAATCGTGTGAGGAATATGAGTGATCTAGATGGAATTTAACCACCCTATATATTAGGGGTGATATCCATAGGCCTCTTGATTGAGTAGGACTATGAAATGCATGTCCATGCTCAAATAGTGATTTGTTTCATATAGTCTACTCATTGATCAAGAAAACTCAGATTAAATTATGAAGAGTATGACACACTCCATGACTCAAGTTTAATCTAGGATATTAAGGTTAAAAGGATTAAATTACATTGAAACATTGTTCACGAAAAGGTTGCATCGAATCATCGATCTTATTATTACTTGGGTAGCAGTGATGCATTACTAGATGCCGCTCACTGTTTATAATTTTATAATATGATTTTAAAATTATTGCCAACGTAATAATAACCTATAGGATCACACACATAGAACGTAATTAAAAGAGAATTAATTTAAATTGTAAATATTTAAATATATCAATATGATTGATAGTATTTAAATACGAATTTAAATTAATAGGATAATTTATATATAGGTATATTAATTAAGTAAGACTTAATTAAGATATATATATATATATATATATATATATATATATATATATATATATATAAATTCAGATTTTATTAAATTAGGTTTTGAATAATAATTTTAAATGGCTATATATATATGATATATTGCAGCCATTTTAGGTATTATTCATAAACTGAAAACCCTAGCCGCTCTTAGAGAGAGACTAGAGAGAAACAAGTTCTGAAAATCCTCATCCTTGGTGGATAGTACCACGGTTCCTTCTTCTGTAGATCGTAGGACGATTCTCGAAGCGTTCGTGTTGATACCGTAGAGGCGCAATTCATTTGGATTGCGTTGGAGATTCGAGAGCATCAATTTCAGTATCACAATCGGTATAATTTCTAACCACTGAGTTAATTGTTTTCGCATGGATCCTGTTTTGGGTTTTGAAATTGCTTTAAATTGGTTTATTTTCGCTACGTTTCTGTATCGAAACCCTACAAATCCCTGGTCATAATCATACCATGTCCATCTATGCATTACAGGCCACAGATGACTTTCAACATAATATAAACATGAGGATGGTGACAATGATATAAGAATTCAATAAAACAAGTTCAAGGATAAATTTTTAAAGATTTGTAACTTAATTTATCAAAAAATCAATAATGTCCAAATTGTCAACATGATACTGCTTTGTAGAGTAAAATTCAAGAATAATATTGTTCCAAAATAATTTGGACCGAAAACGAATCAATTTTTAACATGAATAGTACCCCGGGTGAATAGTATTCGAGTGAATAGCACTTCAGGAATATTAATCCTGTGAATAGTACTCCGACATGTAAAAGTTAAAACTTATCAAGAATACTCAGAATAATATTTTCATGAAAAGATACTGGATGAAACGCAAATATCAAGGATATTCTACTAATTTCATGGAGTATAGAAACCAAAACTTTAACAAAATGAGTATAGAATCAAAATCCGAAACGAAATAATATTACTTACATACTACAAAGTATGGAAGAAAATATTATTTCAAGCGAATATTGAACAAAAATAACATCCCTTACCTTTAAAAGATTAGTATTCCAACTGGTATAGCGGGGATATTCTTGAAGAAAATTTTTACTATTTTTTACGCTCAAAGCTTTCTAAAACTCGAAAGAAATACGCTCAACATTATAGAAGAAAAATTCTCTGATTTTGGTGTGATTTTCAATTCTAACTTAAGCGCCTATTTATAGGAAAATGCTAGAACGCCATAGGAGACTAAAATAATAAAATAATATTATTATTTTAAAAAAATTTCTACACATGCTTTGTTGAATTGTTGGGCAGCCATTTCTGAAAATTTTTGGGAGCGCATATGTTAAAAATGAAAGTAGTATGCATACAAGCCAATCATGTTTGATTATAAAACATATATTTTGTAATAATCTTATTCATTTATTAATAAAAAGTATTATTTATTAAAGGCTTTTAATTATCTACATGATACTGTTTTATAAGATGTGATAAACCCATAGTTTTAAGCAATGCTTTTAGAATAATGATGATGATCATTCTAATGAGATCTAAATTCATAGAAAGCTTAAAACTAAAATAGTTCCCAATTGTTGGATTACTAAATTGGGGATTAGTGAATCCGGATATATTGGTACATACATTGCTTGCTCATTGGATGAGGATGATTGATCTCATGATCATTTGTGTGGAGACACTAAAGCAAGTATGTAGGTGCTTATTAGAGAATAAGTTCACTGAACGTGACTCACTAAGGAATACCTAATGGAGTTTTACTTGCCTGTCAATAGAAATTCCTGTAGTGATAGTAGTACAAGTGATCCTTGGACTTGAGATCATCATAGTATCTTGTGTATGATGAGTTATACTTTAACTTATTCCTTAAGACTCTTAGGGTATATCAAAGGGTATGCTTGGGTATAATAAGTTGTATATGGAGATAATGTATGATCAATAAAGAATCTATCACTTCTAGTAAAAGAAGAGAAATGTCCTATGTGATTCGATAAATGACAACTCATTAGTCCTTGGACAAGGAAGAATGAAATTAGAAAGGAGTTTCTAATTTGCATTATTTGGAGTTGTGCATTTAAGAGTCGAAATGCATATAATTAAATAAAATAACACTTGACAGTAATTCCATGTCTTATATTTAATTGGAACATTGTATGGTGGAAGAATTGAATTGTACGGTAACTATTTACTCAAAGGTTCTTTTATGATTAATGTTGAAATCTATATTATCTGGAAAGTCGTTGATCGCTAGGGAGGCTTATCCCTATTGTAGAATAAATATTATTTATTTAAATAAATTATTAGTTTAATTTATTTATTTAAATAAGATTTGAATTGTTCTAATTGATTTATTCACAACCGGTTTAATATGGAGAACCTAAAGGGTCACACCATAAAAGGAAGAATAATTATTTAAGAAGTTAATGGCATAATCGTAATAATAAGTTAAGTATATTTAATTTAATCTATGGTGATAGAATAAATTAAATAGCTTAATATTTATTATTTAATATTTTAGAAATATTAAATATAAATTAATAAGAGGAGTCTTATTATTATTATTATTACTATTATTATTATTTAATTCCTAAAGGAGTTTGGGAATTAATTAATAAAAGTACTCTCAAATATCCTAATAAGATTAGGAGGCAAATTAATTAAAAGAGTTTAATTAATTATCCCTAATAATATTATGGAGCTTAATTAATTAAAAGAATTTAATTAATTAAATAAAACCCAATTCCTTAATTGTTAAGGAGGGTTGTCTACATCTATAAATAAGAGGAGTCTTATTATGGGTGATAGGGTTGTTGACTTTTACAACATACGTAATTTTAATAGTTGGGAGAGTACGCCTTTTTCTATAGAGATAGAAAAACTAGGGTTTAGCCAACCACCCATTTTCTTGAATTCTTCTTCTTCTTCCTTGGTGGATCACCTCTAGAGGCTAAACACTTGGGTGGCTAACGTTGATCAAAGGAAGGGACCAAACCCGGTGGATTCAAGTTGAACGCGAAAAGGACTGGAGGTGAACTTGTATATGAGGAAGCTCGGATCTTCATGGGTATGATTCTTATTTTTTTCTTTTTCGTTTAATTAATAATTATGCATAAAGGGTGATCCGGGTATATGGTTTATAAATTTTTAAAACTCTGATTTTACACATTTCCGCTTATTTTTGTAATTTGATTGCGTTCATGAATATTACAAACCTAACAGTGGTATCAGAGCCAAACCTTTATGCGAATTATTAATTGTTCTAATTTGATATGTATGTTGATATGTGTTTATCTTTGATAGATACCCGAGAAATTTACGTATGTATCAAAGTAAATCTTTGATAGATACCCGAGAAGTTTGAGTATCTTTGATAGATACCCGAGAAGTTTGAGTATCTTTGATAGATACCCGAGAAAATAAGTTCAAGATCTTGTGTGATCGCTTAGTATAAATGGTGTAAGGTGCACGGTGTAAGGTGTAAGGTGAATTTCGGGGACGAAATTCTTATAAGGAGGGGTGAATGTGACAACCCGAGAATTTAGAATATTTTTAAAATTTTTAATAATTGATTTAAGGTTCAGAATTAGAACCTAGACAGAAAATAAGTGTATGTATTTGATATTTTTTGGATGGAATTTTGAGGATTTCAAAATTCTGTGAAAGATTTAGGTGAATTATTCAGGATTAAGGATTTATGTGATTAAGTTATGTGAAAATGGTTATGTATGTGTACAGTATGTGGTTAAGGGTCAAGGCTTGACCAGATAAAGAATATCTGTGTCAAATCCTAAGTTTATATTAAGAACGCCAACGTTCAGTTAGAAAACCCTAACGTCTGATAAGAAACCCTAGGAATCGGTTTTGAAAACCCTAATTTCAGATCCGAGAATCTAAAACCCTAATTCGGATATTAAAAACCCTAGATTGGGAATGCAATGATATGTATAAGGTTTAACGTTATTAATTATAAATATTTAGGGTTAAAACCCTAACCCTAAGGGTTTTTCAAACCCTAAACCCTAGATTGCTCAAACCCTAAACCCTAAGGGTTTGCAATAAATGGGAAATCTAGAAATAAAAGGAAAATACCAAAATGCCCTTTTTATATTTTAAATGAGCTAACTTGTAAAAATTGGCTTAACTTTAGTTGGTCACCAACTATTTTGACATTTGTGACTTAAATCTCAGCCATTTAATACCCAATTGACAGCTATACCATATCATACATTGCATCTAGAGAGTATATAAGAGAATTAGAGAGAGAAAGTTCATAAAAGCTAGCTATTTTGTAACTTTGCTCTCACCAACTCTCTCTCTCACCAAAGCTCCGAAATTCTAAGTTAGATCAGTCCTAATTTCAGCCCGTTGATCAATCAATAACATATTGGAGAGTTTAGATCAAGAATTGAAAGCTAAAGGTATAAATCAAATTTTAAATTTTGATCTTTGTTGCTTAGAAAATTTTTGTGTTTTAGTGTTTAATCTTATGTTATAATATGTTTTTAGTTGTTATATGTTGATCCATGATGGATCCATAACATCAAAGTGGAGAAAAATCGAAGTTTTCAAAAACTGTTCATGAACCCTAAAGTGGTCTGACATGCATATGTCAGTCGCTCTAGATCTTTCCTTGATTATGATTTTTGTTGTTTTAAGGTTTTAAACTGTAGCTTGTCATGAGATCTTTTATATGGAATTGGAATTACAGCCATAACAGGTCTAGATCGTACGTTATTAATGGTCAAACCCTATTGACCGGCATTGACTGTGACGAATCTGGGTAACCCAGATTACCTAGAATTTTCTGACAACCGATTTGAATACTCTGATCTTCATGCTGTTAATCGATCTGGACATGTTCGTGTAATATAATTGTAGACTGACATTTATACTTCAATTTCATGCTTATATAACTCACAGATCATGTATATAATCAAAGATAAAAAGGGTTAAAGTAGGGTTGACCGGCTGTTCTTGAGGATTTCTGGAAAACCCAGAAATCTTCATGTACGATTTTTGTATCAGACTTTGACCAGCCATCATCTTCTTGGTGTATTAATGAAATGATGATATGTTGCTATATACGTCTTCCCTGACATCCCTATTTCATTACGAAATCAATAAAACATACAAATCACGTCTAGATTTCACGTTATAAGGATTGGAAAGTGGGTACCTCGACTGTTCTTCAATTCTGGAAAACCCAAAAATTGAAGAACATTTCTGTCAGTGAATTGAGGAGCTTAGATCTCGTTGATATGTTGTGTTATGATTGAGATGTTGATTGTGTGTTGTAGTGTTACATACATACTACACGATCACACTTCGAACAAGCCAAGAAAACCTTAAGAACACTGAATTAGAATCTGTCAAACGTGCCTACTTAGCCACTGACATGAAGGTCTGAAGAACACCAAGAACACCTATAGCGACGGTTCTGTCGCTATAGTGCCCTTTTAGTGACAGTTTAATTAAGAAATTAATTATTAATTTCTGAAAATTATTTAAAAATAGATAAAAATAGTTTTAAATTATTAAAAATACATAATAAATTCTGAAAAATTATTTTAAAGTCTAAAAAATAGTTTTTAATTATTTTGGGTATATTTCAAAAATATTTAATATTTTTGGAATATAAAAGGTATTTATTTATTTAATTATTATATTAAATAAATTATTTAAAAATGGTTTTAATTCATGAAAAATAATGAAAAATTATATTATGGTGTTAGAAAATATTTTAAGTTATTTTTGATGACTTTTAATATTTTGTGATGAAATTCATTAATTAATCAATATTAATGATAATTAGTTTATTTAATAGATATATTAAATAAATTATGGAAAATTAGAAATAATGATTTAAAAATCATATAAAAATGATTTAAGTGTTATAAAAATATTTTAAATTATAAAATATAACTTTTGATATTTAGTCATGAAAATATTAATATTTTAATATTAATAGCAATTATCGGATATTGGATTTAAGTGTTTAAAAATCATATAATTATGATTTTAAGGTATTAAAAATACTTTGGTATATTATAATTATATTATAATATTATGTTATGATTTTCATTAATATTTTATATTAAATGAATATTAATGATTAAGGAATTATGTGGTATTTAATTCATTTAAATACAGTTTAATGATTGAAAAATGTTGATAAATGATAATAATTATTTAAAAATTATTATAAGTCTTTAAAAATTATTTTGACTGATAAGATAATTAGCTGGGATAATTGTTAAGCGTTCAAGCAGAGTTTAATTGAACTTAAACTCGAGTGTTGACCGACTAAACCGTCGGGATGTTAGAATTGTGTCGGTTTCAAGTCAAACTGAAATAGTTTGACCTAATACCATGTCTTATGTGTTGTATAGACTGATAGGCTTATGTGCTATGTGTTTAGGTTATTCTGTGGATATGTATATATAACAATATTATACTGTGATGATATTATTCTAATATTGGAGATCTATATTACTAATATTAGGTCTTCGGGTAAAGCGTTATAAATTGCGTTGCGGTAATCAACAGTTTAGACAAGTTTCTTTTTACTAAACTCTAATAAGAGTGTTTTATTCAAGCTTATGGTTAATCATTGCTGATTGCCACGAAAATTGTACTCTGTACATCTTGCATGTATAAGTCAGGTATGAAAGATTGATCACCTTCATTACCAGTTGGTTCAAAAATGTTTGTTCATGTTTAAAACTTGTTCAGTCAAAAGTTTGTTCGTGCTAGTTCTCAATTATATTGATGAATTATAGCAAGCTTATTATTCATACTCTTGAATCATGATATATCGTTATATTATTGTATTTAAACTTGCTGGGTAACTTTCATGCTCACCCTTGCTATATCATGATAAAACATTGCAGATAAGGCGAACGTGTTCGGATACAGGAAAAAGATAATGCCAAGTTCAGCTTGGGATATAAAGTGCGGCTAGTTTGTAATAGCGTATTTTGATAAATGTGTTGTATTTTAGAGAGTTTTTGAATTGTGTAAAAGTTAAGGTTACTCGACCTTGGGGATTATGTGTAAGTTTAATGTATAAACAATTTATGTTTATATCTTCCGCAAACAGTTATAGAATGATTAGTGTACCGAATCCGCGGTGATTTGGGGCCCGGATTCGGGGATGCCACATAAGGGGTATTATTTCTTTCATATTCATGAAGAGAATTATTTTATTTCAATACTCGTAAGAGCTGTTATTCCATTCTTTATTATTCTATTGGAATAACCTGTCTGTGCGGTCTATCGTATGCCTGGTGAATTCTTCTGTTATTCCATTCTTTATTATTCTGTTGGAATAACCTGTCTATGCGGTCTATCGCATGCATGGTGAATTCTTCTGTTATTCCATTCTTTATTATTCTGTTGGAATAACCTGTTTGTGCGGTCTATCACATGCTTGGTGAATTCTTCTGTTATTCCATTCTTTATTATTCTGTTGGAATAACCTGTCTGTGCGGTCTATCGCATGCCTGGTAAATTTTTCTATTATTCCATTTTTTATTATTCTGTTGGAATAACCTGTCTACGCGGACTACCACATACATGGTGAATTCTTCTGTTATTCCATTCTTTATTATTTTATTGGAATAACCTGTCTATATGGATTACCGTATGCATTGTGAATGATCCTTCGTATTCATTCCTTATTAAATTGTGGAAATGATCTGTCTACGTGGATTACCGAATGGCAGGTGAAAATCTATTTGCAATTTCATATATTCTATTATACTTATTTTGTTAAAGTTTTGGTTTCTATACTCCATGAAATTAGTAGAATATCATTGATATTTACACTTCATCCAGTATCTTTTCATGGAAATATTATTCTGAGCATTCTTGAATTTTACTCCACAAAGCAGTATTGTGTTGACAATTTGGACGTTATTGATTTTTGGATAAATTAGATTATAAATCTTTAAAATTTATCCTTGAACTTGTTTTATTGAATTCTTATATCATTGTCATCATCCTTATGCTTATATTGTGATGAAAGTCATCTTTGGCATACGTGCATAGATGGACTTGGTATGATTATGACCAAGGATTATTCGGTATAATCATGACCGTAATGTAACGAATGATATGGTAAAAGTCCTCATTGGCCTGTAGTTCATTGATGGACAGTTGTTGGTATGATTATGACCAGGGATTATTTGGTATAATCATGACCATTGATGATTACATGAATATCCTTGGCCGTGATGCAGGGATGATTCGATTTTATTTGTTAAGCTGAGTCTCAGCGATAAAGTTGATGAAAAACTTTTTAAATCATAGAAGATAGTAGATTTTATGCTCTACTTGACTCTTCTAATGGATTTCTTATTCCGCTGCAGTTGTTGATCTAAAACTTGTTGTCTATTATATTCTATCATTTGTTATATTGTTGAAGGCTAAGGATAATTTGTTCTGCATTATCTTAGTCATAATATTTCTTATTGGGCTAGTTGAGCTCACCCTTTCTTTCACTGTTCTCTTCAGGAAATGAGAATATAGTTAGGACGAGTGAGGGAACGGAATGACGGTCCAGATGGTTGTTTTAGTAGTCCTCACTATTCTATAAAATAGTGTGACAATAAATATAATGAGGACTCCATTGAGTGTGGATATTGTCTAGATGACAATATTCTTATTAAAACTCTTAGATTATGTCGTATTTTACACGACTGTTGTATAATTAAGTTGTATTTGAATTTTGTACCATGTATATCTGGCGACCCAAGATGGGTGATGTATACCTGTTTTGGGGTCGTAACATTAGCGTTGATAATATCATACTCGTACCCGCATATGATCTTCTACTCAATGCGTCAGCTACCACGTTCGCTTTTCCAGGATGGTATTGAATGGTATGGTCGTATGTAATCTTTCAACAGCTTGAGCCAATATCTTTGGCGCATAATTCATTCGTGTTAGGTAAAAAAATATTTGAAGGTTTTGTATCAGGTTCAAGGTCGATACTAAATTCGATTTCACGCTTTGGGGTAGGCTAGGAAATTATTCAGGGAATACACCAGGAAATTTATTAGTAATAGAAATGTCATTCAAATCTGACGTATTTTTGTTTAAATCTGTGATATGAGCTAAGAAAGCTTGACATCTGTTTTTCAATAAACGAATGGATCTATGGCTTGATAAGACAGTGATTGACTTTAATGGTTTGGTTGCTTGAATTCGCATAATAGGTGTTGCCTAAATTTTTCATAGCACTTTACCACGCAAGTATACGCGTTCAATTGTAATATTCAGCAAGCAAGGATATCGTTCCCACGAGGAAATAGACTAATATGTATCAATTACTAACTCTAATGAAATTAATCCTATTTTAAACTACGAAAATTTTGTTTATGATTTGAAATTTAAACTTAACAAACTAATAATTAAAATCAAAATTTTACAAGAATAACTGCAGATTTAACAGGTTAAGATTACAACTTCCCTTGGTATTTCATTTAAACTAACTTACTTCCCATTTAAAATAAATTAATTAATATGAATCATTATCCAAGAATGCTTTATGAATATTCACGCACTTCTTCCAAAGGCACGTGAACAAATCCTCCTAAATCCAATCTTTAAGATGCAGAATTACAAGGAACACCCCAGTTAATCAACTCACTATATTCCTATGTGAATCAAGTTAATTAGGATTTTACGCTCAAGTTCTTTCAATGGATACAAAAGACACATAGGTATATTCCTATCCTACACGCTAATCATATTAACCATATTCAGATTATATGAACAGATGTTATCATATCTAGATCTCAATCTATACTCCATCTTCCAATTTTATATAGATTATCACAGTAATTATTGGCCAAACAATTAATCAATAAGCATAAGATATAATAAACAATTCAATAAAAACTAACTTTCATTCAATGGGAAGCTTGCAATTTAAACTACATACCAAGTTCCGTTGCAATCTTAATTAAAATTTAGTTCATGATAATAATAAAGAAAAACATCATCCAAATTAATAATCCAAACATCCCAGATAGTTACAAAAAATAAAACTAGAGAAGAGAAGAAGAAACTCTGAATTTGCTCTTAAACTCTCTCTTTGATCTTTAGCCTTTGCAATTCTCCTTCGTGTTTTTCTTCCTTGTTCTCTCTGCAAATCTCTTGAAAAATTAATTGATACGTCTTTTCTAAAGTCTTCTCCTATTTGTATTGGTCTCAGCCCTCATTCAGACTCCTATTTGGCTTCAAAAACCCACTTAGCAGTAGAAAAACTCATCTTTTTCCGCACTGGAGCGCCTAGGCGCTCATCATAGGCCATTTTCAAGCGCCTAGGCGCTTGACCAGGACCACATAATTACAAAAATGCCACTCAGCTTTAATTTTCATGATTTTTGACCTTTTTCTTCTCCGAAATGACCAATTTGTCCCTCCAGCTCCAACCTACAACAAATAAACACAAAACACATAAAAAGATACTAAAAAACAATTAAAGATAACAATAATTAAGTTAAATAATATCGGATTCATAGGTATAAAATATACTCATCAAATACCCCCAAACTTAACCAATTGCTTGTCCCCAAGCAACACAACATAATGCAATAACTAAATATGCAATGAAAATGTAACTAGATAAATGCTTAAATTCCAGCAGTCAAACAGAACAAAATCTATTCATCAAGCCTCAGAGAAATCACAATAAACATGCTAGTACATCATATCAAGACAGATTAATAATTTCCTCGTCAATCATCAAATCTTAACCTGTTATTATTGATATAGTGTGTGTGTGCTTAACATCCATGCTAACTGATATGATGCTAAATACAACACATAATAAATCTCTTTAAAGGAATCATATAGTGTAAACTCACAAAATTCACAAACAAGCTAGATCCAACTAAAAACAAACATCCACTAAATTTAAGAGTCTAATCTGGGATACTTATGCTTTATTGTGCTTTACGGGAGCTTTTTGCTCTTTTCCCGTTTTATTGTTTTTTTTCATATATATATATATTTTTTATATATATAATTTTTTTTTAACCATGACTGTGCAATGTCTCATTCTATTAGGCTAACAGTGCTACCCCTTAGCGAGCTTTCGACCAACGACTCCCAGACCATATAAGACCTTAGGGCGCTAGGTTTTAAGATACCCCTTCGGGCGTACTTGCTCAAGTAACAAAGGCCCCGAAACAAAACTAGCCACGGTATTATTTTTCTCTTTTTTTTTTCAAGCTTATATACCCCAAATTTTTTCCCCCAAACTTAAGTTTTTGTCTAAATTCAGTCATCTTCGCCTATTCATGTCTTTCATTCATTCAAACTAGCATTATCCTCTAGAAGTCCATTATGTGTCAATTTAAACTCAATCAGTCAACATAGTTGCTTTTACTGTGCTATCCTTATTATATCAGTTTCAAACAGGTAAAGATTCAAATCATGACAAGAAATCACATCAAAGTCTTAACAGACAATACTATACTTGTCTACTCAATTCCAATCTCATCACTGGCCAAAACAGACTTAAACTATCTAACAGCTGGAAACATGCAAATACTTAAATTTTTTTTTTAGGAAATTAAAATGAAAACTACATGAATGCAAACTACATGCAAAACTATTAACTGAATACTATATGAATGCACTAGATGAATACTACATGCATGAACTGGAGCTGGAAAATTACACCCCCAAACTTAACCGATGCAATGTCCTCATTGTATATAAGAAACAAAAACTAAGAAACTAAGCACTGAGGACTTCCCTGAAAGAAAGAAGCTTTATTCCTCGTCAGTATTCTCCTCCTCCTCTTCTTCTTCTTCTTCATCTGGGGGTTACGCAGACAATGGTGGAAATTGGTAGGAAGCGGCACATGGATTATCGAACACTTGGTGTGCACAGATTTTGAACACTATTGGTAGGCACTCCCCCAAACTTAATTTTCACCAAATTTGCCAATTACTAAGCACACTATACTTCCAAGGCAATACAAGCAACAATTAAGAGTACCCACACCCACTTGAGCTAACACAATGATAGAAACTAGCTTCAAAGTACTAACATAGCTATTATCCAAGTGAATCCAAATAATTTACAATAAAATCTTGTGTACTTACTTGGGTATAGCCAAATATGATGTTTCAATCAAAGTTGGATGAGATACTACATGAATGCACTAGATGAATACTACATGCATGAACTGGAGCTGGAAAATTACACCCCCAAACTTAACCGATGCAATGTCCTCATTGTATATAACAAATTAAATTTAAGAAATTAAACACTTAGGACTTCCCTGAAAGATAGAAGCTTTATTCCTCATCAGTATTCTCCTCATCTTCATCTTCTTCTTCTTCTTCATCTGGGGGGTACGCAGACAATGGAGCGGCACCTGGATTCATGCGGGCAAACATTTCGAGGAATGCTGCACTAAAATTCTGATACACCTCCGTTTGTCGCTGAGCTAAACTATCCTGATTCCTTTCCATTCGGTCAAAACCCTGCTGAACTCAAGTGGCCACCATGTCGATCCTTCTAGTTTGATTTCTTAAATCTCGACGAATATCTTCAAAAAAATTTGGTGGTGGCCCAGAACTTCCAGCTACAGAAGGATTGTCGTGGAACTGTTGATTAGGCTCGTCTGCAAGCTCGGGAGGAACAATAATGAATCCTAACCCTCTCGGGTGTGGTATACCCCCTCCCCATACCTTGTACTTCTTAATAAGCGAGTGGTCAATTGCGGCTAAAGGAGGTTGTGTAGCTTCCTCGGCATCCCATTTTACCCCAGCTTGTTGACATAGTCCAGTGATCAAAGATGGGTGTGGTAATCCTCCTGAGGTCCCTCCTTGAATTGCTCTATTAATGGAATCATTTATAACCTGACCCACATCTATAGTTTTTCCTGATGCAATGCAGAAAAGAAACGCTGCCTTTGATTTATAACATCACTCATATGCCTACACGGCATCAACTTGGCACAAATAAAGGCATGCCATGCTTTCCCATAACTGCTTAGTTTGGATGCAGGGAACAAAACAACTTCTTGTTGATCTGTTAATTTCCATGTTGTTCCAGGTACACACAAGGCTTGAATGATCTCACTGTAGTCTAGCTCGTGCTCTAAATATTGCATGTAGCCATTATTGGGTATCGTGTTCAAGCCGTAGTAAGCCTTTATTGACCGAAAACTGACCTCCACTGATTTTCCGCGAACCCAAATTATGTTACCAACATGATCTTTTGCATTGGCGTAGAATTCCTTAACAATTTTAACAACCGATGCGTCTGGTTGGGCTGTAAAGTTCACCCATCTTCTACTCCCAATCATTTGTAATAATTCCCCATCTTCTATCTCTGGCAATAATCCACGCTCGGGAATTAGTGCTTTACTAGAAAGTACATTGTAATATCTTTCGGACGCTTTAGCACTTGTAAATCTCTTTTTGTCATACTTTTGCGAAGTGCCCGAAGTCTCTCCTCTTTGTCTCTTAGTAGCCATAGTCTTATGTACTAAGTTCTTGCCAAACCAAATGATAATCAGTGACTTAGGATAGCCAAATTCTCTTTGTGACAAATTATCGAACACTTGGTGTGCACAGATTTTGAACACTATTGGTATGCACTCTCCCAAACTTAATTTTCACCAAATTTGCCAATTACTAAGCACACTATACTTCCAAGGCAATACAAGCAACAATTAAGAGTACCCACACCCACTTGAGCCAACACAATGATAGAAACTAGCTTCAAAGTACTAACATAGCTATTATCCAAGTGAATCCAAATAATTTGCAATAAAATCTTATGTACTTACTTGGTTATAGCCAAATATGATGTTTCAATCAAAGTTGGATGAGCAATTTGAGCTTTGAACCCTTACTTTCGATAGATGTGGCTTGAATGTAAGTTGATGCCCGAATTGGTGAAGAAGGATGACAAGATGGAGCTTGAGTGACTTAGTTTGGGTAGGAGATTTAGTGTTTGATTAGGATTTGGAAGAGAAAGATGGTTGTTGTGGCTAGATTAGATGAGGGTTGAGAGTTGTGTGAGTTAGAGTTGGAGTAAGAGAGCAAGAATGTGTTTGATTTGGGATTGGAAGAGTTTAGCCCGATTAGGGCTTTTATTTTTTTTATTTTTTTCTGTTGGAGCGCCTAGGCGCTTGAATTTGCACTGTCTGGACCGTCTAGGCGGTTGGTTGCAGAATGCCAAAATAACTTAGAGCGCCTAGGCGCTTGGTTTGGCTTGAAAATGCGCGCCTAGGCGCTTGTGCTGCGTTTTTGGTACTGACTTGGAGCGCCTAGGCGCTTGATCTTGGCTTGTCTGGAGCGCCTAGGCACTTGGCCAGTGTAAATTGCTTATTTTGGTGTTTTACGCTTCTTGTATGCCATACCTCCAATAACTTGTTTCCTTCCACACCAAAATTTGCGGAAATGATTAGAAATTTGAGATTTTGAATAGTGGACATTCATCTTATTAAGATCATAAATGCTTGGCCTCCTTTCTTGCAATAAATTGAATATCTGTTAGAGAACAAGGGATGTGACAAATCCTAAACTAGCAAAGTTTAACCACTAAATAAACTAACAGTAAAGTAAATTAATAAAAGTAAAAATAGAAAATAACAATAAAAATTTCTGGGTTGCCTCCCAATTAGCGCTTGGTTTATAGTCTTTAGCCTGACTTTCTCCTCTGTTCTAATCAGCAAGGTTGACCGATGTCTTTTCACGATCAACACAACCCCCATAGTAGTGCTTCAATCTTTGACCGTTGACTTTAAAATTATGTTTGGAATTCGGGTCTTCCACCTCCACAGCTCCATGAGGATAAACTTTTGTAATGATAAATGGCCCTGACCAACGAGATTTCAACTTTCCAGGAAACAGTTTAAGCCTTGAATTGTATAATAACATTGTTTGCCCTACTTCAAACTTTCTTTCCAGAATTTTCTCATCATGCCACCTCTTAATCTTTTCTTTATATAACTTCGCGTTCTCGTACGATTGGAGTCTGAATTCTTCCATTTGGTTCAATTGTAAGAGGTGCTTCTCCCCCGCAGCAGACATATCAAAGTTTAACTTCCTAATTGCCCAATAAGCACTATGTTCGAGTTCAACTGGAAGATGGCATGCCTTCCCATAAACTAACCTGTACGGAGACATCCCTATCGGAGTTTTGTAAGCTGTACGGTATGCCCATAAAGCATCGTCCAACTTGCTAGACCAATCTTTCCGACTAGGATTCACTATCTTCTCGAGGATTCGTTTTACTTCTCGGTTAGATACCTCGGCTTGACCACTTGTTTGTGGATGGTAAGCAGTAGCTATCTTATGAGTGACTCCGTACTTAGCGAGGATAGCTGAGAACTGCTTATTACAGAAGTGCGTGCCTTCATCAATAATGATTGCGCGAGGAGTGCCGAATCTAGAGAAAATGTTCTTCCGAATGAACTTAATCACAACCTTCGCATCATTGGTGGGCGATGCTATAGCTTCTACCCACTTCGAAACGTAGTCCACCGCTAGAAGTATATAGGAGTTACAGAAAGATGGTGGAAATGGTCCCATGAAGTCAATGCCCCAAACATCAAATAATTCGACTTCCAGGATCATGTTAAGTGGCATCTCGTGTCGCTTTGATATATTACCAACTCTTTTGCATCTGTCACATTTTAATGAAAACACACGGGCATCTTTAAAGAGTGTTGGCCAGAAAAATCCACATTGAAGCACTTTAGCTGCCGTTCTTTCTCCCCCAAAATGTCCACCATAGTCAGATGCATGACATTGGTATAGAATATTCTCCATTTCAACTTCCGGGACGCACCTTCTTATTACTTGATCGCCACATTGTTTAAATAAAAATGGCTCATCCCATAAATACTGTTTCACATCATGGAGAAATTTCTTCTTCTGCTGACTTGTCAAATCAGGCGGCAACACCTTACTCACAATGAAATTTACATAATCTTCATACCATGGTGTATCCATTCTTATCGCAAATAGTTGTTCATCTGGAAAAAATTCATTGATCACTGTTGTGTCATTTTTCTTTAGTTCTGAATTCTCTAATCGTGATAAATGATCAGCAACCTGATTTTCTGTTCCTTTTCGGTCCCGGATCTCCAAGTCAAACTCTTGTAGCAATAATGCCCATCTAATTAATCTCGGCTTCGCGTCTTTCTTTGCTATTAAGTACTTAATTTCTGAATGATCTGTAAACACAATCACCTTTGTCCTAATCAAATATGAGCGAAATTTATCAAATGCATAAACAACTGCTAATAGCTCTTTCTCGGTAGTGGTATAATTCAGTTGAGCATCCGTTAATGTCTTACTAGCATAGTATATAGCATGAAAAATTTTATCCTTTCGTTGGCCAAGAACTGCGCCAATCGCAAAGTCGCTAGCATCGCACATTAATTCGAACGGGATATTCCAATCTGGCGCTATGATTACAGGTGCGGTAACAAGTTTCTTCTTCAACACATCAAAAGCTTCCAGGCATACTTGATCAAAGTTGAATGGGACATCCTTCTCCAAAAGATTGCAAAGTGGTTTCGTGATTTTGGAGAAGTCTTTTATAAATCGTCTATAGAAACCAGCGTGTCCCAAAAAACTTCGAATACCCTTTACAGAAATAGGTGGTGGCAGGTTCTCAATGGTTTCGATCTTAGCTCTATCAACCTCAATTCCTTTTGATGACACTCGATGGCCCAAGATTATCCCCTCTTGCACCATAAAATGACATTTCTCCCAGTTTAAAATCAAATTCGTTTCCATACACCGTTTGAGCACGAGTGAGATTTTCCAAACAATAATCAAATGAATCCCCAAAAATTGAAAAATCATCCATAAATACCTCGAGATTTTGTTCTACCACATCGGAAAAAATAGCCATCATACACCGTTGAAATGTCGCTGGCGCATTACATAACCCAAAAGACATTCTGCGAAAAGCAAAGGTGCCATATGGGCATGTGAATGTTGTTTTCTCCTGATCCTCGGGTGCAATGGCAATCTGGTTATAGCCCGAGTATCCATCCAAGAGATAATAATACTCGTGCCCTGCAAGCCTGTCCAACATCTGATCTATGAATGGTAGAGGAAAATGGTCCTTACAAGTGGCCTTATTCAACTTTCTGTAATCCATACACACCCGCCAACCCGTAACTGTTCGAGTTGGGATCAATTCATTATGCTCATTCGTAACTACTGTCATTCCCCCTTTCTTTGGCACGCATTGAACCGGACTTACCCATGAGCTATCTGAGATAGGGTAGATAATTCCCGCATCCAACCATTTAATGATTTCCTTTTTAACAACTTCCTTCATGATGGGATTGAGTCTTCGTTGTTGTTCAATAGTCGGTTTTGCTTCATCTTCCAACAAGATCTTATGCATACAAATTGATGGGCTTATCCCCTTGATATCTGCAAGAGTCCATCCAAGAGCAGTCTTGTATTGTCGAAGTACCCTTAGTAGCTTTTCTTCTTGAACCTTATCAAGTGATGCAGAAATAATGACTGGTAAGGAGGAAGAAGAACCAAGGTAGGCGTACCGGAGGTGGTTAGGCAATGGCTTAAGTTCCAAGGTAGGCGGTTCTTCTAAGGATGATGTCACCTTTTCATCTAGCTTTCCACGATAATCCAGAGGTTTAGATTTTTGTAAACATCGTGTGAACTTCGGAGTTGAATCTAACATTTGAACCCATTCTAGCACAGTTGAATCATCAAATAAATTTTCACTAACCAATGCGGTTTCAAGAGGGTCTTCAATCACAGATTCACTAAATACCTCTTTAGTTGTTTCTTCAATTAGATCAACTCTTAAGCACTCTTCCTCTCCCTTCGGAAATTTCATAGCCTTGAAAACATTAAAAGTTATTTCTTCATCTTGAACTCTCATTGTTAACTCTCCCTTTTGTACATCAATTAATGTCCTTCCAGAGGCTAAAAACGGTCTTCCAAGGATAATGGGTATGTCTTTATCCTCTTCGTAGTCCAACACAATGAAGTCAGCTGGAAATATGAATTTGTCCACCTTCACTAATATGTCTTCCACAATGCCCCTAGGGTATGTCACTGATCTATCTACGAGCTGTAGAGAGATATTTGTTGGCTTTGGCGCTGGTAATCCCAACTGAGTGTAGATCGAAAGTGGCATCAAGTTAATACTCGCACCCAAATCACACAAACATCTGTTAAAGAACTGGGGCCTAATCGTGCACGGTATTGTGAAGCTACCCGGATCCTTCAACTTCGGTGGTAACTTTCTTTGCAGAATTGCGCTACATTCTTTTGTCAATGCTACAGTTTCGAACTCCCCTAGCTTCCTCTTTCTTGCTAAAATATCTTTCATGAATTTTGCATAACTAGGCATTTGTTCTAAAGCATCTGCGAATGGAATGTTGATTTGCAGCTTTTTGAACACTTCTAAAAATTTTGAAAATTGTCTATCTAATTTCTGCTTTTGAAATCTTTGAGGAAACGACACAGGTGGTACGACTGTTGTTTGCTTATCTTCTTGTTGTTTTTTCACAACTTTTTCCCCAGATTTACTTTTCGAATTTCCACGCTCTTGTTCACCATCCTCAGCAGAAATTATTTTCTTGTGTCCGTCCAGATATGTAGTCAACTCCTTCCCACTTCTGAGTGTAACTGCCTTACATTTCTCATTTCCATCATTCCTTGGATTTTTCTCCGTATCACTGGGTAAAGAACCTGGAGTTCTAGTATTCAAAGCATTAGCTATCTGCCCCATTTGGTTCTCAAGATTCTTTATTATAGCTGATTGGTTTTTCGTTGTGGCTTCAAACTGAGTTGCCAATCTTGCCAACAATTCTTCCATTTGTGATAACTTATCAGATTGATGAGGTTGTGGGTGTTGTTGAGATTGTTGATGTGGCTGAAATCCAGGTGGATATGATTGCCTTGGAGCTTGGGCTTGAGCATGTGACTGATTATTACTCCAAGAAAAATTCGGGTGGTTTCTCACTCCTGAATTGTAGTTGTTTGAATAACTGCCCTGCTGCCTGTTATAATTGGAAACAAACTGGACTGACTCAGGATTTATTGCACATTGATCACTTGAGTGGTTACCCGCACATATTTCACAAATCGTTTCCATTTTCTGAACTGGTTGTACCCCAAGTGCATCTATCTTCTTTGTAAGAGCAGAAATCTGAGCTGTCACTTGAGCTGACAATGTTGTCATCGCATCCACTTCATACACTCCGACTGTCCTTGGCTGAGTCGTTCTTGCTGTTGGCCATTGGTAATTATTAGCTGCCATGGTTTCAAGAAACCGATACCCCTCATCACAATTCTTGGCCATAATAGCTCCTGCTGCTGCAGCATCTATACTTGATCTCACTGTGCTGAATAAACCGTTATAAAAAGTTTGCACCTGAAGCCATTTAGGAATCCCATGGTGTGGACATTTTCGCAATGAATCTTTGAATCTCTCCCAAGCTTCATATAGTGATTCTGAATCGTGCTGAACGAAAGAGAAGATATCGTTCCGAAACTTTGCTGTTTTTGCAGGCGGGAAAAACTTTGCAAGAAATTTCTGGGTGAGATCATTCCATGTAGTAATCGAGCCTGGTGGTAGTGAATGGAGCCAACTCTTAGCCTTATCTCTGAGAGTAAATGGAAATAGCCTTAGCCTTAATGCATCCTCTGACACATTATTGTACTTGAAAGTATCGCAGATTTCTATAAAGCTGACTATGTGATCGTTCGGATCATCGTTTGGTAACCCTCCAAACTGACATGAATTTTGAATCATCTGTATTGTACCTGGTTTTATCTCAAAACTTGTAGCAGTAATGGAAGGCCTCATAATACTCGACTGAATTTCAGTAACTCGCGGCGTAGCATAATCCCACAGTGCTTTTTGCTCTTCTTCAGCCATAGTATCTTTCTTATCAAGTGATTCTTTGGTTTCTTTAACCCACTTACGCAACCGCTGATTTTTTTTTTCGATGTCGTCCTCGTGAGGCAATAAATCTGGCTTCTTCGATCGCGTTTGCATACACTAGTCAAGAACACCTGAATAGAACAGAAAAGAAAAAGTTTAAATTAAGATTAACGCTATAAAAATCAATAATGACAAAATATTAAACTAATTTCCCCGGCAACGACGCCAAAAACTTGTTGCCTAAATTTTTAATAGCACTTTACCACGCAAGTATACGCGTTCAATTGTAATATTCAGCAAGCAAGGATATCGTTTCCACGAGGAAATAGACTAATATGTATCAATTACTAACTCTAATGCAATTAATCCTATTTTAAACTACGAAAATTTTGTTTATGATTTGAAATTTAAACTTAACAAACTAATAATTAAAATCAAAATTTCACAAGAATAATTGCAGATTTAACAGGTTAAGATTACAACTTCCCTTGGTATTTCATTTAAACTAACTTACTTCCCATTTAAAATAAATCAATTAATATGAATCATTATCCAAGAATGCTTTATGAATATTCACACACTTCTTCCAAAGGCACGTGAACAAATCCTCCTAAATCCAATCTTTAAGATGCGGAATTACAAGGAACACCCCAGTTAATCAACTCACTATATTCCTATGTGAATCAAGTTAATTAGGATTTTACGCTCAAATTCTTTCAATGGATACAAAAGACACATAGGTATATTCCTATCCTACACGCTAATCATATTAACCATATTCAGATTATATGAACAGATGTTATCATATCCAGATCTCAATCTATACTCCATCTTTCAATTTTATATAGATTATCACAGTAATTATTGGCCAAACAATTAATCAATAAGCATAAGATATAATAAACAATTCAATAAAAACTAACTTTCATTCAATGGGAAGCTTGCAATTTAAACTACATACCAAGTTCCGTTGCAATATTAATTAAAATTTAGTTCATGATAATAATAAAGAAAAACATCATCCAAATTAATAATCCAAACATCCCAGATAGTTACAAAAAATAAAACTAGAGAAGAGAAGAAGAAACTCTGAATTTGCTCTTAAACTCTCTCAAGCGCCTAGGCGCTTGACCAGGACCACATAATTACAAAAATACCACTCATCTTTAATTTTCATGATTTTTGACCTTTTTATTCTCCGAAATGACCAATTTGTCCCTCCAGCTCCAACCTACAATAAATAAACACAAAACACATAAAAAGATACTAAAAAACAATTAAAGATAACAATAATTAAGTTTAATAATATCATATTCATAGGTATAAAACCTACTCATCAATAGGTTGGTTAGGAATATGAAAGCTAACAACCTTACGAAAACAATCAATTTTAGCATGATGAGTGGTTAACCAATCAATCTCTAAAATCACATCTAATGCAAGTATTTTCAAATAGATAAGATCGACAGGTAACGTGCGGTTGCCAATTTGAATCAAACAAGACTTATAAACAGTGGATGTGATAAAGGTTTCCCCCAACGGAGTTTCAACAGATAAGTCAAAGTCTAATTTCAGGAAAGTACTTATCGTTGAACAATTCTTATAACTTCTCCCAAGACATCTTCAGTGCAGAAGGCTGGGTATGCTTTACAGATTCCCACCAGTAATCTACCTCTCCTCGCAACATGAAGGTGGCGAAAGGAACCTGTTGATCGATTTCGCAATCAATGAATACGTGCAAGTATACACAGTCAACAAGTAATAAAGTGAAAGTAGAGTATCGTTTCCACGAGGAATTATTTAATAAAAATTACCAAGTACTAATTCTTAACCAAATCAATTTTATTTAAACAATCGCAAATTGTGATTTTTCTAATTATGAAAACTAAATTAATCAATTAAAACTAAGATTTTAACGAATGAATTCAGATAAATAAAGATTAAGACTCCAATATCCCCAATTATGAACTATAAACCAATTATCCAATTATCTCAAGTATTATGCCTACTGAATTGTTTACAGGAATTCTCAAATGCCAAAAGCCCTCTCTCGAGTGATCAATTGTCTTCTATTTAACCCAGATTAATTTTGCTATATCTCTATGCTAAACAATTGAATTAAACTCGTTACAACCCCAATTTCTTATGTGTTACATGCGGCAAATAGATATTCTTATTCTATTCACAAACCTAATTATTCACTGTGCAAATAACTAAGTCACATGATATCATGCCCAGTTCTAACCCTAGAATTCCTTTCTCAATTCCTTCTAGAGTAACAAGGTAATTACTGATCAGATAATTAATTAATAAGCATAAGGCAAGATAAATAACTCACTTTGACACAAATAATTGGAATAAATTAAATAACTAATTCATAATCATAAAAAGTTCAATTGAAATCTTAATAAAAGAGTTAGTACATAATTAATGAATTAAAACCAAGAATCCACAACTGAATAGACATTAAAAGATAAAAGTATAATGAGAGAAGAGAATAGAATCTATTGTCAGCAAATTTCATGCTCCCCTCTTGTTCCTACTTTGAATCTTCAATGGTCTCCAAGTTGCTTCAATCTCCAAAACTAATAAGAACTAGGGTTTAGATTATAATCTAATGGAGTGTTTAATCTAGTCTAATCCATGTAATCTCCTCTTATTTTATGCCTTACATCATGTATTTATAGGTTACAAGTCCAATTTTTAGTTTAGGAACAAACCCAATCTAATTTGGAGTCAAAAAGGTGTCAAAATTCGCCCAAAACGCATCCAGGCCGCACCCAACCTCTTCCCCAGTGCCCTAGCACTGTTCACGACGCTGAGAATCTTCCTTATAGCGCCCTGGCTCTGCAAATAGGCTTAAAATTAGCGCCCCGGCGCTGTTACAAGTTCTGACATTTTCTGCTCTAACGTCCTTTGGGAAACTGGTCATAACATCTTCGTCCGAACTCTGATTTTGATGATTCAAGATGTTCCGGAAAGAGGAGAAGTAGATCTACAACTTTCATTCTTTAGTTTTTCGAAATAATGTCCGGAGCTATACTCAAAATGGCTCTGAAGTGACTGCTGTGTAAATAGCAAGCCGAAAACGCGAATCTAGCCACCCCGAACGTTGATCCATGTAACTTTTGTCCCAATTCCTACAAAACAATATAAAACATGCATGAATAAATACAAACACATAAAAGCATCCAAAAAGACTTGAGAACAACAATAAATTAAGCCCGAATGTATCCAATTCATGTGTATAAAACTCACTCATCAGAACTTTTTACTCCTCGGAGCATCCAAAGACATCAAATATATTGGTGATCTGCTTTATCCACGTCTCCGCCTTAAGTGGTTTTGGTTTTCCAATAAACTCCGGTGGTCCCAACTCCTTGAATTGCTTAGCGGTAACAGTTCGAGAGTTGCCAATGTTTCCACCTGCATTTTGAACAGGAGTCGCTTTCGCCTGATGTTGCATGAATTGCATAAAGTCTTTGAACATCCCATAGTTCATCATTTGATCGGTGTTGTTGTTTACCTGAGGATTATTATCTTCCTGTTGCACATTATCCTGGGTATTGATCGTTGGTGACTCAACGGTCTCATGTACTCCATTGCTAACATTTTCAGCTGTCATTTTCAAACACTGCCACAAAACAAAGGTTAATTGACATGCCACATATTATCCCTATATTCTGACCGACCAATTAAATAACAAATAAACTTAGGTAGGTCATACTAGCGAAGAAATTACCCGCCTCTCCCCTCCTAGTTCTAGTATCACATCTTAGCCAGGGATCATATCTCTAAGCTTTGATACCAACTGTGACGCCCCCAAAATAGGTATACATCACCCATTCTGAGTCGCCAAATACATGGTACATAATACAAATACAAACTTAAATATACAACATGAGCTGTGTGTTTTAATACAAATATTGTCTTCTAGATAGTATTCAAACTCAAAATAAGTCCTCAATACATTTATTATCACACTATTTCACAGAATAGTGAGGACTACTAATGCAAGCATTTGGACCGTCACTCCGTCCTCCGACTAGTCCCAACTATATTCTCATTTCCTGAAGAGAACAATGAAAGCAAGGGGTGAGCTCAACTAGCCTAGTAAGAAATATCATGACTAAGGTAATGCAGAATAAATTATCGTTAGCCTTCAAAAGTGTTAAATTGATAAAATACAATAGACATCATGTTTAACTGCAGCGGAATAAGCAATCCATTAGAAGAGTCAAATAGAGCATGATATCTACTATCTTCTATGAGTTAAAGTTATCACCAATTTTTATCGCTGAGACTCAGCGTAATAAATAATCCACATCACTGAATTATCCATGCACTACGGGCCAAGGATATTCATTATTATCACCAATGGTCATGTTCATCTCAACAACTGTCCATCAATGCACTACGGGCCAATGAGGACTTTTACCACATCATTTGTAACATTACAGGTCATGATTATACCGAATGATTCCTGGTCTTAATCATACCAATCAACAGTTCATCTATGCACTACGGGCCAAAGATGACTTTCATAACAATATAAACATGAGGATGATGACAATGATATAAGAATTCAATTAAATGAAAGCAAAGAATAAATTTTAAAGATTTATAATTCAATTTATCCAGAATTCCACAATGTCCAAATTGTTAACATGATACTTCTTTGTGGAGTAAAATTCAAGAATAATATTGAATCAAAAATGATTTGGACGTAAAAGAAATTAATTTTTGTTATGAATAGTACCCCAGATGAATAGTACCCAAGTGAATAGTACCCTATGAATAGTACCTCGGGAATAGTACTCCGTGAATAGTACTTCAGCATGAAAAGGTTAAAACTTATCAAGAATGCTCAGAATAATATTTTCATGAAAAGATATTGGATGAAACGCAAATATCAAAGAATTTCTAATCATTTCAGGAATTATAGAAGTAATACTTATCATAGTAAGGTTAGAGTTAGGAACCTGAAATGAACAATATACGAAACAACAAGTGGATTTTCAACTGTCATACGGTAGTCTGCGTGGACAGATCATTTCCATAATTTAATAACAAATGAATACGAAGGGTTATTCACCAGGCATACGGTAGTCCTCGTAGACAGGTTATTCCCACACAATAATAAAGAATAGAATAACAAAAGGATTTCTCCATGCATGCGGTAGTCTGCGTAGACAGGTTATTCTAATAGAATAATAAAGAATGGAATAACAATCCTTACGAGTATTGAAAGAAATAAATCTCTTCATGAATACGAAAAAAATAATACCCCTTACGAATACGAAAGAAATAATACCCCTTACCTTAGTAGGAGATTGGATACTGCAATAGTGTAGTAACAAAATGCTCTTCTTCTTTCTATCTGATTCTCTATCTATAGAATTCTCTTGTGAGTCGTAGTGAATTGGTGAGAATGAAAGAAGAAATAAGCTTCTATTTATAGAAGATTTCCAGCTTAGCCCTTACAATGGGAAGAGGCAAGTGGCTTGACGACTGGTGATGTGAAAAGAAAAGTGGTTTGACGCCTATAATGTGAAACAACAAGAGGTTTGACGCCTGTAATGTAAAACGACAAGTGGTTCGACTCCTGTAATGTGAAACGACAAGTGGTTCGACGCCTGCAATGTGAAACGACAAGTGGTTCAACGCCTTTAATTAGAAACGACAAGTGGTTTGGCGTCTGGTAAAGGCAAGTACTATTGGCATAAGTGACTCTTAGATGATGATATATGGGCCCCATAGAATAAACCAAATTTATAATAAACATCTCATAACAGACTTCTTATTTATATCAAAGATTGAATAAATATTTACTACAAATCATTTTATCTTCAATCAACACATTTTCTTAATCTTTCAACAATTATTCATCATTAATATTATAACTCACAATATTGATAACCAGATCATTCCTAGGAAAGAGGGGGCTTTTTGATAAGGACTTCTCCTTATTGGCGCGCAATTAGGTGACCAAACCCCTTTCCTTGACAGAACTTTATTGACATCGTCAATAATATAAATAATAATATGAATAACTCTATCGTCTTAATTACTGATTTAATGATATAAAATATTATGCAAATGATATTGTGACAATAATTGAATCAATAACGTGAAATACTATGCAGCAATTACTGTTGCAATAATTGAGTATAACTGAGTGACTTCTTACGTAAGCATCAATAATCAATATCGTGTGCTACTATGCAACCACGCGTATTACTGTACTTTTACTACCGGGTATTTCAACAGTTAACGGTAAAACTTTCTCCGTTATTTTTATAAAAATATAATTTTGTCGTTTTCTAACTCCGACAATAATTCTATTATGGGGTCCACCAATTATTGTATCATCGTATGAATATTCCCTGATAAAAAGAATATTCCCTGACCAAACGAATATTTTATAACAACTTGCTTTACTTTACAAAATTTTTCACATATCACCCTTAGTTTTAATCCTTTTATCAATTTAACCATTTACTAAATAAAATAATAATTATAAGAAAATTGAATACTTTAATTTCATAAAATTCGGGGTCTTACATGAAGTGTAAGCAAGCATTGAACAAAAACGCTGAAGAACACTCAAACCTCAACTCTACGATCTGAAAAAGAGAAAGCTTGCTCAGTAGCACCAATCAAGAACTCATCAACTACCAATCAAGTGAAGTAAGAGTTCCAAGTCTGAAGGACTTGAAGAGTTCTAAGTGAACTGTGAAGAACCAAGTTCGCTGGACTTGAAGAGTTCAAAAGTGAACTAAGAAGTGCCTAGACTGCTGGTTTAGAAGGAATCTGTGAGATTCAGAAAGTGTAAAAGATATCCTTAGTGGATTTCCTACTCAAGGAGTAGAAGAGTGGATTAGGAGCTTTAAGTGCTCTAAACCACTTAAAACTGTTGTGTCTATTACATTCTTGCCATAACTGCTATAACTGTTATAACTACCCCACTCTTATTAACTCACCATATCTAAGAGGGAGTTCAAATAAATCTTAATTCTACTGTGTTTGAATCATTAACAAAACTAACAAAGTATTTAAAGAAGATTTTTAAATATATCTTCAACCCCCCCTTCTAGATAATTGTTGTGCCTTCGGTAACTAACAAAACCCATAGTTTTAAGCAATGCTTTTAGAATAATGATGATGATCATTCTAATGAGATCTAAATTCTTAGAAAGCTTAAAACTAAAATAGTTCCCAATCGCTGGATTACTAAATTGGGGATTAGTGAATTCGGATAGATTGGTGCATACGTTGCTTGCTCATTTGATGAGGATGATTGATCTCATGATCATTTGTGTGGAGACACTAAAGCAAGTATGTAGGTGCTTATTAGAGAATAAGTTCACTAAACGTTGCTCGCTAAGGAATACTGTAGACACTAGAAATTTTCTACGCTCCTATTACTAACATTGTAGGAGGGTAGATTTGTCTTTTGGAGATAACCCTGAAAGACAGCTTACATCTATTTCGGATACTACCGGAAGTGCAGTTCCAACCAAAAACATAAACCGGGAACATCAGTTACAACCCGAAACACAAACTGGGAACTTCATCTCAAACCCGGAACACACACCGGGAATGTCATTTCCAATCTCGGAGATAACCCCGAGATATGCAGATCAAAAGGCCGACAACAAACACCGGATAGGACAGTTCTATCTCGATAATAACACCGCGACTCTCAGTTCCAGTCCCAAAGAAAACACTAGGAGTAGCAACCCCATCCTTGGTGATAGCCCCAAGAGATGTCATTGCAGTTCCGGTGATAATCCCGGAAATGCTTGTTTCAAACATATGCAATCAGCTTCAACCACAAACATCCTGTCAAGGCACACACACCTCAGACCCGGAGACAATAACGGGCAGACAGGAACACCCACAGATGATAGTGAGACATACAAACAAGCAGTAGTCCAATCTCAGATGTAACCCTGAGCAACGTCTGCTTTCCGCTTAAACCGGAGATAACCCCGGTGAGGAGTTACAACGTCATCTTACCATCTCAAAAAAATGATATCACGGTATACAAACAAGTAGTCCAATCTCAGCTGTAACCCTGAGCAACATCTACTTTAAACTCAAACCGGCGAGGAGTCAAACGTCATCTTTTTCCTTCGACAATGGCACATCGTCTCAACACTTCATACTTACATACATCCAACAATGTCCCACAAGAACCAAGGATTGACAATACCGAGTGACTATTACGTGTGACAGTACTTTGGATAGAATTTGAAGCTTGAAGACCATGGGCATAGACCCCTCTTCCTGACTTTGTACAACCTCTAATCCATGTCATTGCGTAACTCTCAACAAAAGCGGTCCAAAGAAGGTCAGATATACCTCATTTGGATGCTCAAATTGAAGTTCTGCAAGTTCGAGCGGACATTACAGTGCATGTACTATGAGATGACGGGACCCGCGAGGCTCAGATGCATCACGACCAGCCCCAGGTACAACTGCGACTGCCGCAGGTGTACCTGCGGCCATCCGTCTATATATACAAGCCTTGGGGTCAGCCATTTGAGAAGAAGAGGGAGGGAAAAAGGCGAGGAAGCCCTGTCCATTTTACTCTGCATACACATCTTTTGAGTGTTTCCTCATCTTTAAACACTAGTTAGCTCAAATATAGCTATCTTTTATCCGGCGGGAGCTGAGTGTTTATCCATTTAAAGTCATAGAAGTCTACTTTGTCAGCCCGCTGTAATCCTTCTTATATTCTATAAAGCCTTCTTCTCGTATTAGCACACACTGTTATACACATTGAGAGTCGTGTTGTGTGCGTTTGCCTAGACTTCGGTCCGTGATTTTCATTTCTGTCTGTATATATATACTTATATATATATATTTCATACATGGACTAACATTATCGAGTTATGTCTCGATTGAGCCTAGACTTCGGTCTGGAGCGTTTAATTGCTTATATATATGTACTTATATATATAAATTGTGGTCAGACTCTATCTGATGAGCCTGGATTTTATATCCGGTGCGTTTAATTGCTTTTATATATATATATATATATATATATATATATATATTTATTATCAGACATATCTAATGAGCCTGGATTTACATACAGTACGTTTAATCGCTTATATATATATATATATATATATATATATATATATATATATATATATATATATAATCAATAAACGCACTGGATGTGAATCCAAGCTCATCGGATATATTGTTGTCGGACATATCCGATGAGCTTGGATTCACATCCAGTGCGTTTATTGATTATATATATATATATATATATATATATATATAACTGCTTACTACTTTTCATACAAATTGCAGTATCATGTGAGCCTAGGAATCATGTGATCACAGGTTCAGTCTCCTGGATCTAGATACGGTTCCCATGATGGACATTTTTCAGCTGTAAGCAACCTGTACATTATTTTATAGTGTCTGAATTTCCTTGGATGGCTGTCATGCCCATGAGGAGCTTGGCACTGCTGTATATTATTTTCTCGAGAATGCTTCGCATCTCTAAAGTAAAAGCAAACAAGCCGAACATTTAATAATAAAATGGAAGTATGAAAAGGTCTCAATTCCTATTGAGCATAGGGTTTGAAAAACCTCTTTTACAAAACTTCATTGCTACATCTTGGTTAAAATTGATTTTTTCTATAAAATTCAAACCTTGTGTATATAGGTACGAACGAGGCCTCGCACTAGTTTCAAATAACTGCACATTGATCCACACACACACACAAACACACACATTCATATAATAATTTCTTTAAAAAGTGGCGGTTACCTTGGTAACACAGATGTCGGGGGGTGCCTAACACCTTCCCTCCGCATAATCAAGCCCCCCAAACCCAAAATGAATCTCGGTTTCACCAACCCGTTTAGCAGTGTCAAATCATTGGGTCGATGTGCAAACCTTTTCGGTTGCGTTGGTGCAACCAGTTAAATACACCAATTGGCAACACTTAAAGTCAAATCGTCGACATTATACATGTCGGACCTTTTTCACTTGTTTTTTTAAACAAATCTCACATTAACATGAGAACACCAAAGAACAAGTAACGAAAAGGGACACTCAAAAATCCCGATGTCGACAGGTGGCAACTCTGTTGGGCACTCCAGTAAGAGGGCTTAAGCTGCTATTTCAAGCTTTTCAAAATTGTTAAATGCTTATGTGTGAATGTTGCATTTATATTTATGATGAATGTGTACTAATGCATCTTAATTACTGCACTGCTAAATATCTATTTGTGATATTAGTGCCTCACACATGTCATCATTTTGCATAAACGGTGAGACACATTGTATGTGAATGTATGTTGTGTAGTCCCTCCACCAGGAGGCTATCCTGTCGGTGTTTGATTACTGGACTCATGGGAAGAATGATTCCCCGGGGCTCAGGAAAGGCACCACTCAGATTCGCTCCAGTTGAACGACCGGATTAACTTCCCGTCAAGTAAATTGCGATGATCTGGGAACCTTCATGCCAAAAAGCCGCGAGAATAACCCTTAGATAGGCCAGCCTCTGATAAACCAAACGCGGAGGGAAGTCTCTTCATACTTTCCATTTTTAAATTACCTGTAAAAACATTTATTTGTAATTCTATTCCATGTTCATTCATATGTAATGGAAAATATGAAGAATATTTGTGCATGCATGACATGTTATCAATTAACAACCAGTTTTGCAGGACAAAATTCCTAAACGAACATGTTATGATAACATTTATATTACCCTAAGACTAAACTATGTAAGTCTTTTGTAGGGAAGCAATTGGGCCTGTTACCCGCTCAAAATCAAAAAAGGTCGCGAGCCTACAGTCAATCATGTCTTCTTCTGATCAGTCTAATACTGTCTCCCGAGAAGAATTTGACGGATTGAGTAAACAAATCACAGACTTGGTTGTTCTACTAAAAGAATTACACCAGTCTACTCAGGGTATGAAGATACCTACACATACAGAATCCTCAACACAAGGAGGAGTTCAAGGTCAGGAAAAAACAATTCCAGAACATCAGTTGGATACAACCAACAAAGACCCTGAAAACACCCATCTCAAAGGAGATCCAGACACCAGTAATATCAGGAAGAAGGTCCTTCAAATGGAGGAAACTATTTGCGTTCTTAAAGGGATTGGAACCCATGGCAGTGTTTGATATACAGACCTTTGCATATTTCCTGGTGTTCAATTTCCAGAGAAATTCAAGACCCCTGATTTTGAGAAATATGATGGATTAGGTGATCATTATACACGTTTAAAAGTTTTAATCGGAGAACTTTGGTCTTACGCAGAAAATGAAAAGCTCCGAATGCATCTATTTCAGAAAAGTCTGACTGGAGAAGCCCGTTCATGGTATACCAGATTAGACAACTCTAAGATAGCTGGCTCACGCCTTCCTTACTCAATACAGTTTTCAATCTTAGATGGCTCCTGACCGGTACCAAATTACCAAGGTCAAGAAACAGTCTAATGAGTCATTTAGAGAGTACGCTCAAAGGTGGAGGCGCCTTGCTGCTCAAGTTATTCCTTCCATGATGGAATCAGAAATGATTATGACCTTCATAGATGTATAGGAAGCTCCTTTCTATGAAAGAGTTCTAGCTAGTATTGACAAACTATTCTCTGAAATGATCAAACACGGAGAGATGGCTGAAATGGGATTGAAGTCCGATAAAATTCAAGACCTAGTCGCTCTTAAAGCTGTTGCTGAGCACATCCAGTCCGGATCTTATGGAAACAACCCTCGGAGGGTCAATAAAAAGAAAGAGGATGATGTTTCCTTGATACTAAAAGGACAAAAAGGAAATCCAAGCATGCCTATGCAGAGGAGAAGCTACTCCCCTTTTCCAGCACAATCTTCAAACCCTCCTATGCCTAATAGTGGATAAGTAAAGCGACCTCGAACGTTAACACCCTTAGGGGACTTGCTTGAGAATATTCTTGCTTTTCTAACTGCTCAGAAGAAAATTGCACATCTTCTTCCACCAGCCAACCATAATGGGAGGGGTTTTAATGCTACTCGGAAGTGTGCTTATCATGCCGGAGCACTTGGACATGATACTCAGGATTGTTGGGCCTTAAAACATAAGATTCAAGATCTGATAGACAACGGTGAGATCATGGTCACTAAACTAGATCAACCTCATGTGCAAGATACCCTCTTCCTTAACACAAAGAAGAAGAGGTCAACATGATCAGTTGGAGCACTGTACAAGGTTCCAATTCTAATAGCGAATCATCCCAACCCATCATAGACGGTGTTGACAAATGGGATTATGCAAAGTTCTAGTTTACTATGGAACGAAAGATGAAATCTCTTTTCAAACAAATTGAGCAATTGGCAGAACTGGTGATCCACCAGCATCAAGTCACATGCCAATTAATCAGGTAGGAGCATGCCTATCTCCTTCCATTTGTTGTAAATGGTCCATCAACACCTTCAAAAAGTGAAGCTATGGAGGATAAGGTTGCAAAGCGAGCAAATGCTAAAGCCCGTGGGGATTTTGCCAATCAGAGGGAATTCACCTATTTGGGCTAATCTATGGAGGAGATACTACAGATGTTGATCAACAAAGGAAGAATTACCTTCCTTCTCCCTCCAATCAATCCTCGTTCAGGACGGTTCAATCCTGATGAAATGTGTTAATATCATTCACATTCTCGCGGTCACAGCACAAAAGAATACTGGGCGCTCCGCCATCTCATTCAGAATCTTATTGATAGCGGTGTCCTGCAAATAGCAGATGATTACACTGTGCAACTCAAGGGTGGGAATGCATATCCTACCAAATGGAAGGGATCAGTAGCAGTTATATCTGAAATGGATAATGAGACTGTCAAAGTATTTCCCATACAACCAATTCAACTCAAAGGAGCTGACAATCCTTTAAAAGTGGCCGCACCAGACCCAATTTCTTAATCTTTCAGACCACAACATCTTGTTGTCAGCTTACATAAAGTTCCATGGAATTATGGAGAAGTTGAAGGATCCACGTCTCATACTACTGCTATAGTGTAGAAGGAAAATCCACTATACCTACCTCAATGGGTTGTCAAACCTACTTGCAAAGCAAAGGGGAAGTTTCCCGTGGAGAAGATTGAAAAATTCCTCCATACTATGGGCCACAATGAAGCCAAAGTGGTTTTAAGCTTGCGAGAAGCTCCACACCATATTTTGATATTGGATTTGGTTTTATCTTTTGAGGATCATCAGAAGATCTTATTGAAGGTTTTGGAAGAAGCCTACTTGCCAAAATCAGTGGATGTGGAAAAATTTCAACATTTGGTTGATCAAATTTTCAGCAACAATGTGATATCCTTCACTGATGACGACATACCTCCTGAAGGTACCGGTCATTTCAAGCCTTTGCATATTACAATTTTGTCTTTCAGGTACATGCTAGCAGGAGTATTGATAGATGGAGGATCATCTCTAAATATCTATCCTTATGCCACCCTGGTAAAGATGAATATCAATCTCAAACGGATACAAAGTAGCCATATGGTCATCAGGTGGATACAAATTCCATTGGAAATATTGAATTACCAATTGAGATTGGTCCCATTACATTCAATGTACCTTTCCACGTCCTCAAGATAGAATCAGGATACAACCTGCTCTTGGGGAGACCATGGGTACACATGGCTGGAGCTGTTCCCTCCACGCTACATCAATAACTCAAATACATTATCAACAATAGTCTAGTCACTGTCAACGCTGAGCCAGATTGTCCTGAACAAGGAACTCTACCAATTATTAGCTTCAATTCAGAAGTTGAACCGACCAGTTTCCATACTTTGGAAGTGAGTAACACACAATACCATTCTATTGGAACGCCACTTCCCATACCCAAGATCTCTACTGAGGTTCTGTCGGCCACTCAAGAAATGATGTCATTGGGTCATCAACCTGGACAAGGGCTTTGTAAAGATAAGCAGGGAATTAAGCACCCTATCCAAATATCTAGTCAAATTGGGATAGTCGGACTAGGCTATTTTGCCAGTTCCAGTCACAGGAATCCTCATAAGCACAAACAGTTTCCTCAAGCTTCCGCCATACGGCGATTTTCTATACCTTTACGCCATGAGTTGATGCAATCTCCAGTAAAAGTTCCAGCCCATGTTGTGGCTATGCTGTTTCCAAAACCAGTGCCAATCAAAGCAAAAGAGGTGCTGATTCCTGATTCCGAGGCTGAAGAAAAGGAACGAAAACGTAAACATGACCTTGTCTTGATGATGGTAGGCATTCGCATCATTGTTCATAATGAACATACAAACAGATACACCCGAGACGAGGATTGCCCAGATGTCATGGTTATCATTCTGGAGAAGGAGGACAATGACGATCCTTCCATCAATGTTGTCCATCAGGACTTTGCCCTCGACAATTGGAGCTGCACTCCATTCATTGGTCGATGAGGGTAAAATGGGCAGAAAATCCCTCAGCCCTGTAGATAACTTTAATTGCTTGCTTTCCTTTACAGCACTAGCAGTTATTTTATCAAGTACATGCTAACACTTTTGTATGATCAAACAGTTGCATATATTAAGTGAAAGCATCTTTTGTTTCGGGACTTTGAATTTAGATGTGCCTGTCCTTGCTGATGACATGCCTTCTCTCCACAAGGGCTGTAACTTTGATGCAAAGTTGGACTCGGACTTGATGGACATCCAAGAGGACATTGTGACACTTCAGGAGATTAAGGAATGAGTCATAGACAAACCCAAACCCAATCTTGATCAAACCACTCCTTTCAATCTCGGAACCTTAGACAACCCTAAGCTAATCCAGATTGGTTCAGACCTTACCACAAATCAACGGAATGACATGGTTGCACTGTTAAACCAATTCCAGGATGTTTTTGTATGGTCTCATGAAGATATGGTGGGTTTGTCCATGGACATTGTTCTTCATTGCCTTCCCATTAAAGAAGGATTCAAGCCAGTTAGGCAAAAGCTCAGGCGATTGAAACCTGAATGGAGTTTAAAAGTTAAAGAGAAAATTGTGAAATAATTTCAAGCTGGTATCATCATGGTGTCTACATATCTAGAGTGGATATCCAACATTGTTCCCGTACCTAAACCAGGGGGAAAGGTGCTAGTTTGCGTGGATTCCTGGGATTTAAACAAAGCTTGCCTTAAAGATAGCTTTCCCATGCCCTTTATCCACATTCTTATTGAAAATACTACTCAATACGGCATGTACCCCTTTGCTGATTGCTTTGCGGGGTACCATCAAATTATGGTCGCTGAGGAAGATCGTGAGAAAACTGCTTTCATCACGCCTTGGGGAACCTTTTGCTATAGACGGTTGTCATTTGGCCTCATCAACGCCAGGGCAACCTATCAGCGAGCTATGATGGCTCTTTTCCATGATTTAATGCACAAGGAGATAGAGATCTACGTGGATGACATCATTATCAAATCCCGGAAGGAGGATGACCATTTAGACCATCTCAAAAAGCTTTTCAACAGGTTGCGTAAGTACAACTTGAAGTTGAATCCCGCCAAGTGTGCCTTTGATGTTAAGTCAGGCAAGTTGCTAGGTTTTCTAGTCAGCCACAAAGGGATTGAATTGGATCCTACCAAAATTTAGACCATCAAGGAAATGCCCATTCCTCGGACAGAGAAGGAAATACGAGGATTTTTGGGAAGAATCAATTTCATTAGCAGATTCATTTCTCAACTCACAGAAACCTGTGAGCCTATCTTCATGTTGTTAAGAAAGAATTCCTCCATGAAATGGAACGATGAGTGTCAGAAAGCCTTCCTTACCATTAAAGAGCAACTGATTAACGCTCCTATTTTGGTACCTCCCAGGGATGGTGTCCCCCTGTTCATGTACCTGTCCATAAATGACAATGCCATGGGCTGCATGCTGGGGCAGAAAGATAATAGAGGCCAAGAACGAGCTATCTATTACCTCAGCAAAAGATTCAGCATCAATGAACACAAGTACACTCTAATCGAGAAGACTTGTTGTGATTTAGCATGAGCTTCCATGAGGTTACATCATTACCTCCATGGTCACATAACCCAACTCATATCCCGAATGGATCCTCTCAAGTATGTGTTCAGTAAGCCCATACTAAATTGCCGACTTTCCAGATGGCAGTTGATCCTACAATAATTTGACATCGTCTATGTGATGCAAAAGTCTGTCAAAGGTCAAGGAATTGTGGATCAACTGGTCGCCGCACTTGTAGGGGACTACAAATTCTTGGAAACGTACTTCCCCGATGAAGGGGTAATGACAATTCAACAACAATATCAGTACAATACATGTTGTTTGTGGAGAATGTATTTTGATGGAGCTATTAAAACAGAAGGCTCTAGAGCTGGAACAGTCCTAATATCCTATAACGGGGAGCAGTATCCCGTCGCCGTCAAATTATAGTTTGTCAGCACCAACAACACAGCTGTGTATGAAGGCTGCATCATGGGGCTAAAACTTGCCCATTCAATGGGCATCAAGCGGTTAATTGTCTTTGGGGATTCCGAATTGGTAATCAAGCAATCCACAGGAATCTATTAAACCAAAGAATTACATTTGCTGCCTTACCATCGGTAAGTTCTATAGATGGCTTTGGAGTTCAAAGAAATCTCCTTTCTACACATTCCTCGTAATAGGAATGATTTTGCAGATGCATTAGCAACGCTGGCCTCTTTGGTTTACATACCTGACAAGGAAAATATGCCAAACATCACGTTTGCTCTGTAAAAAGCCCCAGTCTATGGGAATTACATTGGAGAAGTATCGGATGAGCTGCCTCCCATCCACAACCCTTGGTATCAGCACATCAAGGAGTATCTACGAGATGGGTGAGCTCAACTAGCCTAGTAAGAAATATTATGACTAAGATAATGTAGAATAAATTATCCTTAGCCTTCAACAGTATAACAACTGATAGAATACAATAGACAATAAGTTTAACTGCAGCGGAATTAAGCAATCCATTAGAAGAGTCAAGTAGAGCATGATATCTACTATCTTCTATGATTTAAAATGTTTTCATCAATTTTTATCGCTGAGACTCAGCTTAATAAATAAACCACATCATCGAATCATCCCTGCACTACGGACCAAGGATATTCATTAAATCATCAATAGTCATGACTATACCGAATAATCCCTGGTCATAATCATACCAAATCCATCTCTGCACGTAAGCCAAAGATATACAACAATAAAACCAATTATCAATAATTCATCTTTACACATAAGCCAAAGATATACAATTCAATAATCAAAAGTTCATCTTTGCACGTAAGTCAAAGATAACTTTCATCACCATATAAGCATGAGGATGATGACAATAATATAAGCATTAATCAAATGAAAACTAGGATAAATATTAAAGACTTTAAATTTATCCAAATATTATCAACCACTCATAATCTAATATTATTAATATCATAACAATATTTTAATCACTTCTTAAACTTATAAACAATTTATTTTAATTATTTACACATTACCAAATAATGCATTTAATCATTCAAAAATGTCATACTCATAAGATTTACTTTAAATTTATCCAAATATTATCAACCACTCATAATCTAATATTATTAATATTATAACAATATTTTAATCACTTCTTAAACTTATAAACAATTTATTTCAATTGTTTACACATTACCAAATAATGCATTTAATCATTCAAAAATGTCATACTCATAAGATTTCATCACCAATGATCAAATCCCTCATCAAAAATCTGTATAAACCTTATATAGGATTCCCAAGCCATAAAATCCTATATTCCAATTTTGTTACTTCTCATAACATATTTAACTCATTTACTCATAACTAGATTATTTTCATGAAAAATACCAAATCAGTCCCAAAAATATTTCTTTTCTTGGATTTAGCAGAATATAGTCCCATAATGAACATATATTTTTCTCGAAATTTTTAAAATTCATTTACTATTTTTCAAAAATCAATTTCTAATTAATTCCTTAAGAAATTAGCTACCTCAGCGTTAACTCCAGAAATTCCCAAATCTTGGCAGAATCTTACACATGTTAATGTGAGCTTCCAGTTTAAATTTTATGGTCATCGGAGTTATAGAACTCCGGTTATAGCATTTTTCGTCGGAAAAAGCTAAATATTGAAATGGTCATAACTTGCTCATTTTAAGTCGGAATGTGCTCATTTTTTGACAGGAGGTACTTTATACCATATAATTTAATGCCCCAAAAGGCCATAATTTTTCTCACAAATTAAGTGGTCAAAAAAGCCCTTTTAAATTTCTAGGCAGTAGCTTTTTGCTATTTTGTAGCTTTTGACTCCTTTGTTAAAAATAGTCTACACGAAAATCTACAACACCTTTTCCAGTGATTCCACTTGTATAAGTTAGAAAACTCATAGATCTAACTTTAGAACTTAACCACACCCAAAAATTCGAAATATAATAGGAGATATAGTCAATATAATTTCATGTTCCATTTTCACCAAAATCTGATTTTCAACCCTTTTGTGATTTCTAAGAAACTTTCATGTTTTAATATAATAACTAACATAACTCAACATAATACTTACTAATACTACATATACTCATGATTTTCATCAGTCAAATGCTTTTATTATGACTTTCATCATAATTCAAGTAAACAGATCATTTCCACAATTTAATAAGGAATGAATACAAAGGATCATTCACCCATGCATGTGGTAATCCACATAGATAGGTTATTCTAATAGAATAATAAAGAATGGAATAACAGAAATATTCACCATGCGTACGATAGACTGCACAGACAGGATATTTCGACAGAATAATAAATAATGGAACCAGGTCCGGCGTAAACGCACAGACAGGATATTCTGACAAAATAATAAATAATGGAACCAGGTCCGGCGTAAACGCACAGACAAGATATTCCGACAGAATAATAAAGAACGGAATAATAGAATAATTTCACCATGTATGCGGTACTTCGCATAAACAAGTTATTCCAAAATAATAATGAAGAATGGAAGAACAGAAGAATTTCACCATATATGCAGTACTTCGCATAAACAGGTTATTCCAACATAATAATAAGGAATGGAATAACAATAGCTCTCTTCATGAATACAAAAGAAATAACACCCCTTCTCTTCTTCTTTCTCTCTATAATTTCTCTCTATAATAATTGCTCTATAGCTTTAGTGAATTGGTGAAAAATGAAGGAAAAATGAGATTTCATTTATAGAAAAATATAGTTTCGATAATTACACATTTTGGGGGCTCAAAAAATTACAGTACAATACCTCTAACTTTTCTTTCATTTTTAATTTAGTCTTGCAAGTATTATCAAACTTGCACCACCTCCCCTAATAGTAAATAATGTGAATCAATAGTCCAATCATGTGAATCAATAGTTATAATCATGTGAAAATATGAATTACGGTATAGTACCTCCATCTATATCTTCATCTTTAATTTAATCATGCAAGTATTATCAATCTTGCACCAACTCCCCTAATAGTATAAGAATGCGATTCAATAGTACACACATGTGAACAAATAGTTATATAAGCATGTGAATTAGTAGCAATTAATTTCTTATCTATCCGATAAATTCCTCGATTTATCAATATAACCCTAGACATCAATTATCTTCGGAATAGATGTCGATTTCCACTAACACTAATAATCCCAACACAATGGAACTATCAAATTAATCTTTAATCAATACGAACTTATTCATTATTAATATTATAACTCACAATATTTAACAACCAGGTCATTCCCAAGAAGGAGGGGGCTTTCCAATAAGGATTTCTCCTTATTGGCGCGCAATTAGATGATCAAACCTCTCCTTGACATAACTTCTAGACATTGTAAATATTATAATTTAATAATATGAATAACTTTGTCGTCTCAATTATTGATTTAATAATATAATATATTATACAGATGACACGGTGACAATAATTGAATCAATAATATGAGAGATATGATGTAGTAATTACTATAGCAATAATTGAGTATAACTGAGTGACTTCTTACGTAAGCATCAATAATCAATATCGTGTGCTACTATGCAACTACGCGTATTACTTTACTTTTACTACCGGGTAGTTCAGCAGTATTAATGGTAAAACTTCCGCCGTTATTTTCATAAAAATATTTCTGTCATTTTCTAACTACGACAATACTTCCGTTGTGGGTTCACCAATGATTGTGCCATCGTACGAATATTCCCCGATAAAAAGAATATTCTCCGGCCCAACGAATATTTATAATAACTTGCATACTTTGCAAAATTTATAAATACTACCCACAACTATAACATTATATCAAATCCACACCATAATAAAAAAAATTCGAGAAATTTAAATCTTTATTCATAAAATTTGGGGTCTCACAACAAATAATAGTTTTATATAAGTTATCTTTTATTTTCTTTGATGATGAATTTATCCAATTCATCTCATTTTAAACTATATATAAGTTATTTGTATTTTTAATATTTCCCTCTGTTCTAAGGTTATAGCCTAAGGTCCATCCCACCTAAGGTTTCTAACCCTAAAGCTCTGATACCATATTGTAAAGCCCACAAATTCAAGTACTTGAAACCCGAACTCGGTGCTTCACAATACCATTTTTATGAGCGGAATAATACTAATAATAATAACAATAATATAAATATCAAACTTAATTTACATATATCAGAGTCTAATCTCAAGTACGCAATCTTTACTATAATTCTTTACATGATATATAATACATATCATTGTCTTAATACAGTTTAACTATTATAAAAGATACCATTAAATATATTCTGTTTGTTTTTCTTTTCACTTGTTCTCGTCTGAACCTTCAGGTTGATCATGCTTAGCTGAAAACATTTAAATTTAAAGCAAGAATGAGCATTTGGGTGCCTAGCAAGTAATAACAATTATAAATATAATTAGTTGAAAGAATTAAATGTTTTCTTTGTAAATCACTTCTACAACGAATTAATAGTTGTGAAATAAACTGAACCGATAATAATAACATAACAATTTTATACAAAAATTTTGAAACTACATACTGACTATAAAAGGGGGTAAGTTGACATACTATGAACATTGTTTTCAATTTTTGAATAGGTTTAGCAGAACTTCATCCGCAAACCATCATAACTTACGGGCGCGAGGGTGATCATCCCAATGTGCCCTGTATTGATCAATACTACATACAAAAACGATATTATCGTTCACTCTGTCCGCCTTGGGCGCATAAAAGTTTTCCCTTGATCGGGATGTTCATACTTAGTCTGGAATCCGAACCAAAACAATTTAATTGGATACAAAAAGGTTTTATCATATTCAACGATATTTTTAAATGTGTCTAGCTGGTCAAATAACTTAGACGGCTTTTACTTAATGTATATATAAGGGGGATCAATAGGTATATATATATATATATATATATATATATATATATATATATATATATATATATATATATATACAGTCAGGATCAAGAGCACTCTCCTTAAATAGCACTCCGCCTTAAATAGCACTCTGTGATCAAAACGACGTAGTTTTTGGAGGACGCGGTGGCATTTTTGTAAATACGCGGTGGCATTGTATTTACAAAAATGCCACCGCGTCCTCCAAAAACTACGTCGTTTTGATCACAGAGTGCTATTTAAGGCAGAGTGCTATTTAAGGAGAGTGCTCTTGATCCTCTCTGTATATATATATATATATATATATATATCAACATGTGTTTAAATACAATGATTATCCAACTGAGGACTCTTGTATAACCATATTTAGAAATTAACGAACAGAATATATATGAGTTATATAATATAATATCATGTTGATAAACAATGATCGGATATAATATATATAACAATAGGGTTAATAATCTGGTACAATAATAATATAAATCTGAAACTTTCTTACTCATGTCCATTGCATAAAGGAAATGCAAAGGTAGGATACTTGCCTGGTCTGCTGCTTATAATACGTAACTTAGTTTTTTCTTTTATACCGAAACCTATCATTAATAAGAGCATTTTACTGATTAGAACAACATATCGTAACACATAATACTGCTTATTGCAGTCAACACATAACCTAATCACATTGTCACACATATTCAACAATCATTGAATCACAAACAAACATTAATACAGTCAAAATATCCAAGTCTAGATCAATTTCTAAAATATGTCGGTGTACCAACGGCTTTATCTGGTAATTATCAAGTCTAAGACTCTAACCTGAAGTTCAATATCTGTAAGTATCAGTCATGTTATTTTTAAATGACTTATAATAATTTTTAAACATTTATTATAATTTATCATGAATTTTCAAACACCAGAATCATAACTAAATGATTTAAATAGTAAATAATTCTATTATTATTAACATTTAATTAATATTAAACTATTAATGAAACAATTGCCAAAATATTAAAGTTATTTATAATAACTTAAAATACTTTTAAAGTACTAATATTACCCTTAAATGATTTTTAAAATATTTAAAATCATTTTTAAATGATTACCATTAATATTTAAATATTAATGCTTTATCTATCAAAATATTAAAAGTCATTAATTATAACTTAAAATATTTTTAATTCATTTATATCCTTTTTAAATGATTTTTAAATTAATAAAACCATTTTAAAAATATTTATTTAATATAATTATTAAATAAAATTAATATTAATAATCTTAAATTAATATCATTAATATTAAATTATTAATGAAATTATCCTTCAAATATTAAAAATTATATTTTATAACTTAAAATATCTTTAAACACTTTATTTTCATTTAAAATAATTTTTATAATTTGAAATCATTTTTAAACTAATTTATTTAATATAATTATTCAATAACTTTTATATCATTAATAGTAAATAATTGATGAAATTACCTTTAAATATTAAAAGTTATATTTTATAAGTTAAAATATTATTAAACTCTTTATTTTCTTTTAAAATGATTTTCTAATATTAAAATAATTTTTAAACTAATTTATTTAATATAAATATTAAACAAATCTAATATCATTAATATTAAAATATTAATATTTTTCATGACAAAATATCAAAAGTTATATTTTATAACTTAAAATACTTTTATAACCTTTAAATCATTTTTATATGATTTTTAAATCATTAATTCTATTTTTCATAATTTATTTAATATATTTATTAAATAACTTAATTATCATTAATATAAATTTATTAATGAAATTTATCACAAAATATTAAAAATCATTAAAAATAACTTAAAATATTTTTTTATATCATAATATAATTTTAAATAATTTTTCATGTAGTAAAATCATTTTTAAATAATTTATTTAATATTATAATTAAATAAATTAAATACCTTTAATATTCTAAAAATATTAATTATTTATGAAATATATTCAAAATAATTAAAAACTAATTTTGGACTTTAAAATAATTTTGAATAATTTATTTGTATTTTTTAATAATTTAAAACTATTTAATACTAATTATTTAGTAAAAATAATAATTTAGTAATTAATCTGTCGCTAAAAGTAGCTTTAGTGATAAAACTGTCGTTGATTGTGTTCTTCAGCAAACTCAGATCTTCATAGCTGATTTGCAGGGTTACTAGTTTGACCATGCATAGATTCATGATCTAAAGGTTTCTGGGCTGACTGAAGGGTTAAAATTGTAGTGTTTATGTAATATTACTATCCCAATCAATTTTCATGGCAATAATATCAAATATCACCAAGATCTAGCCCTCCAAAAATCATGTCAGAACTGTTCTTCAATTTCTGGGTTTTCCAGAAATGAAGAACAATCGAGGTACCTACTTTCCAAGCCTTGATTCAACCGTTCTGGGCTTGCTATGTTCATTCTAATGGTTCATACGTATAAAGTACATGACAAGGAACAATAACATATCATCAGATCATCATAACATCAACACAAACAAGAGATATGGGCCGATCAAAGTAGTGATCAAGAACTGTTCTTGACATTTCTGGGTTTTCCAGAAATGTTCTTGACCAGTTTCGTCAACACAACTTTGACAATTGATTTCTTTGATTCTGTGAAGGATTTAACGATTCTAGAGAGATGGATCATTAGTACTCATGTCAGACTACAACATTCAAACAACAAAATGGACAAAATAGCAAACAACAGCAAGATCAAAGCTCTGTAAAAACACTGTCAGAGTTTTCTAGGCAGAATATGTAACAACCCGATATTTTCTAAATAAATAAAACTGAAATTTTGCGTATAAATTTTTTTTATTATTATTATAAGGATGAGGATTTGTACAAGATAATATGTATATGTATTTATGTGGTAAATAAAAATATATTTATTACATAAATATTTGCAAATAAATTTATTTTTAGAATTATTGATTATTATCAATTATAATTTTTATACTAATTAATTCCTTATGGGAAATGTTTTATTAATTATTTTTTTTAAGGAAAATATAATCTTATATTATTTAAATAATATATGAAATGATTTTAGAATAATTATAATGATTATTTCATTATATGAATTTGTTCAGGATGTTAAATTAAATATTTTAACTTAATTAAGAATGTTATTTATGCAAGATAAATCAGATATGGAAACCAAACCCTAATTTCGGGTTTTGATTAAGGAATGAGAATAATAATATTATATTATTATTTTTCAGTGTTATAGATATGTATGGTTATGTTTGTAATGTTAATGTGTGGAACAGTTTTATTATATTACGACCAAACCCTAATAATATTTTATAAAACCTATTTCTGGTTATGGAATGAGGAATGGTGATAATAATATAATATTAATTATATTTTGATTTTTCAGTGCTATAAATATGTGCCGTATGTACGTGTTGATGATGATTGGTCAATTATGGTGTTTAATTTTAAAAACCCTAATGTTAATTGGTTAAACCCTAGTTTTCGATGGAAAACCCTAATTTGAAAATAAATTGTGAGTTTAAGACTGTTATATGATATATGTTATGTGTTATTTAATATTTTGCTAATTATAGAAAACCCTAACTTTAAATGTAAACCCTAATTATATTTGATTTTCTAATAATTAGAAACCCTAATCCGAAAACCTAAACCGGAGGTTTGATCAGTCAGAAATAGTGTTATTATGATTAATATCAAGTATGATAGACTTTAATTACTAATTAAGATGAATCTAATTAGTAATTTAAAACCCTAAAATCTAGAACCCTAAATTAATTTCTTGAAACCCTAATTGATTTGAAACTCTAATGCGAAAGTCATTCATGACTTTGAGAATTTTTTAAGTCGTTATGCAATCACGATATTGTGATTAACGACTGGTGATATAGAAATTAAAACCCTAATACATAGAATTCTAATTTGATAATTAGAAAACCTAATTATAAATCGGTAACCCTAATTATCAAAATCTTAAACCATAATTGCTAAATTAGCAAAGTCAATGATAATTATATGATCTAGAAACCCTAATTAATTTATTTTTTTGAAAACCCTAAGATATTTTAAAAACCCTAATTTTCTATTAAAACCTTAAATTTTAATTAGTAAGTTATAATTAAAATTTTATTGAGCTTTAGTCTTAATTGTTCAAGCCCTAGAAATTATTTGGGGAACCTTAAGGATTAAAATCTAGTGATTAAAACCTAGATTCAAGTACCATGGACAAGAATACCCTTAATTACTTTGTTAAATTACTAAAATAACATTTTTGATTTATTTAATTGAGCTTTCTTGCAAATCTTTCCAAATCTTGGGTTGTTCACCAACCCTAGATAATCCCATGTGCCAAAAATCTTTTTATATCATCCATTTTCAGCAGCCATACATGCACCAACATTATATAAATAGATTGAAGAGACAGAAATGAACATTAGTTGGCCAAATTTTTGTACAACACTCAACCTAGTCCCTTTTCTCTCAAACCCATGAATTTCCTAAAGCATTTCAGTTCTTTTATCAAGCCCCACGAAATCCCACAACAGATCAGCAGACAAAATCAAGAAATTAAGCATAAAAGGTATAAAACCCTACCTTGAATTTTTGTTCAAAAGTTGTTGTTAGATCTTGTGTTTTGTTGTTAAAATAGGTTGTTTATGTTGTCTAATGATGATCTGGGTTGCTAGATGTTAGATCTATAACATCTAGAAGCTCGGATTTGAAGATTTCAAGAATCTGGAAAAATTTCATTTTATGGTCTGACAACAAATGTCAGACCGTGTAGATCTTAGTATGTTTTGTGTTTTTGTTGTTTAAGTGTTGTATTTTGTAGTCTTGTATGTGATCTTTTATCTGATACAAGAATCAAAGTTGGATCAGTTATAGATTGGAAGTTATGATCGGTCAAAACCCGTTGACCGGGCATGACCGGTCGAAATCTGGGTAAGCCCAGAACCTAAAAATCGTGTCTGACAGATTTTTGAACAGCTCAGATCTGACTGATTTGATTTTGTTTATTGGTGTTTTTGTAATCAATGAATAGCTTGACATATGTACTTTAAGTGTATAGCTTTAGATCATGTTAATAATCAACAGGATGAGTGTGATTTTCGGTCAAAGTAGGCCGATCGACCATGATTTAACTTTCTGGGAAAAACCCAAAAATTTTAGAAGCAAACTTCTGACATGGTTTGACCGGCTATTAACTGTTGAATTTGTTGATGTTTTGTTGATGTTTTATATTAGATCTCTTTAGTTACATGTGATTTACAACCTAGAACCTTTAGATCACAAAAAATGTTACACGATTCGAATGTAGTGATGGTTCAAACTGAGCCCCATGATCTGTTCATCATTTCTGGGTTTCCAGAAATGAAGAACAGCCTCTGACAGCCATTTTAATGGCCTAGATATTTCATTTGGTGCACGATATAAGCATATTTGTTGTTGGATCTTGTAGTTTTACAGTTTCTCTACATGATCTGACCAAAACCAAGTCCAGAAACACATCACACATGAAATTACACTCGGTCAAACCACCCCCCTAGCACACTGTCAAGATTTTCTGGAAATCCTCAAGAACACCTATAGCGACAGAAAGTGTCGCTATAGCCCTTTAGCGACGGTTTTAATTATAATTTCCGGATATTAATAAAAAAATTGATAAAAATGGTCTTTAATTATTAAAAATACATAATAAATTATGAAAAATTATTTTAAAGTCTGAAAAATAGTTTTTAACTATTTTGGGTATATTTCGAAAATATTTAATATTTTGGAATATAAATGGTATTTATTTATTTAATTACAATATTAGATAAATTATTTAAAAATGGTTTTAATTCATGAAAAATTATATTATTGTGTTAGAAAATAATTTTGAGTTATTTTTGATAACTTTTAATATTTTGTGATAATTTTCATTAATAAATTAATATTAATGATAGATAAGTTATTTATTAAATGAATTAAATAAATAAATTAAAAATGATTTTATTATATTAAAAATTATTTTAAATAATAATTAGGTATTTAAGAATATTTTAAGTTATAAAATATAACTTTTAATATTTAATGGTTAATTTCATTAATTAATGATTATTAATGATATTAAAGTTATTTAATAATTATATTAAATAAATAGTTTAAAAATGGTTTTATTTATTTAAAAATCATTTAAAAGGGATATAAATGAATTAAAAATATTTTAAGTTATAATTAATAACTTTTAATATTTAGATAATAGTTCATTAATATTTAAATATTAATGGTAATTGTTTAATAATGATTTTATATGTTTTAAAAATCATTTAAGGGTAATATAAGTACTTTAAAAATATTTTGAGTTATTATAAATAACTTTAATATTTTAGGCAATGACTTCATTAATAGTTTAATATTAATTAAATATTAATGATAATAGAATTGTTTGATATTTAAATCATTTAATAATGATTCTGATATTTCAAAAATTATGGTAAATGGTACTAATTATTTTATAATTATTATAAGGTCATGAAAAATGATATGACGGTTATTTAATTAGTCTAAATGGATATTGGTCAACTGTTTAGAGTCTTAGACTCGATTTTTACCCGATAAAGATGTCGGTAGACCGACATATTTCAGAAATTGATCTGAACTTAGATAATGTGATTAGTTAACTGTTTATTTGTGATTCAATGGTTATTAAGGTTGTGTGACAATGTGATTAGGAATGTGTTGATATTTGTTTGTGATGCCATGATTGTTGAACATGTGTGATAAGATGATTAGGTTATGTGCTGACTGCGAAATGCAGTACTATGTTTTACGGTATACTGTTATAATCGAACGATTGAATTAATTAATGATAGGTCGTGATAGAAGGATAGAACTAAGTTGAGAATTGTAAGCAGCGCATCAGGCAAGTATCCTAACTTTGCATTTTCTTTATGCAATGGACAGAAGTGGGAAGTTCAGAATTATTATTATTAATGTACAGATTGTTAAACCTATATTATATACACCCTTTGATTATCAACATGTTAGTATAAGGTAATTCTGATATATATTATGTTCGTTAATTTCTATAAATGACTATACAAGTGTCCCCACTTGGATAATCATTGTATTTAATCACATGTTGATACACCTTTGTTATACATATATATTGAATTATAGATTATTGTTGGATAAAATAAAACCTTTTTGTCTGGAACCCTGACAAATATGAACATCCCGTTCACGGGAAAACTTTTATGCGCCCAAGGCGGATCAAGTAAATGATAACATCGTTCTTGTAATGTAGTATTGATCAATACAGGGCACAACAGGCTGATCATCCCCGTGTCCGTAAGTTATGACGGTTTGCGGATGAAGTTCTGCTAAACCTTTTCGAAAATAAAAAAAAAACAATGTTCATAGAATGTCACTTAAACCTTATTTATAGCCAGTACGTAGTTTCAAAAAAAAAATTGAAAGAGGGTTGTTATGTTATTAATATCGGTTCAGAATACTTCAAAACTATTGACTTGTTACAAATGGATATTATAAAGAAAACATTTAAATTCTTTCAACTTATATACATATAATACTTGCTGGGCACTCAAATGCTCATCCTTGCTTAATTTAAATGTTTTCAGATAAGTGTGAACAATCAGAAGGATCGGTCAAGAACAAGTGAAAAGAAAAGCAAACAGATTAGGTTTACGGTGTCATTTAGTAAAGGTTGCGTACTTGGGATTTAACTCTGATAAAGGTAAGATAAGTTTATAATTTATATTATTGTTATTATTATTAGTAATATTTCCGCTCATAGAAATGGTATCGTGAAGTACCGAGTTCGGGTTTCAAGTATCCAGGTTCGGGGACTTTACAGAATCTGGGTTTCTAGAACAGCCAGTCAATGCCGGTCAACCCACTTTGACTCTTAATAACTTTAATTCTATAACAGATATGACCATGATTCAAGTTCTATAGAAAAGATCTCATAGTTGACTACAACTTCAATCCCTTAAATCATCAAAACAATAAACAAGCACAGATCTACAAGGACTGACATTTGACTGTCAGACAAATTTTAAAGTTTTTCCCAGATTTTTAAAAACTCTTATTTCGAGTATCTAGATGTTATGGATCTGGGATTTAACAACCCATATCACTAAATGACATCAATTAACATAACTTTAAACAACAAACAACATCAAACAACATGGATCATAAGATTTTCAAAATTTAGGGTTTATACCTTTTTTTAAGCTTTGATCTTGATTTTGACCTTCTGATCTGTTAATGGTAATCATGGGGCTTGCTTGTGGGACTGATATTGTAAGACCCCAACTTTTATGAATAAAGAATAATTTTCTTAAAATATATTTTTGAATATTATGGTGTGGATTTGATATAATGTTATAGTTGTGGGTAATATTTACAAATTTTGCAAAGTAAGCAAGTGGTTATATAATATTCAATTGGTCGGGGAATATTCGTTTTAACAGGGAATATTCGTACGACGACACAATCATTGGTGAACCCCATAACGGAAGTATTGTTGTAGTTAGAAAATGACAGAATTGTAATTTTATACAAATAAAGGCGAAAGTGTTACCGTTAAAACTGTTGAACTACCCGGTAGTAAAAGTATAGTAATACGTGTGGTTGCATAGTAGCACACGGTATTGATTATTGATGCTTACGTGAGAAGTCACTCAGTTATACTCAATTATTGCTACAGTAACTGCTGCATCATATCTCTCATATTATTGATTCGATTATTGTCACAATATCATCTGTATAATATGATATATTATTAAATCAATAATTGAGACGACAAAGTTATTCATATTATTAAATTGCTATATTTACAATGTCTAGAAGTTCTGTCAAGGAGAGGTTTGGTCATCTAATTGCGCGCCAATAAGGAGAAATCCTTATCGAAATGCCCCCTCTTTCCTGGGAACGACCTGGTTGTTAAATATTGTGAGTTATAATATTAATAATGAATAAGTTCGTGTTGATTAAAGATGAAATTGATAGTTCCATTGTGTTGGAATTATTAGTATTAGTGGAAATCGACATTTATTTCGATATTAATTGATGTCTGGAAGTTATACTGACCAGTCGGGTAATTAATCGGATAAATGAGCAATTAATTGCTATTAATTCACAAAATTATAACTATTTGTTCACATGTGTGTACTATTGATTCATATTCTTTTACTATTAGGGGAGTTGGTGCAAGATTGATAATACTTGCATGACTAAGTTAAAAATAGAGGTATAGATAGAGGTACTATACTGTAGTTCTTATTTTCACATGATTATAACTATTGATTCACATGATTGAACTATTGATTCACATTATTTACTATTAGGGGAAGTGGTGCAAGTTTGATAATACTTGCAGGACTAAATTAAAAATAAAGAAAAAGAGGAAGGTATTGTTATGTAATATTTCGAGCCCCAAAACGTAAAATTATCGAAACTATATTTTCCTATAAATAGAAGTTTATTCTTCCTTCATTTCTCACCAATTCACTAAAGCTTTAGAGTAATTATTATAAAGAGAAATTATAGAGAGAAAGAAGAAGAGAAGTCTGCTACTTCACTATTCCAATATCCAGTTTCTTCTATAAGGTAAGGGGTATTATTCTGTCGTATTCATGAAGAGAGTTATTTTCTTTCAATACTCGTAAGTGTTGTTATTCCATTCTTTATTATTATGTTGGAATAACCTGTCTATGCGAAGTACCGCATACATGGTGAAATTCTTCTGTTATTCCATTCTTTATTATTCTGTTGGAATAACCTATCTGTGTGGTCTATCGCATGCCTGGTGAATTCTGTTGTTATTATATTCAATATTATTCTGTTGGAACATCCTGTCTGTGCGGATTACGCATGACCTGGTTCCATTCTTTATTATTCTGGTGTAACATCATGTCTGTGCGGATTACGCATGACCTGGTTCCATTCTTTATTATTCTGTTGGAATATCATGTCTGTGCGGATTACACATGATCTGGTTTCATTCTTTATTATTCTAGGAATAACCTGTCTGTACGGTCTATCACATGCCTGGTGAATTCTTCTATTATTCAATTCTTTATTATTCTGTTAGAATAACCTGTCTATGTGGATTACCGCATACATGGTGAATGATCCTTCGTATTCATTCCTTATTAAATTGTGAAAATGATCTGTCTACGTGGATTACCGCATTGCGGGCGAAAATCTATTTGCAGTTTCATATATTCTATTATACTCAGTTGGTTAAAGTTTTGGCTTCTATACTCCATGAAATTAGTAGAATATCCTGGATATTTGCGCTTCATCCAGTATCTTTTCATGAAAATATTCTTCTGAGCATTCTTGAATTTTAATCCACAAAGCAGTATCATGTTGACAATTTGGACATAATTGATTTCAGGATAAATTGACTTATAAATCTTTAAAATTTATTCTTGAACTTGTTTTATTGAATTATTATGTCATTGCCATCATCCTCATGCTTATAGTGTGATGAAAGTCATCTTTGGCTTACGTGCATAGATGGACTTGGTATGATTATGACCAGGGATCATTCGGTATAATCATGACCTGTAATGTTATAAATGATGTGATAAAAGTCCTCAATGGCCTGTAGTGCATTGATGGACAGTTTTTGGTATGATTATGACCAGGGATTATTCAGTATAGTCATGACCATTGATGATTTAATGAATATCCTAGGCCCGTAGTGTAGGGATGATTCGATGATGTGGTTTATTTATTAACCTGAGTCTAAGCGATAAAAATTGATAAAAACATTTTAAATCATAGAAGATAGTAAATGTCATGCTCTACTTGACTCTTCTAATGGATTGCTTATTCCGCTACAGTTAAACTTGATGTCTATTGTATTTTATCAGTTTAACATTGTTGAAGGCTAATGATAATTTATCCTGCATTATCTTAGTCATAATATTTCTTACTGGGCTAGTTGAGCTCACCCTTTTGCTTTCATTGTTCTCTTCAGGAAATGAGAACGTAGCCATGACTAGTCGGGGAACGAAGTGATGGTCCGAGATGGTGTTATAGTAGTCATCACTATTCTATAAAATAGTGTGACAATAAATGTAACGAGGACATTATTTGAGAGTGGATATTGTCTAGAAGACAATATTCCTGTTTAAACTCTCAGCTATGTTTTGTCGTATATTACACGACGTTTGTATAATTAAGTTTGTATTTGTATTCTATACCATGTATTTGGCGACTCAAGATGGGTGATGTATACCTATGTTGGGGGCGACACAGATATGCTATACAATTTCGTGGGTTTTTGGAGAGAGAGAGTTGGTTGAGAGCTTGGTGTACAAATGAGCAATTTAAAGAACTTTTCTCTCTCTTTTAATCTATATATGTTATAATGCAATGCTTATAGCTGAGATATATGGCTGATAGCTAGAAATTTCATTCATATGAGGATAGTGAGAGTGGTTGAACAACTCCAAATATGATTTTAAAGGCATTTTGGTAATCTTGGCAAACCCTTAGGGTTTAACCCTAATATAGACACTTGAAATTTTCTACACACCTATTACTAACATTGCAGGAGGGCAGATTAGTCTTTCATAGATAACCCTGGAAGACAACATCCATTCTGAATACTATCGAAAGTTTAGTCTCAACCCCGGAACACACACCGAGAGTATCATTTCCAACCTCGGAGATAACCCTGAGTTTCATCCTTGGAGATAACCCCAAGGAATGTTGTTGCAGTTCTGGCGATAACTCCGAAAATTCTTGTTTCAAATGCATGCGATCAGCTTCAATCTCAGACCTCCTACCGAGGCACTCATTCCTCAGACCCGGAGCTAACACCGGGCAGACAGGCACACTTACATATGACATTGCGACATTCAAACATATGCTCAGACGTAACCCTGAGCAAAGTCTGCTTTCAACTCAAACCAGAGATAACCCCGGTGAGGAGTCAAACGTTATCTTGCCACCTCAACACCTACGCGTCATCTCAACACTTCATACATACATACATACATACACTAATGTCCTATAAGAACCAAGGAGTTCCAATCCCGAGTGACTATTATGCATGGCAGCACACCGGATAGAATTTGAAGCTTAAAGACTATGGGCATGGTCCCCTCTTCCTGACTTCGTACAACCTATAATCCTATGTCATTGCGTAACTCTCAACAAAAGCAGTCTGAAGATGGTCATGTATACCTCGTTCAGATGCTCGGAATGAAGTTCTGCAAGTTCGAGTAGACATTACAGTGCACGAGTGCACGTACTTCGAGATGACGGGACCCACAGAGCCCGGGGAAGACCGGGCAGCTGCAGGTGCATCTGCAACTGCCGCAGGTACACCTACGGCTCCCCCCACAATAAATAGAGGGCTTGGGGTGGCCATATTAAGAAGAAAAAAAGGCGAGGAAGCCCTGTCAAATTTTCTCTGTACACACCCCATATTGAGTGCTTTCTCATTTTAAACACCTGTTAGCTCACATATAGCTATATTTTTACCGGCGGGAGCTAAGTGTTTATTCATCTAGAGTCATAGAAGCCTGCATTGGCAGCCCACTGTAAGCCTTCTCACACTCTATAAAACCTTTCTCTTCATCTTTGCACACACTATTCTACACATTGAAAGTCGTGTTGTGTGCGTAGGCCCGGACTTCAGTCCGTGGTTTTAATTTTTGTCTGTATATATATACTTATATATGTATATATTTATATATGGACTAACATTATCGAGTTATGCCTCGATTTAGCCTAGACTTATGTCTGCAGCGTTTATATATATATATATATATACCGCTTTTATATATTTACATTTCCGATCCCCCATGGAGGTGCTTCGTGGTGGTTGATCATGTCTGTATATATATATTTACAGCTTTTATATAATATAACTGCTTACTGCTTTTCATATAAACTGCGGTATCATATGAGCCTAGGAATCATGTGATCACAGATTTAGTCTACTGGATCTAGATTCGGTTCCTGTGATGGATATTTTCAGCTGTATGCAGCTTGTACATTATTTACGGTGTCTAAATTTCCTTAGATGGCTTTCATGCTCATGAGAAGTTTGGCACTGCTGTATATTATTTTTTCGAAGATGCCTCGCATTTCAAAAATAAAAGCAATCAAGCCGAGCATTTAATAAAAAAATGGAAGTATGAAAAGGTCTCAATTCCTATTGAGCACAAGGTTTGAAAACTTCATTACTATATTCTGTTTAAAATTGAATTTTTCTATAAATTCAAACCCTTTGTATATAAGTGCGAACGAGGTCTCGCACTACTTTCAAATAATTACACATTGATCCACACACATACACACATTTATATAACAGTTTCTCGAAAAGTGGCAGTCACCATGGCAACACAGATGTCGGGGGGTACCTAACACCTTCCCTCCGAATAATCAAGCCCCCGAACCCAAAATGAATCTCGGTTTCATAGACCTGTTTAGCAGTGTCACATCACTGGGTCAATGTGCAAACCTTTTCAGTTGTGTTGGTGCAACCAGTTAAAAACACCAACTGGCGACTCTTAACAGTCCATCGTCGACATTACACATGTCGGACCTTTTTCACTTGTTTTTTTTAAACAAATCTCACATAACATGAGAACACTAAAGAACAAGTAACGAAAAGGGACAAATAAAAATCCCGATGTTGACAGGTGGCGACTCTGTTGGGGATCCCAGTAAGAGGGCTTAAGTCGCTACTACATGCTTTTCAAAACTGTTATATGCTTGTGTGTGAATGCTGCATTTACATTTATGATGAATGTGTACGAATGTATTTTATTTATTGCACTGCAAAATATCTATATGTGATATTAGTGCTTCGCACATGTCATCATTTTCACACCCTTAGGGGACTCGTTCGAGAATATTCTTGCTCTTCTGACTACTCAGAAGAAAATCACACGTCTTCTTCCACCAACCAACCCTAATGGGAGGGGTTTTAATGCTACTCGGAAGTGTCCTTATCATGCCGGAGCACCTGGATATGATACTCAAGATTATTGGGCCTTGAAACACAAGATCCAAGATTTAATAGACAACAGTGAGATCGTGGTCACCAAACCAGATCAACCTCATGTGCAAGACAACCCTCTTCCTCAACACAAAGAAGAAGAGGTCAACATGATTAGTTGGAGCACAGGACAGAGTTCTAGTTTTAATGATGAATCATCCCAGACCATCAAAGACGGTGTTGACAGATGGGATTACGCAAAGTTTTAATTTACTATAGAACGAAAGATGAAAGCTCTTTGCAAGCAAATTGAGCAATTAGCAGAACTGGTGACCCACTAGCATCAAGTCACACGCCAATTAATTAGCCAGGAGCATTCCTATCTCCTTCCTTTTGTTATGAATGTTCCACCATCACCTTCAGAAAGCGAAGCTATGGAGGATAAAGTTGCAAAGAGAGCAAATGTTAAAGCCCGTCAGGATTTTCCCAATCAGAGGGAATTTACCTATCTGCGCCAACCTATAGAGGAGATATTTCAAATATTGATCAATAAAGGAAGAATTACCTCCCTTCTGCCTCCAATCAATCCCCGTTCAAGACGGTTCAACTACGATGGAGTATGTCAATATCATTCACATTCTCGCGGTCGCAACACAGAAGAATGTTGGGCACTCCACCATCTCATTCATAATCTTATTGATAGCGGTGTCCTGCAGCTGGCAGACGATGACACTGTGCAACTCGAGAGTGGGAATACATGTCCTACCAAATGGAAGGGATTGGTAGTAGTTATATCTCCTGAGGATGATGAGGTTGTCAAATCATTTCCCATACAAGCAATTCAACTCAAAGGAGCTGACAATCCTTTGAAAGTGTCCGCACCAGAGCCAATTTATTTACCTTTCAGACCACAATATCCTATTTTCAGCTTACACAAAGTTCCATAGAATTATAGAGAAGCTGAAGGATCTACGTCTCATACTGCTACTACAGTGTTAAAGGAAAATCCATTGTATCTTCCTCAGAGGGTGATGAGGCCCTCCATCAAAGCAAAGGGGAAGATTCCCATGGAGAATATTGAAAAATTTCTCCGCACTATGGGCCATAATGAAGCCAAGGTGGTTCTAAGCTTAAAAGAAGCTCCACATCAGATATCAATACTGGACTTGGTTTTCTCTTCCGAGGATCACTAGAAGATCTTATTGAAGGTTTTAGAAGAAGCCTACTTACCAAAATCAGTGGATGTTAAAAAATTTCAACATATGGTTGATCACATTTTCAACAACAATGTGATATCCTTCACTGATGACGACATACCACCCGAAGGGACCAGTCATTGAAAACTATTGCAAATTGCAATTTTATCCTCCGGATATATTCTAGCTGGAGTTTTGATAGATGGAGGTTCATCTCTGAATATCTGTTCTTATGCCACCTTGGTGAAGATGAACGGTAATCTCAAACGGATCCGAAGCAGCCATACGGTTATCAAAGCTTTTGATGGATCCTGACGAAATTCCGTCAGAAAGATTGAGCTGCCAATTGAGATTGGTCCAAATACATTCAATGTATCTTTCCATGTCCTCAAGATAGATTCAGGATACAACCTGCAATTGGGGAGACCATGGATTCACATTGCTGGAGTCATTCCTTCTACACTACATCAAAAAGTCAAATACATTGTCAACAATAGTCTAGTCACTGTCAACGCTGAGCCGGAATGTCCTTAACAAAGAGATCTACCAATTATTAGCTTTAATTCAGAAGTTGAGCTGGCCAGTTTTCATACTTTGGAAGTGAGTAACACGCAATACCAACCTATTGGAGTGCCACTTCCCATACCCAAGATTTATGCCGAGGTTATGTCGGCCACTCAAGAAAGGATGTCATTGGGTCATCAGCCTGGACAAGGACTTAGTAAAAATCAGCAGAGTATTAAGCACCCTTTTCAAGTGTCCAATCAAATCGGGACAACCGGATTAGGCAATTCTACCATTTCCAGTCACAAGAATCTTCATAAGCACAAGCAAGTTCCTCAAGCTTCCGTCACACGACAATTTTCTCCATCTGCACCGCATGAGCTGATACAGTCTCTGGTAAAGGTGTCAGCCCATGTTATGACTATGTTGTTTCCCAAACCAGTACCATTCAAAGCAAAAGAGGTGCTAATTCCTGATCCCGAAGTGGAAGAAAGGGAGAGGAAATGTAAACATGACATCACCTTGATGATGTCAGGCATACGCATCATTGTCCATGATGAACATACAAATAGACATACCCCAGACGATGATTGCCCAGATGTCATGGTTATCATTCGGGAGAAGGAGGACAATGAAAATCCCTCCATCATTGCAGTCCACCAAGACTTTGCCCTCGACAATTGGAGCAGCACTCCATGCATTGGTCGACGAGGGTAAAATGGGCAAAAAATCCTTCTGCCCTATAGATAACTATAATTGCTTACTTTTCTATATAGTATTAGCAGTTATTTTATCAGTACATACTAACACTTGTGTATAATTAGACAGTTTCATATATTAAGTAAAAGCATATTTTGTTTCAGGACTCTGAATTTAGATGTGTCTATACTTGCTGATGAGATACATTCTCTCCACAAGGACTATAACTTTGATGCAAAGTTGGACTCAGACTTGATAGAAATACAAGAGGACATTGAGACACCTCAGGAGATTAGGGAATGGGTCGCAGACAAACCTAAAGCCAACCTTGATCAAACCACTTCTTTCAATCTCAGAACCATAGAAAGCCCTAAGCTAATCCAGATTGGTTCAGACCTCACCCCAAACCAACGAAATGACATGGTTGTACTATTAACCCAATTCTAGGATGTGTTTGCATGGTCTCATGAAGACATGGTTGGTTTGTCCACTGACATTGTTCTTCATTTCCTTCCCATTAAAGAAGGATTTAAGCCAGTCAGGCAGAAGCTTAGGCGATTGAAACCTGAGTGGAGTTTAAAGGTAAAAGAGGAAATTGTGAAACAATTTCAATCTGGCATTATCATGGTATCTACATATCCGAAGTGGATATCCAACATTGTTCCCGTGCCTAAACCTAGAGGAAAGGTGCGAGTTTATGTGGATTACCGGGATTTGAACAAAGTTTTCCTTAAAGATAACTTTCTCGTACCCTTTATCAACATTCTCATTAACAATACTGCTCAATACAGCATGTACTCCTTTACGAATTGCTTCGCGGGGTACCATCAAATTATGGTCGTTGAGGAAGACCATGAGAAAACTGCTTTCATCACGCCTTGGGGCACCTTTTGCTACAGATGGTTGTCATTCAACCTCATCAATGTCGGGGCAACCTATCAGCGAGCTATGATGGCTCTTTTCAATGATTTAATGCACAAGGAGATAGAGATATACATGGATGACATCATTGTCAAATTCCGAAAGGAGGAAGACCACTTAGACTATCTCAAAAAGCTTTTCAACAGGTTGCGTAAGTACAACTTGAAGTTGAATCCAGCCAAGTGCGCCTTTGGTGTTAAATCAGGCAAGTTGCTAGGTTTCCTAGTCAGCCATAAAGGGATTGAGTTGGATCACACCAAAATCCAGGCCATTAAGGAAATGCCCATTCCTCAGACAGAGAAGGAAATACGATGATTTTTGGGAAGAATCAACTTCATTAGTAGGTTTATCTCTCAGCTCACAGCAACCTATGAGCCCATCTTCAAATTATTAAGAAAGAACTCCTCCATGAAATAGAACGATGAGTGTCAGAAAACCTTCCTTACCATTAAAGAGTAGCTGGTTAACGCTCCTATTTTGGTACCACCCAAGGATGATGTTCCCCTATTCATGTAACTGTCCATTAATGACAATGTTATAGGCTGTATGCTGGGGTAAAAAGACGATAGAGGCCAAGAACGAGCTATCTATTACCTCAATAAAAGATTCAGCATCAATGAACACAAGTACACTCTGATTGAGAAGACTTGTTGTGCTTTAGCATGGGCTTCCATGAGGTTACAGCATTACCTCCATGGTCACACAACCCAACTTATATCCCGCGTAGATCCTCTCGAGTATGTATTCAGTAAGCCCATACTGAATTGTCGACTGTCCAGATAGCAGTTGATCCTACATCAATTTGACATCGTCTACGTGATGTAAAAGTCTATTAAAGGTCAAGGAATTGTGGATCAACTGGTCGCCGCACCTGTAGGGGACTACAAACCCTTAGAAGCATACTCCCCAATGACAATTCAGTAATACCATCAGTACGATGCATGTCACACATGGAGAATATATTTTGATAGAGTTGTTAACACAGAAGGCTCTGGAGCTGGAGCAGTTCTAGTATCCGGTACAGGGGAGCTGTATCCTGTCGTCGTCAAATTGCAGTTTGTCAGCACCAACAACACAACTGAGTATAAAGGCTGTATCATGGGGATAAAACTTGTCCGTTCAATGGGCATCAGGCGGTTAACTGTCTTTGGGGATTCCAAATTGGTAATCAAACAATCCACGGGAATATATCAAACCAAATAAATACATTTGCCACCTTACCATCGGCAAGTTTATAGATGGCTTTAGAGTTTGAAGAAATCTCCTTTCTACACATTCCTCGTAATAGAAATGATTTTGCGGATGCACTAGCAATATTGGCCTCCTTGATTCTAATACCTGACAAGGAAAACATGCCAAGAATCACATTTGCCTTGCAAAAGGCCCAAACTTATGGCAACTATGTTGGAGAAGTATCGGATGAGCTACCTCCCGTCCACAACCCTTGGTATCAGCATATCAAGGAGTATCTGCGAGATGGATCTACACCCGCTGAGGCGAGCCTGATTGAAAAGAGGCGGATCCATCGACTTGCTATGAAATTCTACCTGAGCGGAGATGCACTCTACAAAAGAGATGCAGGATTAGGTATCCTCAGATGTCTGCACAAAGACCAAGCTCAGAGGCTCATGGATGAGATCCATGGTAGAGTATGTGGCCCACACATGAGCGGCCCCTTACTTGTTAAGAAGATCCTCATAATAGGACATTATTGGCTTACGCTCAAAGCTGACTATGATGATCACGTCAAGAGGTGCTATCAATACCAGATTCATGGGAATGTTATCCACGCCCCTCCAAGGGAACTCCACAATATGAGTTCGCCATGCCCCTTTTCAATGTGGGGAATGGACGTGATCGGGCCCATCGAGCCCAAAGCTAGTAATGGACATCGATTCGTATTCACCATGATCGACTACTTCACCAAGTGGGTAGAAGCAGCCTCTTTCCCCAAGGTTACCAAAGAAGTCATCATTGCTTTCATCAGAAACAATATTGTCTGTCGATATGGACAACCAGAGGTCATTGTGTCAGACAATGCTAAAAACCTCAACAATAAAATAATGGAGGAGTTATGCAGTAAATTCCACATCAAACACCTTAACTCCGTCATCTACCGTCCAAAGATGAATGGTTCTGTTGAAGCGGCTAATAAAAATATCAAGAAGATCATGCCGAAAATGTCTGCCAATCACAAGGGATGGCCTGACCTCTTGCCTCTAACTTTATTAGCTTACAGAACTTCCATGTGTACTTCCACTGGGGCAACCCCCTACTCATTAGCCTATGGGATGGAAGTAGTGCTCCCAATAGAGGTGGAAATAGAATCTTTCAGAGTGTTGATGGATACTCAGTTGGATGAAGACCAATGGGTACAAGACAGGTATCACCAATTGTCTCTGATAGACGAAAGGCAAACCGCGACTATCTTTCATGGTCAGTTATATCAGCAAAGGATCGCATGATCCTACAATAGGAAAGTTCGGCTACGGCAGTTCAAACAATATGACTTGGTTTTAAAGAAGATCATTGATAACCAAGATCAATCTAAGGGAAAATTCACTCCTAACTGGGAAGGCCCATTTGTTGTCAAGGAGGTATTGACAGGAGGCGCTCTTAGACTACAGGAAATCGATGGCGATGAATTTCCACAGCTTATCAACTTGGACACCGTGAAACGGTACTATGTCTGAGGATATCATCAAGCAAACATCCTAGTATGGATCATCCAATCACCAGTCATTCTAGTTTTTTAACCCTCTCTTTTTACAAACTCTTATGCCCCTCAGGGAAACATACACTTCAAACCAGCAGCCTGGTTTCACCTCATTTTCAAACAGTTCATACAATTTCAGTTATCATGAAGATGGGATTGAACCTTTCATACCTTCAGTTTATCCTGAAGACGAGATTAAACTTTCCTACGCTTGCAGTTTGTCCTGAAGACGGGATCAAAAATTTTCCACACCTGCAGTTTGTTCCAATCATGGAAACAAACTTTCTTCTCCCCGCATTATAGCTTGTACATGGGATTCATACTTCTCTTTGGCTGCAATTTGTCCTGAGGGGCAAACTAGGTCGACCTGATCTCCCTGATACACGGGAGTACGTAGGCAACCATATTCTATATGGACCGGTCGTAATAAACAAAAAACAACAAAAACATTTCTGCCCTTTCTCTACAAAAACAAAAACCACAAAAACACATCTACACCCTTATTCATCAATAAAGCTTCTACACCCATATGCCTTTCACAATCAACTTTAAACCTCTTACATCAGGTTTAAACTACGCAGACTTGATCTCCTCTTCAATAGGAGTACATAGGCAGCCATTTATGTTTCAGTCTAACCCCTACCAGAACAAAAATACTTGTCATACGGTACTGGGATCAACTTCAATCCATTACAGTTCATCGGCTTCAGACCAAAGGGATGGAATTATCCAACATCTCCTCATTAATAGGAGATTCGTTGACCATCTAAGCTGCAGTTGTGCCTCAAAAAGCAACACCAATCCATAAGAGATGGAATTAACTAGGCTTCTCACAAATAGGAGTACTGGCGACCATCTGTGGTGCAGTCAATCTCAGAGAGGAAAAGCCACACTCCTCTCCACATTTCCATACAGAAACTAGTCCCAAGATACCAAAGATGGTAGGGATACATACAGATCAATGATCCGTTCTGAGAGATCCTACGATGGCTCAATGTCCACATATCAAGGATGACTTCAGAATGCATCAAGATCAAAAGCCCTGACAAAAGAGGCAAATATCAAGCAAGTATCAAGGCACAACTGAAAGGGAAGTAAATCAAAATATATTTCTCTACCATATATAATACTGTTTGATATATACATGTCTGTTGTACATGACAAAATGGCTAATCTAGTCTGTGCAGGAAAAATACAAAGCTATCGACGGATCTGTGTGTATGCGGACTATCAGATCTAACATAGCATCCCTCTCTGAAGAAGAAGGTAAAACTGCAAGCTCCTGCCCAATGGTATCTACACGAGCTAGCAAATCCGAGGCAAACTGCATGGTAGCATGATGCTCATCAATATATGCACTCATATCGGCAAGGATGCCAGTCGTATGGGATCTCACTAAAGAACTGTCTGCAATGACCACATCCTTGGCAGATAGGGCATCATCCCGCTCCACAATCAGTACATCTCTGGCTAATCTAGCCTCGTCCCTCTTTAATAGAGCAACGTCTCTCCCATCAAGAGCTGTTAACATCGAGGCCCTAGCCTGATCTCTCTCAGAGGTCATCAGATGTAGGCTCTGCTCCAAATACTATGCTAAATACTAAATAACAGTGGCACTCGGGGTGGGAGAATCCATCACAAATGCTGGCAACCCAGCAGTCAAGTCCTCCTCGATGGCAATATCAGCCTCCTCTGTAAGACCCCGAATTTTATGATATGAAAATATTCAATTTTCGTATAATTATTATTCTATTTAGTAAATGGTTAAATTGATAAAAGGTTAAAGTTAAGGGTGATATTTGAAAATTTTACAAAAAAAGCAAGTTGATATAAAATATCCGTTGTGTCGGGGAATATTCGTTTTAACAGAGAATATTCGTACGACGGCACAATCTTTGGTGGACCCCATAACGGAAGTATTATCATATTTAGAAAATGACAGAATTATCTTTTTATAAAAATAACTGCAAAAGTTTTACCGTTAAACTGTTGAACTTCCCGGTAGTAAAAGTACAGTAATACGCGTGGTTGCATAGTAGCACACAGTATTGATTATTGATGCTTACATAAGAAATCACTCAGTTATACTCAATTATTGTTATAGTAATTGTTGCATCATATCTCTCATATTATTGATTTAATTATTATCACAATATCATCTGCATAATATTTTATATTATTAAATCAATAATTGAGACGACAAAGTTATTTATATTATTATTTACAATATTGACAATGTCTAGAAGTTCTGTGAAGGAGAGGTTTGGTCACCTAATTGCGCGCTAATAAGGAGAAATCCTTATCGGAAAGTCCCCTTCTTTCCTGGGAACGACTTGGTTGTTAAATATTGTGAGTTATAATATTAATGATGAATAAGTTCGTGTTAATTAAAGATGAAATTGATAGTTCCATTGTGTTGGGATTATTAGTGTTAGTGGAAATCGACATCTATTTCGATAATAATAGATGTGTAGAGGTTATATTGACCAACCGGGTAATTAATCGGATAAATGAGCAATTAATTGTTATTAATTCAAATGTTTATAACTATTTGTTCACATGTGTATACTATTGATTCACATTTATGTACTATTAGGGGAGGTGGTGCAAGATTGATAATACTTGCATGACTAAGTTAAAAATAGAGGTATAGATGGACGTACTATACTATAATTCGTATTTTCACATGTATAGAACTATTGATTCACATGATTGAACTATTGATTCACATGATGTACTATTAGGGGAGGTGGTGCAAGTTTGATATACTTGCAGGACTAAATTAAAAATGAAGGAAAAGATGAAGGTATTCGAGCCCCAAAACGTGCAATTATCCAAACTATATTTTCTTATAAATAGAAGCTCATTCTTCTTTCATTCTCACCAATTCACTAAGTCTCACAAGAGAAATTATAAAGAGAGAATCTATAGAGAGAGAATCTATAGAGAGAAAGAAGAAGAGAAGTCTGCTACCTCACTATTTCAGTATCCAGTCTTCTTCTGAGGTAAGGGATATTATTTTTGTTCAGTATTCATAAGGAATAATATTTTCTTCCATACTCTGTAGTATGTGAGTAATATTATTTCGTCTCGTATTCCTGATTATACCCTCATTCTGTTAAAGTATTGCTTCTATACTCCGTGAAATTAATAGAATATCCTTGAAATTTGCGCTTCATCTAGTATCGTTTCACAAGGATATTTTCTACACATTCTTGTTAAATTTTAAGC